>CAWUFW010008986.1:0-600000 GCA_963921515.1 Calotriton arnoldi | reverse complement strand
TTGGCCAGATCATAAAAACATTTTTGACTTGTAATATTTCCTGTCCTTGTTGGCAAATTAGGGCATTGCTTGCTTCAAACACCTATTATACATATGACAAAATATTTGTGCAAATGTATTGTGGGGTATTTTGCTGTGGTGGTAATATATTTTGTTGCTTTTTGTGCGTCTATGATTTTGTGCTGCTTATAGCACTGTGATTTTGTTGTGTTGTACTGCAGTTGCATTCTGTTTAGACTGTTTTATTGTGTTCTGCCATGTTATGTTTCAATTATGTTGATTTGTTTATATTTTGGATTTATGCTAAATAGTTTATTTCACATATGTCAACAAATGCTGCTAAGATTCCAGACAAAAGCAGCACATATTTTGAAAGTTCCTGTACAAAGCACACTTACCACTATCTAAGATGGTATAATAGTGCTGCTCCTCCTCTTCAACTACTCATGACACCAGTCTACCCAAAACCATGGTCGAGACTGTGTCCTAAATTTTATACGCCCAGTGCTCACTTTATATAATACAGCCCTGAGTCTTAAATTAGCACTTGCAGTGATCACTGTTTGTGATATGGCCCATTGTGCTCAATCTATGTGATACAACCAATAATGGGTCTCAATAGAGCTGACTGCAAACTTAATTGAGCAGAAGGCTGTGTGGCAGATCGAAGGAGGAGGTGGAGGAAGCACCATTGCATTGCTGTGGGCACTATAAAAAGCACATTGAGCTCCCACAGCCTGGGACACACTAAAGCTGATTGTAAATTTAATTGACCAGAAGGCTGTGAGGCATGTGAGAGAAGGAAGAGGAGGAGGCACTGTTGCACTGCTGTGGAAACTATAAAAAGTGCGTTGGGCTCACACAGCCTGGGATACTCCAAAGCTGACTGCAAACTTCGTTGATCAAAAGGCTGTGTAGGGGGTGGAAGAAGAAGAAGAGACCTACCCCCAACTGTGGACACCCTGAAAGTTCTTTGGGCTCCAGCTGCATGGGACATGTGCAGGACGTTCCTGGGCTGTGCCTAGGTGAAGACTGGGCCATGGCTGGGCCTGTATACATCTGTCAGAGCCTAACTAAAACTGAGCTGGGCCACCCCTTGACTTCTTACTTTCATTGCTTTGATTTCTCATCTCTGCCTTCATTAACTTTTGCAATTGTATGCAGATGCAAACTTTTTAGCTCCATCATTCATCAACACGAGTAAAAGGAAAGCAACTCCATAACCAATGATGGCTCCCTGTTAAGAAACATACTGCTTCCAATTCCGTTGACAACATTTTGTCGAGTGGCATGGGGACCATAGATAATAAAATTGCTGCACCTGAGAAAAGTCTTTCTTCCACACATGTTCCTTCAAACATAGTTGCTACTACTACTAAGCCCATTATCTCCCTTTTGTAAACATGAATTCTACAGGGAATTGCTCTGTATACATTACCTTCCTATATGTGGAGGTAGAAGTTCACACCGAAAGTTATTCCTCTGTGGATGGTGCATCAGAGACTCACTGCACCACCTGTGCACCCATTACAAAGGGTAAACTCAGTAATAATAACCAGGATTTCTTGAAACCTCCCCTGAATTGTATAACCAATATGTCAACAGCTGTTTTGGACCCCACTATTTTAATTCAATAACATACGTTTTACTACTGAGTCCAAGATAAATGGTACCATGAGCAATATAGGGGCTGTAATTCATTGTTGAGTAATCTGTGTTCTTCTTCTCCTGTGACAACCCTCACCTCAACCATAATGTCTTTAGAAAACTGTGGCACTAAAGGATTACTCTCGCCATCTCAAGCTTAGGCCCCGTCTGCCACCATAAACTCAGGTGTGCAAATTGACACTATAAATCAATGTCTTTCCTAAGCTTTTGTTTCTATTTCATGTACTGTTGCTGTTACGCATAATTTACTGGCTTTCTCTAGTAACTTTACTATGACAGTCCCCTTCAATTATATGACAACATCTATTACATGCAGCACAACATCTCAGGAACTCAGATGAGCCTTAGCAACATGTCATTTTCACATTTTCACATGGGGACCACTCCGAATGTTATGATTCTCATAAATATCCCTCCTTTAAGTAATGGGAAACAAGAATCTTTTAAATAATTAAAAATCAAACTCTCCATTATTTTCCTAAGTATGTTGGGCTTTCCCTTTCTCTGTTTGATGAAATATCTATGATCAGACGAGTAGATTAGGTGGTTCTCTTTGTAAAAATAGGCAAGGGTGACTTTATGGTAATCAACATGTTTCCCTGTTTTGACATCTTCTCTTGCTTGTAAATTCAGCTAGGCAGCCTTATCAATCCCTAGCCCCTGGGAAGGTGAGAAATTGGGGGCTGTTTGAATGGGGGATGACCCCTGTTCAAGCAACAGCCACATTTCCTGTTGGGGTAACCCACAAAAGCCACTAAATTACTCTGTGCTTAAATCTCTGGTAGCTTGGCACTAAGGCATGCATGCCTAACTTAGAGGCAATGTGCAAAGTATTTATGCAGCACTCAAAAAGTGTAAAAGTGAAAACACAAAACAAGCAAAAAGTCTGCTCCTATTTTGAAAAAGAGTATATTTAAATTCATTATTTGACACCAAAATAATAAACATCCAATCAGTAGATTCGGAGTTATGTATTAAAGTTTAGGGTAAAAACTAGCGCTTAAAAGATCAAAGTACCAACCATGGACTACTAGTCACACGAGATCGAGTCAGAGTAAAAAATGATGACTGACCGCGATGGAGCAGGGGTTGGATACAAAGAGTGGATAGGGCTCAGTCGGCACTAACCTTTGGAGAAGAACTTTTGAAGAAAATGATCTGTGAAGGTAAAGTTCAGTGGGGCAAGGCTGCAGACAATGTGTGAAGATGGTGCGTCATCATTAGGGAGCCGCTGGACAAAGTTGCAGAGAAGACTTTCCCTTTTGGATGTTGTCACTTTTTGGAAGTCGGAAATTTCCAGTGGGACGAAGATGAAGCCTATATCGTCGACAGTTCCAGGAGGCCGAATACCCGTTTGCAGAGGGACCGCTGAACAGGATTTGCTGCTGCAGAAAAGAACGCAGCTGCAGCTGCCTCATGGTCAGGCTCACTGGCGATGCACCTTGGGTGGAAGTTTTGGATTTTGGCTATCTGGGAACCTTTAACACCTCCACCAAGGGTCCAGGACTGGAGGGACACCACTTGGACGGATTAGGACTCATTCAGGCTGGATTCAGGTACAGGTTCAAGATGATTGGAGCCTTTTCTGTCCCTGGGGCTCTGATCTGGATGCTAGCCAACTGGCCCTTCAGTTTACTCTGGTTGTCCTGGGTTCAACAACAGAAACAGGGTTCAAACAGCAGGGCAGTCCTCCGAGGGTTCAAGCAGGCTCCAAGCAGAAAAACAGTCCTTCCAGGTGCAGCAAAGCAGTCTTGTGGAGTACATAGCAGGCCACAGCAGCAGGCAGTAATCTAAAAGTGCTATCTGCAGTTCCACAAAGTGTACTAAAGTCGATCTGAGGGTTTGAAAAGTTTTAACACTCCGTCCATCATTTTATTTTGTGATGTTGCTATGTGCGCCCTAAGTGGCTAAGGGTATGCTCAGATGTGGGTTGCTTGCTGCACCACTGGATTCAAGCTAGCCTGGCTGATGATACCCCAAAACAGGTCTCAGGATGCTTGTTTCCGGTTCAGGGTGGACCTGACCTGGCAGTTTGGGCTGGACTGTTCCCATGGGGATCAGAGTCTAGGTTAATTTGCACATGGCTGGGTCTAAACTGGGGTGATGTGGTGAGCAAAATAACAATGGATTAAACCCAGATTTGTGACTGGGGGTGGGTGTTTGAAAAGCTTCAACACATTTCGTTTATCATTTTATTTCGTGATGTTGCCATGTGCACCCTAAGTAGCTACGGTTATGCCCAGACGGGGGTCCCTTGCTCACTGCTCCACTGGATGCAAGCTAGCCTGGCTGATGAGGGATGATACCCCAAAACTAAGCCCAGTGGTAAACTTCGCTCCACTTGTGGAGTTTACAGAATTCGGGCATTCCGCGCTCCAAAGAGGAACACGGAATTCCTGAATTCCACCAATTGGGCTCGAAGTGGAGTTTTTATGCCCTTCTCGTGCTCGAGTTTTCTTTTGGTTATCAAATACGAGCTCTAAGACTGTCGGGCTGCTTGTGAGCGTGCACAAGACTTCTAACACCGCTAGTGAGCTCTCGCAAGACTTCGGGTTCACTTGCATGGATTCCAGCCACAACGGCACCTATCTAGCATACTTAGTGCCGATCGCAAACAGAGTGGTCGAGGTGCTTTTCTGATTGAGAATGCAGCTGAGAGGCATTTGGAGTGGATTTTGTTCTCGAACTGGCCATTGGTGTCGTTTTTTTGTGTGAGACGGCATTTAAAAAAAAAAAATTTAAAACCAGAAGTAAGTGCCCTAGAGACTTCACCTTCCTGTTCCTGTCCAGCAGGCTCCTCCCAGTGCTTTGTCCCTCTCCTGGTCACTTTTAATTGGGATTTGGAGCTGGAAGGATCACTCTCCTTGTCTGCTGTATATACCATTGTATTTAAGGACTTTGCTTTTGATATATCAACCAGTCGATCAATCAATCAATCAATCAATCAATCAGGGATTTGTGAAGTGCACAACTCCCCCGTGAGGGTCTCAAGGCGCTGAGGGGGAGGGGGGATCTAGCAGCTCCATCTCATCGGAAGAGCCAGGTCTTGAGGCTCTTCCTGAATGCTTGCAGTTTAGGGGTTTGTCTGATGCTGATAGGGAGTTCTTTCCAGGTCTTGGCTGTGATGAAGGAACGCCCCCCCGCTCTGGCTCTGCGGATGCGAGGGATTTCGGCCAGGTGCAAGATCGGTGGAGCGGAGGCTTCTCTTGGGTGTGTAGAGGGAGATTCTTTTGTTGAAGTATTGGGGTCTGATGTTGTGGAGGGATTTGTAGGCATGAGTGAGGAGCTTGAAGGTCACTCTCTTTTCGACGGGGAGCCAGTGGAGTTTTCGTAGGTGCTGGGTGATGTGGTGTCGTCGTGGGATGCCGAGTACGAGTCTAGCTGCGGTGTTCTGGATGGTCTGCAGTTTGAGGAGTAGAGATTTGTTTATTCCGGCAAAGAGGGCGGTCCCTTAGTCCAGTCTCTTGGTTATGAGTGTGTGGGTGATAATCATTCTGGATTTGGGGGGATCCATTTGAAGGTCTTGCGGAGGATGCAGAGGGTGTTGAAGCATGTGGAAGAAACGGCGTTGATCCGTCGGTTCATGGTGAGGGAGGAATTGAGTATGATGCAGAGGTTGTGAGCATGGTCTGTGGGGGTGAGAGGGTTGCTGAGGGCGGTGGGCCACCAGGTGTTGTCCCATGCGGAGGGGGTGGATCTGTGTCTGGTGGTGTTGGATTCATTGGTGAGGGAGAGGATGAGCTGGGTGTCGTCGCTGTAAGATACTATGATGAGTCCATGTTTTCTAATGATGGTGGCGCTAGGGGCCATATAGATGTTGAAGAGCATGGGGCTGAGTAAGGATCCTTGGAGTACTCTGCAGCTGATCTCTGTGGGTTCGGAGAGGAAGGGCGGAAGTCTGATTCATTGGGTTTGGCCGGTGAGGTAAGAGCGTTGTGAAGTCTGGCGGATAGTGTGCGGTAGGAGACAGTGTCGAAGGCTGCTGAGAGGTCTAGTTGGTGGAGGGCAGCCATGTGGCCCTGGTCGAGGAGGGTGCAGATATCGTCCATGGTGGCTAGGAGGGTGGTCTCGGTGCTGTGGTTGCTGCAGAATCCGGATTGGGAAGAGTCGAGGATCGGGTTGGCTTCTATGAAGTTAGTGAGCTGGTTGTTGACGATCTTTTCAGGGACTTTGGCTGCAAAGGGGAGGAGAGAAATGGGTCGATAGTTCTTGAGGTCCGTCTGGTCTACGGTGGGCTTCTTGAGGAGGGGCATGACTTCTGCACGTTTCCAATCATCGGGGAAAGTGCCTGTTTTGAGGGAGCAGTTGATGGTACGTCGTAATTTGGGGGCTATGGTGGAGGCAGCTCTGTGGAAGGTGTGGGGCGGGCAGGGGTTGGTGGGGGCTCCTGAGTGAATACTTCTCATGGTATTGGCAGTGTCTTCTTTGGTGACAGGGGTCCAGGCGGTGATTATAGGCTGGGTTGCATTGCCAGTTGAAGGAGTAGAGTCAGTGCGTAGGTTCTGCTCATTGAAGTTGCTGTAGAGAGTCCTTATCTTGAGATGGAAGTAGGTGCCGAGTTTGTTGCAGAGTTCCTGGGTGGGAGGGACGTCGGAGGATTTGCTGGTGGGTTTGGTGAATTCTTGTATGATGCTGAAGAGTTCCTTAGAGTTGCGGGAGTTGGTGAGGATTCTATTCTGGATGAAATTCTTCTTCGTGGTTTTGATGAGTTGGTGGTGTTCTGTCATGGCGGTCTTCTAGGCAGAGCTAGCTTCGGGGGTTTTGCTGTTCCTCCAGGCTTTCTTGAGTCATCAGCACATGTGCTTGGATTCTCAGAGGTCAGTGATGAACCAGGTGGCTTTCGTGGTGCGTAGTCTGTCGGAGTTCTGGAGGGGGGCGAGTGTGTCTGCGCAGTCGGTGATCCATCTGTGGAGTGCGTTGGGCGCTGAGTTGGCGTCGGTTGTGGTGGGATGAGGAGCGCGGTTGAGAGCGGAGTTGAGGTGCTCTTCGGTGATCTTGCTCCAGTTCCTGCACGGGGGAAGAGTTGTAGTCTTGTGTGTGCAGGATTTTGAGAAGGAGAAGTGGACGCAGGAGTGGTCCTTCCAGGGGGGTTGCGTGGTATGGCTGAAGTGAATGTTGTGTCCTTCAGCAAAGATGGGGTCGAGAGTGTGTCCTGCCATGTGGCTGGGGGTGGTGACGAGCTGTCTCAGTCCAATGTTGGCAAGATTGTCCAGGAGGGCAGTGGAGTTGGGGTTGTTGAGGTGGAAATTCAGGTCTCGCAGGAGTACGTAGTCCGTGGATGCGAGAGCGTGGGGTGCAATTAGGTCTGCGATGGTAGTGGTGAACATGGCGCGCGGTCCAGGAGGTCTGTAGGCGAGGATGGAGATATTACAAGTAAGTTGAAAAACTGGTGTATAAGGGTGTTGTTTGTTTGATTGGGGGCATGCACCTGGATTTATTTGTACTTTTATTAGATTTTTAAAATGTGTTGTGGTGGGTGGCCTGCAGTTTTAGTAGGGGTCTAGTAATTTTTTTGCTTTTTTCCCCTCTTTTTCTACCCGTTGTTTATTAAATTTGCAATATTGATTTAATTCACTTTGTGGCCTAATCTGCCAATGGACCTTCCAGCCATTAGGCACTGTACTATTCATGGGTGCATGAAACAACTGTTTCTGTGGTGTCTGTTGAATTGAAACATCATTTAGGCCATGGATGGCATTGGTTTAAAATACAATATGTGTTTTTAGTGGTATTTCACTTTTTTCCCTGCAAACAGTGTATAGGTGGGGAAATTGCTTTGGAGGATGTATGTTGTAAACATTTTTAGCCCTGTTCATTTTCATTTTTGCCATTGCTGAATTAATGCAGTGTTTTCTGTTGATAGCATGCCTCTTTTGTCTGGCCAGTGTGTGTGTATGTGTGTTGAACATGGGCCACCATTTGCGTTTGTTGGTCATTATGTCATGTGGCCAGGGGCCATTTTGTATAGTCAGTGTCTACCCTAGGCCTGCATGTGTTCTTTGTTTTCTAGGCCTCCTGCTTGCTGTTGTGACCACATGGCTGGCAGCTATTTTGTGTAGCCAGTTAGTGTGCTTTTGCCATAGGCCTTCACATATTTTCCGTTTGTGAACATGCCTCCTTGCTCGTTGTTGTTCTGACCATGTGGCTGGTAGCCATTTTGTGTAGCCAGCCAGTGTGCTTTTTTCATAGGTCTGCACTTCTTCCATGTTTGTGCCCATGCCTCTTTGCTGGTTGTTGTTGTTCTGACCATGTGCCTGGCGGCCATTTTGTGTAGCCAGCCAGTGTGCTTTTGGCATAGGCCTGCACGTCTTCTCTGTTTGTGACCATGCCTCCTTGCTGGTTGTTGTTGCTCTCTGACCATGTGGCTGGCAGCCACTTTGTGTAGCCAACCAGTTTGCTTTCCCAATAGACCTGCATGTCTTCTTTGTTTGGGGCCATGCCTTCTTGCTGGTTATTGTTGTTGTGACCATGTAGCTGACGGCAATTTTGTGTAGCCAGCCAGTGTGCTTTTGCAATAGGCCTGCATGCCTTCTCTGAAATTGTGACCAGGCCTCCTTGCTCTGTGTTAGTTGTTGTTGATGACCATGTTGCGCTGGCTGGCAGCCATTTTGTGCATCTAGCCAGTGTGGCCCTTTGCCATAGGCTTGCATGGATGATTGACAATGATAGCAGTTTAATAAAATTAATATGCTTACGGATATTTTCCCTTATCTTTAATTTTTTATTTCAATTTTTGAATTTTAGTTGTTTTAATGTAAAAAACACTGTTTTATTTTTTATTTACATTTTTTAAAATAATATATATATATTTAAATTATTTACATTGTATTAATTTACATTTTTTAGTTTTTTTATAGTTTTTTTTTTAAACTTTAAAAAAAAAATCTTTCAAAAGTATTTTAATTTTTTCATTCACATTTTTTCATTTTTTTTTAATCTAAAAATAAAAAATCTTCCATTTTCCTAACATCTGTCATCAACCCCATGACTTTAATAGGTGCACTGCACAGCAGCATTCATTGTCTCAGGATTATTCCTTTGTCACCTGCAGCTCCCTGTGTTCCACATCCCAATGTGATGCACATAAAGCAAAAAGTTACATCTGTATGTTGTTGTTATTGCTCTTTCTGATGCTTCCTGAGTGTACTGCATACAATGAAAGTTTGTTGGTGTGGTTTTACAAATGGATAGTTAGACTGTATTATTGCTAAATCACCACACTATATGATATTGTTTGTTTGTACTACTACTTGAACTGCAACAATGCCATGTTTCGCTGATGTTTTTCTTGCTTGTTTGCTTTTAGGTGCACAATCTAAAAGACATCACCCTCAGTACTGCCAGTCAGAATGCCTGTGCACGACGTGATGCGTGAATGACTACGCAACATGATCATCTCTTCAACTTGTTGTGAAGCTGAGTGCCACTGCCAACTGACAGCTTTAAGATGGCCCCAAAGAAAGGTGCTGCCAAAAAATGGTAGTAGGGGGGCAGAAGAAACAGATTTCCACCACTGGCGTGCCGACCGCAACCTTTTTCAGGAAAGTTGTGTCTGCCACACCGGCCTCCGTCGAGCAAGCTAAGAGCAGCACTCCTGCATGAACAGCACCACCACACCAACCTAAACCCAGGTCTGTCAGTGAGGCAGCCAGTGCAATCATGTCGATGCAGACGAGTAGTGATGTTGAATTGGATTTGTCCCTTTCGCAAAGTAGTACACAATTGTTTCAGGAAACACAGCAAAGTGGACAGCAACTGCAGCCAGCAATAGTACATTTGTCTGATGTTGAAGCAGAACAGGAGGTTGAACTTCCTTCAGAGCAAGAAGTTGAACCTCCTCTTTTAGAATCATTGGCTCCCAGATCTCTAGCAAGGAAAAGGAAGGGTACTACTGCACCATCTTCTCCAAGCACCACTTCTGATGAGGAGTGATGGAGTGGACCCTGGCAGAGACCAGGAGACAACAGGAGAGGCAAGGGAAAAGTTCCAAAAAGACTTAGACATATGGAAGAGGATGAAGAGGAGGATGACGATAGCGAGGTAGTCATGGTAGAAGGTGACACAGAGGAATCTGACATTTATATTCAACCAGCGCTGAGGGATGTGTTGCAGGTAGCACCAGCTCCCATATTTGCAAAGCCCCATCTGAGACCTGCACAAACCCCTGACTCATGAGAAGCAGAGAGGCAATTGATGACATGCCTACCTACCTCCAATTTCCTTCAGGCATTGGCAGTAGCCCAGTAAAAAAGTACTCCTCCTCAGTTTGGGACTTTTTTACAGTTAGCAAAGAGGGGGAGCACATTGAAGTATGCACCATTTGCCACACAAATGTTCATCGAGGTAAGCTTGGTACACATTATGGTACTGGAGGCCAGACGACCCATATGAAAATACACCACACAATCAATTGGGAGGAGCACCTTAAAACAAATGCTGAAAGTGGTCTTGGTGGTAGAACAATCTGGGAGACATCAGCTACACATCCAATCATGGTGGAAGGTGATGATGAGGAAGAAGATGTTACCATCTTCATGCAAAGCAGCCCTGTCTCCAGCAGTGTACAAGCAGATTCACCCACCTTAGCGACTTCACAATGGCACAAGAAGCCTCAGAGTGAGATTATGGAGACGCCGCAGCATACAGTGACTGCCCCACCACCACGACGCACATTGAGTCTACCACTAGCATCTACTTCTCAAAAGACGCCTGTGTCAGTGCCCCAAGAAAAGAAGAAAATCAAGGCAACTATTACAGGCATGTTTAGGCTAAGTCTGGGCAGTGAACTCCGCTCCGCTCGCGGAGTTTGCGGAGCAGAGCTTTTTCCTCGCTCTCGTTCGTCAACGTTAAGTTGGCGAGCGCGAGAGAGGAAAATCCACCTCCCAGCAAGATTTTTCCTTGTTCGCGATCGTCAACATCAAGTTGGCGAGCGCAAGCATGGAAAATCAACCTCCCGGCAAGATTTCTCAACACAGGCGGTCAGATTTCTCATTGCTCGCGTTGAGAAACCGTCCGTTCGTGTTGAGAAGCTGCCGCTCGAGTAAAAATCTAAACGAGCGGCAGAAAGGAAGCAGCTCCTGCTTGCGCTGTGCATGGTGCCATTCACAATGATTGCACAGTGCGGACAAGCACCTGGCACTGAAAACCACAGCGAACATCATTTATCTAACGCACTCCGCTGCTTGGGGAGCTCCATGTAGCGTGGCAGAGTTTTCTTTGCTCTTCGCGGAGTTCCGCATAGCGCAACTCCGCGAACTTCGCCCAGGCTTAGTTTAGGCAGGAGGGGGTCCTACGAGCAAAACCACCCAACCGCATGTTTGTACTATGGGAAGTTGGCAAAAATGTTAGCGCTGGACCTCATCCCTTTTTCTTTTGTGGAAGGAGTGACATTCTTAGAATTTGTGGCAGCCATCTGCCCAAAATTGAAGGTACCAAGTAGGACCTATTTTGCCAGAGTGGCTGTTCCAGCGCTGCATCACGATGTGCTGCAATTTGTTGGACAAGCTTTGCAGCAAAGTGTTGGTCACACCATTCACCTGACGACAGACATATGGACCAGTTGCCAGGCAACTGATTACATGTGCATCACTGCATACTGGATCTCTTTTGAAGAGGTAAGCAAAAGATATCTTCAGGTCTTGCCCCTAAAGAAAGTTTTAAGAGAGTTTGCCGGCATGCAACAGTGGCCATGTTTGTGATGGAGAAATCACATACAGCTGTAAACATCTTGGAGGAATTTAACAGCAAGGTGTATGAATGACTGCGACCCAGAGGTCTTAGAATTGGCTTTGTTGCCACGGACAATGGCAGGAACATAGTCAAGGCCATGTCAGACGGTGGCTATTTCAGGGTCCTGTGTTTGGCCCATTGCATTAACCTGGTGGTGCAAGACTTCCTCAAAAAGAAAGACACAGTCAGCAACATACTGACCACCTGCAGAAGAATCTGCACTCATTTCAGCTATTCTTTTAAAGCCTGGAAGCAGCTGCAGGTTTTTCAGTGTAATAATAGAGCACCAGTTAAAGCCCTGATACAGGCTGTGCCAACACGCTGGAACTCTACCTTTTACATCCTGCAATGTCTGTTTGAGCAGTAGAAACAGATCAATGACTATGTCATTCAAAGAGGCGGGGATGCAGTGGGGAAAGCTATGACCATGGATGCAGACAAATGAGGCCTAGTCAATTGCCTGACACAGATGCTACTCCCTTTTGAGGTTTTCACACAGGAAGTTATCAAGGAGGACGGTACGATGGGTCAAGCTATCCTGTTGTTGCATCTCCTACAAGATCAGGTAAAGAAGGCATCTGAAAGGTTCGCCCCCACAGGTGTGAATGAAAGCACAGAAGCAAATGCCTTGGTTACGACATTAGTCCTGCGCTTGGCTTCTAATATAGGGCTGCAACATGACATCATCGAGTCCAAAGAGTACATATGGGCCACACTACTTGATCCATGGAACAAAACCATTCTGCCCACTTTCATTCCTTTTTCTGAAGGGGATGTTTTAAATTACAAGAGGTGGATTGTAGAGCAAGCTGGGACGGGGTGCCGTCTTCAACTTCCAGAGAGAGCAGTCTTGTCTCACAGCAGCCAACAACACCAACAACCAAAACACCGGCATCAACAGCAACAGAAGGACCAGACGGCCCTCTGAATTGTATTAGTTTTAATTGGTAGGGCTCAAGTCCAGTACAGAGGCAATGGCAAAACAGGTTGAGGAAGTAGCAGCACCAATGACCATCCACAGGATATTCCAGGAGTATCTGGATGATCCAAAAGAGGTCTATATGGATCGAAATCCATTGATGTATTGGTATGGGAAGATGCGTCAATGGCCATAGTTTAGCAGGCTGGCCATAAATTATCTGGCTATTCCTGTCGCCAGTGTGCCTGATGAACATGTGTCCAGTGCAGCTGGTGCAGTCATCACAGTGAGAAGGACAAGTCTCTCACCTCAAAATGTGGAGAGATTGACTATGATCAAAATTAACCAACATTTTATACCACACAATTACACTGTTCCTGAAACAGCAGTACAGGAGGAGGAGGAGGAGGAGGATTTCTGGCCTGAAATTGAATCAAATGTGTTAATTGACCAACTTCTGGTTGAACCACCTGAGTTTGAGGACGAACTTTGCTTCCCAGACTAAGCCTGGCAGTTCCCCCATTGAACTTTAAAAAGATTTCTCTTTGAACTTAGTTCTTTCTTTGCAAAAAAATAAAAATTAGCTACAGGAAAATTATTATTTTTGTGCCAGATTTATGCTGCTCAACCTTTATTAGTAACATATATATTGCTGGATTGCAGTTGGACTAGTGTGCATTGAAGAAGCCTCAGCAATTTCTTCATGACATTTGGGACAATGCCTGCCACCCTCGCATGCCTATTGCTTTTTGCATCACATAGTACTAGAACGGCTGCCCCATAAAATCATTTATTATGTACAGGACTGCCTGCCAATACCAAATTTCAATGTGTTGCCTGCATCAAAGATGATTGAATACCCAATACCTGAACTACCCGTGCTTAGATTGGATGAGGTAACTTCAACTATTGCAACAGTGAGTGACTGATTGCTTCAGTGATGATTTAAGTTGACTGATGATTCATGTGGTGGTAGACAAATGTAATATGGGAAATTTCTTGAGATGATTATTGATTGCATTGTTTGGGACTTGGAGTGATAGGCGCTGTTAGATTTGGGGGTCTCTAGTTGGCAGAGGTAGGTACCTTTGACCAAATAAGGACCCTTGCGTCTAGTCAGGGTAAGGGGGTACACTCCTAAAATAACCCCTGCTCACCCCCTTGGTAGCTTGGCACGAGCAGACAGGCTTATCTCAGAGGCAGTGTGTTAACCATTTTTGAACACATACAGTAATCAAGTGACAACACTACAGATGGACACCACACAGGTTGTATATTAAAAATAAGTATCTTTTATATAGATTTAACACAAGACCACAAACGACAAAAATCCACAATACTGTACTTCAAAAATGGTAGAATTAGCTCAGTTCTCTTAAGATGGTAAATGCGACACTTTGAGTTCAATGTACCTTAGGATGCGTAACGCTATACAACGAAAGTGTTGCAGGGAAGGTGATGCGTCGGTTCCTTACACGCAAGAACGGTGATGAGTCGGGTCCCTACTGATGCGTAGGGGATGAGTCGGTTCTTCTCTGCGTGGGGAGGTGATGCGTCGGTTTCTTACTGCGCTTTCGTGGTGATGCGACCAGCAACGCCGTGATGCGATGAAGATCTGGTGCAAAGAAACAAAGATGGCGTCTTCTTCTTGATGCGACATGATGCGTGCACGCCTGACGGCCGTGCGGCGACTCAGCGATTCTTCCGAGCCGCGACAGGCCCTGCAACACGCTTCCCGGTGATGAGGCGGCGTCTGATGCGACGTCGATCCTCTTCTCCGGCGATGCGAGGCGCTTCGGCAACGATGCGACAGCCGTGCGGCGACTCAACGATTCTTCTGAGCCGCGACAGGCCCTGCGACACCCTTCCCGGTGATGCGGCGGCATCTGATGCGACGTCGATCCTCTTCTCCGGCGATGCTAGGCGCTTCGGCAACGATGCAACAGCGGTGCGGCGACTCAACGATTCTTCTGAGCCACGACAGGCCCTGCGACGCGCTCCCCGGTGATGCGGCGGCGTCTGATGCGACGTCGATCCTCTTCTTCAGCGATGCGAGGCGCTTCGGCCGCAGCGGCGACGCTTCTTCTTCGTGAGTCGCGCTTCCAGTTCCTTGCGACACGCAGTCCCTCAGAAAGTCCAGCACAGCAGCAGGCACTTTCCAGAAAGAAAATACCTACTTTCTAAAAGTGGTATTTTCAAACACAAAATGTTAAAACCAACTTCACTAAAAGATGTATTTTATCATTCTGAGTTCAGGCATACTAAATTCGTTTTTCTACCATGTTCCCTGGGTCAGTTAGGATTATAAGATGTAATAATAAAACTGCCCATTCTGGCCTATGGGGAACAGGTAGCCTTTCAATAGTGAAAAACGAAAATGGCTGTAATTCACTATTAGGACATGCCACACACACCAGGGCATGTCCTACCTTATACTTACAATGCACCCTGCCCTTGGGCCTACCATAGGGGTGACTAATATGCAGAAAAGGGAAGGTTTAGGGACTGGCAAGTGGGTACACTGTACTAGGGTCTGACAAGTAAACCAAACCAACCAATCATGGAATCACTAATCCATACATCAATTTACTAGGCCTGGGCGGTAAATTCCGTTCCGCTCACGGAATTTGCGGATTTTGGGTAATTTCGCGTTCCGCGGAGAAAGCGGAATTGCCAAAAATTCCGCGATCCGCGGCTTCGCGGAGTTTTTTGCTTGTTCGCGCTTTCAAAATGCGTGTTCGCGAGATATTTCTCCCCGAGCACGCAAACAGCGTTCGCGAACAGGAAAAAAGCATCGCAAACGGGCGGAACAAGCAATTCCGCATGTTCGCGGAACTTTTGCGTGCTCGTGGAGATTTTTTACCGTTTCGCGGAGCTTTGCGTAGCGCGACTACTCAAATTCCGCCCACCCCTACTATTTACCATAGGGAGCACTTGCACTGTGGCACTGAATAGCAGTGGCACAGTGCCCAAAGCATCTATAACCAGCAAAAACACATGAGGCAACAGCAAAAAATGGAAGGGAGACCCACGCCAACAGTGCCAGGTGTAACAGGCGCTCATTTTGTTTCTATGTAAGTGATCAGCCCTTTCACACTTAGCCAGATTTATTTGCTGGTTCTTCAGAGACCAGAACAGTCACTTTAATAAACAAACGAAAACCTATGCAAAATACTACAATTCTGTTTCTCTACTTGTTCTTCAACAGCAGTGCACTCCACATCCACCCTGCTTGGGTCATCGTTTTTCATGATGATGATGATGATTGGTCTGGGACGACGTTACTCGGAGTCAGGACTGGAGTAGTATCATGGAAGAACTCAGGGCAGGAGCTGCAGGACTACCTCATCAACAGGTAGAAGCAAGAAGTTATCAAGTATTGACTTCAGTTCAAAGGTAAATCAAGAGTCTGAGGCCTAGTACTCAGCTGTGTGTGATAGAGAGAGGTGGGTTTGTGAAATGCTGCTCTGTCTGTGTGTGTGTATGTGTGTTGGACTTGTGGCAAAAGTGACACTCTGAGTCCCCCTTTTAGTTTTTTTTGCACTGCCTCTAAGTCTTCTTGATACACTCCTCATGAAGCTTATCTTCTTTCTGTCCTTCTCCTTGACTCTAAAATACAGTTTCTATTTTACCATCCGCAGGCCTTCTTCTAGCCTCCATGAACAAAAGGCGAAAGCTACAACACTCCTGCTTACCAACCGAACCAGTGCAGACAGGCCCCAAAGAGTGGACGTTCTCGAGGAGAATGCAGAAGCACCACCCAATTTTGCAATACAGTATCATTTTTCTTTTAACAATCATATTAACTAAGAGAAGTGGGTGGGTTCACTCCACAACCTAGAAGACAGAACATTTAGACATATGATAAATTGGGTCTCAGGCAGAAGGACTGTTTGCAATGCATGTATCTGTACTCTGTCATACTCATTTTTTTGCTTCCTTCTAACAACAGATTGATGGCGAATGATGAGCTGCTGCTTATTGCCCAGATGAATGTTGGCCTTGTGTTGTAGTGTTTGTCTTTGTAAAACCTTTCCCTAAACCCAATTACCCATCCATTTATCAAACCCCTAACCCTCTTCCCCTGAGCTGTGTGATTTATTGAGATGTGGCTTAAATTACTCCATCAATGGATCACACACTTGGTGGGGGGATGTGGTGATAGCAACACCAAATTACTATAGAATCTTCTAAGCAGTAGCCCACACCAGCCCATTACCAACCCGCGCATAAAATATGCTCAGTATTTGTTTTAGATATAGAATGAAGAACATCAGTTGTCAGCATCATCATTCAGGCCTTGTATTGCCTAACCATAAACGCCTAATCTAAGCTTGTCCACTCCAGACTTTGAGTCCATTTTTTTTAACTTGAGGATTTCACAAATAATACTGCTAGCTCCACATTAGCCAAAACTTACTAATATTGCTATTTTTTTTCAGGAATTCTCATTGTGTCATCACGTGGCACTCAGGTGGTGTCAATTCTTTGTAAATCTTTGATAAATATATAACCCACTTACTCGCTCTTTCTACTTCTCTTTAGTTGCCTTCGATGGATAATCAATCAGTCATTCAGATCAATCCTACAGTTGGAGCTCACCTGGGTGAAACTGGAAGCGGGACCTCGCTTGTGATGTTGTGATACCTCCCCTGTTATTGCTGCATGTATATTCAGGTAAGACAACTAGTATGGATGTCATTTAAGTTAGTAAGAAATACATTAACTGCTAATGTTTTTTATCTAGATAGTTCTACACAATATAGGTCATCATGGCAGCATTCCCCATAATGGTCAAGATAGTTAGAGAAGTATAAGCCTAGACTCTATGACTAAGTGCTATGCTCTCTCTTAAGTTACAAGTACATAAACAGGCTGTGTAAAACTACTTGAAGGCAGCAGTGCAAAGTAAAAGAAAAAGAAAATACTTCAGGCATAAATCTAGATAAAATAATAGTTTTCCTCTTCAATTACTTACAAAGCAACTCACCCTCTCCACCCAAACAACTTGCCCACCCCTCTCCCAAACCAAACTGACCCACGCCAGAAAACTCAAAATGTCCAAGAAAAGGTCTTTCCAGTCCCAAATCCCTTCCCACCATCTCCACCCAGCCCCAACAAACAACAAATCCCTCAGATAAAAACACAAAAAATGAAAAAAGGGCTAGAAGAGGACATTATGGATGTTGGTCAAGAGCTGGTCCAGGTTCTGCTCCATGGTGGTGAGCCGTCCCCCGGTGGTGTCCATCCACTCCAGGGTGAGGTGCAGCAATGGCCCATTGCCATTGTAGTGGGGGGTAGCAGCAGTTGGCTGGTGGCAGTGCCGGCGATGGGATGTCCGGGAGGCTGGAGGCTGAGGGGGACAGGCTGCACTGGGGCCTGGCTGTTGTGCATCAATTTCATCCTCCTCCTCTTCCAGGACCACCAGCCACCGGTATTCCTGCTGGATATGCTCCAGCCTCTGCCACCACAAACGGGCCGCTCTCTCCTGCCTGTCGGGTGGCCTGGCTGGACCAGCAGGAACAGCTATATTGAGAAAAACAATAATGCTCTCTGCAAACAGTTTTTTAAATTACTGAGTGGCACCGTAGCTGTACATTGCTGGTCCCCTAGAGCCATTGCAATTTATTTGATGTGATTATGATTAGGAGAGTTCCAAGGCCAATTTTATGTTTTACCCACACATGTTGCCAAACATAAAAAAGCACTGACTGTGTAGCAGAAAAGTATTAACAAGCAGAGAATAACATCACTGGATTAAAAAAAACTGTGATTTTCAAGTAACTATAAACAGAGTCAGACACTTTGAGTTGAAAAATAAATGACTTCTCATTGATGAGTACGGCATTATGCCCTATATGGAGTACAAGTTGTATATGGAGCTAAAATAATGAAGTCATGCTCATTGCTAGCCAGCGCCTCTGCTAGTTTGCTACTGTCTGCAGCTGTAGTTGACAATTTCATTGGCCCTGTTCTTCGCCAAATGCATTTCTCTTTCTACCCTGTCTCCAAAGAGGCAGATGAATAATAAATAAGATACTACGGCAGTCACACACCTTATGTATGATATGCGGATATTAACATATTATCATGTCTTCCATAAGTAGACGTTGAAGAAAATGAATCTAATGGAGTGCACTACAGGTAAAGGAATGAACTATATATATGTTGTATTTGGCACATTTGTCAATGTGTATCCCATATGCCAAACTTGTCATCAAATCATGCACTTACTCCCACTTTACTCTGTGGCCTCGCCCACCACCACGTATTTCAAACAAATTCATTTGCTGGGCAGTAATCAAGGAAAGGAAACTTGATTTTTTCTACTGCAGGGGGTTGGGTAGAGGGATTAGACAGGTGGGGTAGAGCATTTTTATATATAATAGAGAGGTCACTACACTGATCATCGATTCATCATCTTTGGCTTATTCAGTCACAGTACAATTCGAAAGGGAAAAATCTGAACAAGTGTAAATTAAATCTGTTATGGAAAACCATCAAATATGTTCTGGAATCACTTCCCATGGGTATCGCATTAAATGTGGCACATGCCAAAAATGGATTTTCCAATTTGGTTGGCTGGGATGGAAGAATTTAGGAAAAAAATAAAGGAGTGAAGTACTAAGAGCTGTGTTCGGATTGCAATGCATTGAAAACATTGTAAATGCTGCATTAACTACAGCAGACGCACATTATACAGCCAACACTGCAGTCACAAATTGATTGAACCATGCTGCACTTCGGTCATAGTTGGAAAAAATGCCATGGGCGGGGAGGGGGGATGATGAATGATAGGTAGGATAGATCTGGCTTACGTAACAAATACAGTGAGTCAAGGGAGTAGAACAAAGAATAAAAATAAATAAATGACCCCTACTTAGATGCATACCTTTGAATGATAGTGATAATCCTATAAACCAAGTAAGCAGAGTAGGTAAGTAGCAGCATGCTCCTCATGAGAATAAGAGCTACCTTGCTTATTCATCCAAACAATCCAAATATTCATTCATCCTTTCATTCTAATTCACCCATAGCCACCATGATTAAGCTTTACTTTCTCCCATCCAGTTTTTCACCAAAAGTTCCAATACATTATCCACCCATTCAATAGCATCCCTTCTTCAAACCATCCTTTGCCCATCCACCGTGCACCCTTTAACCCACCCACCCTTTCACTCACATACCATTTCCTTTCTTTTAAGTTACCTTCCGTTATTTCATGTCTCTCTCAAGCCATCAAAGCTCATTATGTGAGATTTTGCTGCATTTCAGATAGAAGAGGCCATAATAATAACTCAACCACCGCCGTGGCTAGTAAAGCTGGGGGGGGGGGGAGTATCACTTCACGTTCATTTTTGATGACGACAAGCGACACCATGGCAATAGCTAGTGAGCATAGTAATTGCAAGAAATTATTTGACTTACTAGTGCCCATCCCTGATGCCACTTCTCCCCCTCCAACTGACCTGTCTCCTCCTGCAACGGCACTGGAGCCGGCATCACCGATGTTCTGTGTGGCTAGAATAAAACATTACACATAATTTAGATCCCAGATACGCAACACCAAATACAACTTCAATGCAGCACTACAGCTCAGTTAGCACATCAGTATCTGCAAATATCTCTCTGGGCACTTGATTGATTGGCTTACAAAGTTAGAAAAGCCAGGCGTGGAATAATGGTCAAGGAAAGACATATGGTGTTGGTTGGCAAATGCAATGGGAGTCGGACCTTATACGTTTTTCCAGCCTTGCTGCACTGTCATGGGAAACTGCTGGTATACTGTGACTATAAATAAACAAATCTGCAGCACACTACATTGGGGGGGTGGTCCATGATAATGACCATGGCTACTCTCTTGTGATCTGATCTGTGCTAGACCTAGGCATAAGCAGGAAAAGGAAAGACTTCTCAACAAACATACATGGTGATTTTTATTTAAACTTGGGCCTGCTGTCTGAATCTTCACGATAGACAGCACCGACATTCCAGTACCCCAAGATTCTACCCTAAGAAGTCCACAGCAATCATAAGAGGACTTACTGGGATCAGCAGAGCCCTTGGCAGCACCACTGGTGGTCGGCGCTGGCTGACCAGCTTCTCCAGGACCCGCAGAATCATCCCTCTTCTTGCCCTTGGGTACTGACGAAAGAAATTAAGAAAATAAATAAAAATAGATTAGTGATTCTGTTAATAATCTCCCCAAAATATTTTATGAAAAGCAAACGCAGTCGCTAAAACAGATCACTTATAGTACCACTAGTTCTGACTCGAGTATGTTGACTGTCATTAAATCCATATTCCAAATCTCTTTAACAAGAACTAATGTATTGCAGTGAATGATCTTTGATTCTATCTATTCCCATTTCTCAACACCCTTGATGAGCCAACTCAGTCTCCCTTTTTTGCAATGCAAGGATGCATACGTCACATTATCACTGTGAATTCAATAAAGAACCTGGAACTATACGAACTACATAAACAAAGTCACATGCTACTCAGTGATTCACTATAGTGACAGGAGAACAGTCTGCGTGGCTTCTTAATTTATCAGCCAAAGCGAGCGCCTGATGAGTGCAATTAGGTAGCGGCACCTGCCTGCAGAAACTAGAAACTGGATCACACAATAATATACCAGCGTAAACTAAACATAACTTACCTCAGAGTGTGAGCATTAGGCTATTCAGAATTTTTTTTTGCATTCTAGAACACAAGCACAACAAAAAATTAATACTCACCAAACCATGGAATCTCAACACCAATCAGGTCGAGCAGTTCCTGTTCACAGTCCAGAATGTTCGCCCAACGGTGCTTCAGCTGCTGAGCGGTGCGCCGAACATGGCTCTTGTGCCACACATACTGGTGCACCATCCCCCAGCACGGTTGATGCTCCTGCAGGGAGTAGCCGCCACCGGGCCTGCCGCCTGCTGCCAGCATAGAGGAAAGGTGGCACTGCACAAAAAAAACTAGTGTTGCCACCTCCTCCCCTCCAAAGATCGGCTGGGGCTGCACACCTGGGCAGTAGCGTCGCCTGCAAGGAAGTCGCCCCTCTGCCATGGCGCTGGGTGGGGAAATAGATAAGAAGGAAAAGGAAGGGAAAGTAAAGAAGTAAGAAATAAGAGAAGAAGGCGATATGAAGTCAAAAAGGCACAACAACACAAAGAAATGCACACAAAATATACAATACACAAACACAAAGACACACTATTTAAAAAAATAAAAATTAAAGGGTAGAAAAGTAATAAAGGAGGAGGATTACAAAGATTAAGGATGGATTAAAATTTAGACACAACCATAAAAGAGAGCAGAAAAACAAGATGGCTGTGCCCATGCGGACCACGTGGTGCTGTTCGTGCACGATTTAGAATGCGAGAACACACTTGAGAACCACATAGTGCCTTTCACGCATGATTTTGGAGGGCATGAACGCACTCTGCTTTCCTAACGCAATGCAGATGAATGCGCCGGCAGACTCCACCCGAAAGCAGAACTCTGCATAATGCGGGGGAGTTTTTTTTCAACTCTGTTGAATTCTGTGTAGTAGGACTCCGCGAACTCCGCCCACCCCTACCCAAAAACAGTCCCAGGATGCTTGTTTTCAGTCCAGGGAGGACCTGGCCTGGCAGCTCGGGCTGGACTGTTCCCTTGGGGAGCAGGGTCAAGGGTAGGGGTGGGCGGAGCTCACAGAGCTGCACTACACTGAATTCCGCTGAGTTGCATAAAAACTCCCTGGAATTCCACGGAGTTCAGTGAGCGGGCAGAGTTGCTCCACTCGCCCACCCCTATTAAGCAGTGCAATGTGTAGGCTCTCCAGAAGGTGTGGAGGCTTGAGAGCAAGCCTGAACATTCAGTACCCAAAAGGATAAAAAGTAGCCTGAGCAACACAACAGGTATACAAAGGGGCACTGGAAAGTGGTGTTCAGGGTGACAAAGAAGCATAGCTCATCCCGGCAGCACTCACCCTCGTAAGTAACCTGCAGAGACATGGTGTGGAAACAGCAGCAGCGAGTGACTTCCACACTGCAACACAAATACGCTTCAAGTCAGAATCAAGCAACTTCAGAAACATGATACTGCATACAAGGCCCGCCTCGGGTAAATCTTGCATAGGGTCGTTCGTCTATTTCCGTTGCAACCTATTGGTTGGTTGATGTTCTTTTAGAATGCGTTTCTTCTGTAGATATTAGAGGGGAAATAACTCCACGCACACTAAGGCAGCCTGGATGGGTCCCGTTGGACTCCTCTTCCTCCTGTCACAGTGTAGCAGTGTAGCCTGACCTCAAGATGGTTGCCCTACGTGTTTCCTCCTCTTCTATGATGCCCCTTGTTACATTATTGTTTCTGAGCGGGAAGATTTGTGAAACCAGTCCGATTCGTGCAGCGAGTCATAAGAGTTCGATGAAACGACTGTGAGTGCTAAATTGGCTCTGGGGCTGTGTAAGTAATGGAATGAGGGTCAATTAGTAGTTATTTGACCTGGGCCTGAGTTGCAGGGGTGACAATGCTAGAGGCACCCACCGTAACTCAATTGAGCAGCCAAGCAGCTGTACTAAATTTCCCATGAGTCAGTGCGCCCACTGACGCTTAGCTTAATAGAGACAGTGCTTTAAATCTATTCGGACCTTTGAGTAAAAACAGGGCTTCTCATTGGCTGCCTGACCATGTGCCCAATAAGTGGACGTGACACTGTTCTTGGAACTTTGGAAGCAGTGTCTTGCGCGGCATCGAGAGAGCTCTAGTGACGTGTCTACTAATGGGTGGTGGTGGGGGCAAACTCCGCTATGTGGTGAAATTGGAGTTTTTTGCTGAACTCTGCACTTTGAGGGGAGTGCGGAGTCGCAAAATTCTGCAAACTTCATCCGCGGAGTGGAGTTAACTGTCCCCCCGTAGACAAGACTGATTTGCAAGACTGGTTTGCACATGACTAGGTCCAAACTGGTGGGACATGGTGAGCAAAACATCAATGGACTGAACCCAGATCTGTGAGTGTTTGAAAAGCTTCAACACTTCATCCATCCATCATTTTATTTTGTAATGTTGCTATATGCGCCATAAGTGGCTAAGGGTATGCACAGACAAAGGTTCCTTGCTCGCTGCACCACTGGATTCAAGCTAGCCTGGCTGATATGGGGTGATACTTTGAAACCAGTCCCAGAATGCTTGTTTCTGGTCCAGGGAGTACCTGGCTATGGAGTTCAGGCTGGACTTTTCCCATGGGGAGCAATGTCAAGACTGATTTGCACATGGCTGGGTCCAGACTGGGGTGACATGGCAAGCAAAACAACAATGGATGAAACCCAGATCTGTGACTGGGGGTGAGTGTTTGAAAAGTTTCAACACTCTGTCCATCATTTTGTTTTGTGATGTTGCTATGTGCACACTTAGTGGCTAAGGGTATGCCCAGACGTGGGCCCCTTGATCATCTCACCACTGGATTCAAGCTAGCCTGGTTGATATGGGGCTATACCCTTAAATTGGTCCCAGGACGATTGTTTCTGATCCAGGGAGGACCTGGCCTGGCAGTTCAGGCTGGACTGTTCCCATGGAGAGCAGGGTCAAGACTGATTTGCACATGGCTGGATCCAAACTGGGGTGACACGGCGAGCAAAATAACAATGAATTAAGAGAAGTTTCAACACTCCATCCATCATTTTATTTTGTGATGGTCCTATTTTAATACCTGGTGCTTTCTTTGATTTAGCAGAAGTTTCTACAGAATTCTGTTTGAGTGTTCGAAGTTTCCTTTGTGTGAAGGTAGAGCACATACAATTCAGTTGCTAAGGGAGCTATGACCAATTACACGCCGTCCTGCCTGTAGATGGCCCTTACAAACACACCTAATCCCTATATTGTGGGTCTGTTTGGGAGGAATAAACAGAGTCCAACTGCCAACTACACCAAGTCATGTGACCCAGGAACAGGTGGTAGGCACTAAATGGTTAGGGCAGGAAATGCCAACCTTCTAAAAGTATAATTTTAAAAAATGTAACTTTAAATCCCTCTATACCATTAAAGAGGATTTTTATTACAATTTCTCAGATACCAAACATCAAATGTTTACTTGTTACCAACCAAAGTTGGCACCTATTTTATCCAATAAGGCAACCAAATGTCATCCTGTGGGAGAGGTAGGCCTCACAGTAGTGTAGAACAGGTCCAACCTTTTAATTGCAATGCAATTTACCCTATGGGCTACCTATGCCCTAACTGAGGGGTGTCGAATTTGTAGTTTGAAACAGCATTCAGGCTGCAATGGCAAGCCTGGGACATGTTTTAAGGGGCTACTTTAGTGGGTGGCACAAAATGTGGGGGGCAAAGGCAAGAAGTTTGGTGAAAGAGCAGCATAAGGCTGACAAATCTAACAGGGACTGTGAGAAGTTGGCCTGGTATATGCTGTTCACTAGTTAAAGTGGACACCTTGCACCAGTACAATTCGACTCTTATGGTAGGTAGGTTTAAGACAACCTTTATAGAAAGCTATCCTAGTGGTAGCTGTGGAGAGCAACCTTCAGGCTAAGTCTGGAGGAATGTAAAGCAGCTTGTTTTACCACACAATCTCTTGAATCACCAAATGAAAAGACACCACACAGGTATATATATCAAATATATATGTATTTATTACTAAACAACTCTCTACTAATCTCTTGTGAGATTAGAAGTCAGAACATATGCATAAATCAACGTTTCACAATAAATTAAGCACAAATATGGCTGGGGCCCTAGGGGCGTACCAGACCATATACTAAAAAAGAGACTTAAGAACAACGACTTGTAAAGGGACAAGGCCTAGGGCCTTCAGAAGTGCTGGGGCCTCACGAAACCACCCAAGGTAGGTAAGTAAAGGACCCACGGGGACGCGTGCAGTGAGTGAACACAGGCGCGGGTCGCCGTTGACTTCAATGCGGCAAGTCGCGGTTGGAAATAAAGAGTTTCAGGGCACTTCGGGATTAGCTACAAGCAAGTCACTTACAGGGTAAGTAGTTCTAGGGCCAACACCCACAGGAGCACCGTAGTGCTGGAGTTACCTCACCCAGGGAAGCCGGGTGCATAGGTGTCCTTTGGTGTCGGGTCGTGGCGTTGTTTTCAATGGGAGCCACTGAAGACTTGCTGCTTGCGGCGACAGGAGATGTGTCCGGGGAATCCAAGCCTGGATTCGGAAGAAGGAAGACCTGAAAGCAGAGGGGACAGTGTTCAAAGTCACTTGGCAGTGACCCGGGGCAAGGAAGATGAATGCCCACCGTCGTCGACAGATTCAGGTCATTCACAGGTGTCTTGACTCTTCGACCACGTGGTCCAGGCAGCGTCGATGATGATCAGGAGCTGGATTCGGTATGTGCCACAACGTCTGCAGCTTACTGAGATGTCGGCGACTCGATTGGAGCCAACAAGCCTTGGTAACAGCAAGTCTCGGGGAAAGCGTAAAAAGTCAATGGTGCAGACCAGCAAGGTCTGGGGAACTCACGCAGCGAGGGTAAGTCAGGGCAGGCCTGGAGCAACCAGAGGAGCTCTTTGGTTTGGTAGAAAAGTCTTCTGGGGACCCACAAGCCGGCTGGCAAGGGATCGCAAAGATGCCTCAGGAGGATTCCTTCAACAGGCGCCCACAGTCACTCGGGACAGGGTAGGCCTCTGATCTTCGGAGGGATTCCTGCTAGAGGCTGGGAACACACGTGGTCCAAAGCACAGGTTTGTAGAATGTTGTGAAGGGGTTGCACTTGACAATAGTGCCCGGTACCCAGGGACTGTGGTTCCTCATCACTCGTGGGGTCCACTTGCCTCAGCTTCGCTGGGGACTCACGATGGCCTTGGAGAAGTCAGGAAATCCTCTTCCTGGGCTGCAGGGACTTCGGGCTCCGGCGGGAGCGGCATAGTTTGCGACCGTTGTTTGTAGTTTTTGGTGCCTGCCAAGCAGGGGAGTCACTCCTTGACTCCAAGGGAGATTCTTCAGTCTTCCAGAGGTAGTGGAACATCGAAGGTCCAGGATTCTTCTTAATAGCGTCGTCCAGGGGTATCTAGTTTGCAATGCACAGGTTCCCCCTCTTATACTAAAAGAAAGGGAGGGACTAGCTCTATGACCCCACCTATGGGAGGGTCAGGGGAGTGGGTGGCTACACCCACTTCCCTTTGTCCAGTTTCGCGCCAGAGCAGGGGAAGGTAGCCCCTGAGCTGGTTTGAACTGGCATATGCACAGAGGAGCCTTCTGCTCCCCAGTGCAGGACTTCAAAGCACTCTAGGAGTGCACCCACCCAGCCCCAATACACTAAACCCTGTCTGGAAGGTGGTCACACCTCCCTGTGACAGGATACCTATTGTTGGGCTTCCTCCACTGCGAGTTTCAGTCATCAGCAGGAGGGCAGCCCAGTATCTGTGACTGGTGGCATCCATTTTGTGATGCCAGGGCTCTTCAGGATTCTACCGCGTTGCCACAGTAGGTACATGTCTATCCCTCTAGAATAGTGGAATGCTACCCCCGCCGCCAGAACTGGCGGCGGGTAGTATTCCAAGATGTTTGACACCAAACACGACATGTTTCCGTGCAGCCATCCCAAAGTTAGCATTTAACGCGAGGTTATAATGCGCTTAAGAGTATATGGTCAGGCTGCACTACAAACAGCCTCAGAGAAGGGTCTCCGAATGCTGCAGAGGGGCTCTGCTCATGCAGAGGCACCCCTCACATAGGAACCAAGCACTCTGCCTTCAGGATTGATAAGGCCTGCCATAGGAGTGACTTATAGGTTTATATGTGTGTATCTAGGTAGTGATATAGGTAGCCTATATCACAGTAAGGGGTGCATGCACCACCTTACCCAGGCTGCAGTAGCAGGCCTGTGGTGTCAGATTTAGTCTGCTTCCCAGGGGTGGCATAATGCATGCTTCAGCCCCTGGTAGGCCTGTGAAGTACCTATGCCGTTGGCACCTAAGGTACCATATACTAGGGACTCATAAGGTACCACAGTATCCAATCACTAGTGCACTCCAAGTCGTTTAGAGAGAACAGAGAGGCTGGAGCCCTGATTGGCAGGGTCCCAGCCGGACTATAGCCAGAAACCAGTGTAAACATCAGAAAAAAGTGGGGGCAACATAAGAGGCAGATCCTACTCTCCTACACAACCCCCCCCCCAAACGCAGGGACACTAAACTAACCTTGGCCAGTTGAGTCTTCGTGCTCTAAGTGGAAATACCTTGAGAGTCCATCTGCATTGGCATGTTGGGTCCCAGGCCTATGTTCCACTGTATAGTCCATCCCCTGTAGGGAAATGGACCACCTGAAAAGTTTTGGGTTTTCACCTTTCATCTGTTTAAGCCATAGGAGGGGCTTGTGGTCAGTCTGAACTATGAAGTGAGTACCAAACAAGTATGGCCTCAGCTTCTTCAGGGCCCACACCACAGCAAAGGCCTCCCTCTCTATAGCTGACCAACGTTTCTCTCTAGAGGTCAGCCTTCTGCTAATAAAAGCTACTGGCTGGTCTTGACCTTCATCATTCAGTTGAGACAGTACAGCTCCCACACCCAGCTCAGAAGCATCTGTTTGGACAATGAACTTTTTGGTGTAGTCTGGACTCTGTAAGATGGTGGCAGTGCACATGGCCTGCTTTAGGTCTTCAAATGCCTTCTGACAGCTAGCTGTCCACTGAACCTTTTTGGCATTTTCTTTGAGGTCAGATCATTCAAGGGGTCACTATAGATCCATATCCCTTGACAAACCTCCTATAGTACCCAGTCAGGCCTAAGAAGGCTCTCACCTGTGTCTGGGTGGTAGGAGCAACCCATTCCATTATGGTTTGGATTTTACTCTGTAAAGGCTGAACCTGGCCTCCACCCACAAGGTGGCCCAGGTATACAACCTGACTCTGCCCTATCTGGCACTTAGTGGCCTTGATAGTGAGGCCCGCCTTCTGCAGGGCCTCCAAAACATTTCTGAGGTGGACCAGGTGATCCTGCCAGGAGGAACTAAAGACAGCAATATCATCTAGATAAGCTGAGCAATAAGTTTCCATCCCTGCCAGAACTTTATTCACCAACCTCTGAAAAGTGGCAGGTGCATTTTTCAATCCAAAGGGCATCACCACAAAGTGGTAGTGCCCAACAGGGGTCGAAAATGCTGTTTTGGCTTTTGCATCATCAGCTAACCTGATCTGCCAGTAGCCAGCTGTTAGGTCAAATGTACTTAGATACTTGGCTGAGGCCAAAGTATCAATCAGCTCATCTGCCCTTGGTATGGAATAGGCATCAGTCCTGGTGACTGCATTGAGGCCTCTGTAGTCTACACAAAACCTCATTTCTTTCTTACCACCCTGGGTATGAGGCTTGGGTACTAGGACTACTGGGCTAGCAGAAGGGCTATCTGAAGGCTCAATCACACCTAACTCCAACATTTTCTGGACTTCAGTCCTGATACAGTCCCTGACATGGTCAGGTTGCCTGTAGATTTTACTCTTGGCAGGCAGACTGTCTCCAGTGTCCACCTCATGGGTGCACAAGGTAGTCTGACTAGGGGTCAGGCAAAACATATGTCTGTACTGTTGCAGAACCTGTCTGCACTCAGTTTGCTGATGGTCAGTGAGGCTGCTTGCCAAAGCAACATCATCTACTGACCCATCATCAGGGTTCTGTGAGAGAAGGTCAGGGAGAGGGTCACTCTCCTCCTCCTGGTCCTCATCAGTGGCCATGAGCAAGCCCATGTCAGCCCTGTCAACATATGGCTTTAATCTGTTGACATGGAGTACCCTCAGGGGGCTCCTGGGAGTTCCAAGATTCACCAGATAGGTGACTTCTCCCTTTTGCTCAACAATTGTATGGGGGCCACTCCACTTGTCTTGGAGGGCTGCTGGGGCCACAGGCTCCAACACCCACACTTTCTGTCCTGGCTGGTACACAGTCAGCACAGCCTTTGGTCATGCCAAGCTTTTGTAATTCTTGGCTGGCCTCCAGGTTTTGGTTGCCTTTTTCATGTATTCGGCCATCCTGGAGCGGAGACCAAGTACATAGTCCATCACATCTTGTTTGGGGGGCTTGAGAGGTAACTCCCAGCCCTCTTTTACCAAACATAATGGACCTCTTACAGGATGCCCAAACAGAAGCTCAAATGGGCTGTATCCAATCCCCTTCTGTGGAACCTCTCTGTAGGCAAACAACAGGCAGGGAAGAAGAAGGTCCCATTTCCGCATAAGCTTCTCTGGGAGTCCTTTAATCATTCCCTTCAGGGTTTTGTTGAAACGTTCAACCAACCCTTTGCATTGTGGGTGATAGGGGGTGGTGAATTTATAAGTTACACCACACTCCTTCCACATTGCTTTCAAATATCCTGACATGAAGTTTGTACCTCTGTCAGAGATGACCTCCTTTGGGAAACTCACTCTGGAGAAAACTCCAATGAGGGCTCTTGCCACCACAGGGGCTGTGGTGGTCCTCAGGGGAATTGCCACTGGGTACCTGGTGGCATGATCCACTACCACCAGGATAAATCTGTGCCCAGATGCAGTTTGAGGGTCAAATGGACCAACAATGTCAATCCCTACCCTTTCAAAGGGTACCCCCACCACAGGTAGTGGTATCAGGGGGGTCTTTGTAGTGCCACCTGCCTTGCCACTGGCTTGGCATGTGACACAGGAGCGACAAAACTCCTTTGTGTCCTCTGACATATGTGGCCAATGAAAATGTGGAACAAGCCTGTCCCAGGTCTTGTTTTGGCCCAAGTGACCTGCTAAAGGGATATCATGTGCTAGGGTCAAGAGGAACCCCTAAACTTCTGAGGTATTACCAACCTCCTGGTGGCTCCAGGGCTGGATCTCTACCCTCAGAATATAGGAGTCCCTCATCCCAATAAACTTTATGGGACCCACTAGCACTCCCAGCAGCCTCAGCAGCAGCCTGCTGTCTGAGGGGTTCAAGAGAGGGGCAGCACTGTTGCTCCTTACTCAGATCTTCCCTAGAAGGGCCCCCTGCCCCCAAGAACTCAACCTGATCAGGCTCAAGTTCCTCTGGGGCAGTTCCTTCTTCAGGGTCTGCTCCTCCTCCCTTAAGAGGGAATCAGTGATCTGAGACAGAGGGGAAGGCACTGCCTTAACCCTACTGCTCCTCTTCTTGGGAAGCATCTGGTCCATAGTTTCAGGATCCAGAGCTGGTTCAGTGTCATGCATTTTGGCCTGTGACCTGGTCACAGCAAATACCTCTGCAGGGATGCCTAACATCTTAGCATGAGTCCATAACTCTACTTCAGACCAGGCTGAAGTTTCTAGATCATTGCCCAATAGACATTCTACAGGGAGGTCTGCACTGACTACAACCTTCTTGAGGCCAGTTACCCCTCCCCAGGAGAAATTCACAACTGCCAGACTATGGTTGGTCCTGACATTGCTTGCATTGGTCACCTGGTACATTTCGCCCAGGATGATCTGTCCAGGGTCCACAAGATCCTCTGCCACCATGGTGACACTAGCACCTGTGTCCCTAAATGCCAAAGCCTGTTTGCCATTTATTACAGGCTGCTGTTTGTATTTGCCCAGATTACTGGGGCTCACAAGGAAGGACATGTCCATGTCTCCATCACAAATCAGCATTGCCTGAGTGGGTACTCTGACTAGGCCAGAGTCCACTTCAGAACCCAGGGTCAACCCTACTACACCCTTATTCTGAGTACCACCTCCACCAGTAGCTGAACTAGGGGGAACAATTGCCTTAGGGGCAGGAGTGGTGGTGGTTTGGTCTTTGGACTTGTTACAATCAGAAGTCCAGTGTCCTTTCTGTTTACAGAATTTGCACCAGGGCTTCTTTTGGCCTTTTCCCTTGTTGGATTGTGACTCCCCACCAGATGCAGATTTTGGGGCCCTTGTGAAGACTTCTGGTCTTTTGACTTATCCCCACCTTTCTCAGGGCCCTTAGAATCCTGCTTCTTTGTGTCACCCCCTTGGTTCTGGGTTTTCTGCCTCACCCTGGTTCTGACCCACTTGTCTGCCTTCTTTCCCAATTCTTGGGGAGAGGTCAGATCTGAGTCCACCAGGTATTGATGCAACAACTGGTTCTGGCAATTATTAAGGATCTGTTCTCTCATCATTAGATTATACAATCCCTTGAAAAGAGTAACCCTACTGCCAACCAGCCAATCCTCCAGAGCCTTGGTTGCACAATCTACAAAGTCAGTCCAGTCCTGAGTCTGTGCCTTCTGGGTGTCTCTGAACTTCAACCTGTACTGCTCAGTGGTTAAGCCAAACCCATCTATCAGTGCACTCTTCAGGACTTCATAGTCATCAGCATCCTCTTCTCTAACAGTGAGGAGCTTGTCTCTACCTTTATCTGAAAAGGAGAGCCACAAGATTGCTGCCCACTGCTTTTGGGGGACCTGTTGTACTCTACAGGCCCTTTCCATAGCAGTTACCCATTTATGGATATCATCCCCACTCTATTAGGGAGGAACAACCTTGCTCAGGTTCCTATGGTCTGGAATATATTATCTGCCTCTAGGGACACTGTTGCTGCCACCAGGGGGTTCTAACCCCTCTTTTCTAGAAGCTCTCGGGAGCTCCAGGGCTTCTTTATCTAATGTCAACTGCTTGGTTTTGAGGGCAAATCTTGCTTCCTCATACTGCAGCAGTTTGTACATTCTGTCAGAGGAGGTCTCTCTTCTTGGAAAGTAGGAGTTCCTCTGGTAGACAGATTCTCTGCCAGAGTGATAGGAGTGCTCAGATTCCCTAGAAAGGGACCTAGGCCTGTCCTCCACTATGTCAGTTCTCTTAGGGAGAATTCCTCTGTCCTGTTCAGACCCCTTGGGGCCTGGCCCTACAACCACAGAGTCTTGGTCATCCTGATGTCCATCATCTGACCCAGACACTGTAATTGACCCACTCACTGATTCAGACCCATTAGCTCCTAGAGCTAATCTAAGATCATCTGCTGTCAGCAGATCTATCAGGTGTAGTGTGGAGGGACTCTGTCCTAGCTTCAGGTGCCTTTCAGCACACATGGCTTTCAAGTCAGAGAAAGCCATGTCCTTATACTGAGGCTGAGTGGATCCACTGGGTCCATCCTTTAAGGACATTCTAGTGTTGTGCAGTGTTGTACTACCTACACTAGTTTGTGGCCTACTGATACTAGCTTGAGCTGTAGAAAGGGTGTGCTATCCCTTGGCACACAGCTCTAAGTTCAGTAGAACTTATTGATACTAAGCTTGACTTTATATGTACCTTAAGTACCTATAGTGGTTTTCAGTTAGTAATTCAAATAGAGATTTTCTGGTAAAACAATAGCAAGCTGGAATCCCACACGCTGCCACCAATGTGAGAAGTTGGCCTGGTATATGCTGTTCACTAGTTAAAGTGGACACCTTGCACCAGTACAATTCGACTCTTATGGTAGGTAGGTTTAAGACAACCTTTATAGAAAGCTATCCTAGTGGTAGCTGTGGAGAGCAGCCTTCAGGCTAAGTCTTGGAGGAATGTAAAGCAGCTTGTTTTACCACACAATCTCTTGAATCACCAAATGAAAAGACACCACACAGGTATATATATCAAATATATATGTACTTATTACTAAACAACTCTCTACTAATCTCTTGTGAGATTAGAAGTCAGGAACATATGCATAAATCAACGTTTCACAATAAATTAAGCACAAATATGGCTGGGGCCCTAGGGGCGTACCAGACCATATGCTAAAAAAGAGACTTAAGAACAACGACTTGCAAAGGGACAAGGCCTAGGGCCTTAAGAAGTGCTGGGGCCTCACGAAACCACCCAAGGTAGGTAAGTAAAGGACCCACGGGGGATGTGTGCAGTGAGTGAACACAGGCGCGGGTCGCCGTTGACTTCAATGCGGCAAGTCGCGGTTGGAAATAAAGAGTTTCAGGGCACTTCGGGAGTAGCTACAAGCAAGTCACTTACAGGGTAAGTAGTTCTAGGGCCAACACCCACAGGAGCACCGTAGTGCTGGAGTTACTCACCCAGGGAAGCCGGGTGCATAGGTGTCCTTTGGTGTCGGGTCGCGGCGTCGTTTTCAATGGGAGCCACTGAAGACTTGCTGCTTGCGGCGACAGGAGAAGTGTCCGGGGGAATCCAAGCCTGGATTCGGAAGAAGGAAGACCTGAAAGCAGAGGGGACAGTGTTCAAAGTCACTTGGCAGTGACCCGGGGCAAGGAAGATGAATGCCCTCCGTCGTCGACAGATTCAGGTCGTTCACGGGTGTCTTGACTCTTCGACCACGTGGTCCAGGCGGTGTCGATGATGACCAGGAGCTGGATTCGGTGTGTACCACGACGTCTGCAGCTTACTGAGGTATCGGCGACTCGATTGGAGCCAACAAGCCTTGGTAGCAAGTCTCGGGGAAAGCGTAAAAAGTCAATGGTGCAGACCAGCAAGGTCTGGGGAACTCACCCAGCGAGGGTAAGTCAGGGCAGGCCTGGAGCAACCAGGGGAGCTCTTTGGTTTGGTAGAAAAGTCTTCCGGGGACCCACAAGCCGGCTGGCAAGGTATTGCAAAGATTCCTCGGGAGGATTCCTTCAACAGGGGCCCACGGTCACTCGGGATGGGGTAGGCCTCTGATCTTCGGAGGTATTCCTGCTAGAGGCTGGGACCACACGTGGTCCAAAGCACAGATTTGTAGAACGTCGTGAAGGGTTTGCACTCGACAATAGTGCCCGGTACCCAGGGACTGCGGTTCCTCGTCACTCATGGGGTCCACTTGCCTCAGCTTCGCTGGGGACTCACGATGGCCTTGGAGAAGTCAGGAAATCCTCTTCCTGGGCTGCAGGGACTTCGGGCTCCGGTGGGAGCAGCGTAGTTTGTGACTGTTGTTTGTAGTTTTTGGTGCCTGCCAAGCAGGGGAGTCACTCCTTGACTCCAAGGGAGATTCTTCAGTCTTCCAGAGGTAGTGGAACATCGAAGGTCCAGGATTCTTCTTAAGAGCATCGTCCAGGGGTATCTAGTTTGCAATGCACAGGTTCCCCCTCTTATACTAAAAGAAAGGGAGGGACTAGCTCTATGACCCCACCTATGGGGGGGAGTATCTGTGACTGGTGGCATCCATTTTGTGATGCCAGGGCTCTTCAGGATTCTACCGCGTTTCCACAGTAGGTACATGTCTATCCCTCTAGAAGGGTGGAATGCTACACCCGCCACCAGAACTGGTGGGGGGGGGTAGTATTCCAAGATGTTTGACACCAAACACGACATGTTTCCGTGCAGCCATCCCAAAGTTAGCATTTAACGCGAGGTTATAATGCGCTTAAGAGTATATGGTCAGGCTGCACTACAAACAGCCTCATAGAAGGGTCTCCGAATGCTGCAGAGGGGCTCTGCTCATGCAGGAGCGCCCTCACATAGGAACCAAGCACTCTGCCTTCAGGATTGATAAGGCCTGCCATAGGAGTGACTTATAGGTTTATATGTGTGATCTAGGTAGTGATATAGGTAGCCTATATCACAGTAAGGGGTGCATGCACCACCTTACCCAGGCTGCAGTAGCAGGCCTGTGGTGTCAGATTTAGTCTGCTTCCCAGGGGTGGAATAATACATGCTTCAGCCCCTGGTAGGCCTGTGAAGTAATTATGCCCTTGGCACCTAAGGTACCATATACTAGGGACTCATAAGGTACCACAGTATCCAATCACTAGTGCACCTAGAGTGCACTCCAAGTCGTTTAGAGAGAACAGAGGGCTGGGGCCCTGATTGGCAGGGTCCCAGCCTGACTATAGCCAGAAACCAGTGTAAACATCAGAAAAAAAGTGGGGGCAACATAAGAGGCAGATCCTACTCTCCTACAGGGACATTTTTACAAACCATCTCTGTTTCCTGCTATTCCACCTAGATTCTTATTTAAGCCTCACTTCTCCCAAAATCAAATTGTACAGATATTTAATTGTTTTACTCAATTATCCTGTCTGGGTTCTAATAACTGACTGCCCAAGCCTGCACTGGTATATGAGACCGACCACAAATTGAACATTTTAGTGTCTCCTTCTTCTAGTTCTCTTCCCCACCAAGAAATAAGAATTCTTTCAAGTAAGATCGCAGAACTTTCTTCTAAAATTCACAATGATGACTGGCTAGCCATTATGAGGTCTTTTGATTTCATATTGCTTCAGGAATGGTGGACTTTGAAGGTTAGAGAGTTGCTGGTTTTGCCGATCATATGGAACCTTCATCTCCATACCTTTCTCCATCTTCTTGTGACAGACCTAAATACGATCTTCTCATGTGAGTGTCTATTTTACTCATTGCATTGTTTCCCCATTTTTTCTGCTCTTGTTTAATATACAGGCTTTGCTCTTAAAAAGCATGTCTGGGCTACGCATGCACTCTGGATGGTGAATTTATACTGGAGAGTATAATTATTCTATCATGAATGCACATGCATCACTCACACAGGATAGATAAGGAAAAGCTCTTCAGAATTTGATATTGGAAAGGAATTTTAGTAATTTTCACTTCTGCAAAGACAACAATTGCTGTCCCACTTTTAAAGTGGCAGTCATGGATCTATTATCAATTATATTTTTGTATCCCCATATCTTTTAAAAAATGTATTACACTTATGAGATTAGATATCAAAGTTCAATTATCATAATCCTCAGAGCTGTGCTTCTCTCTTCCAAGGCCTTGAAAGGAAAGTCCCTTGTGGTTTTTAGTAGAAAGTATCAAATATGGAGGCCTTAGAATAAAATGGCCATGTGTCAACCCGCTGAATTTCCTAAACAGACTTAAACCCATGAATGACAGTGAAATAGAGACCTGTTTAGAAATTATGTGCCCTCCGTATTCATCAGTCCTTAATTCCTTCCTTATCACATGTAACTCCATCAATTTTTTTCAACACTAAAACAAGCCACTACGAGTGCTAAGGTCTATAAATGGTTCAACCAGTGTTGCTCTTGAGGTAATCGCAAATCAAAACTGGCCGTGCGCAATAATCCACATAATGTGGATTAAATTGCCTCATGTAGAAATTCTTCTAAACAATATTTACCTATCAAAAGAAATGTTATCCATGTGCAATTCTGGTGAGACTTGTTCGATGCTACCTCAATCATAGATTCTGCTTGCTTTTGGAAGATCATAAACTCCAGATTTTTCAAAAAAGACCCATGCATTAAATTGGAAGTGACAATTGCCTCAGATGGCAGATTTGCCCGTTTAAGTAACATATATAGAGCCTCATTAGAATGTCGGTTGTACCAACCCTGACAGGCCGTCGGTGGCGGTCCATCCGACATCCAGTAGAGTGGTCCAACCGCCACACTATGATGCAGTTGGTCAGACCACATCGGTCAGAGGCACCGACCAATGCTTGAGCCCGTCGGTAAGATAGAGTTCCCTACAATAGGGGCGGTGGTGCTCAGGCACCGCCATCGGGATTACAATGTCCCTTTCTGTCCGCCTTTCCATGGTGGTTCGACCGTCATGGAAAGGCTGCCAGAAAGGGACTTTGGGGGCCCCTATCAGGGCCCCGCCTCCAGTGGGCCTCAGCTATGAACCCTGAGGGGCACCTGAGGTGCCCCCTAAACATCCATGCCCCATAGATGTTTAAAAACATCCCTTTTTCCATTGCAACTTGTGCTGTGGCTCTTTTCAGGGCACCGCACAAGCCACAATGGAAAAAGCTGACTGCCAACACACCGGTCGCATCATAATTTGGCGGCTAGGATCGACGACTACTTGTAAGACAGTCCCAATCCTGCTGCGATTGCGGTCGGACGCACATCCGACCGCCATCATAATCAGGCCCATAGTGTTGTGGCTCCATTTGAATTAGATCCCTTAATTTCAAACCTCCAACTAAATTATTCTTGTAGCTTATTGTTTTCTATTTATAGAACTGGAAATTGATAGGAAGCCAGTCTTACTGATAGGAAGCCAGACCTATTTAAACAAGATCTTGATCTATGGGCCCCTATTGTCAAAGAGTGCTAAATGCTGCTTCTCAACAAGTTATGCCCCTTTCCTGGTCTAAATCAATTATTGTTCTTTTTTTTAAGAAAGGCAACAGGAACGATCCTACATGTTATCGGCCAATGTTGTTAATCGATTAAATAATAACGGTAGCTGTTAGGATTATAATGGAGAGGATTTTAACATTGGCAGTGTAGAAAACCTTTTTTTTTATTTGCAGTAATGCTTCAGGTTAGGGATTGATGCAATTGAACAATGCCTTCATTTTAATCTTTTAATTGAAACATATGCAGTTTTCCTTAAGCCGTTGATGTACTTAGCTCAAAGGGACCTCCGCTCGGGATCTGTCAGAAAACTTGGGATAGAGAAAGGGATATTCAATTTTCTTCAGCATCTCCAGCTAGATGAGTCAGATATTGTTTGTCCATGCCCAAACGATGAGTGTTCTAAATCATTTAAACTGGCCAGAGGAGTTAGATAAGGTTGTGCTTTGCCCCTATTCTCTTTACTCTTTATATTTATGATCTGGAATCTGATTTGTTGGATGGGGGTCAGATATGCCAAATATGGGCTCCTGATGAATTCCTGCTCTGCCATATGCAGATGATGACTTTTTGATGGTGATTACAGCTAATGGCCAACAGAACTTCATCAAAGGCTTTGTGTCATTTATGCCTAGTAGGGAGTTGAGTACCAACATAGCTAAATCCTTCATAATGACCATGGCGTCTCGCCATACTAAGTCATGCACAAAATTGATAAAATGTGAGTTAAGAGATATTTTTGTGACACTTGTAATTTAAAACATGAATCACGTGAGCCTGCTACACCAATGGTCAGGAGTCATTTCATACTGTACTACAAACGTTTAAATGGAACCATATCTTTCCCTGGTAACTAACATTGCTGCATGGTTTCTGTTAATTTGTTTTGGATTGGCCTTAGCCCATCATCTTTTATCTTTTCTTAAAGGTTGGGCTGCAATATAATTCAGGACACCATGTCCTTGTAATATCATTTCGATACAGTCCTTTATGTACTTTAACTTTTAAAGTAAATTTTATAAATCTCCTGCGATTCGATTTTTAGCTTAGATTCTTTAACACCATCGATTTTGAAACTGAAGACCAGCTTTGCTCTTTTAACAATTATTGAATGATCCACTAACTTGTTCTTGGGTCAGTCTTTACATAATGCTATAAAGATTAGTGACTGATTATCAAAATAATAGTCTATAACATATTGTTAGTTTTACGTGACTATATGTTTTGTACTCTGTTAACACTTGTTTTATGTATGCTCCCTTTACTGTTTTAATGAAAACTCAATAAAAGCCTATTGATTGAATGTCTGATCCATAATATCCAACCCTTCACCAACTGCTTTGGCGGTATAATCAGTCATTAACCTTGCTCTAATATTTGGTGCATGGCTGCTTTCTAATACTTGGGGCTAAAATCATTATGTATGTGTACATTCTTTAACAAAATGGCTTTAATTACATGATTTGTTCAAAATTAGAGGGATTGCAAATGTGATTAATTAAAATGAGTTTTACTCAATAAACCTTGTGTACTATTATAAATACGTTAACTTTGTCACTATGTTACTAGTTCTTATACAATTCTTCCAAAATATATATATATTTAAATATATATAGATCTATCTCACTATAGACAGATAGATAGATAAATAGATAGATAGATAGATATTTATATATATATATATTTATATATATATATGTGTGTGTGTGTGTATATATATATATATATTTTCGAGTTGCCTTTTATGCATTTAGCAACATATGAAAAATCAACTGTCAGCCTGCAAGCCTGTGGCTTTTGCTGAACACAAATCTCCACAACATATCTGAGGTTTCAATTTCTTTTCTCCTTCTCACTCTCATTTGAACTGATAATGTAAACGGTAGCAGTTTAAGGATGCATCAATGAAACATGAGCTGAAATACTTTTGTTCTCTGTTAAGTTCTGAGGTTAACAGAGAGTGCACCTACTGTGCCAATAAGGAATTGCTATCCTGTTTGCTCCATACTTTATTGCTACTCACACATTTTTATCACAGACAAGAATTGGAAATAGTCTTTGTTCCACTATTGACTGAAGCATCGTTACATGGTAGATTTAATATCTCAGGAAGAAGAAGAGATGACCAGTTCTTATTATAAAACATGCATTAAAAAGGGACAAGGTTTGGCCTTGGCATGCTGGTGGATATATATTACTATTAGGTCGAGCATTCAAGACCTCCTGTATATACTTTGTGTACTTAAAGCCATCTCCCTGCTTTTTATTTGTTTGTTTCAGTGCTCCTTAAAAAGCCTAGTGATCCGTCCCACCTAATGTCCCTCCTTTTTCTCTTTCATTCCTCCCAAGTACTTTATTATTACACTTAGGTTGTTTATCTGTTCTTTGGAGGACTATTTTTTTAGTTTGTTCCTGCTCATGTTACACTGTGGGTGCATGTTCAGCTTCAGACTCGTAGCTGCTTGCATTTTATTGCGGCCTTCATCCCTCCCACCTCCTTTCAAGCTGTAAAAGACCGGCTGTTGTGCTCCAATTGGAGATGCTGCAATGGTCATCCCCTGCTCCTCTGTGAGTGCAGACGCAGCCCGGACTTAGAGTCACCGCCGTGGAGGGCGGAACAGAGGATGTGGCCTAACGTCTAGAGTGGTCACCTCGAAGCTGGGGAACCGGGTTCGAGTCTCAGCAGGGATGCTCAACATTCTGTGATTCTGGGCAAATCACTTAATCTCCCCGTGCCTAACAAAAATGAATGTGTCCGTCTGTAACGCAACTGGTGCTCATGTAAAGTGATTTAATACCTTTGGGTCAAGTTTGCACTATATAAAACTCCTCCACCCCCCAAAGAAAGCTGACAAAGATGAAACCCACAGCAGGCAGGGTGCAAACAGAGCAGGCTGCCTAAAATGGCTTCTGACTGCTGCCGGGACTGGGAAAGCTGATGCCATATTTGAAATGGAAAGGGTCCCAATGTGTCATAAGGCTATATACGCTACGCTCGCTGCAAATTCTTATACTCATACGAAGTATGTCTTTTATTACATTCCATGTTCTACTTAATATTGTGTACTTTTGAGTTTAGCATGAAACTCACACTCACTCGGCTTTTACCCTGCCAATAACAAGAAAAGAAGCAAAGAGTAAAAAAAAATAAACCCCCCCAATCTGTGTCTCTGTTGATTCTTACCACACATTCATGAAACACTTCCTGTTTTACTCTAGGGCTCATCTGCAGCAGAGAGAATTTCTATTAGCTGCAATTGGAGCCCACCCCTTACCCAGAGTGCACTGGCCATATCTGTCTTAACTGCAGCCAATGGTGTAGTTTGTTTGGTAGCTACAGGAAGCGCAGCTCCTCTGGAGGTGAGTCTTGTGCGTAGTCAGCTGCAGCTGCCTCCAGCCTGTCTGCTTTGCTGAAGGGACACAAGTTGGGTCCATTGCAGTGTCCATTGAACTCTAGTGGAGCTGCGAATGTAAGGAGAATTGTACTCAGGATACTCCTCCCAGCCTGCCTGGCCAGGTGTAGATCTGCCGGGAGGGGCAGCATCCAAGGTATTGATGAACAAGGTGAGATGCTGTAAGTGAGCCTTGCCCTACTTCTATGTGTTGCTTGACTCTAGGTGTCTCCTAACAGAAGCTTCTTCAATGCAGCTTTTGTTGTCCTAATCCCACTGCATACTCCTTACATCAAGTGGGCTATAGTTTCAACTTGTCTACACCCCGGTTCTATCCAGTGATTGTCTTCCCAATAACTCTTCCCTCCCCGGCCCAGGTGTTTGCTTTCTGTTCCTTCAGCTAGGCCTCACCCTAATCCAATAAAGCTTTTGTTTGTAAAAGCGATGCCCTGGAAAAATAAATGTATGTGGTGGCTTTAATAGTTGGGTGGTTCTATATATCATTTTTGTTTTACTAAGCATTGTGTGCGGAAGAGGCAATTACTTGAGAGGTACCCGTGGGTGGTTCCTCCTAAAGGGCTGAGAAGCTTCGACCTGTCTGCTTCGAGCACAGCAGGTAAAATCTAAGAAACAAAATAGTAATGGCATTTTATTTTGCTGATCCGAATAATGCACGTTTGAGGGCAGGGGGTGGGGCAGAGTCCTGCAATTGCAGGATGACTACTGGGTCTACAGTACGCATCTCAGATTGGCTGGCTTTCTTGCAATGGCCAGTCCGACATCTGCACTATAGATCCAGCAATCCCAGGGCTGTGAAAAAGCAGGGGGATTGCTGGCACAGGCCCCCAGCCTCGAGATGAACACTGGGTTAGCCTGCTCCAACCAATCCCAGAGCTGTCCTCATGCTAAAAACAGCATGAGAGTAACTCCAGGATTGGTTGGACTCACAGCCCACTGGTCAGGAATGGCAGAACTTCTTTTTCCTGCTCATGGACACCACCATCGTTGGGAGAGACGTGCCACACCGGGCAGGAGTAGCATCTATGGTGAGTTGTGTGCCATCATACCCCTCTATATTTATGTTTTGGTATCTGCCACTGGAGGTAACTGACAAAGAGCATACATATACAGGGTCATGAGGTACTGTTTTGACTTCTATAAATATGAAAGGGTTTTCAATAGGTATTCATTCTCATTGTATCAAGACATTTGATTTGATTGTACCTGTTATATATGCATGGCTAAATTACACTTTTATGACGCTGAGCCTACTTTTTAAGGCCCAAGATGTGATTTGTTGCCAAACGCCCCCAGTTTCTAAAATGTACTCTAAAATCGCATTGAGTCATTGTCCATTATAATCCATTTATAATTTGATCTGACAGAATTATCACCGGTACCTGGGTGTTAAATTATTGGCATCTCTAACATTCACAGTTGCTTTTAAATCAAATGTATTTTCAGAATAAAAAGAACGTAGATGCTGCGTTAGATTTATGTTGGCATGATCTGTTAATTACAAAATGTTGTAAGTAGCATGATTTTAAAAAACACGGTTAAGTTATATTTTTGCTTAACTCTATTAGTATCTAATAAATGTGGGACATGTATTCACTGAATTGGGAATCTATTTATTGATTCATCAAAATCAGGAAAGGTCCTTGTTAACACCATTATCACGTTGCTATGGTATCAACATTTGCATAATGTATATTCTGCTCTCGTAGTGCTTCCGGTAGTCAGCTGACTTTACACCTAGTTCTAGGGTTAACGTCTCAGGCTTAGGTATAATTCAGCTTAAGTTGTGCTATGGTATTGTGTTCTAGTCGTGCTTTTAGTAAGGTCTACTCTTGAGTTATGGGTTGACGAAAGTTACCGCGATTGTCTCAGTTAAATGCCCCAACTATAATCCAGTTTATATGGGGTATCTCTGCAGTGTTGGTTACAATGTGTTCTGTCAAATGTTTTTGCTATGGAAATTTGCATTTATTGCCACCTATATGGTGACACATATTACTATTTCGTGGCAGGCATTTTGAGTTATCGTCTGCTTATTAGCATGTACATATAACAAATAAAGCCCGAGTAGCAGTGGAGAGCAATGTGGGCATATGTACAAGGAAATGTCGGAGCGGGGATCTGCACCAAATTTGGCAGCGCAGGGATGCACCGTATTTACAACAATATAGCGCACCCCTATTTTTTCCAGAGCGCTGGCACTAAAATTAGCTGCCTAGTGCTAACGTAGGCACCTCTGCATCATAGTGCAAGGGTGTGCTTTGCAGGGAATGATTGTTTATTTGCAGGAAGGTGTCACTTCCTGCAAATAAACAATCAATAATGGCAATTTGTTACTTCTATGTGTGCTACAGAATGCAGCACATATAGAAGTAGCTAATCAACAATATTAACTGATTGTTTATTTGCAGGAAGGGACATCTTCCTGCACATAAACAATCATTCATGGAGTTGTGCTCTTTCTATGTGTGCTGCAGCACACATAGAAAAAGCAAAAATAAGGAGAAATAAAAATATTTGTTAATGAAACGCCATTCTAAAGCCTGCTCTGGCATGGCGTTAGTTTTTTGGTAAATCCTTGCAAATCTGGAGCAGGATCAAAAAGCAATGGATGTTGTGGTGGAATGTCCACAGCAACACCCATTGCACGCCCCTTTCACGAAGATACTTGAGTGAAAAGGGGTCATATTTACAAAGCGACGTTAAGCCAGAAAAAGTGGTTTAACGCCACTTTCTAAATATGAAGCACGGCATTGCGCCACAGGAACATCATTAAAAGTGATGTTCCTGTGGCACAATGCCCTTGTAAATATGGCCCTGTATTTGTTTACACCAGAAGCCCTCTTGAGTAGGCCTGGGAGGAGTTCGCAGAGTTCCGTTACGTGGAATTCCGTGAAGTGACCTAAAATCTCTGCCACGCTACGCTAAGTTCCGCAAGCGGCGAAATGCGTTTGCTTACTCCGTTTGCCTTGTTTTTCATCGCTAGGTGATTCAACATGAACAGCACCATGCGCAGCGCGAGACATCGCTGCTTCTTTTCTGCCGCTCGAGTAGATTTTCTACTCGAGCGGAGCTTCCTCAACGTGAATGGAATGTTTCTCAACGCAAGCGGTTGCGACCCACCGTGACCGCCCTCGTTGAGAAATCCGACTGCACGTGTTGAGAAATCTGAAAGGGAAGTGGATTTTCCTCGCTAGGTAAAAACACCGCTGCATGGAGCGGAGTTTTTTGGAACGCCGCGGAGTGCGAGAAACACCTCAAGCTCCGCGAACGGAGCAGAGCCACCGCCCAAGTCTAATCTTGAGAAAACAGGGGATGCTGTCAAGCTTATGTTGTTGCTAGGTATCAATAAGTCCAACTGAGTAAAGCCTTTACTGAGCAGTTGGCCAAATAGGACGCCTCCCAGTTCAGCAGTCAACAACGGCCAGCTGAAAGTCAGGGGGAGCTAAAATGTAACTCGATTGTCTGTGGTCTTTGAATCTTGAAAATTGTGTTTTTCGCAGTAGTGAAAAAAAATATTCAGTTATGTGTGCACAAGAATCTTGAACATTTGCAGTGCCAACCCCTCTAGATCGAAGTAAGCCTTTTTCATACTCACTGCACGGATAGTTGTCATTTTGCCAATGTTTATATGCTACCAGATACCGTGATTTACCTTTTACATTGTCCTTTAAAGTACTTGCATTTTGTTTCCTTAAGATTGGGCTGCAGCAATTTTAGAATGCATTTTGGCAAACCCTGTGATGCGTTTAATGTACAATAGATTTGAAATTGTTGATTTGAGCTAGTTCTCAAAATATGATATCATTTACATTGTTTTTTAGCCATTAAATACGTCTTAAGATGCACCTCTCAGTCTTACCATATTTAATCAATCGCATGCATTTGACTTGTCTTCAGTCGTATGTTAATATGTGGTCATATGCTGATTGGGTGTATGGCAAAACGAAACTGGAGTCCTGAAAGTATAAAGATTTAATTTTGAAAGTGGTCAACTTTCAATGTGTCCAGGCTTAGATTAGAGTAGGTACACGTATGTGGAGCCAAGGAGTTTTCCCCTAACCAGCTTACACAAAGACATTTGCTCCCACTGACTTCTGCTAAAAGTGTATTTTAGCCGTTACGTCACTGCAAATGCTGTTCTTATCTTGGTCTGTCCATTTGCCTGCATCCAGTATGAGTTAGTTGAGGGAAGCAAATAACTCGGGATAATAAGCTGTATGTCTAAACACTTATAAGGTCCAAAATGCGAGACCTATTGGCTATTCCTATGCTTGTTTTTTATTGCATGCCTAATCCACAAAAAGAAAAAAAGAAAATACCATCACCTAAACATGGCCGCCTTGTGTTTGCAATACAAATTTTGAATGTAAAGAATCATTCACAGCTGTTACTAGTGATTGTTTTTAAACAACAAGCCTTTCAGTTGCCAGAAGCATTTTATTATTTGTGAAAGAGACTAGAATAAATCACAAGCTAAACAAGCACTGAAATCATAGGGAGCTAAAATGCTACAATTGCACTTACACATTTTATGACATAGAATGAATGTATAAAGAAGTGGAGGCAGAATCGATAGTTTGCTTTTAAAGTTTATATGAAAAAATGAATCAAAAAACACTTTTTGAACCAGCTTTACATCTGAACAGAAATAAACTATGTTTAGGCAGATGCGGACAATGTACACAGTCTTTGTACAGTTTAGGTGAAAAAAGCTAAATGATAAAATGAACTGACTTACCGCCCCATGCTGTATGCTGTGGTACGGAAGAAAACATGAACAACAATATAACAGATCAATGGATAAAGCCTACTGACCAAAAGTCCCTCTATGTATGTATATTGTGTACGATTTTTTGGGGAACGACAATAGTGTGGACAGACAGCTACAGCTGACTCAGAGACCAGAGCTAAAAACAGCAGTGCGTTGTTTATTAGGTTTTCTGCATTAGATCATCCCCAATCAAGAAAGTCACCAATTTGGTAAGTAAGTCAGGCTCCTGAAAAGTTTCAAGCAATCCTTTTTATATGTACTTTTACTCACATTGTAGAGAGGATAATTGGAGACCCTAAATTCTCTTAGCTTGCTCTATGCTGACCTGATGCATTATGTGATTTCAGTGAAAATGACAAAATATATCTGTCACAGGAGTGTGCTAGAGGCAATCGTGGTGGTTGAAGATTAAAATGACCTCACCATTGCATTGAGCAAAAAATGCATTAATAGAGAGTTTTTTACCATTGAGGAGGTGCAAAATTGTTTTGGTGGATGAGTAAGACGGTACTCTGTACATTTAGGCTCATAAGTAAGACCTAAGTGAGATGATGACACTTTCTTTTCCTGGACATATGCACTCCATTGCTAAATAAAAAGTTGTTGTTGGCTTTTTGATATATTAACACAACGGAGCAAGCCACCTTGTGAAGTTGCGCTGCGTGAAAGGGGGAGGGCAGGAATGCACTGCATTTAATATTGTATGGTGCGTTCCTGCTCTCTTCCTGCACTGGCGCACAAACTGCTGCCTAGCGCCAATGCAGGCACCCTTACACTATGGTGTGATGTAGACAGGATTGTTTTATTGCAGGAAAGGACAACTTCCCATTCTATGTTTTCTGCAGAATCAGAACACGTAGAAAGCGGAAAAAGCACGGAGAAATAAGCATATTTTTCCTCGATACGACTCCCCTGGGAAGGTGTAGCATTGTGACGCATTCCTAGGTCTGCCACTAATGGTAAATCTGGGAATGCGCCATAATCCATAGGTAGATGCTTGGGAACACCCACGCTCCACCTATGCTCCACCCATGGAATGTACTTCCATGGAGCAGAGTAACACAAGGCAGCAGCTTGCGCTGCCTTCTGTTACTCCACAGTTACCAAGCCACACAAGAAGGCCTTGCGTGGCTTGGTAAATATCATTGTAGGTTTTGTATCGCCCTTACATCCCGTTGCATGGTGCAAGGACAATGCAAATCCATGAAAATATGCCCCTGAGTGTTTTTAGGTCGAGCATTCGAGACCTCTTGTATATACTTTAGTATATACTTATATGTGTATATACTTTGTGGGCACTGGAGATCAGCCCTAGGACTTGTCTGCTTCCGCTTAGGGACTTTTTTTCTGTTCAACTGCCTCTATTTAACTGTCTTGATAGAAAACGACCAGTAGAGGTCAGTAAAATACCAGAATTGCTTTCTGCTTGTTCAACTGCCTCTATTTAACTGCATTGATAGAAAACGACCAGTAGAGGTCAGTAAAATACCAGGATTGCTGCTGGGGGATTTTTTTATTTTTCTGGCAACTGCCTCTATTTAACTTTCTTGATAGAAAACGACCAGCAGAGATCAGTAAAATAGCAGAATCACTTTAGCATTCTCTAGATTCCAGTCCATAGAAATTGTTTTCCATGAGCACCCGTAGACAATAATATTTTTTTCAAATCTTGTATTTTTAGTGATATGACCACCGAAGGCCCTGATTTTATATTAAAAACAGAGCTTTGGACTATACCATTTACCGCTGAAAGGCAATATTTCTCTCCATGTGTTCCCATACCTGGCGTGTCACGCAGTTTGGTGCTTACTTTCCCTCCATGTTCAAGAACAGTAGATGTTTCAGCACCCAGGCTAATGTGCTGCATAGCTAAATACATATCAGGTCCCAAAGGCGAGACCGATTGCATTGCAAATCCTTGTTTTCTTTTGCTCACTCTTCTTGTTTCTTCAAATAAATCTCTCCTCTTAGATCTACATTGGCTTTATTTCAGGTTTCAGTGGAAGGCTAGATCAGGAAAATATTTTCCTTAACAGTCATATGTTCTCCATGAGATTCAAGAGTATAAAAGCATTCATATTAATTAAGTAGACACATTTCTGTGTCACTTTTTCTTCATTTTGTACACCATCTCACACTACACACTTTGTGCACTCTTCACTTTCCTGTTTCAGGTGCAAAGAAGACAATGCCCAAATTCTGTTCTTCCGTCCCTTTATACCTTGGCAAGCTTTCTGTCCTTACAGTTCGAAATGTTTTTCTTCAGTAGATTAACATGTCAGAATTACTTACTGTAGAGTTTATTTTGGAGATAATATTTCAGACTCCTCTCGGTACACAGCACTACCACTTTACTCTATGACTGTTCAACATTGTCATGGGGGTTGCAGTTTAGATTCACCCCATATTTACTCCAGCAGATTGTCTACAACAGTGGTTCTTTACCGGTTGTCTGCCGACTCCTGGTGGTGTGTGATGCCTATTCAGGAGGGGGTTCACAGCTGTTTATAAAATTAAATAATATTAGCAGATTACATATCTATTGCTCTCTTATATATATATATATATATCTATCAATTGAAACAAAAAAAGATTAAAGTGATGCTATACTTAGGGGAATATCTCAGTGACAACATTATTGTTTTGAACTCAAAAGAACACAGAAATTTACCAGTTATAGTTAGCAGTGCTAACTATAACTTGCGCCCCCGCCATGCACTTCCTATGACCTCACACATAACATCACTCATGTAATGTTCTTTGATATCATTTATGACATCACTGATGACATCTCAAATTACATATTTGATGACATCATCAACTCTTCTTTTGTATCCATTGCTCTATAACCAGGTCTGGCATTTAAGCTATGAAAGCAAGTGCAAAATAGCTCAGAAAATTATAAAGCATCATTAATGCTATCATACATACATGGCCAGATATAAGAAAATGCAATTTGCATTTCTTAAATAGCGACTCCATAGGAAATGCAAAATGATATGTATGAAATGTTGCATTTCCAAAATAGAGGTTTCCTATTTGGAAATTCTTATTTTGGAAATACTAAACCAAGGATGGCTATGGGCATAAGGCCCCTCATAATTAACCCCAAAAATAATGGTGCACATATAGAGCACACATATGCCTTAGGTTCATGGGTGCGCTCTATTGCACTTTAAAAAAAAACATCTTGGGGTGCTTTTACAATTGCACATGGTTACCATCGACTTTGAGCTCATTTTGAATTCCGTAAATGCTTTGTACATGTGCTAAGATATCGCAAATAGGAAGTTCCTATTTGATATTTCCGATTTTCAACTGGGTAGAATCACATTTTACGATTCCCTAAAGTTGTTTGTACATAGGAACAGGCTGTTTTGCATTTCTTAATGGGCCAAAATTTTGATTCGGCTTGTTAATAAATGCAAAAAGCCTTTGTACATCTGATCCTACATCCCTGTAGGTATTATGTGCAACATTGACCCTATCCCATATACTTCATGGGTAGCCTAGTTCATGTTGACTAACAATCACAGATAATAGGGTAACTTCGAAAGCACACGGTGTCCAATCTGTATACAACTGTTCATAGAAAATAAAGTTCTTCCAGATACTCAAGCCCTGTTACATAACTAATGCCATCCTATGGACAGTCTGTACTTGTATCAAACCCCTCACAGTCACTGAACTTACAGTAAGAAATTAAGTGGATATAAGTAGAAAGATGTGTACTGTAAATAGTGTTTACGCTATGGATAAAGGTTACTCTGTACCACACTGTTTCCAGACAGTTAAACTATCATGAGAAACACACCAAAAAGTATTAAAAAGTAACTACTAAGAACAATTTACGCTTCTCCAAAGAAGGACTATTTACATAAAATAACTAATGTTTGAAGGTGCCAAAGGTTATACTACCTGCAGCCTTCATACTGTGATGAAAACTATACAGATAGCCCATCTTCTGAAGCAAAACAACTATATGTACATAGGCTAGTACCTGGTGCAGACAGTCTTCTATGTTATGTAGAAACTGTCATGCTGAGACTATTCTGTTTAATAACTCAAGGCTGCTTACAATACTTAGGGCCTGATTACAATCTTGGCGGACAGGGTTACTCCATCACAAATGTGACGGATATTCCGTCCACCAAATTACAATTTCATTATATCCTATGGAACTTGCAATATGGCGAATGGGATATCCGCCACGTTTGGCAAACACACAGCAGGGTAGGTAATGGGAGGAATGCTTGCAAATAGTCTAACAACTTGCTGCCACTCGGGGTAGCATTCCAATACATTATGGAGCAGGACAAAAACTGATTGCAGGAGTCTAGAATGGCAAAATGATGTTCAGGAGTGCAGCCCCGAAAAATTGCCAGTGGTTGAGACTAATTCAAGCATTCCTCACATCACCTTGCTTTTGCAGTTGGTATTATTTAAAGACAAAGCAAATATGAGACCTCTGGTAGAATGTAGACTGCCCAGCCAAACATGTTATTATATGCAATAATATGACTGTACAATGCCATGATCAGCCTAGCACTCTGACTGTCATACTAGAGAAATCTTCTTGTTTGGCATTATAGAGTCCTTTTACCATATCATATTAGGTTTATCTCACCTGTATTTCTATCAACTTGCCCGCCTTTGTAATTTTGTTAATTTTCCCTTTGCTGCACATTGTGAGCTCTAGGATTTGCATGCCTCATCAATCAATCACTCAATCAATCATACATTTGTAGAGCGCACTACTCACCTGTGAGGGTCTCAAGGCGCTGAGGGGGGGTGAGTGGGGGTGCTGCTACTGCTCGAACAACCAGTTCTTGAGAAATCTCCTGAAGGTCAGCAGGTCCTGGGTCTGTCGCAGGTGGATAGGGAAGGTGTTCCATGTCTTGGCAGCGAGGTGGGAGAATGATCTGCCGCCGGTGGTCGTTCGGTGGATGCGTGGAACGGTGGCGAGGGCGAGGTCAGCGGAGCGAAGCTGGCGGTTCGGGGTGTAAAAGGTGAGTCATTTGTTGAGGTATGTTGGTCCGGTGTTGTGGAGTGCTTTGTGAGCATGGGTGAGGAGCTTGAAGGTGATCCTCTTGTTGATGGGGAGCCAGTGCAGGTCTCTCAGGTGGGCAGTGATGTGGCTATGGCGGGGGATGTCAAGGTTGAGGCGTGCGGAGGTGTTCTGTATGCGTTGAAGTCTTCTCTGGAGTTTGGCCGTGGTTCCCGCGTAGAGGGCGTTGCCGTAGTCCAGCCTGCTGCTGACGAGGGCTTGGGTGACCGTCCTTCTGGTTCCAGTGGGGATCCATCTGTAGATCTTGCGAAGCATGCGGGGGGTGTTGAAGCAGGAGGAGGAGACTGCGTTGACTTGCTGGGTCATTGATAGTGTTGAGTCCAGGATGAACCCCAGGTTGCATGCGTGGTTGGTGGGTGTCGGTGCAGCTCCCAGCGTGGCCGGCCACCAGGAGTCGTCCCAGGCAGAGTGGGTGGAGCCGAGGATGAGGACCTCCGTCTTGTCAGAGTTCAGTTTCAGGCGACTGTTCTTCAACCATTCTGCGACGGCCTTCATTCATTCGTGGAGGTTGGTTTTGGCGGTGGCGGGGTCCTTGGTGAGGGAAAGGATCAGCTGGGTGTCGTCGGCGTATGAGATGATGTTGAGGTCGTGCGATCGGACGATGTTGGCGAGCGGTGCCATGTAGACGTTAAAAAGGGTTGGGCTGAGGGATGATCCTTGGGGTACGCCGCAGGTGATCTTGGTGGCTTCGGATCGGAATGGGGGGAGGCGGACTCTCTGGGTTCTGCCGGAGAGGAAGAAGGTGATCCATTCCAGGGCTTTGTCGTTCGATGGCGTGCTTGTGGACGGAGCGGGTGTTGAGTAGTATGCATCTGAGATGGTTGTGACCTGCCCTGGTGGGAGGGGCAGGACGTGCCGATGTTCGGTGGCTGGTGAAGCTGCAGCTTTGGCAGGAGAAGGGTCCGTGGGTGAGCTTTGGGGTGGCCTGGAAGCAGGTGGATGATCGGCCGGCATTGAGTTCGTGGAGGAAGTTGGCGTCGTAACGGCGTCAAGTGTCGTGGCGCTCGCGGGGGTCAGGGGGTCTGGCACTGGGCACGGTCCAGGCGCGGACGGGCGCAGACGGGCTTGCCTTAGGCGCGCCCGCTGCACACGGCCGCGTCTGTAAGAAGGGGAGGTGGGCGGGAGGAGCAGCTGGGAGGCGGGTGCGGGGACGAATGGGCGAGCGAGGGGGGGACGCAGGGGATGCAGCGGCGGGAAGGGGAATTGAGAGAACGGGCAAAAAGAGAGCGTTACAGTGAAAGAGGGCAGAGAAAGGCAGAAAAAAAGGCAAGAAAAATAGAAAAAACAGCAGACAAACGGCAGATAACAGCAGCCAAGCAGAGGACAGGCAATTAGGAAATGGACAGGGAGAGTGGACACAGAGTCCTGACGGCACGAACTCGCGGCAGCAGCGAGAGTGGGAAACACAGGCACAGTCAGGTGGAGCTGTGCTGCGTGGGGAGCGACCTGCCTGGAACCAGGGTCAAGGGTCGCTCTCTTCACCGCACAGCGGCCCCCATTAAGAAGGGGAGGTGGGAGGGAGGAGCAGCTGGGAGGCGGGTGCGGGGACGAATGGGCAAGCGAGGGGGGCGGGGCCGCAGGGGACGCAGCGGCGGGAAGGGGAAGTGAGAGAACGGGCAAAAAGAGAGAGTTACAGTAAAAAAGGGCAGAGAAAGGCAGATAAAAAGGCAAGAAAAATAGAAAAAACAGCAGATAAACGGCAGATAACAGCAGCCAAGCAGAGGACAGGCAATTAGGAAACGGACAGGGGGAGTGGACACAGAGTCCTGACAGCACGAACTCGCGGCAGCAGTGAGAGCGGGAAACACGGGCACAGTCAGGTGGAGCTGTGCGGCGTGGGGAGCGACCTGCCTGGAACCAGGGTCAAGGGTCGCTCATGACCTGTCTTATTACTTTACTCTATCTAAGGTGGCTGATAGATGTGCTCCATCTGTGGGCTGTCTCAAATCTTTTATTGTTTGGCCCTTCCCTGGCAAGACAATACATTTATATATATAGAGTCTAATGCAGTCATCCAGCTGCCTCAGCAAGACCTGACGATGTGTTCCTGCCTAGAAATAAGCAATACTAAAACTGGTAATACGATCACAGCCAGTGATAAGCATTAGTTACAAAAACTGAGATTATGATCACAAAACTGGTGATAAAAGCCGGGGCATTAGCTACTAAATTAAGACTACCATGATCAGAAGGATAGATAAGGATGCTAAAGATGCATGTGTAAACTCTCTGTGTTGCTGCAAAACAAATTAAGAACTACACTCTATAATTAATTAACTAGTCAGATGGCATCTTATAGTATATTGAGGAACAATATTCAATTTACTTAATTTGCTTATGAAAGTGCAAAGCATTATAAAACGTGAAAACAGAAACGCACCTTTCAGAGCGACATCAGAGAAACAAACATGATGAGATCAAGGGGACTTGGGGTCTCAAAACCCCAGCACACAGCTGCCCTGGAAAAGGTGTGAATAACTTTCATCAAGAGAGCAAACAGGTCCTTAGCAGCAGCTGCCTTGCTTAGCGGTTCATATCAGCAGTGCTAGGGCATGATACTTACAGGGCATGGCAAAACCTGGAAACATATCCTTGCAATTACCCAAGGAAGGTGAGGTGAGGAGAGAGAGGTTGAGATGAGCCAACAAACAAAGCAGGAAGTTTACCTGATTAAAAAATATAATGTGAGTCTGCCTGTGACGTTGAGTGAGATGCACACCATGCATATTTTAGTGCTGTTTTAATCGATAAAGTTTTCCTCATTTTACTAAAATTGTTTGGAAATGATCCTAGTTGAATTTATTGATTTAATTTTGTCTTGACAAAGCAAAAACACTTTACCTATTCTCTGAAGAAAGCTTGTTGCTTTGAGTTATAGGTTTCTCGCTTAAAGTGATAAGCTTCCCTCCTGCTTCCATTGCTGTCTCTGTAAAAGATCTAGGACCAGATGTATCAAAGAGTTTTGCCCATTCTGTGTTTATGGGAAAATGTTTAACCCCTAGTTCCTTGAGAGATGTAATTATCAGGACCACTGAAATTATGCGGCAGGAGAGGGCCAAATTATGTGACAGGGTTGACTAAATTATGTGGCAAGAAGAGGCAAATTATGCGGCATAATGCTGCACATTATCTGATAGTATTACTTCATGATTTTGTCATTTGTTCACTTGTTAGCACTGGGCATAGATTGCATCTCAGTTTAACACCTAAACATAACAATAAGCAACAGAATCGTGACCAGTCAACCTTTAAAAGGACCTTCCACTGTGAGGCAACACATGTCGCTGCTGTGAGAAGTTGACCTGGTATATGCTGTCCACTAATTATAGTGGGCACCTTGCACCAGTCCAAACAACCCCTTATTGGAGATAGGTTAAAGACAACCTTATTGAAAGCTATCCTAGTGGTAGCTATGGAGAGCAGCCTTCAGGCTAAGTCTTGAAGGAATGTAAAGCAGCTTGTTTTACCAGTCTATAATCTCTTGAGTGACCAAATGAAAGAGCACCACACCAGGTATATATTCAAAATATATGTATTTATTGCTAAACACACCCCTCTAGTCTCTTTATGAGGCTAGAGTTCGAAGTACATAAGTTAGAAGTTATTTAAACACAGTAATAGAACAAATACACGTTTGGGCCCTAGGGGCGTACCAAACCATATACCAATAAAGTGGTATAAGAACCACGACTGAACTAGACACTAGGCCTAGAGCCTCTAGAAGTGCTTGGACCACAAGGAACCACCCAAGGTAGTGACACAGGGGACCCACGGGGGACGCGTGCAGTGTAAATACACAACCGCGATACGCCGTTGACTTCTATGGAGAAAGTCGCGACCAGGAAATTAAAGAAAAGGGACACTTACAGGAGGACTTGGAGCAAACCCTTTGAGAACTAGTACTTTGAAGAGTCTCTACCCACGGGAGCACCGGAGTACTCGTGTTACCTCACCCAGGGAAGCCGGGTGCATAGGTGTCTTTCGGGGTCGGGTTTCGTCGTCGATTTGAATGGCGATCTGCTGCAAAGTGCTGCTGGCGACCAAGTGGAAAGTGTCCGGGTGGATCCAAGAGTGGATCGGAGATCTGAAGAACCTGAAAGCAGAGGGGACAGAGTCTGGGTCACTGGCCAGTGACCAGGAAGGCGATGGACAGATGCCCACCGATGTCGAGTGCTTCAGGTGTGTTGACGGTCATCTTGACTCTTCAGCCACGAGGTCCAGGAGGCGTTGTCGGCGACCAGGAGCAGGATTCGGGCTGGTACACGGTGTTTGTCGAGTGTTGAGGTGTCAGCGACCGGATTGGACCCAACAAGCCTTGGCAACGGCAAGTCTCGGTGAAGATGAAGATCGTCGATGGTGCAGACCAGCAAGGTCTGGGGAACTCACCCAGCAAAGGTAAGTGAGGGCAGGCCTGGAGAAACCAGGATGCCAAGTAAGAAAAAGATTGGCCTGCGTTAAGGGTTACTAGCCAACGGGCTAGCGACCGCGAAGGAGCCTCAAGACGTCGCACGTGGATCTGGCTCGCAGGACACTCATGGAGTGGAGGCCAGTGATCTTCGGTGCAGTTGGTGCTGGAGGCTAGGGCTACTCGGAGCCCAAAGCACGACTTCGTGGGAGACCCAAAAGAGGATGCACTTGCAAATGTGCTCGGTGTCCAGGGGTCACAGTCTCACGTTACCCACGATAGCTACGGGCCTCAGCTTTGCTGGGGACTCAGGGTAGCCTCGGGGAAGTCTGAGAATCTACCTCTGGTGATGCGATGACTTCAGCGTCCGACGGGAGCTTCAGAAATGCGAACCGGACAGATGCTTCTTTGGTGCCTGCCAAGCAGGGGAGTCACTCCTTGACCCCAAGGGAGATTCTTCTGTCCTCTAATCTTGAGTAGAGCGTCGAAGGTCCAGGATTCTGTTTCAGAGTTTCGTCCAGGGATAATCTAAAGTCCTAAGGACTGGGTTCCTATACTTATACTAAGTTTAGGGGTTGGACTTACTCTGTGGCCCCACCTATGGGTGGGTCAGGGCAGAGGGGTGGCTACACCCTTTCCCTTTGTCCAGTTCGCGCCAAAGCAGGGGCTGCAAGCCCCTGATCTGGTTTGAACTGGGGTATGCACAGGGACACCAAATGTGCCCCCAGTGCAGGACTTCAAAGCACCCGAGAGTGCTCCCGCCCAGCCCCAATACACATTATCCTGTCTGGGGAGGTGGTCACACCTCCCCGGGACAGGAAACCTATTGTCCAGGCCTCCCCTGCCGGAGTTTCGTCCAGCAGCAGGAGGCCAGACTCGTGTCTGTGGCAGCAGCATCCATTTTGTGATGCCAGGGCTTTGGAAAGAAGTTACCGGGCTAGCCAGAGTTAACATGTCTTTCCCTCTAGAAGGGTGGAATGCTACCCCTGCTGCCAGAATTGGTGGGGGGGTAGTATTCCAAGATGTTTGACACCAAACACGACATGTTTAGGTGCAGCCATTCCAAAGTTAGCATTTAACGCGAGGTTATAATGCGCTTAAGAGTATATGGTCAGGCTGCACTACAAACAGCATCAGAGAAGGGTCTCCGAACGCTGCAGAGGGGCCCTGCTCATGCAGGGGCACCCTCTCACATAGGTACCATGCACTCTGCCTTCAGGATTGATAAGGCCTGCCTTAGGAGTGACTTATAGGTTTATATGTGTGTATGTATTTAGTGATATAGGTAACCTATATCACAGTAAGGAGTGCATGCACCACCTTACCCAGGCTGCAGTAGCAGACCTGTGGTGTCAGTTTGGATGGCCTTCCAGGGGTGGCATAATACATGCTGCAGCCCCTGGTAGGCCTCTGAGGTACCTATGCCCTTGGTACATAGTATACCATATACTAGGGACTTATAAGGGCACTCCAGATTCCAATCAGTGATGTGCCTAAGGCACAAGGAAACCATTTTAGAGAGGAAGCAGCTAGGCTGGGGTTCTGATTAGCAGGGCCCCAGCCAGACTAATGTCGAAAAACAGTGAAGCATCAGCAAAAAGTGGGGGTACCCATGTGAAGCAGATCCTACTCTCCTACAGCTGCGATTTTAGTAACTTTTGAGTCGTTTGAACAAGAAACAACTTATTTCTTAATATAGGCATACTATGCAGCAGATGATGGATTATGTGTGGAAAATGCGACAGGTCCATAACTATGCAAAAAAACTTGTGGCCATGAATCACATGATTTCAGTGGCCCTGGTAATTATTTAGCAGGTTTTTTTCCCGCAAAGGTAAGAGAGTGTTTTACATAGAGCAATTTTGTACAAAGAAACAGTCATCTTTCACTTCATTTACAATAAATCAGAGTCAAACCCAAGTTTCCAATTTCACGTTATAAATTAGAATTTATGTTACTTTTGTGTTACGTTCTAGAAGCAATAAGACAAATAAAGCAAAGTGAAAAAAAATCAACATTGCAGAAAACATCATAGACACAATTGTAGCGACGGATAAATAGAAGGTAATCTCAAAATGTATATAGTGGGCTGATCATTAGTCAGTGAGTGTCTGGCGGTACAGCAGCTCTTTCATTGATGTGCATTTTTTATGAGGTAACTCTTGTGCAGATTGACACCCCACATACTCTAGTGCATGTGATGAGGAGAACCTAGTGTGTGGTATATGTGGGTCCACTCCTAAAGTATGAACACTGGCAGACATTGAGATAAACTCACAGTGCAAAGGATGACCACCACCAGATGTAGTGCTGAACAAGATTTATGGGATAATTTCTACCAATGGAAACATGGGTTAACATCATGAAGGGGAGAAGGTATTGATGTTTTGGCACTGCAGTGGTGGGGAACGTATTCAAGTTTACATCAGAGATAAAAGCATTGCAGCAGAACTTATTAGCATTATGTGTAAATAACTCGTATACGCCTCTTTAGCATCAGCATTACTCCTGGCCCCATAATATACATCCAAAACATAAATTGTTGTCCAGATTTTAATTTTAAATTTTTGTATTTTTGTATCTTTAGAGAAGTAATTTAGCTTGAGTAGACGTTGGTAATCCAGGCCAAATTTTTCTGGATAACATTTTTTAAAATGGCGGATGTGCTGCAGTCATGAACTATGAGACCTATATACTTCATTTTGGTGTCAAAAGATAGGTTTTGGGGGGTCAAGCAGTCTTTTAGAGACAGAAAATAACTCCTCAGTGCAACCTTTCCACCTTTTTCCAAAACGGCAGCTCTATAATGATGTGTTTTAGCCATCAAATTGGTAATTTACTTTAATATTGTTTTTGTTTCAGGTTTTCCGTAGATTAAAATTCGTAAACATGAGCGGAGCAGGTGGTAGCAGAGCATCTTTACCTCCTGACAGAGTGTTGCTAACTACTAAATCAAAGGACTTCTTCAACAAAGAAAAATCTGATATATGCTAAAATAATCAGAAAGAAAAGTAAACTAAGGCTGGACAGAAGAGCATATGAGATGCTGCAGAAATACGGCAAGACGAAGGTCACAAAAGATTGAAACTGATGGGTGAAGAGGATCAAATATTTTATCATTGTAACCACAAGGGATACAAGTTTATACATTGGACAAAATTCTGGAAAAACTTTGTCAAAAAATAGCAGAAACCAGTGAACCACAGCAAGAATCTGAGTCTTATGAGAAAGCGACGACAACCAAACCCAATGCCCATCCACTTAGAAGATAGATGGCTACCCCTCGTCCACCTCCAACACCTGATCAGAAAGCAGAGGCTCTTCAATGTGTTAACTGTGGTTTAGCCAGAACAAGGGCCAAAGGGATTGATGAACAAACAAAGTACAGAGTATGTAAGTCTCAAGGGGCAAACATGTTTTTAACTGCAGCTGGTTTCTTCCAAGATTAATTTGTCAGCTGATCTAAACAGCAAGGTAAATGTATTTGCAGCAGATTTGTATGCCCACCCAAACTTTATGCATGCATGCATTTGAAAATATGAATGTACAATAAGCTCCCAGCAACGTAACCGCCAGCCTTTAGTACGGGTTCACACTCAGTGAGATCAGAAAAATAATGGTCAACGTTGATGAAAATGTATTAATCCATAATAATAAAATTACAATTTTTCTGGTGAGAATGTACAATGACAGAATTCGTTTTTGTCAGTCCAACAAAGAGAATGAGCCACTTATGGTGTTCTCAGCTGATTTCACTCCTGAAGTTCTTGCTGCCAAAATAAGATCATAGTATACAGTAAAATGAGCAGGAACCATTTTAAGGAATGTCCTGAAAGATTTAGATTTTGGACTTAATGACACATTTTGTGAGGCCCCAGAGCTACTCAAATCATGGGATTCAACAAGAGTTCCTAATCCTGTGAAAATATTTTTACATCATTGTTTAATGCCAGCAAAGCAAAACTGTTACAAACTAAAGTTCTTGAGTTTTGAACAGAAGGCAACAACATTGATGATGTCTTTGAAGATATAAGTGAAGAAGTGGAAGACAATCCCATGAACCAACAAGCTTATGCTGTGCAAATGTACCTTCTTTTCCAAATCATGTTTTATGAATTACTTCACGACTAAAAGAAAACTCCACTATACATGATGAATGCCCATGCACTCTATGACAAGAGCAATAGTAGAAAGCTAATCACTTCAATGAATAGGATTGGTGTATCAACAAGTTATAATGACACAGTACGGAGCAGAAACTTGTTAGCAGCTCATGCTTAAATTCTTGTGAATCCAACAGCACATCATTTCCAAGTCACTTTACCATGAAAGGATTTACAATTGCTGATCTTAAAAATTTTGATTTTGATTTTAAAGACAGCGCTTCTTTGTCTAGAACATCCAGCACACATGATACTGCCATGGTGCTTTGTCAAGACTGTACCAATGAAGTAGCTGCTGGAAAACAAGCTCTGTCAGCTGTAGGCATAAACAAACAAAGCTGCAAACTTATAACCCAACTGCCTTGCCAACATGTGCAAAATCACTACAAGTCATCAACATGTCCCAGTCGACTAGAAAGTTTCAAAGTGGCTGAGGACATGGATCTTCTTCTACCTGATGCTGTGGTCATCAAAGCTGATTTAACTGAATTTATCATATTGCTTATTTGGTGCAGACTGAAGGATAAAGAAAAGACAGTTCTTCCGTGGGCTGGAATTCATGCTCTTATCTCCCAGAATACCACCCCACTGAATAAGGTTGGTTGTTTACCAGCAATTCCATCTCCAGTAACAAACTATGAAACAGTATACAAAGATATAAAACCTTTCCAAAATGCACGTGCTCAGCTTAAAGACCAGCCTATCCTGCCAATTTTCTGCAATGAAGGTATTTTCAGTATTGTAGCTGACATTTTTATGAGCAATCCAGTAGGATTTGATGATCTTTATCCAATGATGGGCGTTTTCCACATGACAAAAGTTGCTTGGCAGTGTGCAGGAAGTTATCTCAGTGGATGCAGCATAGATGATGCACTTATTGAGGCTGAAATCTTTGGAAGCAAAACTGTCCAGTGAGAATTGAGCGGAACTATTTATTTTATTTATTTATTACTGTGTTTTATAGAGCGCGAACTTGACCCGTTAGGGTATCAGAGCGCTGTACAGGCAACATAGCATTGTACAAAAGGTATAGAATCACCAGGTAAAAGAAAGAAAAAAAAAAAAACAGATAGTAGGGGCAGGATATAGGATACATAGAAAGACACGTATAGAAAGAAACTCATTATGTTCATTCGTTACAAGTTATGCTCATCATATCTGAGGCTATAGAAACATTGAGTTGGAATGCTTTCTGGAACAAGAATGAAAAATTTGGTTTTGTATATCATATCTCAGAAGTGAACAAGACACAGGGTGCATTTCATTCATACAAAGCCAGGCAATGTTTAATACACCCAGTTCAAAATCAGAAAACCTGATAGCCAAGCTTGTAGAGTTTGTCAAAGAACGTGAAGAAAAATCAGAACTTTGCAAGTACTGGGGAAAATGTTTTACGCATGATAGCTATAGTGAAAAACTTGTTACATGCTGATTAGGAAGGTGATTGGGAGCTGCATGTGAAGACTGTGGAGTCACTGATTACTGGGTTTTGCTAATTCGATTGCATAAACTACCTGAGATATGGGTCCTTGAATTTGGAAAGAGTGAAGAAGCTAAAGGTGAAAAACCCATACCTCTACCGAAAATTCATCCAAAGGCATTTTGTGGTGAAAGTCAAAGTGGGAAGATTCAATGCTGGGGCTCCAGTTATGAAACTGGAACAGACAATCCAGAGATCACAGAAAAGCTCCAAGGGAATTGTTGGTCAGACATCTAAAAGTGAATATCTTGCTCAATGGCAGCTAGTTTATCATGAAGTCCTTTCTATTTGCAATGCTTTCTGAGAGATGACAAATTCTAAATTAATGGACCATCGTAAAACTGTTCCTCACCACAAACTTGTGGGCAAGAGTGGGGAACGTTTTAATAAACATGTTGACAGCCTTCTTCATTTCATGCAGCAGCAACGATATCCCTTTGAAATGACTGAGCCTGTGCAACTACACAACTTCATGACCAAACAATATGTGGATAAAGATATAAAGACAGTTTACTAGATGTCCTGGAGTATGAATAGAAACTAGACGCAGAACTGAAGCAGGAGAGATATGTATTGAAAGAGAAAAAGCTGTTTGACATAACCACTAAAGCTAAACTTCCACACTTTAATTGGCATAGTAATAGTTTTGTCCAACAAGCCACTGCAAAACAGATTACAAAAACACAACTTTCACAAGTGCATAGAGAGATGGATGTAGAAAAGAAAAGGATGAAGTTATCAAGGACATTGCATGCTCTTCTTCCAACAAACACATTATATGAAGGAGAAGCTGCAAGAAGAATTTCAATTCAAAAAGGTGTCCTCATTGAAAACTTCTGCTGTTGTGGACTATATGTCACAATTGGGAATGGTCAAGATTCCATCCATGTAAAACTTCAATGAGGTCGATCAGACTGTTCTACAGATATCAAAGTCAGTGTGCACCTTGCAAGAACTGCACATTGTCTTTGATAGTTGTCTTGAACTATCTGTTCCTTGGCAGCTCTGCTCATCCGCTTTTCTTGGCTTCCTTTGCTGAAGACTTATAAATTCGAGAAACGTTTTTAAGGACCGAGGTAAAACTAGGACAAATGGCAATTGTGTCCCTGAATTCGGGGACCTCATAGACTCTCTATGCATGATTTTCTTCATTTTGTGTTATTTTAATCATGAATTTTCTTCTGTTCAGTTACATTTCTTTGGCATCTTATATTCTCAACAGTAATATTGTTATAATGTTGCTGTACATGTCCCACATGTGATTTTCTCTGAGTAAAGCTTTGCCACTTCTGCTAAGGTAACAAGGGTAAGGCATAGATTCGACACATAATCCTCTTTTCTGTGAGTAGGAATGAGATGATATCGACATTGTTGAAATTCTGCCTCTGCTCATGTCAAGTGAGCGGTTTCTGTCCCCTATAATTGAACTATGGGATCTCCACAAATATTGAGAGGATAGACTGGTGGCACAATATCAGTGTAAACATTGCTTGCCTTTATTCATGTTGGAAATCATTTCTGTAAAATGTTACATAAATACGCCTGTGAGTAAATTTCAGATCCTGATTACTAGGCTACCTGTAATATATTATTTTCCTTATATATATGCCAACCACATGGCATTCTGTTGCACAAGACCTTGCTGAACCACCACTGTCTAGTGGTTATAGCGAAACCGTATGTTTTTCACCAGCACGTACTCTGCCCTCGCAATGTTTATTGCGCCACCTACAGGAACTAAAAGGGCATGACTTTACTGGAAAGCATTTTTATGCAAGTTCATAATTAACTGAAGTTTTCTTAGTGAGTAAAATGAACAGTGGACAGGCATGAAGGAAAAGTGTTGGTATTTATTTAACGTGAACGCCCAGGTTTTTACCGGGACATCTATCCTAATTTAGCATGTGCAAAATCTATGGTTCTTGTGAGAAATACACATACGATACGGGTTAAAAAACATGATGCAACATTGTTCATCTCTGTACATAAGAAAGGTGAACAACTTAGAGATGTCTGTGCGATGGCTGAGGTATGAATGATGAGCAGTATCCTAATAAAGCATACTATTAACATATTAAAATTAGCAGCGTTCATGGATAAAGAGGCTTTCTGTTGCTCATTTTCTCTCATTAAAAACTGTGCCTACTATGTGTCGGTTCACCAAGGTTAGTATGAGAGTCAGGTCAGACTTGCAGCCATCCCCAATGTGTCTTATCTACATTCAAGAAATAACGGGGCTTATTTATGAGCCCCTTGCGACGCCTTTGTCCCACCGTTGCATCACTTTTCGTGTTGCTGCAGCGGCGTAAACAATGCGCCACATTGAGCAATATTTACAATGTGACGCATCTAGGCAGATGCGCCACCTTGTAAATCCCTGCGCCACATTATATCTGCATCAGGTATAGGGTATTCAGGGTGGGCGTTCCCATGCAACAAAGCCTCATAGGAGTGGTGCAGATTTCACTGCGCCACTTCTAGGACGCCACTGCATCAAAACCTTATGCCTGCTTCATAGCAGGCGTAAGGGTGACGCAGTGCTATGTGTGTGGGCCTGCCTCATGCATTGCTGGAGTTGCATCATGCTTGCGACACAACCTCAGCAATGTGTGACTTTTGCGCTGACAGATACGTCAGGATTCCTGACACATCTGTCACTCCTTGCGACATGGAGCTTCGTACAGTAAATAAGGCACATCCATCGTGTCGCAAGGAGGGGACAGTGAAAACTGTCCCATCGCTGTTTTGTTGCAGAGATGTGACATTTTTCATAATTAAGGCCCAATATTTTCTTTCCCAGAATTCCATGGGTCAGGAAGTCAACATTGAAAGAAACCTAGTCATACCACGCAAGCACTGAAAAGTTTGCAGAGCACATTTGTCGATTAACTGAGTCAAGTCTAGTGACTTCCAATCCAATCCAATCCAAAATCCTTTATTCGGTCTTAAAATTAAGATCATAAAAGTATTTACAATAATGTGTGATACATTAAAATATTCATAAAATTTACATACAGACTTAATAAAAATAGTGTAAACAGTCTTCATTGTAATGATCACTTCATGTCTGTGTTAAAAATACTAACAATAGTAAACACGGCAATAATTAGTCAGAGATCAACCTCTTTCTTTTTTAACACATAGCCAGAGATAAGATGCCAGAGCATAACATACATAGGGATTCTCCAGCAATTTAAAGTAAAATAGGGCCACTCGACAAAATTTAAAATTGTACCTTTGACATATCGGAACTATGAATTTACAACGTTCATCTGAGTAAAAACCACAGAAAAACAAGATATGAAGATCATTTTGTACAGACTTTTTGTCACAAGGACACAGTGCAAGATCAGAATGTTTGTATTGATTACCTGGGAACCCTAACATCAAAGGTATCATATTTAAGCGGAATCTCAGTAAAATATATTTATGGTAAGAAAGTGGTACATCGGCCAAATACAAAAAGCTTCCCTCCATCAATACTGGTGTTAATTCATAGAGGCGGGCAGCTTGGGAGGAATAGTTTTTTCCCTTCTCAGATATTGTGCCCTAAGTATAAATGTCTCCACCAGTTTGCTTTTTGAAAAAGATTTACAAGTGGGGGATTTTTAAAAAGGAGACTTAACCCAATTGCCGAGAATTCCGCTTCCACATAATGCAGCCACTTAACCCGGGTAAAATTTGCTGATTTTAAAAGCAATAATATCAGGTTTTGCGTGAGAGGCACTGTTGTCCTACGCCAAATAGAGTGCCACAATAGGAGCGGAGCCAATTTAATAGTGTCAGTGATATATGGTAAATCCAGCTCCCTATGTAGCACATAGTTTGAGTACGACTGTGGGACAGAGGTAAAAGACTTAAAAAACGTATTCTCTATAGACTGGAGAGTAGCAGTGGGAGCCATTCCCCAGATTGCTGCGCCATAAACCACCGCCGCCTTAGTTTTGGCGTGGTAGATCTTTTTCATTGGTATCAAGGGTTTGGCTCCCAGCTTTTTCGCAAACTGTTTCAATGATTCCAAACTTCTCTGCATGCCTAATTCTCTGCCCTCCACTAATTTAGCCCAAGATTGGTTCCTATCAAAAAGGACACCCAAATAGGGGAAAGAGTCCACCACCTCAATCTTACCAGAATCCATAAAAAAAACTAGGAAGTTTATCCTGTTTCCGCCCCCCCGCAATGATGACAAAGGATTTACTTTGATAGACCCTTAGATCTAATAATTCCATAAAGGACGCATAGGCCGAGATGAGGTGTTGCAACCCCCTCCCTGTTCTTGCCATCAGAACGGCATCATCCGCATATGCCAGCATAAGGAGGCGCTGGTGGTTTTCAAGTACTGGGACATCCAAGGCTGCGGCCTCTAGATGGTTCCCCACACCATTCGTGTAAATCGAAAACAAGAATGGTGCCAGGACGCAGCCCTTCTTACCCCTCTCAAGATCTTAAATGAGCGGGTACACTCCCCATGTCTCCCATAGCGAACTGCGGATGAAGCATCCGTATACAGCTGTCTAATAAAATCAGTCAGGGCCTGATCAAATCCCATCTCACCCATTATCTGCCAGAGTCTCGGGTGGGACACGCAGTCGAAAGCTGCGGAAAGGTCCATAAAGGCAAGATAGATCTTCCCACCCTTGACTCTGGTATATCTATCAATAATTAGTGACAGGTTCAGATACTGATCAACCGTTCCTTTGCCCTCCTGAAAGCCGTATTGTGATGGCATTAAAATATTTTTAGACTTCGCCCAATCCTCTAGTCTTGTTAATAAGAGACGTCCCATAAGCTTAGCCGTTGTATCAATCAGAGATATTGGGCGATAATTTTTTGGAATATTTTTGTCACCCTTTTTATGGATTGGTACGATGGTACTCGTTTTCCATGACTGTGGCGGGCCTATTATGGCAATTTTATTAAAAACATTCATTAATAAAGGAACCCATATATCTAGGTTATCAAAAAAAAAGTCCATTGGAACCCCGTCAGGGCCTGGGGCTTTACCCCGACTGCAGGCGTCGATCCCATTCCTAACTTCACTAAGACTAAATGAAAGGAATGTCTCAGATGCATTAATAGGAGGGGGTGGAACATAGTCTAGTGACTTCATTCATTACATGACTCATACCACTGTGGATGCTAATTGAACACTCACTAAATTCCGTAGTACATTTGCATGGATAGCTGGTGCGCATTTGCACCTGATCTCGAGCTGTTCCAACTGAATTGGAAAATTACACATAATTTGCGAATAAATTCACCTGGTCTGTGAGTTCACAAACAGAAAATCCATTAAGTTACATAATTTGCAGTGATGACCATCCTGAAAGGGACGCAATTTGTATCCTGACTTGTTAATCCTGTCTGAGGCACAAAACTAGAATTTGAACCTCAATGGGCACTCCCCGAGCACTTGTACTTGGGGGCAGCAAGGTATTACAAATATACTTTTCTTGTGAGAACCAATTTACTAATAATTAAGCAAAACGGAGGGTTTACGGGGTCGGAGTGAGGAGCGGAAGACAGTACCGTCTCTCATCACAACTCTCTAATCTTTGTACTGACTGTGCGGAGAAATAAGTAATTTCTGACAATTTTCTAAATAAGACCGGTAGCCTATGTTTTGATTATCTTTTTTAGAGCAATGCAAATACTTTAAAATGTTGTTTGCGCATCAAAATGCAGATTTTCCAGCTGCTGGGTGATGTTGCTTTTGCCTCCGTTCAGTTTCTCACGATATAATGATTGAAATATTATTTCAGTTTTACACTTCATATGTAGAACTATTCATTGCAAAATTACTTTATAACTCATTAGAGAAGAGAAATCTGCAAAGCAAATAGTAGCGCATGTGGCTCATTCACTTGTCATAAATCGAGGTTTCTAGAGGATTGCCAAACTCAGAAAGATTAGCATTTCACGGAGTATGAGTCTCCCAGTATGTGACCTAATTTCTGAAACTGATTTACCTGTAGGCGGTTTTCTTAGAGAAGTTGCAATATCTTTGGCTCGATTTATTCCTCCAAGCATTTACTTAAGGAAATCATTTGCTTCCTATTGGGAGTTGAAAAACTGAATTAGAGAATATATGACCTAATAGGTGCATGCACCAATAAAGATTGATAACAAATTTCTAAAAGGTTATTTGGATCACAACAGACAGTCAAATGGTTGTTTTAGCTTTGCATTGTTATTGTTCAGTATGCGTTTTTCAGGTTTCCCAATACACTGTGAAAGTATTTCTTAAGTCCATCATACTATGCAAAAAGTGTTATTTAACATCATATAATAAAGGTTTTTGTGGTTGCAAAGTCTGTAAATCAGCCTTTACAACCTCAAAACACCTTTTCACAACTACCAAATCCCCTTATGCGACTCGTAAACATCTTTTGCACAAAAGTGGTTTAGTGACTATTACAGAATCACAAAGAGACGACAGAGTGAAAGGGGTGTTTCTCTCCACTATGTGAGATGGAAGGGAATATATCAATGGTTTATCACTAGGCCTGGGCAGAGTTTGTGAAGTTTCACTCCGCGGCACTCCGCAAAGTGCCAGAAAAACTGTGCCGGGCTCCGCGCTCTGTCAAGTCGCACTGCTCGCTCTGATCTTTAGCATTGGAAGTTTGTCCCATGCTGTAAAATCAGTGTGAATGGCACTACACATCATGCCAGATGCCGCTGCTGCTTTCTGCCACTCGAGTAGGCATTCTACTTGAGCAGTAGCTTCCTCAATGCGAGCGGCAGATTTCTCAATGCGAGCGGTCGTGACCTGCCGTGACCGCTCGTGTAGAGAAATCTTGCAGGGAAGAGGTCTTGTGCAAGATTTTTTCGCATGAGTGCATGCCAACTTAACGTTGGCGAGCCGCTCTAGAGGAAAAACTCCGCTCTTCATGGAGTTTTTTGCTCACTACTACGATTCAGAAACAACATAAGACTCTTTCATTTAACAGAAACAAATGACATCCTTCTATTCTCCTCTCATAGCAGAAGTTTGCCCACCCAGCTGACAGACAACCGCCTCTTTGGCAGGGATCTCTAAAACCTTCAGTGCAGCTACTGGTATGGTGGTTGCAATAAAGGATGAATTCTTTACTAAACAGGTATTATGTTTGTTTTGCCCACTTATTGAAGCTTTTTGTTTTTGAAAAGCAAATTCCTTACGCAGGAATTTGTAATTGAAAAACAATGAAACAATGGCCCTGATGATTAGGTAGTTTTCTTCCTGTGTGCTAGGTCTATTGATTGATTTCCAAGCCCCTCTTGGCAATCTCAGAAAGGGGAATCTAATGATATACAGATTGGGTTGAACATCATAGCGATACAGCCCTTAGAGCCAATCCTTATCCTGAAGTTGCAGATCTCACTTGCTGACTTCCCTTACCTACATCATTCTAACATGCTAGAGGTTGTTGACCTTGGAGACCAGCCACAGTTTTAGGTATGGCCTGGTGTGAAATTTACACCATCTCCCCTACCAACTTTCTAAAAGTGACATTTTCAAAACTGTTTCCTAAGATTCAACTTTACCATTAAAGAGGATTTTAAATTACAATTCATTTGATTGTAAGCAGCATATCTCTATCCGCTCCCAATCCAAAGTTACCCCTTATTTAATGTAATAAGGTAACCCAGTGTTGGTCAATGGAAGAGATGGGCCTTACAACAGTAAAAAAACAACTTTTGGAGTTTTTCACTGTCAGAACATGTAAAACTTAAACACACATGTCCTTAGTTTTAAATGCAATGCACCCTGCTCTATGAGCCATTAGGGCCTGCTTCATGGGTAACTTATAAGTATTAAAAAAGAAGGTTTAGGCGTGGCAAAAGATTTATTGTGCCAGGTCGAAATAGCAGTTTAAAACTTCACTGGCAGTGGCAGGCCTGAGACATGTTTTGAACAGGCTACTTATTGGTTGGCACAATGTATGCTGCAGGCCCACAACTACCATTCAATCGTCAGGCTCTGGGTACATATAGTACCATTTTCTAGGGTCTTACAAGTAAATTAAATGTACCAATCAAGTCAATGCCAATTGTACCATGTGCTTAGGGATAGACTACATGCACTTTACCACTGGAAGTGGCTTTGGTACGAGGACGTAAGGCAGAGTAGGCCCTGCAATTGCGCAGTCTGGTTTCTTTACTTTCTCCCTCATGTGACAGACCAGGGAAACCCTCCCCTGGGTGGGCTGAGTCTCCAGGGGTGTTGGCTGGGGGAGCAGGGTTGTGTGAGAGACCAGGACCTGTTTGCAGTGTTCCCCCACTTTTCACCCCCATTTGGACTACTAGATGCTGGTTTTCTGACTCTGATTGTACCCTGGGCTCTGCTAACCAGACCCAGGACATGCGCTCTGATTAAAAGCACATGGTAATTAGGTATACTTTCAATTGGTACTGACAACCTACTTCTAAGTCCCTAGTATATGGTAGGGCATGTAGGTTTAGAGGCTCATTAGATGTAATGCATTTAAGTGCGCACTACTAGGGTGTCTACTGTAATTTTAACTACTACTTTATTCTAAATAACATTTTGACACTTCGATGTATCTTTTTTAGCTTCTTTCTTTCCATAGTTACACTATAATATTGCATTTTTCCCATGTTAGCCAATGGAGCCATTGTGCTACAAATGAGGAAAAATAAAAATTGGCAGTTCTTCCCTGACCCAGGCATAACAAACATCTTTTAGAATATCCCTGCTTATAGTTACAAGGCACCCTACCCCTGGGGCACCTAGAGGAGACCACAGGGGTGACACATGTAAAAATAAGGTAGTTTGAGTGTTTGGAAGTGCCTTTCATCCCAAAGTGACTTTGCATTTCCTTTTAAAAGTACCCTGCAAAGCAGGGCTGGCTTTTAAAGTGACAGCAGACACCACAGGTAGTATACACTCAAGTGCATTAAATCTACTAGGCCTCTAAACCTACATGCCCTACCATATTCTAGGGACTTACAGGTAGGTTGTCCATACCAGTGGTAATTATATCTAGTTACAGTGCACATTTAATCAGCGCACAGACCCTGGGTCTGGTTAGCAGAGCCCAGGGCACAACCTGAGTCAGAAAACCAGCATCAAGTAGTCAAAATGGGGGCAAAAACTGGGAGGACACTGCAAACAGATCTTGGTTTCTCACATGCTTGTTCTATTTTTACTATCAACTGCAATTGAGTAACTTAAAATCTATAATTAAAAAAACATCAAAGTATGAAAAATATAACACAAGACTATGGGACTTATTTAGAGTTTAGAGGATGGGATACTCTCTCACAAACATGGTGGGTATTCAGTCTGCGATCTTATATGTGTGTTATAACCTACGGCACTTATATTACAGGAGACAGGATATGAGCAAAGTTTGTGGGGACGTATCCCATCCACCAACGTCTAAATAAGGCCCTCTTTCTTGATCTGGGGAAACATGACCAAATCACAATACTCCTAATAGAGATTCAAAAGTTAGAATTTACAGTTTACAGTATAGTTTTCGGAACCTTTCTTAGTGAAGGTCACAAGTATCTTCGAGCCATAAACCCACTTTACAAGAGGATCTCAGATACAGTAATATTAAGTGGATTTGCACACAAAAAGAAAAGACATGGATTAAAAAAATAGGACCCCTCTCTGAAACTTGGTTGATCCTTATGTAAGATGACCTGAGATTATGATCTTATCATCCATCAAAAACGTTTTGAAAACCAATGTCTTCAAAGAGACTTTTAATGCAGAATCAAGCTACATTGGAATTGCCCTTCTTCCAAAAGAACTGAGTCCCTTTAAACAACTGAGACTTCCTTTCTACCTTCTTCCCCATAGATTATGCAGGAAAATGTCCTCCATCTCGCTTGATGAATCGGATCAATAACTTCATATGCTTCTTTAACGTCCAAGTGACTTTGGTGACATATTAATTCATTAGAAATCTTGCAAATAAATAAAAATTCCAATAATAATGTATGGGGAAATGGGCTGTGAATTGAGGGGTTGCCTTCTACTTGCACCTCTTTATTTACTGGGTTTGGTTCTTCTGTAACATTATTGCTCCTTTAGGGCTAGCTTATCCCTCTCCTGCAATACGGAAATTGTGGAATAGTCTCCACCTAAGTCTGAGCATAATTAGCCTGAAGTTAAATAATACATTTTGGATCTGGATCCAGCTTTTTTTTTTTAACATTTTCTCACTTTCAAAGCACTGATCACCTTTAGTTTACAGACGGGCTGTTTAACGATACCATTTAAAGCATATTCAGATAGCATAACTGCAAACATCATTTCGTATCAGTTTGCTACCTCTAAACATTGTACTTTCAGTCTCTGATACTTTTATTTCTAAACTTTGCATACTACCGTACAGCCAGGCTTAATCCTCAGAAGGATTTTTTTTTTTTTTGAGTTTTATATAGCATGAACTAGACTCGAGACATCGGGTATCAGAGCGCTTTACATGATCACCAGTTTCCTTACAGAAGGACACATTCATTTTTTTTAATAGGCACAGGGAGATTACGTGATTTGCCCAGATTCACAGGACGTTGAGCGTCTTTGTCGAGACTCGAACCCGGTTCCCTAACTTCAAGGTCGACGCTCTAGCAGTAAGGCTACATCCTCTCCCCAGTTTGCTGGCAAACATTGATCCACTTGTTTGGGCAGCCTCTGCCTTCATACATGTGCTTCTCTGCCATCATGCACGAGTCCATGTCTTCCTCCAATGTAGATAGATCCAGCTTTTTAGTGTGAAATACTTATTTCGTGGTCCATGGCAGGTTGCTACTCTCTCAGCTGAATTGAGGTCAGGACATTTCTTAGCACTGAGATATCAGATCACACTGCCTTTAAAGAAATACTTCTAAGTGAATGTATACAATGGAGATAAAATCTACCTCTGAACAAGTGTTAGCTAATTCTTCATTGATGTTATTTCTAACACACCCAGGAAACCAAGAGTGAAAAAGCTTTGTTTGAAGAGATGAGGCATTCCAATTTTATGCTGTACATGTTTCAGTTCCTGAATATCTTCCCCTCACCATTTACTGTCTCCATTGACCGAAAGTGCACAGGTTAAGAGCGGTGTCATGGAAACATAGCAATACTCACAGTGCGTTTGCATTCTGCAACTCTGCCCATTTCTACGTAACTCTTGAACATTCCCTTTTCAAGTAATAAACTATCAGATTTTCTGCTACTGTCTCTGACAACCATCTGAGATCTCCCTCCTTATAACCATATACATTTTGAGAAATACAACTGTATTATGGTATCACCCACTTTCCTCTTAAAGTTGCTTTCAAAGCACAATGTTGGATGCATACGACCTTCTTCTCCCTTTCAGTTGTCTCTCTCCCCTTCGGATGTTGAATTTGGCTCATGAGCTGACCGCTTTCCATTCATCTGGACATACGTCAGTCACCTACTTGTCGGCGCCAACCACTTACTTTCCTCTCTCAGACAACAAATCATTCAAATGACATCATCTCCTCCCACTTTCACACGTCCTTATGACTTTACCCCCAACCTCTGAGAGTTTTTCTTATTATTACTGCTCTTTGCTGCCATTCCTGGAGAACATGGAGGAGTCAAATAAATAAGCAACAACTAGCAGACTGACAAAGCTGCTGATGCACGCAACTTTTTCTCACTCCGCTGCAGGATCTGCCTCATCTTTGATTTGCGCAGGTGTTACTTGGAGATGTAGCAGCTTGCCACAGCTTCAGTCTTTTTCTCACCTCTCTATAGACACCTAGGGCTATATTACAGAAAATGCCCCGGGGGTGCAATGGTCATGTGCGCCTGCTTTGTGCACCCCCGGGTTATTTTGGTATTACAGAAGGGGCTGCATGCGCTTGTGTGGCCCCTGTTGTAATTCAGATAGCACTGGCGCACATGTATCACCAGTGCTATCTCAAGAGGGCATTTCCTCATTTGCATGGGGGTATGGACCCATCCGAACTAGGGAATCTCTTTACCCCTGTGCCCACACCATATTATGGACGCGGGCGCAAAGGCAAAGAAGCTGTCAGGAGGTGCACTGAAAGTGCACCGCAAAAACATGCCACACTGTCAGTGTGCCCCCTAAAGGCAGCCCTTTGGAGAAGGGAACGGGATCCCATGGACCCCCCAGATATTTCTTTGCAGGGGGTGCAGTCACTTACTCTCTAATCTCTCTTTAAAGTGCAGGCGTGTTACCGCCTGCACAGTGAAACACAGGGTGGTTTGAAGCAGTCCCTCCATATTTCACTTGAATGCGCTGCCACCAGGGCAGCATGAGTTCACTTCTGCCCTGGAGGCAGCGCATTCACTGTAATAAGGTGCACTTTACCTGTTTGCGCACGTCACCCCTGATTAAAGGTGCGCCATGGTGCAAATGGGAAAAGTACACCCTATATGTAATAGGGCCCCTCGGGGCCGGACTGGCCATAGCGGGCACCGGGCGTTTCCCCAGTAGGCCGCTAGGGTGGGGGCCGGTTCTGGGCCCCTGGGGGCCGTTTTTGTTACCGGGGGTCGGCATTATCGGCCCCCTGTAACAAAATCGGCCGAAACCGGCCCTCGCAAACTGTTCGGCTGCACCCCCCTCACCCCAGGGGGGGGCCGGCTGGCCGAGCAGTTTGCCAGGGCCGGTTTCGGTTCCCAGTCCGGCCCTGGGGCCCCTGGAGGCAGACGTGGTGTAGGAGAATGCTAGAACTCTCGTCCTCCACTTTACTCTGGTCTGTAATGATCTTGAGAGGTGTGTAAATCCTGAAAGGTGGGAAGGGATGAGAAGGCATAGAGGCACTCAGTGCTTTCAATTTTTAGGAAGAGGCAAAGGGAAATTAGCTTTACACCATGGCAGTGTAATGGTGGATTACAACCAATTTTTGTTGCACAACAGCAGCAGCCGGAGCAGATAAGCGCGGTGGGGGGGAGAGGGGGGATGTCGACAGACGACGGAATAGGATTTTTTTATTTATTTAATTTTCCCTATTCGGTTGTCTGTCAACAGCCCCCCGCCCTACCCCACCGCACCCCCGCGCTTACCTGCAGCGGGCACCACTGCGCTTACCTGCACCGGCCGCTGATATTGCACAATACTGTCAAATCTATATAGAGAGCATTGGCCTCAGTTCAGCTTTTTGCATCCTCTTAATCTATAGGATTTTCAAACGTAACATAACAGAGGAAAAGAATCGCAAACAGGCTATCCAGTAAGAAGTGCAACGTTTGGACATGCACATGGATTCAAACCAATCATGTGAAAGCAAAGTTAGTACAACCCTAATATAATGCCTTTAAGTGCGTGAGTGAAAAGAAATTGCACCTTGTCGAAGATGCCATACTGCTTCATGTCTTAGGTTAAACATGAAAATGTTGCCAATGTAATGTTCGCAATAAAGAAAAATACTAAAGTATAACTTGAAATATAGTTAGACTCGTCTGAAAATACCCTTTAAAACATGCAATTTATTTAACAAAATTATAACTAAAAATAGATCGTACTAACTATACGTCCTACGCACCACATTCCAGATCAGTTTTGGGCACATTGTTACAGCCTGCTTTCTTATAATTGTGTACATGCTGCAATTTATCATGAATGATTGGTATTCTAGTCCAACATGTCATATGAATTATTTTGGGCACAACGTAAGCATGGCCGTGCACACATGCTGGTTTGACCCATCACTGTCATTATAAGTCAGCTTTGCAAAACTACTTTCTGACAGGAGCTGTACATCATGATGAATTACCTGAGAAAGTTGCGATCAACCCCTGTCACAAAATATTCACCTGATGTCCAAATCAATGCCTGCTCGTGACATATTGGGTTTATGGCATACACGATGTAATGGTAGCAATAAACTAATCTCGTATAGTCAGGAATACCTCGATTTAAAGCATTAGGAAAATGAATTCGCCGTGTGTTTTATGATTTAACCGAGCAATCTCGTGGATGTGGTTCAAGACCCTTTACAATTACAGCTACGTATGCTTGGGCCATACATTTATATGGCAACTAACGAAATACGAAGACACAACATTTATTTAATTGTTGGGAGTCCTTAACATTGTTTATGCAATAGAAGACTGGCCGTGGGTATCAAAATGTTTCATTGCCTCTATGTCACAACAGGAAAAACAAAGCGTGTTTTTCACTCCTGTGATGTTACTTGGGTCCGTCTTTAGCCACTTGATCAGGATTCCAGAGACCCAAGCAAGCTGCTGGAATGGAAGATGAATCATCTGCTCTTAAACCCGTCTTTACCCACACTCCTTGGGTCTCTGGAGGGCTGAGGAAAGCAGAGGATATTGGGCGATGCTCGGGCACAGCCTTCTTTACAGTGAGGCATGGCTATATATATATATATATATATATATATATATATATATATATATTATCTACTGGCGGTCGCCAGTAGATAGTTATAGTTACAACCTATTATCCATAGGAAATCCGCGACATTCTATTTGAAATAACTCTCTTGCCGGTTGACGTATCTTCGCAAAATTTTCAAACTTTGTGGGGCGCTCCGGTCCGCTCCTACCCTGAAAGTCTCGGGGGATTCGTCAATCGGGGCCGAGAAATAAGGGGGTCCCAAAACGCGTTTCCCCATGCAATTTTCCATAGGAAACTTTAGACACGGCTACAGCCCGAACTGCTGAACGGAATTACACCAAATTTGGCAAAGAGGTAGTTCTTGGTTCAGAAAGAACCCTTTTTGTTAAATGGTGTAAATCCGTTCAGTAGTTGCTAAGAAAATCAAAAGTAAAAGTACATATATATCTATGGCCGAGTAGGGTCCGCGTACCCTCAGCGCACCCTGCGCGCACCGTCCCGATCACGAGCTGCATGTTAATTGGCTGTCAGCTGGCTGTCAACATTCCGATTCAGGAAATGTTGGCAGCCATTTTGTCCCTCGGTAGAACCGAGGGACAGAAACAAGTGCGCAAAGCGCACAAAGGGGGCAGGGTAGAAACACCCTGACCCCCTAGGTTTGCTCAGCGCGTTTTAAGATGGGGAATTAAATCCCCTTCAATCCTGAGGGTCCCTGGGGGCCAACTAGCCCAACAGGTACATCCAGAAAGCGCCACAGAGCTGCGTTGCAGAGAGGTGTAAAAGGGGTGTGGCCTCTGTACACCTCTCTGCAACGCAGCCCCTGGCGCATACTGGAGGTTCCTGGTGGGCTAGTTGCCTCTAGGGACCCTCATGATTCAAGGGGACTTAATCCCCAACTTAAAACGCGCCAAGGGCGCGTTTGCACAGATGTCACCTCAGGCCCCGCCCCTCCCTTCACCATTGTGCAAATATTCCTCTAAAATCTGCCGAACTACGAATTCCGATTTACTCACCTGTTATCAGGAGAGACCTCAGTGCTGCATCTTTCAGCCCAGTACTAATCCTGAAAAGTAATTTTAACCGTACTTACCAGTAACTTGAATTTCCTTGCATAGGATATCATTGCCTGCTTTTTGCTGAAAAAGTTTCTAAGTGTTGATTTTTGAAACATACAAATATTCCTCTAAAATCAGCCGAAATACGAATTCCGATTTACTCACCTGTTATAAGGAGAGACCTCAGTGCTGTATCTTTCAGCCCAGTACTGGTCCGTAAAAGTAATTTTAACCGTCCTTACCAGTAACTTGAATTTCCTTCCATAGGCTAACATTGACTGGTTTCACTTGGAAATTCTTCTAAGTGTGGAGTTTTGGAACTTTAAAATATTCCTCTAAAATCAGCCAAAATACCAATTCCGATTTACTCACCTGTTATCAGGAGAGACCTCAGTGCTGCATCTTTCAGCCCAGTACTGATCCTCAAAAGTAATTTTAACCGTACTTACCAGTAACTTGAATTTCCGTCCATAGGATATCATTGTCTGCTTTTTGCTGAAAAAGTTTCTAAGTGTTGATTTTTGAAACATACAAATATTCCTCTAAAATCAGCCGAAATCCGAATTCTGATTTACTCACCTGTTATCAGGAGAGACCTCAGTGCTGCATCTTTCAGCCCAGTACTGGTCCAGAAAAGTAATTTTAACCGTACTTGCCGGTAACTTGAATTTCCTTCATAGGCTAACATTGACTGGTTTCACTTGGAAATTCTTTAGTGTGGAGTTTTGGAACTTTATAATATTCCTCTAAAATCAACCAAAGTACGAATTCCAATTTACTCGCCTGTTATCAGGAGAGAACCCAGTGCTGCATCTTTTAGCCCAGCACTGACCCTGAAAAGTAATTTTAACCGTACTTACCAGTAACTTATACTTTCTTCCATAGGAATCCATTGTCTGGTTTTCAGCAGAAAAGTTTCAGTGTCGATTTTCACAAACTACAAATATTCCTTAAAAATCGCCTGTATGACTTAAACGCATTCTTTCAACTGTTTACAGGAGATGCACCAGTGCTGGATCCAGGATCCAACACTGAGTAAGAAAAAGTAACGATAACAGTTTATACCTGCTAAGTGAATTTCCTTCCATAGGATAACATTGGTGATTCTATGTGAAAAAGTTTCTAAGTGTCAACTTTTAAAATACAATAATATGGGGGGGGCGTGGCTAGCGCCCGAGGAAGATGGCGGAACTCCCGTGACTCGCCTGAGGCGGCGGGATTATTCGAGGGATTCTTTGACACCATCCGAGTCCTGACAGCCGGCAAATTGTAGGAATGAAGGTCGGAATGTAAGCGCTTCCTGACGGAGGTCTTTTCGTCTTTCTGAAGATAAGCCTTGACCTTTTCCCAAGCATTTTTCCTCACGGCTGAGTCAGTGGCAACGGCTGCCTTATTGTTATGCGCGCAATGAGGGAGCCGTTTTTACTATCGCGTGTGGCATTCTGACTGACTGCATAAATTTATGGTTGGAGACGGAGTACACCAGTGTTAAATGTTTTGGGCGGAGGAGCTCTGCAGTGTTTTCTCACCTCATTTCGTCGTGCACTGCCCTTTCTTTAACCTCTGTCACGCCTGACTAAACACACCAAGGCTGCCTGCAGGCTGAGGGGATCGTCTTTCACCACGCGCTGTGTCTCTTCAAGGAAGGCAATAATTCACTTGCTAAATGTTGATGTTTGACACTAAAAGTCTTGCAGAGTGGTGAAATAAGGCCTTTTTCTAAACGTGCTTGTCATCTGTATTAATGCACGTTAAATAGACATTTCAGTAAACTCATTCCTTTACTTTTAGTCGGTGTATTTGAAACCATATGCATTTTTCAACTGACTTTTTCTTCAGAGCCTGTAATGTTATATGAATGTACCACACAGTTATTTATTTAATATGGCTCTCCTGCCTGAAGCATTAAGTTTAGCATGCTGCTTGGCTCGCTCTGTTCTGGTCAAGTTTTTGTGAAAAGAAAAAAAAAAAAAAAGAAAATGTGGTAATTTACTCTTCACACACACTTTCTTCTCATTAAGCATACAATTACCACTTTTATATCCTGTTTCATGCTTATTGGTCAATGTATGTTCTGATAACCTGTCATGCGCCTAGTGCTCGTAATTTTCATCACAGTTTATCATCTATATTATTATTAGATGGAATTGCGCATTTAAGCTTTGTTTTGCAGGTATTCAAGACCTCTTCTGTATAGGTTTTAATTCTTCCCATTGTATGGGTAGGTTAAAAAGTGTATCTTCAGTGCAAACATCCTCACAGCGCAGATTCATTATTCGTTCAAAGCCACGTGCAAACTTTATTCAAATGGAAGACTCCCAAGCACCAACATCCAAAATAGCTGCTTCTTCAGCTACGGCTAATGGCTCCTCTTCCTTTAAAGCAACAACTAAGCGCCTTAAAAAAGATCCACCTTCTCCACCAAAGCCATCTTCATCTGTCTCCATGGATCTTCTTTTGGAGGAAATCCGGGCTTTGCGACCATTTGTTGAAGAGACAAACTCTAAAATACAAATTCTAACTGACGGATGGGAAAAACTGGAAGAAAGAGTCACCAAGGTTGAACACACAGTTGAATCTCTTAGTGCATCTTCTACCAAAGTAGAAATTCTTCAGTCCCAGATTACATCCTTGCACAAACAGGTGGAAAACCTTGAAAACAGGAATAGGCGTAATAACTTACGCATTTATGGACTATCGGAAGGCGTGGAAGGGTCAGATCCCATCTCCTTCTTTCAAAAATTTCTACCGTCAATACTAAATCTACCGGAGGACACTACTCTCAACATACAACGTGCTCACAGACTGGGCCCATTACATTCCTCATCCTCAAGTACGAAGAGACCGAGAGGAGTCATATTGTATTTCCTTGAGTATACTGACCTCCTCAAAGTATTGTCAGCAGTCAGACTCCTGAAGCATATTTCATTTTCAGGGCACCAACTGTTCTTTTCACAGGACTATGCCAAATCCACAGCGGATAGACGTAAAGAATTCCTGGCTATGCGTCCAGCGCTACGTTCAATTGGGGCACGTTTCGGATTATTTCATCCTTGCCTGTTTAAAGTCACCTTTAACAACAACACCGTGACATACGAAGATCCAATAAGACTGAAGAGTTTCCTTCATACACAATGCCCAGAAAAGATGGACATCTCCAGCACTCGTTTTAAATAGCTCTTCTTCCGTTATACACCTGCATAAGGTTTAGATTTTCACTATGTTGTTCTACTTACGAATATTAGAGTAGATGCTACCATGCTGCAGTGGTTTGTTTGTTCTCATTAATTTTTTCTATTTCAGGTTATCACCTTATAGTGTCTAATATTACAATATGTCATGTCATATTTCATTCTGTTTGTATTGACCATTTGTGTCCTTTGTCTCCTCTGTCCCCTGTCGCACAGGACCTGACCCCATGTGCCTGATCTACTAGCTTTGCATATTGTTTACATCCCGAGGTCTTCCCTGCCTCACCTCTTGGAGTCCGGGTGCGTCATCGTTCCATGTGGTCTCTCCCCCCCACCCTTCCATTGTTTTGACTTTTATGTAGGTATGTTCCTTTATCTTATCTTCTATTTTACAGCCTTCACTCCTCCTCCTTTATTCCCTCTTCTTTCCTTTTATCACACATGTTTCTATCATATGTCTCTTTTTCAATCTTCCTTTTTCCCTTCTCCACTCCTCATATCTTTTCAGCTTCTCTCAATTGGTTTTAATTTTCAATATCTTCGTACTGAATATAAGGTTTACTTCAAGGTTTCTTTTTGCTTTCATTGTTGAAGTGTGCATAAGTATTGCTACCTACAGTATACCTTCTCTTCTTCTTTATATATTCTATTCTTTCTTTTTTCTTCAATTGGTTTCCATATTCAATATCTTCGTACTTAAGATAAGTTTTCTTCCCATACTTTATTTTCTTATTGTTGCTAAATTTATTGGAAATACTATTGTTCACAATGTACAAAGTTTTCTTGGTTCACTTATGTCTAAATCACTCCTAACTCATACATGTTCTTAAAAATTATCTCATGGAATGTCAGAGGCTTGAATTCCCCCATTAAAAGACAGAGGGTTTTATCCCACTTATCAAAGTTAGATGCTAATATTGTATTATTACAAGAAACTCATCTCACTGAAAGTGAATCACTAAAACTCAAAAGAAATTGGGTTGGCGAAGTTTTCTTCTCGCCAGGAGATGGCAAAAGGAATGGGGTTATAACTCTCTGCCACAAAACACTGAAGGCCCAGCTTGTCTCTCAAGAATCTGACATAGAGGGAAGGTGGGTTTTCACAAATCTCTTGTTAGGACGGACTTCATTATCACTGCTCAATGTTTATGCCCCTACCAATGGAGACGTTAGTTTCTGGTCACGCATCTCCCAACTGCTCCTCAAATATCCGTCAGAGAACTTCATCCTTGCAGGCGATTGCAATCAAGTGATGGATCCATTCATAGACAGAAATTCTAACTCCCATTTTACCTCAAATGCAGCGCACAAAGTTTTCATACAAACCATTGAACAAAGAAATTTATTAGACTCATGGCGCCTTTGTAATCCATCTACAAGAGAATACTCTTTTTTTCTCATCCTCACCAAACACAATCCCGAATCGACCATATTTTTATTTCACGGAACATTTCCCAATCCCTGCGCTCTGCTGATATAGGCCCTATACTTATTTCAGATCATGCTCCTGTTTCGATTCAATTGGACCTTCCAAGCCACTCCACATCTCCCAAAAAATGGCGTTTCAATAACTCTTTACTCCTGGATCCTAAATTTAATTCGTCTTTTGTATCCTTCTCTCAAGAGTTTTTCTCTATTAACCTAACGACAGATGTTTCCTTTCACACAGTATGGGATGCCTTCAAAGCTACTGCTAGAGACTTTATTATTAGATTTGTATCAAACAAACGCAAAGCTTTCCGCATAACACACCACACACTTCTTGATAAAATTAAAAAGCTCGAACACTCTTTTCATACCTCCAAATCAAAAGAATCTCTCAAGGATCTCATTAATGCAAAGATCGCCTTTAATGAATCAACCACTAAACAGGCCTCCTTATATTTACTTAAATCTTCAGCTAAGTACTATGGGGGCCAAAACAAGTCAGGCAAACTTCTGGCCAATTATTTGAAAATTAAACAACAAAAACTTCACATTGATTCCATTATAGATGACAATCAAATACCGAAACTTGGGGACCCTGAAATCCTCCAGGAATTTGTACACTTCTATAAGTCCCTTTACACACCAGAAAGCACACCTTCAGATACAGATCTTTCTCATTACTTTTCCACAATTCAAAAACACATCAATCCCCAGATGGATTTAACAATTTTGGAATCTGACCTTACACAAGCAGAACTTCTCAACGCTCTGAGAACCCTTAAAAAAGACAAAGCCCCCGGCCCTGATGGCTTTACAGTGGAATTTTACCTACACTTTGCTCATTTATTACTCCCACACTTATATTCTCTTATTTCTTCCTTCATCACTTCACATAAATCCATTGGCTCTTTTTCTGAAGCCTTGATTTGTCTAATACCAAAAGCTGATAAGGACTTACGCTTTTGCAAAAATTATAGACCCATCTCCTTAGTAAACGTAGATTATAAAATCTTTTCCAAAGCTCTAGCTCTAAGACTAGAACCCCATCTTCCACTATTACTGGGTAAGGAACAATCAGGTTTCGTCAAAGGTCGCAGTATCACGGATAATACACGTCTGTTTTTTGACATTATATCCAAATCATCACATTATTCGGATTCTCTGGCAGCAATTGCGTTAGACGCGGAAAAAGCCTTTGATCGGGTTTATTGGCCATTTATCTTCCATGCTCTCAAATGGTTCGGTTTTGGACCAAAAATCACATCCTTAATTGCCCTACTTTACTCTGATCCCAAAGCTGCAATATCAACTAATGGTCTTATCTCTCCTTACTTCAGTCTCAAACGAGGTGTTCGTCAGGGTTGCCCCTTATCACCTTTTCTTTTTAATTTAGCCTTAGAACCCTTTCTGTCAAAAATTCGCCAAAATCATTCCATCACGGGCTTTGTCTCGGACCCTCAACAAATTAAATTAGCAGCATACGCTGACGATATTCTAGTCTTTCTCTCCCAACCGCAGTCTTCCCTCACAGCCTTTCTAGGAGAAGTGGAAGATTATGGGCTGGTGTCAGGTTATAAATTGAACAAAGGGAAATGTGAGATTTTACCCTTAACTAAATACACCTTCAGGGAGGATTTTAGGATTTCTGATTTCGCCTGGAACTCTAAACATATAAAATATCTCGGCATCTGGTTCTCTTCCTCCATTAAAACATCCATTTCTCTAAACATTGATAAATGCTCTGCCAAACTTAAATTACTAACTGCAAGATGGCACCCCCTCTATTTATCTTGGTGGGGACGCTTAGACACTATCAAAATGATGCTCACGCCTATAGTCCTATACATCCTTTCTAACATACCAACATCCATTCCATCTAACTTCTTTCAAAAAATTAATTCCATTCTAACTTCCTTTTATGGAATGCTAAAAAATCACGAATGGCGCTACAGAAATTAACTAGACCAAAATCCGAAGGAGGGGTTAACTTTCCCCATTTCTCTAATTATCATAAAGCCTTCCAACTAAGACAACTGTCAAATTGGATTACTACTCAATCTGAAACTAGACCTCTTTGGGTGGATCTTGAACTCTCATTTTTAACCCCTTTCTCATTCCAGGAATACCTCTCCTTTACCCGGAAGCCACAAAAACTCTCTACTCCCATAATTAAGCAATCAAGTAAACTATTATCTATTGCACCTCACTTAGCTACACATAACTCAGAAACTTTTCTCAACTCCACAATTTGGCATAATAAATTGATCCTTCTTAAAGGGAAACCCATATACTGGAAGGTATGGAGGAATAAAGGTCTACTTTGGGTGCACCAATTTTTTGACCAAGGCATACCCATCCAATTTACACAAATGCAATCTCTTTATCACTTACCCCCTTCCTTTAAACCCAAATTTATGACTTTGCAGAGTGTAATGATTGAGGCACGTGCGAAACTCACCGCTCCACCCCCTTCACAATCACATCCCATATTCCCATGGCACAATCTCCTGCTCATAAACCCCAAAGCCTCCAATATTTATTCTCGTCTAATGACACCTCCTGATAATAGACAGAAAACTAAAGTAGAACTTACATGGGAATCTGATCTGGAAACGAATTGGCCCATTACTCTATGGAATAGAATTTGGATGAAACTCAGGAAATCTTCTAGAGCGGCCAGTACAACACAAACACTTTTCTTTATCTACAATCGTTTGTTTTTCACCCCAGTTTACCTAAACAAGATACACAACACAAATCCTAACACATGTTGGACATGCTCCCGAGTGACGCTGACCTCAAACACATGATATTTACATGCACACATGTTTTTAAATTTTGGAAACAAGTTTGGCACCAGATCAACGTTATTTTTCATACCACAACACCCCTCTCCCTTACCAACATTTTCCTAGGTAGTTTAGCACCGGAATGGGGGAGCATCAGCCCCAACTAAGACTTATTGACTTGCTACTGGGTGTAGCGTTTCAACAGATTTCAAAAAATTGGAAAGACTCTTCTAAATTATCCTATTTAGCATGGTGGTATGCGGTATGCCATAACCATCATTTAGATACAGCCCTTGTCCACCCTATCTCTTTAGCTACAAAAAGATTACACCTCTGGTCTCCTCTCACGCACTTTCTGAATACAACAGCAAAGAACACTTCTTCACCAGCTCCTTCAATGCAAGAAGTTACCAAGCCTCCCTGACTTCCTACTGTTTGTTTTTACATAATTATGCTCAATTTATCACTTCCTATTACACCCTTTCAATTGTATATTTTTTGACCTGTACTACTATTTACAATATCTATGAACCTTTGAATGTATTCATATCATTCCTTAAGTTATATTATTATTACCTTGAAGATTTTTGTATATCAATAGTATTCTTAAATATCTTTTTCTGTTTACTATGCATCGGTAAATGATTGCCTGTATGAAGTATTGTTTTTTTTTTTTTTTGTAATTACTTTAATCTCTAAATAAACCTTTACTTGAACTTAAAAAAAAAAAAATACAATAATATTCCTTAAAAATCACTACTGTAACCAAAACGCTTTTACTCAACTGTTTACAGGAGATGTCCCAGGACTGAATCTAGGATCCAGTTCTGTGGTTAGAAAAAGTAATCCATAAAGTAACTAATTGCATTTAACTAGAAATTCACATTGAGCTGAATGTTGCATTGTGTTTGAAAATGTGTTGCCCATTGCAACAACTGTAACTACTGTACTTAAAAGTCTATTGCCTATGTGCAAAGTATTTAAACTAAAGTAATTCATTCTCATAAAGTATTTTTTGTAATGTAATGTATAATGTAATTACAATGTAATTTAAAAAATAAAATATGTAAAAAAAAATTGTTTCTAAAAATGTAGTAAATCAGTATGACAAAAATTAATATAACAATTAATACATTTAAAAATTGTCATTTACAAAACCTTTGAAATTCACTGAAAAAAACGTAGGTTTCAGACATGTTATAGTTAGGAATTAGCATTTAAAAAACCTTTGAAATTCACTGAAAAAACCATAGGTTTCAGGCACGTTATAGTTAGAAATTAGCATTTAAAAAACCTTTGAAATTCACTGAAAAATCCATAAGTTTCAGACACGTTATAGTTAGAAATTAGCATTTAAAAAACCTTTGAAATTCACAGAAAAAACCATAGGTTTTAGGGACAGTTATAGTTAGTTGGACATTTCACTCGTACAAAACCCGTGAAATTCCCCCGTTATAGTTAGTTCAGCTAACTATAACTCGCGCCCCGCAATGCACTGCTGATGACGTCACATATTACATCACTCATGACATGGTCAGTGACATCACTGATGACATCACTGATGACATCTCAAATGACATCACTGATGACATCATCCACGTGATAATCTGATGCACCTCCTCACACCCTAATATAACCTTTGATACACCCACTCTAAATTACACACTGCCATTCGCAAAACCATACACACTCCAACACCAATAACTACATACCCACTCACTGATTCTTAGGTCTACGCACACATCCACTCACTCACCCGTACAGTCACTCATACTTACGGTCACTCAGTACAGGACTATCATATGCACTCATACTCCTATATACACACTCAAACACCGCCACTCATCCATAGAGATACTCACACACCTAGTCAGTCATGCAAATAATTAAACACACTGCCATTTACTCACCTATACAGTTATACACACACCAGCTCACTTACTCATACAAATACTAGCACATTCTTACGCTCTTATACAATCACTGATACAAGCACACACTCATCCATACAGCCACTATCACAATCACTCACTCTCGCTTATAGCTATTTATATACTCCAACACACATATATACTGCCTTTCACATATGTAGTTACTCACACATGTACCACTGAGATATACATTCAATCACTAACACACCCATACACACACTCACCCACCCAAGCAGTCCATCACAGATGCACTCTTGAAATCATGCACCCAGTGAATCACCCACTCACACATCTATGTATAGAGTCACACACACCCCACCCACACAAACACTCAGGCAGCCATACAGATACTCAGAGAACCAATCAATAACCCATATAGACACTCATGTAGCTATTCGCAAATCCATGCATCCACTTACACACCAACAAACAGACGGATACAGACATTCACACAGTTTAGTCACTAACCCATGCATTCAGTAAGATACGTTTAATCACTCACTTGTAGAGTCAGTCACTCACGTACTAAATCATCCATTCAGACACTTATACACCCACTCATTCTTCAATACGCCTTTCCCTATATATATTAAACATATTTAAACTTTACAGAAACTCACAGTCACTGGATGATGTCATCAGTGATGTCATTTGAGATGTCATCAGTGATGTCATCAGTGATGTCACTGACCATGTCATGAGTGATGTAATATGTGACGTCATCAGCAGTGCATTGCGGGGGCGCGAGTTATAGTTAGCTGAACTAACTATAACGTGGGAATTTCACGGGTTTTGTACGAGTGAAATGTCCAACTAACTATAACTGTCCCTAAAACCTATGGTTTTTTCAGTGAATATATATATATATATTCCATATGAAGGTGCTCGAAGAGTGAAGGCGCCACTCACGACGTGAAGTAAACCTCTTTATTTGGTAGACAGCAGCACACTCAGACATGCCCTCCCAGCGTTATTCTTTGCCATCCTTGCCATACGCGTTTCGGGATTCATTCCTTTGTTCACTGGCCCGGCATTTGGGGGAAAAAATATTCACCTGATGTCCAAATCAATGCCTGCTCGTGACATATTGGGTTTATGGCATACACGATGTAATGGTAGCAATAAACTAATCTCGTATAGTCAGGAATACCTCGATTTAAAGCATTAGGAAAATGAATTTGCCGTGTGTTTTATGATTTAACAGAGCAATCTCGTGGATGTGGTTCAAGACCCTTTACAATTACAGCTACATATGCTTGGGCCATACATTTATATGGCAACTAACGAAATACGAAGACACAACATTTATTTAATTGTTGGGAGTCCTTAACATTGTTTATGCAATAGAAGACTGGCCGTGGGTATCAAAATGTTTCATTGCCTCTATGTCACAACAGGAAAAACAAAGCGTGTTTTCCACTCCTGTGATATTACTTGGGTCCGTCTTTAGCCACTTGATCAGGATTCCAGAAACCCAAGCAAGCTGCTGGAATGGAAGATGAATCATCTGCTCTTAAACCCGTCTTTACCCACACTCCTTGGGTCTCTGGAGGGCTGAGGAAAGCAGAGGATATTGGGCGATGCTCGGGCACAGCCTTCTTTACAGTGAGGCATGGCTATATATATATATATATATATATATATATATATATATATATATATATATATATATATATATATTATCTACTGGCGGTCGCCAGTAGATAGTTATAGTTAGGACCTATTTTCCATAGGAAATCCGCAACATTCTATTTGAAATAACTTTAGCGCCGGTTGACGAATCTTCGCAAAATTTTCAAACTTTGTGGCCCGCTCCGGTCCGCTCCTATCTTGAAAGTCTCGGGGTGATTCGTCAAGCGGGGGCCGAGAAAAAAGGGGGGTCCCAAAACATGTTTTCCCCATTCATTTTTCCATAGGGACCTTTTATCGCAGCTACAGCCCGAACTGCTGAACGGAATTACACCAAATTTGGCAAAAAGGTAGCCCTTGGTTCAGAGTCGTGCCTTTTGCTTAAATGGTGTAAATCCGTTCAGTAGTTCCTGAGAAAATCAAAAGTAAAGTCACATATATATCTATGGCCGCGTAGGGTCCGCGTACCCTCCCGATCACGAGCTGTATGGTAATTGGCTGTCAACACTCCAAATCAGGAAGTGTTGGCAGCCATCTTGTTCCTCGGTACAACCGAGGAACAAGAAAGCAGTAAAACAACTGCGCAAAACGCAAAAAGGGGGCAGGGTAGAAACACCCTGACCCCCTAGGCCTGCTCAGGGGGTCCTACAAGGACCCCAGGGGCCCAAAAAAAAAATATTTATTTTTTTAAAAATCGGCAAAAAACGCGCTGGTTGCGCGGATCCTGCCGATAAAAAAAAAACGAAGCACGGGCTCCCGCGCTTCGTGGTTAATTGGCCCCGGGTGGGCCAAGTCCCGGAGGCATGTGGGGGTTTATTAATAATTATATGGGGGGCCTCTAAGGCCCCCCCAAGACCCCGGGGCTTTAAACAAAATGGTGCGGGAGGGCTCTCAGCCCTCCCGCAGCCCCAGGGACCGCCACCCCCCGAGGCTTCTTTTTTTAAAATTAAAATTAGTTGTGTGGGGGGCTCCAGCCCCCCCACACGCCCCGGGGACCGCCACCTCCCCGGGGCACTAAATCGTTAAATATGGGGGTCCGTTACGGACCCCCAGAGCCCCAGGGACCACCACCTCCCCGGGGCTTTCAACATGTTGGGAGGGGGGCCGCGCGGCCCCCCTCCTGGAGCCCTTGATGGCCCTGGGGACAAACACCCCCCAGGGCTGGCTCCTGCAGTGTCCCGGGGTGCCTAGCCCCGGGACACTGTAGTTTGCTATGGCAGGGCGGGAGCCTCGCGGCTCCCGTCCTGTCATAGCAAACTGCTTTGAATTTTGTAATAGAGAGCAGGAAACCTGCTCTCTCTTCCAAAATTTAAAGCAAATTGCTTTCCACACGGGGAGCTGCATCTTAGCAGCTCCCCATGTGGAAAAGCAATGCCGGCTCCCGAGGGACGCGGGAGCCGGCGGGACCGTGGGGGATTGGGGACCCCCACGGTCCCCAACGGAGAGGGCCAGCCCCGGGGATGGGGTCCCCGGGGCAAGTAGTGGCCCAGGAGGGGGGCCAAGCAGCCCCCCTCCCCCCCCAAAAAAGGGCAAGGCCGGCCCCGGGGGATGGGGTCCCCGGGGCCTTAAATGGCCTGAGATGGGGGGCCACGCAGCCCCCCTCCAAATATTAAAAAAAAAAAAAAAAAGAGGGCATGCCCCGGGGGATGGGGTCCCCGGGACCAATAGAGGCCCAGGGAAGGGGGGCCATGCAGCCCCCTTCCCGTTTAAAAAAAATGGAAAATGCTCAGGCCCCGGGGGATGGGGTCCCCGGGGCCAAAAGTGGCCGAGGGAAGGGGGGCCACGCAGCCCCCCTCCCATACAAAAAAAAAAGAGACGGCATCGTGCCGTAGGCCCCGCCCCCTCGCTGCAGCAGTCTGCAAACACGCCCCTTGGCGCGTTTGCAGATGGGGAACGAACTCCCCTTGAATACTGGGGGTGCCTGGGGACCAACTAGCCCACCAGGAACCTCCAGTATGCGCCAGGGAGCTGCGTTGCTGAGAGGTGTACAGAGGCCACGCCCCTTTTTACACCTCTCTGCAACGCAGCTCTGTGGCGCTTTTGGAGGTACATGGTGGGCTACTTGGACTCCAGGGACCCTCAAGATTCAAGGGGAGTTAATCCCCAACTTAAAACGCGCCACGGGCGCGTTTGCACCGTGGTGAAGGGTGGGGGCGGGGCTTCAGGTGACATGTGTGCAAACAGGCCCCGTGGCGTGTTTTAAGTTCAGGAATTAATTCCTCTTCAATCCTGAGGGTCCCTGGGGGCCAACTAGCCCACCAGGTACCTCCAGTAAGCGCCACGGAGCTGCGTTGCAGAGTGTTGTAAAAAGGGGCGTGGCCCCTGAACATCTCTCTGCAATGCAGCTCTCTGGTGCATACTGGAGGTATCTGGTGGGCTAGTTGGCCCCTAGGGACCCTGGGGATTTAGGAGGAATTAATTCTCCAACTTAAAACGCGCCACAGGGCGTGTTTGCAGACATGTCACCTCAGGCCCCACCCCCTTCCTTCACCATTGTGCAAATATTCCTCTAAAATCAGCCGAACTACGAATTCCGATTTACTCACCTGTTATCAGGAGAGACCTCAGTGCTGCATCTTTGAGCCCAGTACTGATCCTGAAAAGTAATTTTAACCGTACTTACCAGTAACTTGAATTTCCTTCCATAGGATATCATTGCCTGCTTTTTGCTGAAAAAGTTTCTAAGTGTCGATTTTTGAAACATACAAATATTCCTCTAAAATCAGCAGAACTACGAATTCCGATTTACTCACCTGTTATCAGGAGAGACCTCAGTGCTGCATCTTTGAGCCCAGTACAGATCCTGAAAAGTAATTCTAACCGTACTTACCAGTAACTTGAATTTCCTTCCATAGGCTAACATTGACTGGTTTCACTTGGAAATTCTTCTAAGTGTGGAGTTTTGGAACTTTATAATATCCCTCTAAAATCAGCCGAACTACGAATTCCGATTTACTCACCTGTTATCAGGAGAGAACCCAGTGCTGCATCTTTTAGCCCAGCACTGACCCTGAAAAGTAATTCTAACCATACTTACCAGTAACTTGTATTTCCTTCCATAGGAATCCATTGTCTGGTTTTCAGCAGAAAAGTTTCAAAGTGTCGATTTTCACAAACTACAAATATTCCTTAAAAATCGCCTGTATGACGTAAACGCATTCTTTCAACTGTTTACAGGAGATGCACCAGTGCTGGATCCAGGATCCACCACTGAGTAAGAAAAAGTAACGATAACACTACTTACCTGCTAAGTGAATTTCCTCCCATAGGATAACATTGGTGATTCTATGTGAAAAAGTTTCTGTCAACTTTTAAAATACAATAATATTCCTTAAAAATCACTACTGTAACCAAAACGCTTTTACTCAACTGTTTATGGGAGATGTCCCAGGACTGAATCTAGGATCCAGTCCTGTGGTTAGAAAAGTAATCCATAAAGTAACTAATTGCATTTAACTAGAAATTCACATTGAGCTCAATGTTGCATTGTGTTTGAAATTGTGTTGCCCATTGCAACAACTGTAACTACTGTACTTAAAAGTCTATTGCCTATTTGCAAAGTATTTAAACTAAAGTAATTCATTCTGAGAAAGTATATTTTGTAATGTAATGTATAATGTAATTACAATGTAATTTAAAAAATAAAATATCTAAAAATAAATAGTTTAAAAAAATGTAGTAAATCAGTATCAAAAAATAAAATATAACAATTAATACATTTAAAAATTGTCATTTACAAAACCTTTGAAATTCACTGAAAAAAACCATAGGTTTCAGACATGTTATAGTTAGGAATTAGCATTTAAAAAACCTTTGAAATTCACTGAAAAAACCATAGGTTTCAGGCACGTTATAGTTAGAAATTAGCATTTAAAAACCTTACAAATTCACTGAAAAAACCATAGGTTTTAGGGACAGTTATAGTTAGTTGGACATTGCACTTGTACAAAACCCGTGAAATTTCCCCGTTATAGTTAGTTCAGCTAACTATAACTCGCGCCCGCAATGCACTGCTGATGACGTCACATATTACATCACTCATGACATGGTCAGTGACATCACTGATGACATCACTGATGACATCTCAAATGACATCACTGATGACATCACTGATGACATCATCCACGTGATAATCTGATGCACCTCCTCACACCCTAATATAACCTTTGATACACCCACTCTAAATTAAAGACTGCCATTCACAAAACCATAGACACTCCAACACCAATAACTACATACCCACTCAATGATTCTTAGGTCTACACACACATCCACTCACTCACCCGTACAGTCACTCATACTTACGGTCACTCAGTACAGGACTATCATATGCACTCATACTCCTATATAGACACTCAAACACTGCCACTCATCCATAGAGGTACTCACACACCTAGTCAGTGATGCAAATAATTAAACACACTGCCATTTACTCACCTATACAGTTATACACACACCAGCTCACTTACTCATACAAATACTAGCACATTCTTACGCTCTTATACAATCACTGATACAAGCACACACTCATCCATACAGTCACTCTCACAATCACACACTCTCGCTTATAGCTATTTATATACTCCAACACACATATATACTGCCTTTCACATATGTAGTTACTCACACATGTACCACTGGGACATACATTCACTCACTAACACACTCTTACACACACTTACCCACCCATACAGTCTATCACAGATGCACTCTTGAAACCATCCACCCAGTGAATCACCCACTCACACATCTATGCACAGAGTCGCACACACCCCACCCACACAAACACTCAGGCACCCATACAGATACTCAGACAACCAATCAATAACTCATATAGACACTCATGTAGCTATTCACAAACCCATGCAGCCACTTACACAGCAACAGACAGACGGATACAGACATTCACCCAGTTTAGTCACTAACCCATGCATTCAGTAAGATACGTTTAATCACTCACTTATAGAGTTAGTCACGCACCTACTAAATCATCCATACAGACACTTATACACCCACTCATTCTTCAATACGCCTTTCCCTATATATATTAAAAATATTTAAACTTTACAGAAACACACAGTCACTGGATGATGTCATCAGTGATGTCATTTGAGATGTCATCAGTGATGTCACTTACCATGTCATGAGTGATGTAATATATGACGTTATCAGCAGTGCATTGCGGGGGCACGAGTTATAGTTAGCTGAACTAACTATAACGGGGAAATTTCACGGGTTTTGTACGAGTGCAATGTCCAACTAACTATAACTGTCCCTAAAACCTATGGTTTTTTCAGTGAATATATATATATATATTTATATATCTTGCGGAAATAAAAGAGAGCTTCGCCTGTTGTGCTGTTAGTAATAAGTCTCTGATGATGATGTGCCAAACATCAAAACGCGTCAGGCAACGGAATTTTAATCGTAATGGTGAATGGAGTCAGCAAGTGAAAGCTGGATGGCTGGCTTCCTGCCGAGTGACGTTCCAAGCTTTCGGGCATTTGTTGAATTATATTTATATATCTATATAAATATATACATATATATATATAAATATATACATATATATTATCTACTGGCGGTCGCCAGTAGATAGTTATAGTTAGGACCTATTTTCCATAGGAAATCCGCGACATTCTATTTGAAATAACTCTTGCGTCGGTTGACGAATCTTCGCGAAATTTGCAAACTTTATGGCCCGCTCCGGTCCGCTCCTACCCTGAAAGTCTCAGGGTGATTCGTCAAGCGGGGGCCGAGAAAAAGGGGGTCCCAAAACGTGTTTTCCCCATTCATTTTCCCATAGGAAACTTTAGACACGGCTACAGCCCGAACTGCTGAACGGAATTACACCAAATTTGGCAAAGAGGTAGTTCTTGGTTCAGAAAGAACCCTTTTGTTAAATGGTGTAAATCCGTTCAGTAGTTGCGGAGAAATTAAAAAATAAGAGTCAAAAAATCAATTTCCCATAGGAAACTTTATGCAAGGCTACAGCCCGAACTGCTGAACGGAATTACACCAAATTTGGCAAAAAGGTAGTTCTTGGTTCAAAAAGAACCCTTTTGTTAAATGGTGTAAATCCGTTCAGTAGTTGCTGAGAAAATCAAAAGTAAAAACACATATATATCTGGTCGGAGCCTAACCACACATGTCATCGTGAGATCTGATTGGCTGTCAGCGCTTCATCCTGGAATTGCTGGCAGCCATCTTGGGACCAATATAAATGATAGTACCCCATTGAAATGCATTGTAGTGAATCGAAGATTTTGAGGGTTACCAAAAGGAGAACTATAAAGGGTGATAACAGACTTTAGTTACATTAGAATTCATTTGTTGATGGTACCATACTAATTTCAGGAATTGTGGTGTGTTCTAAGGTGATTTTACCCTGTGAAAATCCTTCTGCTGGGATATCATGAATCATGTTTGAGAGAAAACTATTTTCACATGCTTGTCCCATACAGTTTTGGAAGGTGCCCCAGAAGCTAAAATGAGAGCATATTTTCTGTAAATTCACATTATCTTTCTCAGTCATGTGAGAATGAAGTCTGACATTCTCAGTAAAACATGTACATCCAACAAGGGCAGAGACTGTCCGTTGATTCCTTTGTGTTCTACTGCAGCTTCCCAGAGTGTTCTAAAGAACAACTAGAGTGCTAACAGCCTTACTTATGACAAAAGTATGGCACACCTGAAGCCATCTTGATTGGAATAAACTGGTAACACTTAAAACATTTAATTTAAAAAGGAACAAAATGATGGGGTTCATCTTGTCATAGAAATTATGGTTAGTGCTCTGGAAAGAAAAATTAGGACATGTTTCAAGTGTGATCTCAAATATCTTCCTGTTATATTTCAACAGGAGCAGCCTGTCAGTTGATGCCTTTGTGTTCTACTGCAGCTTCCCAGAGTGTTCTAAAGAACAACTAGAGCGCTAACAGTCTTACTTATGACAAAAGTATGGCACACCTGAAGCCATCTTGATTGGAATAAACTGGTAACACTTAAAACATTTAATTTAAAAAGGAACAAAATGAGGGGTTCATTTTGCCATAGAAATTATGGTTAGTGCTGCAAAAAGAAAATTTAGTGCATGTTTTAAGTGAGATCTCAAATCCTCTTCTATTTCATTAGAAAATTCTGACATGCAGACTGAAACAATCACTTTCAATACCAGCAGTAGACTTCCAGTTAACTCCTTGGTGAGCAGTAGCTTTACTACAGTGATCTAATGAACAACTAGAGTGCTAACATTCTGAATTTATGGCAAATGTGTGACACATCTGAATGCCTTCTTGATGGAATCAAAGTAAAAAACTGAAAGCATTTCCTACTGAGGAGACTGCAGTAAATGAGGAAATTAGGAAACTTCATAACAAAGAAGTCTTCCAAGATGGCCACCAGTGAAAAAGAGCCCACATGTAGCACAAATATTACCCAGATGTAGCCCACATATAGCCCAATGACAAAAGTGTGCAAAACACTTTTTATTTTTAGTTTTTTTGCAGTTTTATGTAGTGCAGACTGGTCAGGTATTGGAGCGTTGCATCTTAAAACATGACCCCCTACACTACCCCAACACCACTGCACTAACCTAAATCCTAAAACACTACCCCCAGCACGACCCCCTACACTACCCAAACACCACTGCACTACCCTAAAACATGACCCCTACACTACACAAACACGACTGCACTACCCTAAACCCTAAAACACTGCCCCCAGCACGACCCCCTACACTACACAAACACCACTGCACTACCTTAAACCCTAAAACACTACCCCCAGCATGACCCCCTACACTGCCCGATCACCACTGCACTGCCCTAAACCCTGAAACACATACCCTAGCACGACCCCCTACACTGCCCGAACACCACTGCACTGCCCTAAACCCTGAAACACCACCCCTTCACGACCCCTACACTGCCCGAACACCACTGCACTGCCCTAAACCCTGAAACACCACCCCCAGCATGACCCCTACACTGCCCGAACACCACTGCACTGCCCTAAACCCTGAAACACTACCCCCAGCAAGACCTCCTACACTGCCCGAACACCACTGCACTGCCCTAAACCCTGAAACATCACCCCCAGCAAGACCCCCTACACTGCCCGAACACCACTGCCCTAAACCCTGAAACACCACCCCCAGCACGACCCCCTACACTGCCCGAACACCACTGCACTGCCCTAAACCCTGAAACACCAGCCCCAGCACGACCCCTACATTGCCCGAACACCTCTGCACTGCCCTAAATCCTGAAACACCACCCCTGCACGACCCCCTACACTACCCGAACACCACTGCACTGCCCTAAACCCTGAAACACCACCCCCAGCACGACCCCCTACACTGCCCGAACACCACTGCACTGCCCTAAACCCCGAAACACTACCCGCAGCAAGACCCCCTACACTGCCCGAACACCACTGCACTGCCCTAAACCCTGAAACACCACCCCCAGCATGACCCCCTACACTGCACGAACACCACTGCACTGCCCTAAACCCCGAAACACTACACCCAGCAAGACCCCCTACACTGCCCGAACACCACTGCCCTAAACCCTGAAACACCACCCCCAGCAAGACCCCCTACACTGCCCGTACACCACTGCACTGCCCTAAACCCTGAAACACCACCCCCAGCATGACACCCTACACTGCCCGAACATCACTGCACTGCCCTAAACCCTGAAACACCACCCCCAGCATGACCCCCTACACTGCCCGAACACCACTGCACTGCCCTAAACCATGAAACACCAGCCCCAGCACGACCCCCTACACTGTCCAAACACCACTGCACTGCCCTAAACCCTGAAACACCACCCCCAGCACGACCCCCTACACTGCCCGAACACCACTGCACTGCCCTAAACCCTGAAACACCAGCCCCATCACAACCCCGTACACTGCCCGAATACCACTGCACTGCCCTAAACCCTGAAACACCAGCCCCAGCACGACCGCCTACACTGCCCGAAAACCACTGCACTGCCCTAAACCCTGAAACACCCACCCCAGCAAGACCCCCTACACTGCCCGAACACCACTGCACTGCCCTAAACCCTGAAACACCACCCCCAGCAAGACCCCCTACACTGCCCGAACACCACTGCACTAAAGCCTGAAACAGCACCCCCAGCAAGACCACTGCCCGAACACCACTGCACTGCCCTAAACCCTGAAACACCACCCCCTGCACTGCCCAAACACCACTGCACTGCCCTAAACCCTGAAACACCACCCCCTGCACGACCCCCTACACCGCCCGAACACCACTGCACTACCCTAAACCCTGAAACACCACCCCTCAGCACGACACCCTACACTGCCCGAACACCACTGCACTGCCCTAAACCCTGAAACACCACCCCCAGCACGACCCCCTACACTGCCCGAACACCACTGCACTGCCCTAAACCCTGAAACACCACCCCCTGCACGACCTCCTACACTGCCAGAACACCACTGCATTGCCCTAAACCCTGAAACACCACCCCCAGCACGACCCCCTACACTGCCCGAACACCACTGCACTGCCCTAAACCCTGAAACATCAACCCCAGCAAGACCCCCTACACTGCCTGAACACCACTGCCCTAAACCCTGAAACACCACCCCCTACACTGCACAAATACCACTGCACTGCCCTAAACCCTGAAACACCACCTCCAGCAAAACCCCTACACTGCCTGAACACCATTGCTCTGCCCTAAATCCTGAAACACTAGCCCCAGCATGACCCCCTACACTGCCCAAACACCACTGCACTGCCCTAAACCCTGAAACACCACCCCCAGCACGACCCCCTACACTGCCCGAACACCACTGCACTGCCCTAAACCCTGAAACACAAGCCCCAGCAAGACCCCCTACACTGCCTAAACACCACTGCACTGCCCTAAACCCTGAAACACCACCCCCAGCACGACCCCCTACACTGCCCGAACACCACTGCACTGCCCTAAACCCTGAAACACCAGCCCCAGCAAGACCCCCTACACTGCCCGAAGACCACTGCACTGACCTAGACTCTGAAACACCAGCCCCAGCAAGACCCCCTACACTGGCCGAACACCACTGCACTGCCCTAAACCCTGAAACACCAGCCCCAGCAGGACCCCCTACACTGCCCGAACACCACTGTACTGCCCTAAACCCTGAAACACCAGCCCCAGCACAACCCCCTACACTGCCTGAACACCACTGCACTGCCCTAAACCCTGAAACACCAGCCCCAGCACGACCCCCTACACTGCCCGAACACCACTGTAGTGCCCTAAACCCTGAAACACCAGCCCCAGCACGACCCCCTACACTGCCCGAACACCACTGCACTGCCCTAAACCCTGAAACACCACCCCCTGCACGACCCCCTACACTGCCCGAACACCACTGCACTGCCCTAAACCCTGAAACACCACCCCCTGCAGCACCCCCTACACTGCCCGAACACCACTGCACTGCCCTAAACCCTGAAACACCACCCCCTGCACCGCCCCCTACACTGCCCGAACACCACTGCACTGCCCTAAACCCTGAAGCACGACCCCCTTTACTGCTCGAACACCACTGCACTGCCCCAAACCCTGAAGCACCACCCCCAGCACGACCCCCTATACTGCCCGAACACCACTGCCCTAAACCCTGAAACGCCACCCCCTGCACGACCCCCTACACTGCCCGAACACCACTGCACTGCCCTAAACCCTGAAACACCACCCCCTACGCTGCCCGAACACCACTGCACTACCCTAAACCCTGAAACACCACCCCCAGCACGACCCCCTACACTTCCCGAACACCACTGCACTGCCCTAAACCCTAAAACACCACCCCCAGCATTACCCCCTACACTGCCCAAACACCACTGTACTGCCCTAAACCCTAGAACACTACCCCCAGCACGACCCCCTACACTACCCGAACACCACTGCACTACCCTAAACCCTAAAATACTACCCCCAGCACAACCCCCTACACTACCCGAACACGACTGCACTGCCCTAAACCCTCAAACACTCCCCCAGCACGACCCCCTACACTACCCGAACACCACTGCACTGCCCTAAACCCTCAAACACTCCCCCAGCACGACCCCTACACTACCCGAACACCACTGCACTGCCCTAAACCCTAAAACACTCCCCCAGCATGACCCCCTACACTACCCAAACACCACTGCACTGCCCTAAACCCTAAAACACTACCCCCACATGACCCCCTACACTACCCAAACACCAATGCACTACCCTAATCCCTAAAACACTACCCCGCATGACCCCCTACACTACCCTAAACCCTAAAACACTACCCCCGCATGACTCCCTACACTACCCAAAGACCACTGCACTACCCTAAACCCTAAAACACGACCTCCTACACTACACAAACACCACTGCACTACCCTAAACCCTAAAACACTACCCCCTACACTTCACAAACACCACTGCACTACCCTAAACCCTAAAACACTACCCCCAGCAGTACCCCTACACTACCCAAACACCACTGCACTAACCTAAACCCTAAAACACTACCCCCAGCAGTACCCCCTACACTACCCAAACACCACTGCACTACCCTAAATCACTACCCCCAGCACGACCCCGTACACTACCCAAACACCACTGCACTACCCTAAACCCTAAAACACTACCCCCAGCACGACCCCCTACACTACCCAAACACCACTGCACTACCCTAAACCCTAAAACACTCCCCCAGCACGACTCCCTACACTACCCAAACACCACTGCACTACCCTAAACCCTAAATCTACCCCCAGCATGACCCCTACACTACACAAACACCACTGCACTACCCTAAACCCTAAAACACTACCCCCAGCACGACCCTCTTCACTACCTAAACACAACTGCACAATTTGTTACAGGCGTTGCAACGCAGGCCTGTGGTGCTTACTGGAAGTACCTAGTGGGCTAGTTGGGCCCCAGGGACCCTCAGGATTCAAGGTGACCTAATCCCCCAACTTAAAACGCACCACGGGGCGCGTTTGCACAGTGGTGAAGGGAGGGCGGGGCCTCGGTGACATGTGCGCAAACACGCCCTGTGGTGCGTTTTAAGTTGGGGAATTAATTACCTTTGAATCCTGAGGGACCCAGGGGGCCAACTAGCCCACCAGGTACCTTCAGTAAGCACAACAGAGTTGCGTTGCAGAAAGGTGAAAAAGGTGCGTGGCCTCGGAACGCCTCTCTGCAACTCAGCTCTGTGGTCCTAACTGTAGGTACCTGGGGGGCTAGTTGGGCCCCAGGGACCCTCAGAATTCAAGGGGACTTAATCCCGCAACTTAAAACGCGCCACGGGGTGCGTTTGCACACATGTCACCTCAGGCCCCGCTCCCTTCACCACTGTGCAAACGCGCCCTGTAGCGCGTTTTAAGAGGTAGTTTTAATCCCCCTGCCCTATTATGTACTAGGGACTTGCAGAGGAGATCATGCTAATCACAGGGGTACCCCAACGCATAGTGTTCCCTAGTGTATGTAGGTGTTTTCACTGTATTCTAAGTGTCTTTTAGCATAGCACTGGCTCTGGTTAGTCAGAGTCAGTTACCACCAGTACCCGTCTGAAAAAGTTGTGGGCACAGGATGATTTTGCAACAAGGCCTCTTTCTGCTCCTCTGTTGGTTCTTTCTGCACATCTTTTGCTTTTTCTGTGCGTTTTTTCTTCTTTCTTCACATGTCCTACCTCTGTAGGCATAGTTAGAAACAAGCATTTAAAAAAACCTTTGAAATTCACTTAAAAATCATAGGTTTCAGGCACGTTATAGTTAGAAATTAGCATTTAAAAAACCTTTGAAATTCACTGAAAAAACCATAGGTTTCAGACACGTTATAGTTAGAAATTAGCATTTAAAAAACCTTAGAAATTCACTGAAAAAACCATAGGTTTTAGGGACAGTTATAGTTAGTTGGACATTTCACTCGTACAAACCCTAGAAATTCCCCGTTATAGTTAGTTCAGCTAACTATAACTCGCGACTCGCAATGCACTGCTGATGACGTCACATATTACATCACTCATGACATGGTCAGTGACATCACTGATGACATCACTGATGACATCTCAAATGACATCACTGATGACATCATCCATGTGATAATTTAATGCATCTTCTCACACCCTAATATAACTTTTGATACACCCACTCTAAATTACAGACTGCCATTCTCAAAACCATAGACACTCCAACACCAAAAACTACATACCCACTCACTGATTCTTAGGTCTACACACACATCCACTCACTCACCCGTACAGTCAATCATACTTAGTCACTCAGTACAGGACTATCATATGCACTCATACACCTATATAAACACTCACACACCGCCACTCATCCATAGAGGTACTCACACACCTAGTCAGTCATGCAAAAACTTAATCACACACCCATTTACTCACCTATACAGTTATACACACACCAGGTCACTTACTCATACAAACACTAGCACATTCTTACACTCTTATACAATCACTGATACAATTACACACTCATCCATACAGCCACTCTCACAATCACACACTCTCACTTATAGCCATTTATATACTACAACACACATATATACTGCCTTTCACATATGTAGTTACTCACACATGTACCACTGAGATATACATTCAATCACTAACACACCCATACACACACTCACCCACCCATACAGTCCATCACAGATGCACTCTTGAAACCATGCACCCAGTGAATCACCAACTCACACATCTATGCACAGAGTCACACACACCCCACCCACACAAACACTCAGGCACCCATACAGATAGTCAGACAATCAATCAATAACCCATGTAGACACTCATGTAGCTATTCAGAAAGCCATGCAGCCGCTTACAAACCAACAGACAGACGGATACAGACATTCACACAGTTTAGTCACTAACCCATGCATTCAGTAAGATACATTTAATCACTCACTTGTAGAGTCAGTCACTCACGTACTAAATCATCCATTCAGACACTTATACACCCACTCATTCTTCAATACGCCTTTCCCTATATATATTAAACATATTTAAACTTTACAGAAACACACAGTCACTGGATGATGTCATCAGTGATGTCATTTGAGATGTCATCAGTGATGTCATCAGTGATGTCACTGACCATGTCATGAGTGATGTAATATGTGACGTCATCATCAGTGCATTGCGGGGGCGCGAGTTATAGTTAGCTGAACTAACTATAACGGGGGAATTTCTAGGGTTTTGTACGAGTGAAATGTCCAACTAACTATAACTGTCCCTAAAACCTATGTTTTTTTCAGTGAATATATATATATATATATATATCCACTCCAACACTACTCCACATAGAATAGAGCACGCACACGAAGAGTGCTAGGTTTCAAAGGCAATTTTTATTGCATTAGGCCTCCTCCGACCTGGCAACACTGAGAGAACGCGTTTTCGGCTGTCACAGCAGCCTTCTTCAGTCTAATGAGCGCCATTCTTTTAAAAACATTTATAGTCTGCCCAAATGCATAGACACAGAAAACATACTGCTTGCGATTTAAAAAGGCACACTCCTGATAAGCAAAAGCCTGCAGGTGCATACACAGTGACTGCAATTGACAGGAAAAGTGGTCACAAAGGTAACTTCAACATATGATCATGATGGCTTCAATGCTAGTGAACGATGCAGTAATATGCACCCATAGCCCGCATAATGCGTACTAGGACCCACCCTAATTGCCTGCAATCTGGGCTCATAACTCAAATGCTTTCAATGTATCTTAAGTAATGATTTTTAAACAGATGTTAAAAGAATCACATGTAAATGACAATTGGCGCATACATTGTTGTCGTAACACACTTAAAAAACAATCAAATATGCTGCGCGATTGTAATGCAACAGGAAAATAAGAGTATATATGTATAACTGTCCCTTTGATCCATTGGGAAACCACACGAAGCACTGCTGGTGGCTCTCATTCAAGGTTATGAAGCGGAGCGTGCTGAAATGCCGGGTCGTGAAGACGTGTCTATCTTATTATGAAAATCGCCACTGCAATTGTGATGAAGAGCGCCACTGCAGTCACACACTTAATCAGCAATACTCCACAGGACTACCCGTCCCACAATGCCTCGTCTCAGTCACGTGCAGACTGCAATAATCACCAGCCTGTCAAAAGCGTCGGGAACAAACAATCACGTCCTAGTGGACCCTTGAACCATCGCCTACCCATCAAGCAGGCAATCGGCATGATTCAATGCTTGACTGGCACGTGCAGATACAAACACGGCTACGCCACCGTGCTCGTAATTCTTTCAGTCATTGCTTACCACAGGGCTCCCAATTTGCGATCTCTCAATGTGAGAGCTGAACTCAAGCAAGCTGCAACAAATGCAGTGGTTGATTGCTGTGACTCTAAAAGGTGCATCACATGTGGATACATTTTACAAACATCATCTGTAACTAGTTCTGTTAAGAGAAGGACCTATGGAATAAAAACAGCATCTTACATGCTGCTCAACATGCATTATTTATGTGATTCAGTGCCAACGCCAAAGCTGTAAAAAACAACATGTAGGCCAAACAGTGAATGTCCTCCAAACATGATTCAGGAACCACAAATCGAAAATAATTAATAAGAAACTTGACCAACCTGTAGCCAATCATTTTGACCTTGTGTATCATTTACTATAAGAGTTGAAGATTTCCCCTATAGAACATGTCTTAAAGGAAGAACTACTGGACTCCAAGGAAAACTCCTGGATTTACCGTTTTAAGTCACTACATCAAGATGGAATGAACATCACTGGCAATGCCAACTGATTACTGCATATCTCAAGAGATTCAGGACTGCATTGTGTGTGAGTATATGTATGGGTCAGTCTCTGATTGTGTGAGTGGCTCTACTGATGCGAGAGTATGTGTGTAAGTTCCTGTATGGGTGGATGAGTATGTCCGTCAGATGCTGTATGGGTGGGTGAGTGTGTGTGTGTCAGTGGCTCAATGGGTGTTTGAGTGGCTCTGTGAGTGGCTCTATCATTGAGTGACTGAGTGTGCAAGTGGGTGTATGGGTGAGTGACTTTTTTAGTGGGTGTGTGGGTAAGTGACTGGGTATATCAGTGGATATTTTGTTCAGTCAGTGTATGTGTGAGAGGCTGTATAGCTGAGTGAGTGGGTGTGTGAGTGGTTGTATGGATGTGTGCTTGTGTGCTTGTGCATGTAAGTGGTTGTGTGGGTGACTGAATGGGTGTATGAGTGGTTGTATGAGTGAGTGAGTTGAATGTGAGTGGTATATGGGTGAGGAAGTGTCTGTGTAAGTGGCTTGATGGGTGAGAGAGTGGATGTGTAAACAACTGTGTGGGTGTGAGAGTGCATGTGTCAGTAGTTGTAGTAATTGTATGGGTGAGTGAATGGCTATGTTGACAGGCTGGATCAGTGAGTAACTGGGTGTGTGAGTGGATGTGTGGTTGAATTAGTGAGTGTGTGAGTAGCTGTAAAGTTGAGGGTGTGGATGTGTGAGTTGTATCAGTGAGTGAATGGTTGTATGAGTAACTGTATATATGAGTGAGTGGCTGTGTGAGGGCCTTCATCAGTGACTGAGTGGGTGTGTAAGTGACTCTATGGTTGAGTAATTGGTTGTATGAGTCTGTGAATGGGTATGTGAGTGATTTTCTGGGTGTGTGAGTGGGTGTGTGAGTGGTTGTGTGGGGGTGTGAATGGGTGTGTGAGTGGTTCTATGGATGATGTGGACGGTGATGTCTTCAGAGATGTCATTTGAGATGTCATCAGTGATGTCCCTGACCATGTCATGAGTGATGTAATATGTGAGGTCATAAACAGTGCATTGTGGGGGCATACATTATAGCTAGCTCAGGTAACTACACCTGCTGAATTTGTATGGTTTTGAATGAGTGAAATGTGGGCCCAACTAAAATGTCCCTGTAACCTTTTTTTTTTAGTGAATTTCCATGTTTGTTTTTATTCCATTTCCTAATTATAACGTCCCTGTAACCTATGTTTTTTCATTGAATTTCTCAGGTTTTTAAAATTGTATTTCCTAATTGTAACCTGTAACCTTTTTGACAGTGTGTGTGTGTGAGTGGCTGTATAAGTCAGAGAGAGGGTGTGAGAGTGGCTGTATGGGTCTGTGAGTGAGTGCATGACTCTCTGAGTGGGGTTTGTGAGTAGATGTGTAAGTCTCTTAGTGGGTTTGTGAGTGGGTGTGTGCATCTGTAAGTGGATCTGTGAGTGGATACATCAATGTCTGAGGAGTAGATCTGTGAGTGGGTGCATGAGTCTCTGAGTAGGTTAGTGAGAGGGTGTGAAAGTGTGTCTGTGAGTGGGTGTGTGAGTGTCTGTGTTGGTCTGTGAGTGGGTGCCTGAATCTCTGAGTGGATCTGCATATGGGTGAGTGAGTGTCTGAGCGGGTCAGAGAATGACTGCATGAGTCTCTGAGTGGGTTAGTGAGTGGGTGCATGACACTCTGAGTGGGTCTGTGAGTAGATGCGTGACTCTCTGAGTGGGTCTAGGAGTGGGTGTGTGAGTCTCTGAATGAGTCTATGACTGGGTGCATGAGTGTCTGAATGTCTGATTGCATCTGTTAGTGGGTACATAAGTATCTAAGTGGGTCTCTCAATGGTTGCATAAGTGTCTGAGTGGGTGTGCAAGTGTCTCACTGGGTCTATGTGTGTGTCCATGAGTGTCTGAGTGGGAATCAGAGTGGGTGTGTCAGTGTCTGAGTGGGTCTGTGATTGGGTGTGTGTATGGATGCGGAAGTCTCTGACCGAATCTGTGATTGGGTACATGAGTCTCTGAGTGGGTCTGTCAGTGGGTGCGTGAGTCTCTGAGTGGGTCTGTGAGTGTGTGTGAATGTCTAAGTGGGTCTGTGAGTGTGTGCATGAGTGTCTGAGTGAGAGTGTGAGTGGGTGCATGAATGTCTGAGTGGGTCTGTGAATGGGAGTGTATCTCAATCAATCAATCAATCAGGGATTTGTGAAGCGCGCTACTCATCCGTGAGGGTCTCAAGGCGCTGAAGGGATTGTGTGCAGCTCCGGATCAGCCAAAGAGCCATGTTTTGAGGCTCTTCCTGAAGGTGTGCAGAGTGGGGGAGCATCTGATGTTGAGCGGGAGCTCGTTCCAGGTCTTTGTCGCGAGGTAGGAGTAGGCTATTCCACCTGCTCTGCGGATGCGCGGGGTTTCGGCATGGGCGAGGTCGGCGGAGCGGAGGTTTCTCTTAGTTATGTGGAAGGAGACTCTTTCGTTGAGGTATTGGGGTCCGGTGTTGTGGAGGGATTTGTAGGCGTGAGTGAGTAGCTTGAAGGTTACTCTCTTTTCGACGGGGAGCCAGTGGAGGTCTCGTAGGTGCTGAGTGATGTGTTCATGTCATGGGACGCCGAGGACGAGTCTGGCAGCGGTGTTCTGGATGGTCTGGAGTTTTCGGAGCAGGGATTTGTTGATTCCGGCGTAGAACACGTTTCCGTAGTCCAGTCTGCATGTTATGAGTGCGTGGGTGAAGGTCTTTCTCGATTCGGGGGGATCCACTTGAAGGTCTTTTGAAGGATGTGGAGGGTGTTAAAGCACATGGAGGAGACGGCGTTGATCTGTCGGGTGATGGTGAGGGAGGAGTCGAGTATGATGCTGAGGTTCCGGGCGTGGTCCGTGGGAACTGAGGGGTTTTCATACTCTTTTTATGTATCTTTACATAAACTTCATATTTAAATTTCAAAAAGACACGGATCAGTTTTTCCCATACTGTAAACTATGTGTACATTCATTTTTAAGATTTGTTATTGCTCTCGCAAGAGGCTCGTGGGAGACTCGCGCGATTGTAGAGTTATACATTTCTTTCTAATCTATTGTACAGAGATGTTTTTCATGTGGCCAGTTATTAGTGAATGCCAATCTTTAATAATAAAGTCAGTACAATATTTATATTGCATTAATTAGTCCGTTTACAAACTTATGGCTCTCGAGAGATGAATGCAGGATCCGAACACACAATCCTCTGCGTGTACTACGAGGGAGCTTTACATCCTGTACGGCTCTCATGAGCCACTCATGAGATCTAGAATTTGGAATTAAGTTCATAACTGTGGAATTTTGTCAATTTGATGAAAGTAAGACATGAGTAGTGTTGTTTAAAGTAGAAAAGAAGTTGATGTATTTTTGCATTTAAGATATTAAGAAAGTTCTCTGTCTTTATGATCTTGTGGGCCTCTTGCGAGACACTACAAGATGCTGGGGAGAGGAAAGACATCTCAAGGAAGAATTGTGATTGGTTCATATGGATGTCTTTATTTCACAGAAAAAGATTCCTTCCTTGTTGCTTCATTTACCTATTGGGTTTTGCTGTGGTTAGACCTTTTTGGCTAGCTCTGTGAATTTGCAGATTTTCTGTCACCAGAATGTCATCCTCAGATTAAGAAGCTGTTCCTGCAACTCAGCCACTTCAGGAACTCAAGGAGTCCTTGGCTTGGGAATCTTTTGGCATGAGGTCAGGAGAGAATAAATTATCTGAGAAATATGTGGTTTGTAAAATATGCAAAAAGAAGTTCATTAGGGGCAGCTGGACCAAGCCATACAGCATGAGAACCACTAGGATGTGGCGACATTTGAGGGATATGCACCCTCAGTGCCTTGTTCGGGTTGAGTTAGCCCATGCTGCAGCGCTTAATAACTCATCAGGGGCGTCCACATCTTTTTAACCTGGTAACACTGTACCTGACAAGGTACTCACCACTCAAGCAGCTAGCAACTCAGCCTATCTGAACAAAGCCCTTGCTTGCTGTTTATGCAAGCAAATAATTTTTTATTCTGAGACAAGCAGGGCTGCATGGGCAGGCTTGTTCAGGATCATAAATGCCCACCTAGGCAGTAGCTTTTTAAAAAAAAAAATTCTTCCCAGTTTTTTCTCTATGTTTTGAAGGAGATGTTTTTTGTAGACTCCCAATTTCTTGTTTTTGTTGTACCCTTTTTTAAAAAAAATCAAAAAAGTTAAAAATGTTAGAAACCACAAAAAATACAGTTGTTAAAAAATGTTAATTACAAATCTCATTTCAGAGATATCCTGTACTTTCATTATGTATGTTGCTTGTACTGTTCCCCTTTCTTGTTGACTCTCATGAGACTCGCAAGAGCCACGATGCTTTCATACATAGTGTGGTTGATGCTTGCGGGAGCATACTTTTATAATGGAATTTGAATTTTCACTGAAGATATCCTGTTGTAATATATATAATTTATGTGCACAAGATTTTTGCTTCCCCCTTTTTTAATACGATCCCGTGAAACTCTCACGAGATAGTAAAAATACTTTAGAGGAAGGATTTACATTTTACTCCATTACAATATTTACCTCTTACAATCCCCACTACTAGACTAAGGAGAAAGACTGGCCTCTCTACTGAGACCTTTCAAGAAGATAACTAGTGTGTAGAATATGGTGCAAAGAGACACTGCCTCTCCATTCACACCTTTCCCAGGCTCAACAGTGTGTATACTAGGGTGGGGATGGTACTCACCTTACATGTATGACCTCACTATTCCATACTAAGGGGCTCATTACGATGGCGGAACGATCGCCACCGCCGGGCTGGCGGTGGCGATCGTTCTGCCATCAAATAGAGAATTACCCACCGCCATATTAGGATGGCGGTGGGTATCGCGGCAGACGCAAAGTCCGTCCACCGCTTTTCCGCCGGTGGCAATCGCAGCGATTACCTGGCGGGCGGAGCAGGGCCACTAATATGGTGGCAGTGCCTAGCAGGCACCGTCCGCCATATTAGGATGTGGTAAAATAAAGGCCTTTCCATGGCGGCGATGCCGCAATAGAAAGGCTGGCGGGGATTGGGTTTGGGGCTCATGCGGGCCCCCCAAGGGGGGGTGTTGCTGCACTGGGGGGGTACCCATGGTACCCCCCTGCATTTCTATGCACCAAGTGGCAGGCACCGCATGGTGCCTGCCACATGGTGCAGGGAAATGCGATGCAAGCACCTTTAACATTGCAGACGCTGCTGCAGCCAGCTGCACCGCCCGCAATGTTAAAGGCCCAGGATGGGCCCGCCAGTATGGCGGTCGCAACCTAATTTCAGTGGTGGGACCGCCGCATGTCTGGCGGGCGGTCCCAATCACTGCTACGGTGGCGGGCGTACCAAGTCCACCCGCCATCGTAATCAGTCCCTAAGTACTATCCTCCCCACTGACACCTCTCACCAGGGATAAAAACATATTTATTAGTGTGTGGGAATGGATTTCCCTATCCACTCACAGCTCTCCCCAGAATCATAGATATATACAGTAGTATGTAGGGAAACATTGTCTTCTGCACAAACACCTATCTCCAGGACAACTTGGATGTACAGTACAGTGTAGTGAACCAGTGGCCTCAGTCTTCACACCCCTCCTTATAACAAGAACGATATGCAGTGCTGTTTGAGAAGGGACTCCCCTAACACATCTTATCAGGGTAAGAGGTGTCTTTTGTAGGGTTTGAGAGAAATGTATCTCTCTACTCATATCTCTTCACATGCTGACAAGTATGCATAGTTGACTGTGGGGAGAAACTGCCCTGTTTCCTGACACAAGTTTCTTGAATGATAACTCTGCATATTATAGTATGTGGTGAGACTAGCCTCTCACCTGTGACGTGTCTCTTGGATAATGCCTGTGCAAATTACAGTATGAAAAGTGGCGTACCTTTGTGGACAAATTTCTCCCTAGTATGACAGAACTACAAGTAAAGTATGGAGTTGAAATTACCTTTATTCTCAAAAGTCAAAATTATATCCTACATAACATCTATAGAGACTATGATATGAAACCACACTGCCCTCTCAGGTGAGACCTCACCACAGAATGACATATGCAAAATAGGCTGTGAGTAGAAACTTTTCCCTCTGCACATAGCTCTCTTCATACTGATGAATGTCCATAGCAGAGTATAACATGAAGTATCCTCTCTGTTCAAAACCTTGTCTTGGATATCTCGTGTCCATATGTCATTGTGGAGATATATATAACTGTGTTTCAACACCTCCCAATGGCAACACCCATACATAATAGGGTATGCACAGCAGCTGATAGCAGTGTGTATTAGAGTATAAACATGCACTTACCTCTGTGCCAATATCCCTCTCTTGCATTACAATTACCTATGATATCTAACCATATCTGCATTGCAAAATAATTGGCTCCTTTATTACCAACTCTCTACAGCAGGGGTCTCCAACCTTTTATATGATCGGAGCTACTTCTGATCGGTGAATATCACCCTGAGCTACTCATGAATATTAACACTGTTACAATATGACCACGCCCGTAAAGATTCCAAATCTGTGCTCCCAATAAAGGATTACTGATTATGACCACACCTACATCCCTGTACTCAAGCCCCTCCACTCTTGCCCCTTTTGTACATCTTTCATGGATGATTATTCATTTACACAGTGTGATTGATAGAGCAAGGTATGCAACAAGACCAATCACTATGCAACTTTGCTAGACTGCGAGAGGAGATATGTGGTCATGTTTGGGCAGTGCCACTGCCACAGACTGTCATGGTGTGTGTTTATCTGTTAGTGTATAAACCTGCCACTGGTTTGGATGACTGCTTCTCCAGGTATCTGAAAATAAGCTTAACTACCTCCTTCAGTGTACCCAGACACTCTATGACTTGCTGGGCTACCCTTCCTCAAGCTACTTTCAGGGAGCTGGCGAGCTACCAGTAGCTCCCGAGCTACTGGTTGGAGACCTCTGCTCTATAGGATAAAAGATGAGCATAGTATCATTCACATACATATATATGTAGTAGCATATTCACAGTTCCTTAACATGGTACTGGCAGTTTTACTGAATTTTTGCAATACTATAATAAACTTGAAATTTATAATAAGAATTAAGGAAAATAATCCAAAGTAAAATATTTATTTAACAAACAATATAAATAACAATAACATGAAAAAATCTTTAAAACACATAGCATTTTTTCTGACACTCATAAGCACCTCTGAAAAACATCCCTTCCCCCTTTTTGCTTTATTTGCCTACTGGATGTTGATGTAGGTAGCCCTACCTTTTCAGTCTTTTAGCCACTTTAACCTACCAAAGAGTCTTTAGAGTCGTGTTATGTTCTGGCACTGTAGGTGGCAATAAAGTTTCAGCAAAGCAGCATATCTATGTATACATTTGACACAGCCTAGCTCGCCCAGAGTTAGCTTGTGCTACTGAAGTGCTCAACTGTACAGGCAACTCCACATCCTTCCATCCTGATACACTGTGCCTAAAGTCATAGGTATTGCTGAACAACACAATAGCCAGCTTCGCTTGACAAGGCTCTTCTTTGCTGCTAAAGTAAACAGATAATCATTTCCCCAGAGACAAGTTTCCATTTTCCTCTTAAAAAACAACAAAATAACGAATAAGATAAAAGTTACATACAGGTCAATAATAGATAACAGTGATACATCAGTATATTTTGTAAACATTTCTACATTTTTCACCCACATTCACATATTTATGTCTAATGCACCAGTAACTTGTTATTCCTTTTCCTGAAAAACTCAACACCGTCACCCAGTGCATTTTTTTTACAGATAAATCATAACATGCCATCCAATCTTATTTCATAAATGTTTGTAAAATAACACATTGCTCTTGAGACACCTTTGCTAACACTCACCGTACCTTTTCACTCTAGAAATAACAATATCACCACTCAAACATTTCATAGGACTAAAGTTTATGTACAATGAGTTTCATAACAACAGTACAGCTTGTATGACTACATTCTTTGTTTTATAATATGAGAAAACAGCTTACTTTACTTACAATTACACACAATTTGTACATTTCGTTTTTTAAACACAATCTGCAAACCTTGCTCACATCTCTCTACATTCAAATTGGTACCTTTCAAAACCTTTATTAACACATCTACACCTCCCCAAACAACTTTTCACTCTGTTAACATACTGTAGAATAAGGGTACCAACATTAGTATACTTACTAACACTTCACAACAAAGTTTTTTAAATATATTGCTAAATACCTGAACTTGGAGTTATTTCTTAAATGCTAATGACCACATCAGTCTCTTTCAACTCCAGATAAATTAACTTCTACTGACCACACCTCAAACAGACTTCCTTCTCCTCCAAAGCACCAAGGACAAACTGAGCTATCTCTGGTTCTGCATCCAATCACAGCATTTCTCCAACCATGTAAGAAGAATGTTAACTAATGGTTGAGCATTAGCGCTTTATTTGACTTCTCCCCATAAGATCTCGTGAGACTCCCATGCGATTGTAAAATACCTCATGGCAGGCATAGTAATTTTCCATGCAAATCTCACTAGAGGATCGCAAATGCCTTGTGGCAGGTTTTTCCATGCGAGTTTTGCAGGATGCTCGCATGATCAAGCGAACCCCATAAAAACTAACCATCTACTCATCACAGTACTTATATCTGACACACTTTCTCTCGAGAACAAGCAACATAATATGCATTCCTACTAGGGGAGTGCATTGAGATCTCATCTATTCCATTTTACTATTCATGGTCCTACAAGAGTCCAACGATATCGTAAAAATTAATCAAAAACAATATACATTTATTTTCTTCATAGTAGTTATCCCTTAGATACCTCCTCTTTAAACTTAGGCAGACAGCATGCCTTTGTGCTCCGCCCTTATATAGCTTATTTATTCCATTTCCACAACACCTCCAATTTTTCACTGTAAAGATGCCCATTTTATTACTGAAATTCCAACAGCCAGTGAATCAGAGCACTCGTGAGGCTCAAGCAAGCCTCTAGCTCACATGAGATGGTGAAGGCTCACAGGAAAAACAAGCCTCTCGACCAATCACAGGGTGCCATTTTGAATTTCTCCCTCTCACACGAGGCTCACGGGCCTCTCGCGACCCCAACTGGCAAAATATAAATTTATGTTTTATCCTTAATATCTCAAAAACTGCTGAATAGATTTACACCAAATCACAAAAAGCACAATTTGTGGACCAGGATCTAGTTTCCTACTGAATTTGGTATAATTGCGTTCAGCAGTTTTGACTAAATCCTGTCTTAAAGAGGTCTAAGGAAAATGCATGGATATTTTGCATTTTGGGACCCACCTTTTTTCCAAGCCCCCACGTGACAGATCTCTCCGAAACTTTCCAAGTAGAAGTCTTGGTGGATTCACTTTTTTTTTTTAAGTTTCAAGGAGATTTGTCCAATGGGGCATTAGTTATTAGCGAAAGCAAAAAACGCTCTTTTTATGGAAAATTAATATAACTTTATTTATTCTTTAACTACAAACCAAACTTAAACTACACAAAAATGATAATTTTTAAATTTATACTTTTAAATTACAGTTTACACAACACCTTCAAATTATTATAACTTGCATTCCTTCATACACAGTGTATTCAACTCCAGTAGCCACACTATACTATAACTCATCACTGTAACATGCACTGTGTTCTCACAAATCACAAAATTTGTAACGTTATAAGTATTATTTTAAATGCTGTTACTTTAGATAATATAAGTAATATAATATAAAGGGTATAAGCAGTGCATAGAGAAGTCACGAGTTATAGTTAAGATAGTGTAGCTAATGAGTTGAATACACTGCGTATGGAGGTGCACGAGATATAACAATTTGAAGGTGTTGCATAAATTATAAATTAAAGGTATAAAGTATAAGTCTAGAAATTAAAAATTGTATGTAGTTTATGTTTGGTTTGTAGTTAAAGAACAAATAAAGTTATATTAATAAAAATGTGGTACGTTATTTATCAATCAAAGGTATAACTGCAACTTTAGAATTTGTAATGTTTGTGTGTTTTAAGTTTGGTTGTTGTAGAAAGAATAACTAAAGTCTTTTCCTAACTATAACAGAGATTTAACCTTTGCTTTTTTAATTGAATTTCAATGTTTTTTTATTTTTAATAAAAATGTGTTTCAAATCATAGAGTTAACTTTTGTTGAGTAGAGTGTCATTAAGTGGAGTGTGGTACAGTAGAGTGGAGGAGAGTGTCGTACAGTGGGCAGACACAAAGTGTGGTGTCGTAGAGTGAAGTGTGGTAGAGTGGAGTTGCATACGATGGAATGGCATAGAGTGGAGTGGGGTAGAGTGGAGTGGTGTAGAGTTAAGTGGAGTGTTGTAGAGTCGAGTGGGGTAGAGTCGAGTGGGCCAGAGTAAAGTGGAGTAGAGTGGATTGTCATACAGTGAAGTAGAATTAAGTGGAGTAGCATAGCATACAGTAGAGTAAATTCTTAAATAGTGTAGTTGGGTTCTGTATAGTACAGTGGCGTCAAGTGCACTAGAGTAGACAGGTGTAATGTAGAGTTGAATAAAGTGTAATAAATTGGAGTGGTGTTTTGTACAGTATAGTGGAGTGGTCTGTTTAAAAGTGTGGTAGAGTGGAGTAGAGTGGTGTAGACGGGGTGTAGGGATATACAGTTGTGTAAAGGTTTGTACAGTGTAGTGTTGTCGTGTAGTTCCTACAAATCTATGTAGGATCTGAGCATTTAGGCAACATAAACTAAGGGATTGGTGTCCAGGCTACTTCCAGACACCTCCCAAGGACATGTTAGTCTGTAGACCAGCTAGCTCACAGCGCCACTGTCATGATTGTCCATGCCCAGATTCCTAAATCCCTACATGTTTATGCTTACAGCCTGCAAACATAGTCTGTGACGCTTTCTGAGAAGAGTAATGTTCCCTGATCGATTAAAACCCACCCCTGTCCCGTGCTTCCAGCACACCTTAGTTTGATCGTGTGACTGTTATGTAATTAGTTTGTGACAGGTTATGTACTCATTTTGTAACTGTACAGACCTTAGAATTGTGCATTGCCGGTCAGGGAACTCTGTGTAGCTGTAGAGCGTTTTGGTATGTTTATGTAATGCTTATCTTTATGGATCACTGTTTGCAATAAGCAAAGGAGAACAACACATGTGGAAGCAGCGCGCACCAAAGCGCTAGTGCAGCGCAGCCTGCATGAAGGCAGTTTCAGCAATGCGCATGTTCCGTAAGAACGTGCACAACGTCGGTAATCCTCTTGGGTGTGGCAAGACTATAAATTGCCACACCCATCTTCCAGAAAGCGCTTTGCCTTCTCCTTTCTGGACCAGACGGACGTCCCGCTTACCTGATCCTCGCTGGGAAGACTCTGGACTTCAGGAAACGCTCCGATTTCATCACCGCCGGTCGGGATGCAGTTACAGCATTCTTGAAGCTACAAAAGAAAGAAATATGAGCTAAGTGAAAGTTTTCTTTATTCAGGCGCCCTACGCAAGAAAGCAGGAAGCAAAGAACTTTGAACTTACCTTGCTGTTTTCTTGGAACAATTTTTGGAAACCCTTTATCTGCAAGGGAAAAAGAAAAGAACTATTAACACAGAGAAAAAGACGAACATTGTATAAATATTAGTGTTGGCGTATAGTATTTAGACTCACTGTATGTTAGGCATTGTTATTCCTTTTGTTTTATAACAGCTCGTGAAGGACATTATACTGGAATTCTAGAGAGTAAGTGAAGTATAGAAAACACCAAAGAGTTTTGTTTAGAAATAGGAGGTAGAAGAAAATCAGTAACTTATTTCCATGTTTATTCTTAACTCAGATACCAGCTGACAAGCATTTAATGCTGCACCCTTTCAACACATCATTACCACGTCCACCTTTCAAAAAACTACCCTTCACGACGACTACAAGGACGCGACGTTCAACACCTCTAGAGCGCAGGTAGGAGACTGCTCAGAGTTAAGTTATGTTACTAGTCAGAGTATTGTACTGTGATAGTATATAAGTTAGATACAGTTTAGGCTTACAGTAGTTATACTTTTCCTTGTTGCCTCGCAGGTCGACAACTAGAAGCATCTAGCGTCCAGGAACCGGCCCTCCTCCCTGAATCCCGACTGCGTAATCTTAGTGTTTCTATTTACAAGGTTACTAGTAGGGGGACTGGGAAGTTGGTCCATAACGTCTCTGCGAAATCGTTTTACAAGCACCAAACAGGTAAGAGTGTTTGTAATCCTGACAGCCACTATAAGCCCAACAAACTTATGAAGGAGGGAAGAGTTGCTGGCAACTATTGAACATGACAACCCTGATCCCTCAGGGATCGTGGAAACAGTACAGTATTTTTCGCTCAGTCACTCATGCTCACTTTGTCTCAGAGAGATACACAGATTAAATAGTAGGGACGTTTTCAATAAGTTTTTATTGAACCAGCGTCATTCTAGTATAAAATACGTGTGCTGCAACAACCATGAGACAGAAACAGATATAGACGATTAAAAGCACCAATAGAGTAAATAAAAGGTAGAATTCTACCATAGCGCTAAAACAGTGAATATATGCAGGCATATAAATACATGACAGTAACAATGCATACTCCTACGACGCAAACCTTAACTAGATGTACCTAAGTGTACCTAGCATGTATATAGGTGTCTAGCCAAGAATCCCCCAAGGAAAGAGCCAACCCATTACCTGATGTGAGAGAATGAAGGACCCCCTCTTGGTCTCGAGTTGGAAACCCTGCAAGGGATGTCAGACCACTACGTGCCGGAGTGTCTAAATGCAGTGACTTCAGCGTCTCGTGTCAGTGTGTCAGCATAGAAGTTTCTTCTCCTCTGGCTGCCCAGTGTAGATGTGGTGGTTATATACCCGAAAGGTACCCTCAGGGGTTCTACCTAGATGTGTCATGGTACTGTGGGCATGTCGGCCAAGGATGACGATAGTGGTGACCCTAATACAGAGTTATTATCCAGAAGACGGTAATCCTGCTGTGATATTGAGAATCCTCATGCATAATAAATTAGGCTAGTTTTCGGAGAAAACCACACAACATTTATGCAGCACCTAACTAGGTAAAAGGTCAGCGCCAGAACTGTTATGTAGAACAATGGTAGGACAAATGTAGGTAAAAGTTTGTGCAACTATCTAGGCATATATTTGAGTACATTGGGGTTCATAACACCCACACAGTAACAAAGGCTAAAATATGCCTGTTTAAAAAGCATAAAAGGACATTGCTAAACTATGAGTATAAAAACATCTAAAACATGGTATGTGTTAACAAGTGATGTAAAAGTTAAAAAAGCTCTATAAGTCCTCTAAATAGTCAATATTCTGTTAGACCAACTGAGCATGCCGAAAGCCATAGTGCTCAGTGAGAGCAAAAGAGTAAAAATAAAACAAAAATGATGTTTTCGAATTTCAATTTAGGTTGTTTTCAAAAAAGGCCAAATTGTTCCCAGCACACAGAGAGCCTAATGTTTATGTGTCCTGTGTGGGAGATGCAACATAACTTCGGTCTCTGTAACACCTCTTGGATCATGGAGCAAAGGTGATTTTCTCCGGTTCCCATAGCCGAAGCGGAGGAAGCACTTGATGCCTGTAAGCCTGGTACAGAGCCGGTGTCCATTCCGGAAGGAGCTGAAGCTTCCTGTGGTGGCTCTAAGAATGCGACATCAGGATTGGAATACGCTGAGGACACTGCACTATGTGGGCCTTTAACGGGTCCAGCAGTACATCCACATCCGGAGGCGCAATCGATGCAAGTGTTAGACAGAGGTCCAACATGCATTCATGTCCACAGAATAAGCAGATGAGTACAGGCAAGACGCAGTCAACCCAGACTGATCTGAATGACAGAAAACAAAGCTCGCTTAGCTCTTGAAGCCGAGGTGTGCCCAGATGGAGTACCATGCGTTCATGGCTACATCGCTCCAAGAGCGCTTTTTCCATTGCTTTGGAATTTGGGACATCCATTGCATAGCAGAAAAATTAAAACCAGGATATTCACTACAAGTAGTGGGACCAGCGGAAGCCCTCCAAAAACGCTTCCCAAAACTGAGTTTACTAATGATGGAATTACTTCAAAGATCATCTGAAAGGTGCTTAATAGTGCAGAACCTATGTTCTTAAATAGGTGTACTGTCCCACTCGTATCAGGCATGTTAAAGATATGATGTACCATTTCCCCGAAATGGAGCGGGAAGTTAGTTCGGACTAGTGCCTGTATCACAACTGAAGACCTTGCAACCTGGAGATCAAAAGTCTCTCAAGCTGATGTTAAGGCCACCTCTTTCTGTAAAAGTATGGCTTTCAGTCTGCTCAGAGAATCAAACCGTATAAGGGAAACTTTCAATGAAGGCCATAGCTGTGCCTCCCTGGCTGTGTGGGTCGGTGGAAACAATACTTGCATACCACAAGTCACCCTGGAACTTACAGATATGCAATGCCAGGCAGCACCCCACAACAACCTTGATCATTGAACATTAAATAACTCCCATTTGAGAGTAGTTTAAACACCGGATGAATCACAGCAGCTGGGGACCCTTTCAAATGACAAGATAGGTTTGCAACCGGAGCATTGCAAGCTCCATGAAGCTTAATATCCGGACAAATTAGAGACCCACTTAATAAATCCTTGCAGTCTGCACCGCTGAGAAATACTTCAGTGTTTCCACTCCTGCATCTAAATCTGTACGGTAATTCCCAAGATTCATGGATGTATTCCCTACCCAACGCTTCATATCTGCCTACTTAGTGGTATTGTAGACAATATTGAAATTGGAATGTTGTTACTGGCGATGTTATATGGCCATGGATTAACCATTCTGTGGAAGGTGACTCAGCCACAGTGAAAGGTAATTGGTCCAATTTTTCAATGTGCATCATTGTACATTTTGCATCTCTTTGTGCCATTGTTGTCTGCCTTTCTGTTAGATTATAAGCAGAAAACAGAGACGTACTGTTAATATATCATCAGGGCACGAAACCGGAGCATAATGATTGTAGCGTCCAGCTTAATAATAGAATGGATCATAACTGCGATTGCCCATGTTGAAGAATGGACAGATCTTGTTCTATTATATCTATTGCAGAAGACACAATGTTGTCCACTGAATCAATCCTGGATGCTAGTGTGGTCATGCCATTGTCGACCACTGCCAAAGCCTTCTCTAGGTTAACCCTATCAATTTCACACAATCTCTCTGCAGCTTCCTGTTGAGAGATTTTCCATACATCATTGTGAATAGCATATAATAAGCTTTTACGACGTGGTTTCCTGGGACCTAGTAAAAATCCCTTAGATCCATGTCATCTGAAAGTAAGGACTAGTGTTGTTTCACCTGGGCCAGTGTTGATGTTCTAAGCCACTCTAGGCATAACTTCCCAACACTGTAGGATGTCACCACCCCAGAATGTTCTCATTGTACATAGCGTTGGTCGGGTCTATCGATACTAATCTCTTCAGTGGTGCCCTTGAATCTTGATTGACACCTATTTGTGTTGATAGGCCAAACCAACCATCCCTTCCAATTGGGGTCTGAAGAATTGTATGAACCCATGTGTATAATGTTTTCTAGCGTATCCTCACTATGTTGTGTAAAGTTTTGTCATCCCTCCAAGTGTTAAAGCGAGGGAATCTGAGGTGTGTTCAATTCCTTGATCTTGGCTAGTCCAAGACAAGAAGTCTGTTGCACTGTGTTGTTCAGGAAGATAATCTGCTGTGGTATGAGACATGCTCTAAATAATGCCTCAGTTCCCTGAACCTGCCAATCTTTAGTCCCCCAGACATATTTTGTGTCTTCGTTGTCCCTCCAAATGTCGAAAGACAGCTGGGTAATAAAGGAAGCAGAGTATATCTGTTTTGTATTAGGGAGCATATATTTCTTTACAGGTGTAGGTGTAACCTTATAATAATATGAGGTCCGGTCTGAACTGTTAAACCCATAAAAATAAGCAAACGTTTGTGCAAACACTTGTGAACTACATTTCAGTGGTGTTGGGCAATGATCCCATTGATGGTAAGTAAAAACATTACGTGGGATTCTTGTTTTGTGCAAGAAATGGTGACCATAGTTTTGGTAACAATACATGGTATCAAATTCAGATGTATCATCATACAATTCATGTTTAGAGAATGCAGCAGATTGTTTTAAATCAGACAGCATACTATTCAGAGTTTCAAAGTCCCAATCATCAGAGAATGTACTGGAGGTGATGATATCATTCAAAGAAATTTTAAATACATGTGGTATTTTCAGAAGTTCAGTGGGACCAAAAACATCATATGAAACTGTATCCCATACTATTCCTTCAGGAATCGGAACTGCTGTAATGTTCACAAAGGACAGGTCTCTTCGTTCACTATGAGATGATGTATGCTGTTTCAGGACCAAGTTCACATGTTGTACTGCAGAGCGTTCTGGGAGATAGTGTCAGTTCAGGAGCAAGATAAAGACAGTCACTACACCTATCCACAGGACTAATGTAATCCAGAGCTGTAGCCAGGGAGGAACAAAGTAAGTCTTTTTCAGCCAAAGGTAGAGTTCATGTATTTTTTCTTTACGGGAAACAGAGGCTGGTGATGACCCAGGTTCACTCGGATCCAGAGAAAAGGTATCAAAATCAATGAAGTAGCCAGATGTTGTACGATCTATCTTTGGTAACTCAGCAGGTATCGTTGAACTGGCAGATGACTCGTAATGAGACATATTTACATAAATGTTGGAATTAGGCCGCATTGAGATCTGTGTTTCATTTGTGTTTTGTAGCTGTTCAATTTCAACAGGTACGAGTTCCATTCCATTGTTGGTAACTCCATTACTTTGTATAGTAGAATCTTCAAACTTTATCAGTCTTTCTGTCTGAACTTCATATATTTTAGTGAGAGGAGATCGACGACTACCCAGGAGCCCACACGGCCTGCTATTCAGTATCGGACACATAGTGTGGTTTTATCAGATCAATGGAGACTAATCTCTTATCTTTCTTGCCGGCAAGAGGCGGTAGAAGTACTTTTCTTGTTCCTTCGACAGCCAGGACAGGTATAGGTGCTCTGTAAGATGGCCCAAAGTCTTTCTTGTCCACAATCTTTTCTCTGACCAGGTCCCCGATCTTTGAGACCCAGGCAGATCTTGCCGAGACAACTTTCATTTCACTAGTGGCCCTGTGTTTTACTTTGACATTGCTTTGTAGTGCCTGGAATTCATTGAGTTCCTGTAAAACACACAGGACCTCATATGGAGTATGGCCTCCTAGGAACTTATGTTATTTAGTGCCCTCTGGACCCCGTATAGGTGACCTGACTACCACCCGAGCCTAATACACTTGCTGTTAAGGATTGCTTTAAGTCCATGTTTTTCCTCTCCACAATCACATTTCCCTTGGGATGATACGGAGAGGAGTACCACAATGCAACACCCAAACTTCCCATGGCTTGCTTGTAAGACCGAGAGCTGAATGCGGGGCCACGGTCAGAATGTAATGTGCCAATTGCATATGTCCCTAAAAAAACTTGCAAATCCTTTATAACAGTTTGAGTGTCAGCCGAGCGCTGGGGCCAAACCCACAGGAATCTAGAGCATGAATCCACTGCCACCAAGATGTACTTGTAAGCCCCATCAGATTGTACGGGGCCACAGTGGTCCAAATAGACACATGCAAGAGGTCTGTCTGATATTAATAGCGGTGTTTGTGACGGACGTACTACGGTAGAAGCCTTCATCTGCTGACAGATGTCACACTTAAGGACAAAACCCTTGGTCTGTTTGGTAAGAGCTGGCCACCAATAACGTTGTTTAAGTAGTGAAACAGTTGCAGTAATACCTGTGTGTGCTGAACCCAGACCCTCGTGTGCAGCTAGAATTAAACCTAATCTGCAATCCATGTTTGGTATTACTCTATCCCCCACTCCTGGAATTGGAGCATACGGAATGTTTTGCGCATCTAACTTGTAGGAGTACTTGAGTGGAAACCTTTTGGCACGGCTGAGCTGTTTTTTTTGCGAAGCGATGACAGCAACAATTATCTGTCCGTCTATCCTTGTGCTAGAACGAGAGATTGCAGCTACAGCAGCAGTTTGCACTGTCGCCTTGGCGGCTTCATCAGCCAATAAATTCCCTTCAACGTGCACGCCAACACGCTGATGACTCAGCGTATGAATCATGTGAGCCCGTGGTAAGCCCTTTTTCAGTTCTGCCTCTTGTTCCCAGAGTAATTTGTGCTTTACTCTGCAACCTTTTGAATCTTTAAACCCATTCTGGCCCCAGTAGTGAAGATATTCATTGTAAGACTGGACACAATAAAATGAATCACACACAATAAGTGTGGGGAATTTTTGATTTGTATTTTTTAGCACCAGTATCAGGGCTTTTAGTTCTGCCAGCTGTGCTGTGCAATCTCCTAGAGACTGCGTCTGTGTATTGCTAGGACGGAACTTTTCATCCCACATACGTCCCTTTACAATCAGACATGTGGCGCTGTATTGCTGTCTGCTTCCTACGGCAGGTTGAGCAGAACTGTCAGTGTAAATAATATATTCATACTGATCTAGAGGCCTTATTTCATTTGGAAGAGGATATTCTTGTTCGTACTGCAGAAATGCTTGGATTTTTAATGTAGAATCAAATTTGTAGTCTACATCTGTTGCAGTGAGAGAATAAGCCCATTGTATCCATCGCGGATGCAGTGCTTTGCGTTTGGAATGCTTGCATTAGTAACAGCCTCTAAGGTTGGTACTGGAGTTACGACAATTATTTGTTTCCCCTGAGCCAGTGCTCTTTCTCTCATTACAGCAGTCTGTACTGCTGTTTAGATTTTTTCAGTGGATTTAAAGTGCATCTCAGCGTTTGAGTACAAAATGAGATTTGTATGCAATGGGTACAGTTTCGCCTTCATTGAAGATGAGGTAAGTGTACCCAGATTGACCCAGCGATTACACGGATCACCAAATTCATAGTTTTTACACGTGTGCATATGTGTTTGGAAGCTATCATGTCAGCTTGTAGGGAACGAAGAATATCTCTATGTTCCTGTGTCCAATCTTGAACTGCGAAATCAGGTCTAATTAAGTCGTAGAAAGGTTTTACTTTTTCTGCGTAATCTAAAATGTATGTTCTGCCAAAATGTAGGAATCCTAAAAGGGACTGTAGATTTTTCAGAATTTTTGGAGTTGGAGCAGTGCACATTTTTCTAAAACATTTGCTGCTAGACTTTTTCCTTCACTTGAGAGCTCATATCCTAAAAATAGGACATTGAGGTGGGCTATTTTTGATTTTTTAAAGTTAAATTTGTAGCCCTCGGAGGCGAACCCCAAAATTATGTTGCTCACCCTAGTGAAATGATACAATAATTCACCGTCTGTCAGATAAATATCATCTACGTAGGACAATGCCTCCTCATCAAAATATTGAAGTAACTCTGATACTCTTGCTGAGAATAACACGCGGCTATTCTTATACCCTTGGGGCAATCTACAGATTTGACATTGAGAGCAGAGGCCCAAAAATGCTATCAATTATCTGCTCTCAGGTTCTATATTTTGCCAAAAGAATCCATTTGAGATATCTAGTGTTGTTTTATATTTTTTCCGCACAATGTTATTCATTAATGCGGCACTGTGTGAATTCTGCACTGTAAATGTTTTTGTGCAAGTGTTCAAATGCCTGTAATCTAAAACTAGACAATATGAATTGTCGGGTTTCATTACTGGAATCAAAGGACTATTCATAGAAGAGGTGCAATTCTCTATTACACCTTGGTATTCAAGTTGATCTAAGAACTCTCTGACCTGTTTTTTCGCATCATGTTTTATTGGGTATTCTCTCTGTGGAGTTGGAGTATTTTTTTACTGGGATTCCATGGTGAGGTGACTCAGCATCCCAGCCTACATGATTGCTGTATAATGCAGGAGCTAGTTCTACCGCCCACTCCTGCGCGTATGAATGTTTGAGTGATTCTGGAATGAGGTCAGAGAAAGCCAGGAAAATTACTGTTTCTCCTTTTGGGCAGTCCATAACGAACTCAGGTGGCCATTCTTTTTAAGCCACAAGAATGTCATATCCATATGTCAGGTTTTCCCAAAAGACAGCTTTCACTTTCATGGGTATGCCCCCCTCCATGTGGAGTGTTATTTCATATAACTGATGTGGGACGCTTACCCCTTGTATTAGGTATTTCCACCATGATGTGCTCATTCAACGCTGCTGTCACCAGAAATTCCATCAGGTTCTCGCGAGCTATTGTTACTACTGCTGTTCTTTCCAGCATCGTCAGAGCCTATTCCCTGTTCAGAAGTTGAGTCCTCAGTAGCCTGGGCATTTTTTATTTTAAGGCCAGCTACTTTCTTCTTTTTAAACTCAGGTTTGAATTTTGGTTTGTCTTCTTTTTTGATAATGTAGTCTGAAGAGCGATGTGTGTCCTTTAGCTTGACTCGCTCTTCTGATCTGTGTTCTGACCGTCCTTCTCCCCTCTGAGTTTTTTGATGAACACTGAAAGGAATGAGAGGAACATGTATCAGTATCCTGATGCCTGTCAAGTTTTTTAATGTTATCATGGTTTCAAGGTTATACCTCCTGTCTGAGGGCTCCTGTTGAGGAGACCCACCCCGTGATTGTGATGCATTCTGCCTATTTTTCTGTTGTTTATTATCCCTTTTCTTTTTAGAAGAATCAGGTGTTTGCTTGGGGTTATCCTTTTCAGGATTACCCATTAATTGTGGTTTCATAGGTCTAGCTTCCAAATTATCTCTGCCCAATGAAGTGTAGGTATCTTCGATAATTTTAGGTAATTCTCGCTCCTGTTGTGCAGGAGTGCATTCCCTCAGGCGTTGGCATATAGCCATCACTGCTGTCTCCACCTTTATGTTTGCTAACATAATTGTATATACCTGGGAAAAAAAGCGTATCAATTTCATCCCTAAGTTCAGGGCAGGTTCTGCCCCGTACTCATTCTGTATTTGCCTTAATACCTCTGGTATCACTGCTGTTGAAGGGGTGCCATGAGTCCTGGTGTAGATGGCAGCAAAAACTGTACCCCTAGTGGTACAATCCTCTATCAGAGGAGCTATGCCCATTGGCAAGCAAATTATCAGTATTCTGTGTTTTTCTTGTGGGCCTGTGTGTGGAAATACTGCCTCAAGCTGTACTATTTTCTGTGCTATCCAGAATGGATTTTGCTCATGTTTAGTGGGCATTCTTCCCATTACCGAGTTTGGTGTTTGTGGGGTTTTTTCAGTTGGGGTCCCTTGTAGTTGACCGGCTGGAGTAACCCTTGTAGGTTGAAGTGTGAGTGTTCTCATAACGAACTGAGTCAGATTTTTATAAAGTTTTATTATTTCTTTGTGACGTGGATGTAAGTCTGCTACTGGTAATGCATCTATCTCTGGATGCGGTGTGTAAGCAGCTAGGACTGGTCAAGTTGTCCATCTCTGCTGAGTAGACCTAGTCTCACTTTATCTTTAGTATGTGGGAGGGCACCTTTAAACCAATTTATGTGCTCTTGGTAAGTGAGCGGAACTTCTATGTCCTCGTATGGACAGTATTCATCTGGTAGTTCATCACAATGTAAAAATGAAATGTATGTGTGTGTGCATCTGCAGGTGGGAATATTACCCAAGAGTAGAACACCTATGTTCTGTATGCCTCGTGTGCCTCAACCACAAAGGTAACAGTCCCACCTAATGCAGGGAACCCAAAATGTAATGCTGCATTTGCCTTATCTTGGACAGACATTTTTCAAGGAAGTTTTTAGTATGGGAAAGAGATAAGGTTTCATGCACAATGTAGGGAACTATAATTCTTCAAGCTTGAATATGCCTACAGCCAATATGTGCGATATACCTGCTCGACTGCGACTGATTTTTCCCTTCCCACTCCAGACATCTCTGGATAAATGTGAGTAGGGGTCTCTGAGAAAGCACGACTGAAGTACTCAAATTTGACCATTAAATAAGAACCAAACCCATGTTGATGGCGCCATGTCGTGTAGTTCCTACAAATCTATTTAGGATCTGCGCTTTTAGACAACATAAACTAAGGGATTGGTGTCCAGACTGCTTCCAGACACCCCCGAGGATATGTTAGTCTGTAGACCAGCTAGCTCACAGTGCCACGATAAGCCCCACAAACTTACCAAGGAGCGAATAGTTTCTGGCAACTATCTAACATGACATCCCTGATCCCTCAGGGATCGTGGAAACAGTACAGTAATTTTCGCTCAGTCACTCGTGCTGACTTTGTCTCAGAGAGATACACAGAATAAATGGTGGGGTCGTTTTCAATAAGTATTTATTGAACCAGCGTCATTCTAGTACAAATACGTGTGCTGCAACAACCATGAGTCAGAAACATATATAGACGATTACAAGCACCAATAGAGTAAATAAAATGTAGAATTCTACCATAGTGCTAAAACTGTGAATATATGCAGGCATATAAATACATGACACTAATAATGCGTACTTCTACTATGCAAACCCTAACTAGTTGTACCTAAGTGTACCTAGCATGTATGTAGGTGTATAGCCAAGAATCGCCCTAGGAAAAGAACCAACCCCATTACCTGATGTAAGAGAATGAAGGACCCCGTCTTGGTCTCGAGTTGGACACCCCGCAAGGGATGCCAGACCACTGCGTGCTGGAGTGTCTGCATGCAGGGACTTCAGCGTCTCGTGTCAGCGTGTCAGCATAGAAGTTTCTTCTCCTCTGGCTGCCCAGTGAAGATATGGTGCTTATATACCTGCAAGTTACCCTCACGGGTTCTACCTAGATTTGTCATGGTACTATGGGCATGTCGGTCAAGGATGACGATAGTGGTGACCCTTATACAGAGTTATTATGCAGAAGATGGTAATCCTGCTGTGATACTGAGAATCCTCATTTAGGAGAAAACCACACAACATTTATTCAGCACCTAACTAGCTAAAAGGTCAGCGCCAGAACCATTATATAGAACAGTGGTAGGACAGATGTAGGTGAAAGGTCGTGCAACTACCTAGGCCTATATTGGGGTACATTGGAGTTCATGACATTGTAAGGGCACAGAGTGGAGTGCTGTGTTGTATAGTGGCACAGAGTGTAACAGAGTCTGTGAGTGGAGTTGCATAGAGTCGAGTAGAGTGTGATAGAGTGAAGGGGTATAGCGTGGGGTGTTGTACAGTGCCATAGAGTGGGGTAAAGTGTCATGCAGTGGAGTAGAGTGGAGTAGAGTGGAATGGAGTCCAGTTAAGTGGCATAGAAAAGAGTGGAGTAGCGTGTTGTAGAGTTGAGAGGCGTGGAGTAAACTGGAGTGGTGTAGTATTCAGTGGAGTAAAGAGTTGTAGAGTGGAGTGGTGTGTGGTACGGTGAAGTGACTGATGTGTTGTAGAGTGTTGGAAATTGGCGCACAGTGGAGTCGAGTAGAGAATCGCAGAGTGGATTAAAGTGTTGTATAGGGGAGTAGTGTGCAGTAAAGTAGAGTATGCTACAGTATGTTAGAATGGAGTGGGATAGACTGTTGTACAGTTGAGTGGCATAGATTAACATGCAGGGGAGTGGCATAGAGTGCAGTGGTGGAGTACAGTGGAGTAGTGTCTCAGAGTCAAGTATATTAACTGGGGTAGAGCGGCATAGAGGGAGTTGTGTACAGTGTCTGAAATAGGAGTAGAGTGAAGTCGAGTACTATAGAGTGAAGTAGAATCATGGTACACTGGCATTGACAGGCGTACATTGTTGAGCTAGATAGTGGAGTATAATGTGGTAAAATGGAGGGGCGTAGACTATTGTTGAGCAGAGAATAGTGTTGAATGGAGTGCAGTGGAGTGGCGTGGAAACAAGAGGAGTTGGGTAGAGAGGAGTGGCATAAAGTGGAGTAGCATAGAGTGCAGTGGCGTAACATGGAGTGGTGCATAGTGCAATAGCATACAGAGGAGTGGTGTAGAGTGGAGTAGTGTACTGTGGAATAGCAGAGAGTGGAGTGTGGTAGAGTGGAGTTATGTACAGTGGAATAGCGAAGAGTACAGTGTTGCAGAGTGGAGTGGCATACACTGGAGTGGTGTTGACTGTAGTGGCATAAAAAGTAGTAACGTACAGTTCAATAGTTCCTCATCGGTGATTTGCCGCGCTTTATAAATCCCTGATTGATTGATTGATTGATTGATAGTGTACAGTATATTACTTTAAAGTGGAGTTGTGTAGAGTGGATGGGGTAAAGTGGTTTGGCGCACAGTGGAATAGCATACAGTGGAGTGGCGGACAGGGGAGTGGCATGCAAGGGAGTGGCCTACAGTGGAATAGCATGCAGTAGAGTAGTGTACACTGAAATAGCATACAGTGTAGTAGCATAGAGTGGAATAGCATAGATTGAAGTGGTGTACACTGGAGTGGTGTAGATTGGAATAGCATACAGTTGAGTGGCGTGGAGTGGAAAAGAGTGGAATAGCATACAGTGGTGTGGGGTACAGTGGAGTAGCGTAGAGTGAATTAGCGTACAGTACAGTGGCATACAGTGGAGTGCCATACTGTGGAGTGGGGTACACTAGAGTGACAAAGAGTGGAGTGGCGTAAGGTGGAGTGGCGTAGAGTGGAGTAGCATAAAGTGGAGTTGGGTAGAGTAGTGTGGTGTACAGTGGAATAGTGAATAGTAGAGCGGAGTGGAGTGGCATAGAGTGGAGTGGAAGGAGTGGAATAGCACACAGTGGAGTGGCGTACAGTATAGTTGCATACAGTTGAATAGTGTAGAGTGGATTGGCGTACAGTATAGTTGCGTACTATGGAGTGACATAGATTGGAGTGGTATAAAATGGAGCAACAAACCGTGGAATAGCATACAGTGGAGTAATGTACAGTGTACAGTGCAGTGCGATAGAGAGGCATATAGGTTAGTGGTATACAGAGGAGTGGCGTACAATTAAATAGCATGCAGTAGAGTAGCGTACACTGAAATAGCATTAAGTGGAGTAGTATAGAGTGGAGTGGTGTACAATGGATTGGCGTACACTGGAGTGATGTAGATTGGAACAGCGTACACTGGAGTGGCATAGAGTGGAGTGGCATAGAGTGCAGTTGGGCACGGTGGAGTAGCGTACAGTGGAATAGTATAGAGGGAATTGGCGTACAGTGTAGTGGTATACAGTGGAGTGGCACAGTGTGGAGTGGGGCACACTGGAGTGATGTTGATTGGAGAGGCATAGAGTGGAGTGCCATAGAGTGGAGTGGGGTAGAGTAGAGTAGCGCAGAGTGGAGTGGTGTACAGTGGAATAGCATACAGTAGAGTGGCGTACAGTGGAGTGGCATAGACTGGAGTAGCACAGAGTGGAGTGGGGTAGAGTAGAGTGGCACAGAGTGACATAGAGTGGAGTGGTGTACAGTATACATTGCAGTGGCATAGAGTGGTCTGGAGTACAGTGGAATAGCGCACAGTGGAATGGCATAGAGTGGAGTGGTGTAGTAGATCATTTGGAGTGGTGGCATGGATAATTGCGTAGAGTGGAGTGGCATAGAGAGGAGTGGTGTACAGTGGACTGGTGTAGAGTGGAGTGAGGTACAGTGTAGTGCTGTACAGTAGAATAGTGCAGAGTGAAGTGAAGTAGAGTGAAGAGGCATACAATGGAGTGATTTACAGTTGAATAGCATACATTGGAGGGGGTAGAGTGGAGTCGCATAGAGTGGAATGGCGTAGACTGGAGTGGCGTATAGTGAAGTACAGTGTAGTGGCATACAGTGGAAAAGCGTAGACTGGAGTGTCGTACAGTGGGGTGGTGCAGAGTGGAGTGATGTAGAGTGGAATACCCTAGAGTCAAGTTTTGTAGAATGGAGGGTGGTAGATTATAGTGGTGTACAGTATAATAGCGTACTGTGGAGTGGAGGAGAATACAGTGGAATAGTGTAGAGTGTAGTGTCGTAGAGAAGAGTGGCATAGAGTGGAGTGGCAGACAGTGGAGTATAGTACAGTGGAGTGGTGTGGTGTAGAGTGGTATGATGTTACGTTTACTGGTTTGCATTGTAGCAGCATAGAGTGGAGTGGCATATAGCAGAAAAGCATGGAGTGTAGTGTCAAATACTATATTTGCGTACAGTGGAGTAGAGTAGAGTGGAGGGGTGTACAGTGAAGTAGCATAGGCTGGAGTGCCATAGAATGAAGTGGCGTAGAATGTAACAGTGTAGAGTGGTGTGGTGTAGAGTGGAGTTGCATATAGTGGAGTGGAGTGGCGTACAGTGGATTAACGTTGAGTGGGGAGGCATATTGTGGAGTGGTGTAGAGTGGAGTGGCACAGAGTGGAGTGGCATAGAGTGTGGTAATTGAAACAGGCACAGTGTAAACGTTTGTGGATGGATGTAGATGTAATGTGTCAGTAATATACATTATGAGGTGTAAATGGCAATTTGTGATAGTATGTGTGACTAATGTAAGCAGTGTTAAAGTTACATGTTTTTAAAAACTTAAGGGCCTGATTACGAGTTTGGCGGTATCACCATCTTACCACTGTGGCGGCGGTCCAAAGAATACCACTGAGTTGGCGGTCTTCAGCCCGCTGTATTATGATGCATGTAGCCTGAACCACCAACTGCAGTCGATGGAGTGTGTCCTTCATGGGCCGCGGCGGACTGCAATGTTGGCAATGCGTACTCTGTTGCCATCAGGGCTGTGGCTTCCTGCCAAGCCATTTATAAAAACACAGTTGTACTGACGGTTCCCTTGTAGCGGTTTCTCGACAGTGGTAGGCCGTCGTGGTACACTCTCAGCAAAGCCCCAGAACAGTGCCCATTGGATGGATGCAAAAACAACATTGCTGGTATTCAGTGGCCAAGTGAACACACCTGCAAATCACACTATAAAACACACCCCATCCTAGACCATGATCCTTTGCCTCTCCACTGCAACACAGCAAGACATAGACCACACTGTTTTGTTGAGATAAGGCAGCCCTTTTTTCTCTATCCCATTTAACACTCTCCACACACTTTTGCTGCATTTTTTCTAATATCCCTTTTTTTTTGTCAATTTCACTCACTTTAATTTAGAGTTATGTTATGTCAAAAAAATCCATACTTGTCAGAGGCTGAGTTGTCAGTCATAGTGGATGAAATCATAAGAGTAGAGCCACAATTATTTGGAGCCCAAGTCCAACATACTCCTCTCAGGGGGAAGGTGTGTTCCCTGGCCACCAAGCAACACCTGGAGGCCCAGAGGACTGACAGTGGTCCTCCCAGTGCCCCTTTACAACTGTTTCCCTAAAAAGGAGAAAATAATGGCCATCCTGCATTCTGAGGGCTTCACAGGCATAGCTGGGGGGAGTGCAGTCTGGTAAGTTACACTTCACTAACTGTCACAACACTTCAATGTCCTGTGTGTTTTCATCGCAGCTTTTGCTATTGCGTTGTCAATCTACTTTCCTAACATGCAATACTCAAAGTATCAGAGATGTTTGATTGTTAGTGTCAACATGAACTTTTGCATATAAGATCACATGTATCAATATTCATTACATGCCACATGTTGTAATGGTGTCTCAATCAATCAATCAATCAGGGAATTGTAAGCGCGCTACTCACCCGTGAGGGTCTCAAGGCGCTGAGGTGGGGGCCGCAGATCTGTTTAGCCCGAAGAGCCAGGTCTTGAGGGTCTTCCTTAAGGTGTTCAGGAGGGGCGCGTCTGATGTCTGCCGGTAGCTCGTTCCAGGTCTTGGCTGCAATGTGAGAGAAGGATCTTCCGCCTGCTCTGGCTCTGTGGATGCGCAGGGTTTCGGCCAGTGCGAGGTTGGAAGATCGGAGGTTTCTTTTGGGTACGTGGAAGTTGATTCTGTCGTTGAGGTATTTGGGTCCGTTGTTGTGTAGGCATTTGTAGGCGTGAGTGAGGATTTTGAAAGTGACTCTTTTCTCCACGGGGAGCCAGTGGAGACTTCGTAGGTGTTGGCTGATGTGTTCGTGTCGGGGGATGCCGAGGACGAGTCTGGCGGCGGTGTTCTGTACTGTCTGGAGTTTGCGGAGTAGGGACTTGTTGATGCCGGCGTAGAGTGCGTTTCCATAGTCCAGTCTGCTGGTGATGAGTGCATGGGTGACTGTCTTCCTTGACTCAGGGGGATCCACTTGAAGGTCTTGCGGAGGATGCGGAGGGTGTTGAAGCAGCTGGAGGTGACGGGCGTTGACCTGTCGGTTCATGGAGAGTGATGAGTCGAGTACGATGCCGAGGTTCTTGGCGTGGTCTGAGGGGGTAGGTGGGCTTCCAAGGCGGTCGGCCACCAGGTGCTGTCCCATGCAGAAGGGGTGGTACCGAGGACGAGGACTTCTGTCTTCTCGGCATTGAGCTTCAGGCAGCTGTTGGTCATCCAGACTGCAACGTCTTGCATTCCTTTCTGGAAGTTGAGTTTGGCAGTGGTGGGGTCTTTGGTGAGGGACAGGATGAGCTAGGTGTCATCGGCGTAGGATACGATGTTGAGGCCGTGTTGTCGGACGATGGCTGCGAGGGGGGCCATGTAAATGTTGAAGAGGGTGGGGCTCAGTGATGAACCCTGTGGGACTCCGCAGGTGATTTTCATGGGGTCGGAGAGGAAGGGTGGGAGTCTGATCCTTTGGCTTCTTCAGGTGAGGAATGATCGGATCCAGTCCAGGGCTGTTCCTTGTATGCCTGCGTCGGTGTAGTCTGGACGACTAGTGTGCGATGGGAGACGGTGTCGAAGGCCGCTGATAGGTCGAGTAGGATGAGGGCTGCGGAGTGGCCTTGGTCCAGGAGGGTGCGGATGTCGTCTGTGGCGGCGAGTAGGGGCGGTCTCTGTGCTGTGGTTGCTTCAGAATCCGGATTGGGACGGGTCGAGGACGGCGTTCTCTTCAATGAATCGTGTCAGTTTCCTGTTGACTGTTTTCTCTGCAACTTTGGCTGCGAAGGGGAGGAGCGAGATGGGCCGATAGTTCTTGAGGTCGGTGGGGTCAGCTGTGGGCTTCTTGAGCAGGGGTCTGACTTCTGCGCGCTTCCAGTCGTCTGGGAAGGTGCCTGTTTTGAAGGTGGTGTTGATGGTGAGTTGTAGTTTGGGTGCAATGGCGGCCACGGCTCTGTGGTAGATGTGAGGGGGGCAGGGGTCGGTGGGGGCCCCCGAGTGGATGCTTTTCATGGTCGAGGCAGTGTTTTCGGCCGTGATCGGTGTCCAGTTGGACATGGTGGGCTGGCTGGTGTTTCTGGGGGCGGGGGCCGTCTGTGGCGCCTGGTGGATGGTCGATGAAGTTGTCGTAGAGGTTTTTGATCTTGAGGTGGAAATAGGTTCCAAGCTTGTCGCAGAGGTCTTGGGATGGGGTGATGTCTGTGGCTTCGCTGCGTGGGTTGGTGAATTCTTGAATGACACTGAAAAGTTCCTTGGAGTTGGTGGAGTTGGCCAGGATTTTGTTGTGGATGAAGTTCCTTTTGGTGGCTCTGATCTGGTTGTGGTAGTCCGTCATGGCGTCCTTGTAGGTGGTGTAGTTTTAGGTTGTCTTGGTGTTTCTCCTGTTCTTCTCCAGGCGTCTGCAGGTGCGTATGGCTTCTTGGAGAGCGGTTGTGAACCAGGCGGCTTTCCTGGGGCGTTGTCTGTCGGGGTTGCGTAGAGGGGCAAGCTCATCTGCGCAGTTGGAGATCCAAGTGTGGAGTTCTCTGGCTGCGTCATTTGCGCTGTTTGCGTCGGGTGCCCAGGTGTGGTTGTCTCGGCTGAGGGTGGAGTTAAGTTGCTCGTCGGTAACCTTGCTCCAGTTCCTTCGTGGTGGGCGTGGGGCTGGTTTGGGTGCCTTGGGTTTGTTGATGGCGAAGTGTACGCAGTGGTGGTCGGTCCATGGCGGCTGCGTTGTGTGGCTGAAATGGACGCTGTTTCCTGCCGCGAAGATGGGGTCGAGGGTGTGTCCTGCTCTGTGGGTCGGTGTGTTGACGAGTTGTTTAAGTCCAAAGCTGGTGAGGTTGTCACGAAGGATAGTGGAGTTGGGGTCACTGGGGTTGTCGAGGTGGAAGTTCAGGTCTCCAATGAGTATGTAGTTTGTTGAGGCGATCGCGTGGGGTGCGATGAAGTCGGTGATGGTGGTGGCAAAGGGTGTTCGGGGGCTGGGGGTCTGTAGACGAGGTTCCTCGGAGTGTGGCTTTGGGGTGGTCTGGATCTTGAAGTGCAGGTGTTCGGCGGAGGGGAAGGTTTCGCTGGAGGTGGTGAGGCGGAGGGTGCTCTTGTGGACGATGGCGAGGCCCCCTCCTGGGTGGTTGGGGCGGTCTTTCCTCTGGATCTTGTATCCATCTGGGATGGCGGTGCTGATGTTGGGGGCGGAGGATGCGTTGGTCCAGGTCTCTGTGAAGAAGGCGATGTCGGGCGAAAGAGAGTCGAGTAGGTTCCAGATTTCCATGGCGTGTTTGTGTACGGAGCGTACGTTAAGGAGGATGCATTTTAGGGTGTCGCCGGTGCTGGCGTCGGCGGTGTTGGAGGCCGGGGTGGCGGTGAGGGTCTGGCGGCAGTGAAGGCAGGAGAACTGGCCGTGGGTCATGTTCGGCGAGGCCTGTTGGCATTCTCTAAGTCTTCCAGGGTTAAGTGCGAGGAGGGTGGTGGTGTCGTAGCGATGGGTAGTGGGAGGTCCAGGGTTCCTGGCGCTGGCCGTGGTCGAGTCGCGGACGGGCGCAGACGGGCTTGCCTTTGGTGCGCCTTCGGCGCGCCAGCGGCGTGGCCGCACGGCGGCTGCCATTAAGTAGGGGAGGGAGGAGTGGCTGGGAGGCGGGAGCAGGGGAATTCCGGGGGGGAATTCAAGGGGGAAATTCCGGAGGGGAAATTCCGGGGGGGGAATTCCGGGGGGTGGGGCCGCAGGTCAGCAGTGGCGAAAGGCAAAAGGAACAGGCAGGCATGAGAAAATAAAAACAGTGGTGGAATTAGAGCAAGACACACATGGGCACAATAACAGTGGCACAACAGGGAAAAATTAAGAAAAAAAAAGGCGGCTGAGAAGGTTACGGTGGTTGGAGGCAGTCTGGTCCCAGTTGGAGCGGGCAGCAGCCTCGAACCTCCCAAGGAGGAGGTCGGGGTCTGGAGGCAAGAGACGGCACAGCGGAGCAGTGGGAGAGAGTGGACCTAGACCGAGGGTCGGAGGTCTTACTGTCTGTAAGTGTATTACTATAAAAATATCATCCCAGGACCCATGATATGTGTCAATGTGTAAATGTATGGTCCAGCCCAACTGCATTTTGCCAACAGGTATGTTACACTAACCATTTGGCACGTGTTGGTAAGTAGAGATTAGAATTACTACAACTACCACGAGGCCCTGTTTCTGTAACAGATAACAAGATGCAATAGTGATTTTGCCCATTCTCACTTGTCTGCCATGTAACAACTGACGTTCATTTCTCATGGACTGAGCAATCTGCATCCAATGCTCTACTTAGAGACTTCTCTGCCTACTTAGCTTTATGTTGCCCTGTTCTCCTCAAGTGAAACTATTGCTGGCATGAGTGACACCATGCCAAGTGTGTACCTCAAATATGTGTAAGTCATTAAGCTACGTCAGCTAATTAGAAGTGGCAGGTGAACCATTGACTCTGCACTGCTCACATTCCATGGTCTAAAAGTCTGGAAATGGGCGGTACACTGGAGGCTGTCGTCTCCTTCCTCTCCCTGGGTACCTATGTGTGGAGTGAAAACAATTTTGAACAGTGTCCGGAGTAACATATCTGAAGAGTAAGCCAAAAGTCATGTAACAAGACATAGCTGGTTCTGAAAACATTACACATATTATTCACATAATAATTGTCTACTGTCCAACATCCACCTATAATCACCATTTGTGGTCTTCACATGTGTCTGTAACAGAAACATGCACATTATACACCCAAAACTGTATCATGGTCACCATAATATTGTCAAGTTTAAATTGTTCTCACAAAATACGGTCACCGGTGGTGTACAGTGCACCATGGTAATATGTTTGTGTAAAGGAAATTACAGAGCTATGGAGTAATACATATGTAAACAGGTTACAACACATTTGTAGTGGGGGTGGCGCACTTAACAGTCACCAATACTGTAGTTCCAACTGCTAAAATGACGGATGCCTTACCTCGCATATAGGACATTCAGAACCTACTGCTCCCGGCAGAAGTTCGACCGTGTGATCGGCGGTTTCATCAGCGGTGGTCGCTGGTGATAGTGATGGTTGTGGTCAAACGGCTGTGTCCGTCTACTCTGATGACCACATACATGGCGTACAATAACTCACTTGCCTCCTGACACTGCTGCTATCAACACCTCCTTCACTGTAGCTGTTGTTTGCCACCTCTTGGAGCAATCATGTGAGAGAGCCCCTGCCTTCTCTCCAGAGGAGCTGGAGAAACTGGTAGAAGAAGTGTTTTCCATGTCTAGCCAGCTCTATGGCTCACCAGGGGAACAGGTACCTATCTTACATAGATTTTGTACTCTGTTTAACACCATCCTTTCCATTTCCATAGGCTACAATGTGCCTCTGAGTCCCAGTGTGAGTCCTGATTACTGTTGTAAGATTTTGTGGTCCCTACATAAGGCAATCCTGTAATGGATTGTGGAGCACTGTACATTGTGTACCTAAGATCACCATTGTGATGTTTGATAAGCCCTGGATTTTACTTGTGGTGCATGCATGCACAGTGGAGCAGAGTTTTTTCCTTGCTCGTGCTCGACAACATTAAGTTGGCGAGCGAGAACATTTTTACTCTAGACCACCTCCCAAGATTTCTCAATGCAGGCGGTCGTGGATGGCTACTACCACTTGCATTGAGAGACCCGCTCTGGTTGAGGAAGCTAGCGCTCGAGGTGCACATCTACTTAAGCTGCAGAAAGAAGCAGCACCCTCTTGAGCTGTGCATGGCATTGTTCGCGCTGATTTTCCAGTGCAGAACAAACACCCAACGCTAAAAATCACCACGAACGGCGCAACCTAACACACTCCGCAGCTTATGGAACTCCCGATAGCGCAGCCACGTTTTTTGGTCACTCGCAAACTCTGCACAGGCCTACCTACAGGTCTGTTGTCACTTTTCCTTATGTCATGCTTGCACTGTATAGGCCTATTGCACATGTGATATAATAACAGTGCAGATAGTTGGTTACTATAGAAGAGAATTTGATATATGAATCACCAGCTTTGTTACCTTAAACCAAAAAAACAATAAATACAATGGTATATTGATGCCATCCCTGTAAGAGTACCACATATGGCAAAAGGTGTGTCCTGTAAAAGCAATACATACCACACAAACTCAATCAGATGTAGCATGATATCCAATTAAGTTGTCCACATGTCCACACACCCCCAGAGAGGAAGCTCTCAGTTTCTATGTGACCCATGTGTTAAGATGTAGTCTATACTATGGTACCAGCCTGTATGGACTGTATGCATCAGATCAATGGGCCTGGCTATAAAGGTTTTTGTACAATCATGCACAAGTAGTTTACCCTTCAGAAGGTCACAATGGTGCACTGTGTTTCATAGTAGCTCACATCATAGTACATGTAGGATGATGATGTTAGTGGGCTGGCTTAGTCAGTGTAGGACATGAGCAGGGTTGAAGATAGTCAGCAGATGACTCCAAAAGTGAGCATTCATGTCTGTGTAGTGCTCAGCATGCGAGAACTACACATGTAGTATTTTGACTATTGATTTAGACGTATGCTAGATGTAAATAAAATGTGTCAACCAAATAGAAATCCAAAAACTTGAAGTTATAATCTGTGAATTCATCTATTGTATCCATACAGGTCAATGCCCATCAAAGGCAGTGCATTTGGAAAGCCATCGCCCGGAAGGTGTGAACCCTGGGGGTCTATTGCTGGCCAGCATCCATTGCAGGAAGAGGTGAAAGGACCTGAGGCGCTGGACCCGGAAGATCATGGAGGTCCAGCAGGAGATACCTCCCAATGTGGACGGGGTGCTTGCCGGACCCTGACCTTCCTAATGGCCTGCATACTGGTAGTGGCCTACCCTGAGCTTTATAGGCAGTTGAGGGCCCAACAGCAGCTACAAGAGGGTAAGTCCTGGCCAGAGCCATACATGCTACATTGCCAACTTTGTGTGTTACAGGCAGGCATTTCCCCATCAATATTGGGGGTGGCCCATGTGCTATGTACAAGAAGATTTACTGTTTGCGTAGGACTGGTAGGAGGTACATGCTGATGTGCTGTGCCTATTGTCTTTATGACCAAGAACACAGCAGAGTCCAGTCCACTACCAATTTACTGTCTTGAGCAGACACATGGCTGAGTGAACTGATAAATCATCTCATGTTCTTTGATGTTGTGGGTGACAATTGTACTAAACAGGCCACTTGTATTCCTTGTGTAAGGAGTTCCCTCACTATTTCCTTTCATGTGATGGTGGCCCTATTACATGTGACATGGCATACAGTGCACTCTTAATGCAGTGACTGGACAACACTTTCCATTGGTAAGTTGGGATTCAACAGTGACACAAATGTGCAAACATAACTGGTGCCATCAGCATTAGTGCCTACATGTTATCCAGTGTACATTTCCCTGTTGGTAGTTCATCTGCAATAGTGTTTCAAAATTAATTCACTGACTGATGACGTGTATCAGGGAGTGAGATGCAGAAGTGCAGAGATCATATGTGAGTGTCTACACTCATTCTTACAAGGCACTTTGTGTCTGCTATACCAAATAGTGCTGTGATGTGCCATGCCATTAGGACTATAGTGATCCCACACCTTCATGTCATAGATATTCAGTGACACACAACAACTTTCAAAGGTGCATTGGCCTGTAGGAATCCAATCTATGAATGGTGTAATAACCTGTACCAAGCAGGATTGTGGATGTTTATATGGCTATAAGAAGTCTTATGCTGTGTGCATTTAGAGTATCTATCTCTCAATATTTTGGCCCTCTATGTCTCCAGGCTACTTTTCTATGCTACATGTGATACATAGCTTAACTACTTTAGTACAGCTTTCATTAGACTTTTTCAGAAGTGGATATATGATGAAGTTTCAAGTCTAAGTGTTATCAGTGTGCAGTGAGCATTTACATGCAACATGATTTCTGTTACAGCACATAGTGATGGTACATTGGTCTTTAAATTGACCTTCATGACATCATGATGTTTTGTAAGGTAAACTAACATTTGGTGAAATTTGGGCCTTGTGTGAACATTGTGGAAATGTATATTTTGTAGCCATTCTATTTGGTAACAACATTTTACTATGGTATACTACAAGTGCCAAATTATACAAGGTAATCAACTATCCTAGTATGGACATAAGGATGGAGTGTAGACAAGTCTATCAATGCATTTGGAGCTGCCTGGGTTATGACATAACTGGGACCAACTGTTTCCAGGTTATGTTGCATCCATGCATGTGCTCATGCTAATGTTGAAGCCTACATAGTGAACCATGAAGCTTGTGTGATATGTGCACTTAATAAATGTTTTCTGTTGATATGTGATGGTCTGGTGTGGAAATGCAGTTGCAGTAAACCAATTTACATGTCATTTCAGATTTATCCAGGGCAAGTGAAGGAGAAGGGGCCAACGTCGTTGGGGATACAGCTGGTCACAGTGCGTTTGGATGTTACAGTTCGGATATGGAGGGACCCAGTGACCAAAAGGATGTGGGGAGTACCACAAGGGACACAAGCTCAAGTTTTTCATATACAGAATCACCCTTCAGTGGACACTCCCAAGTGGTGCTTGACCTCACAGGATTAGTTCCACCTTCATCCTTGTCCACCACCCCCAGTTCCATCGCCATCCTCCTGATCCCCAAACAGTTGGTTAAGCCCACTCCCCTAAAAGGGGCACCGCCTTCTATGTTCCAGGCACCTTAGCCCCTGCCCTTGTCCCTCCTACTGCACTGAGTGCAGAGGCTATTGACCTCCTGAGTTACATCTCTGTGAGTCAGACTGCACTCCTGAATGCCATCCAGGGGCAAGGCATCCATCTGCAGCAGATAGTGGCCTACCTGGAAGCCATTCACAATACCATGTCTGTCTTTCAGAGATCTTTTCAGGTACTGGCCTCCTCACTCACTGCAGCCTCCCATCCACCCCAACCTTGTGTTCTTCCCCCAGCCCGTACCCATATAAATACCATATTACCAAACATGCCGAAATCACATGCACATATTGCCATGCACCCATCTATACAGTCCCAAGCAGCACACACACACAAGCATCCCAACATAAAAAGAAATTGCACGCATCCAAACACACAGTCACCACACCCACCACTGACAACACCACAGCCACATACAGCACTCCCCCATCACATCTCCACACAGCACAGGAGACAGCACACAGGCATGCACACACCACCACCTCACTACCACATCCCCACCCAGCACGGATACATTCACACCCACATGCACCATCACAACCACCATCACATTCATACAGACAATGAAGACATCCACACCCACAGTCACCACCACATCAGCAGTCACAACATACACATGCTGCTCTTCCACTGCACCAGCATCCACAGACACATCACTCACACTGTACACACCTAAGACACTCAAACAGAAACAATCACACACCCAACAGACACCTGAGAAACAAGACAAACCCATACTTGCAGCACAAACGCCTGACACAGATGCGCCTACAGCGCAAGAGTCCCAAACACATCAGACACTGACACTCCCTCTATCTCCAAGAACCCACTCACTCTCAAAGCTCTTCCCAAGTTCCCTACTGAGGATTCAACCTTCACCTGGCCCTCTGCCCTCCCATCCCATCTACCACCCTTTCCACAAAGGTTGCAACCCCTGCCACACCCAAACTCACAACTTCCACCTCCAAATCCACCCCTAGTCTAGACCCATCCTCCCCTACCAAGGCTCCCACTTCGAAAAGTCAGACCATCCCTTCCGACTCCCAAACCCCACCTCCTAAATGTCAGGCCACGCCTACCTCTTCCAAACCCCCACCTTCCAAACACAAGGACACCCTTCCCAAACCCAAACATCCCCTTCCCAAGTAAGATCTTTAAGGTTCCTGCCATGCCCAATCGATGCCCCTTTGTGTGGAGGTTCCTTGGCAGTGTCATGAAGGGCAGGTTTAGTGGCACAGCAGTGTGCTGGACCACACAATGTGAGAATGGACTGGCCATTGGTCTTTGGTTTACTACATCAAATTGTTTTTGCAAAATAAACATTTGCTTTGCTTAGAACATATTAGTCCTGCCATTACGTTTCTAACTATTTGATGATATTGGATACTTTGTAATGCATGACTACAGTTGTGTTTGTTTCATCCCTGATTGCTGATCCAATTGGAGTGGTTACTATGATCTGACATTGGAACCAGTGCTAGAGTTACACAGGACAAGAGGAAATGTCCAATGGATGGATATGTGGGATGAAATCAAATTAGAGCTGACATTGCATTGGGTTGTATTTCATATGGTAAGTATTTCAGCTTGGCTTGGCCAATGTCAACATTATTTAGCTTGCACTTCTCCCTATGATGTCGGTTGGATATGTGTAAGATGTGTGCAAGTTAGTTATTTGTCCATCCACACATGAACTGTCATGCCTTATTAGGAATTGTATTTGACATGTGGCCATGTTTGTTTGTGCACCTTACATCTACTTTATCTAGATGTGAGTCAAATGCTGTTACTGCTGTGTTTGCTTTCATGACTTGCACTTACACATTGCCCACCAATTCATGGCACTTGGTTATGTTATTGGTTGTCCCTGATATACTTCTATCCACAAGTTCTGTGCACTTAGAGGTTTCAAGGCATGTGCAAAGTGACTGTGGCCAGGGCCCCAGCCTTCCATGGGTCCACCTGGTAGAGGCAAACCTAATCTGCAGAGAGTATTTATATTGTAACCTTTGAATGCTTCTCACACTGATTATTTGGAATCCCATTTACCTGACGTTACCTTTTAATATGGGTGATGTGTGAGTCCATTACAGAGATTTAGCAGAGAAGGTATGTTTCAGTTTCATGACACATCCATACAGATGTATCTTCAATATTACAACAGGACCTAGCATGTGAGCAATGTGAGGGTAACACAGAGATTAATAGATGTGATTTTGATGAGGCGGTGCTGTTGTGTGACGCATTTTAATGCAACATCACTATCCCTGATTATGAGATGTGAACACATGTGGACTTTTGTAGAGTGTGCCTGTGCAGTGTCAGTGACCTGGCCAAAGAGGGCATCATAGAGCTATAATTGGATCATACATTGAAAACAATTGTGAACAGGGGCCCACAAAATATGTTTGACCCAGGGACCCCAAACCCCTTGCCAGGTCCATGGCGGGGCATCTATTTGCTGAGGAGTTGATGGAAACTGGTATGAGTATAGCTTACTGTCAGTTGGGTCCATGACGGTGTTTGTTTTGAACGTCATCGAGCAGGAACAGCAGCGGCAGGATGTGTGTGATCGGCTCCATGGCGGCACAAGGCATGTGAAGCTGAGTACAGGTGAGTTTTATGATCCTGCAAAATCCCCATACGTGCATCCTGTCTAAGCACAAAAAATAAAATGTAAATTAAAAAATGCATTCCTTTTTCATAAATAACATAAACATTGAAAACAACACTAGTAGTCAGATTTTCTTTTCTAACTCCACTTTAAGCAAACATACGGAAAATGCTGAACTTTGGAGTGGCAAAAGTAAAGAAAATGGTGGGCTTTGTAGTGGAAAGATTTACTATTCCTATTCCAAACTGAGAAAAACTAGAACAAGTGTTGGACTTTGAAGAGGTTAGATTTACTATTCTCACTTCAACATAAGCAAAATCAGGGAAAGTATTGGACTTTGGAGGGGTAAGATATGCTATTCCCACTCCAATCTAAGCTAATGTAGATGGATGGATGGATGAATTGTTAAATTTACAATTAGCACTCCAATCTAAGTAACAGTAGAGACAGTATTGGTATTTGGAGGGCTATATTTACTATTCCCACTCCAACATAAGCAAATCACGGAAAGTGTTGGGGCCCGATTCACAAAACTAATCTGAGACAAAATTCTAAATATATGACTTCTGGTATTCACAGAAGGCACTTACGAGTGTTTGGTATTCACAGAAATCACTTACGACTCCTATCTTTACGTCCGCACTCAGACTGGAATTTCTGCATTCGGGGCAGAATTTCCACACCCGGGCCGGAAATCCCACACTTGGGACGGAATTTCCGCACCTGGGCCGGAATATCCGCCTCCGGGCCGGAATACCCGCTTTCGGGCCAGATGATCATTTTCATCCATGCTAAACACCTGTCCAAGTACCTACCATCCCCAACCATGCTCCAGCTGAAACACTGCAGCACAACAGCCAATCCCAGCCCTGCAGCACATCTGAAAGCAGAGCAAACACACCCAAATCTTCAAACATGTCGCTGAATGTGTTTGTTTCTCTGCCCCTTGCCATGCGTTAAGAAGACTTGAGGAGGTGCCGGAGGAGGAGGAGAGTAGAGAGGATATTCAGACAAAGGATAAACCTATTTAGGATGTCCAGCCAAGATGTCAGGGCCAGATACCATTTCCCTCCAGAAGTCATCTTGGAGATGGTATGTGAGTGGGAGCAGGAACTTGACTCTGTGACCTGCTGCTCCCATGCCATTCCAGCATATCTCAAGATACTTTCTTCTCTCCATTTCTTTGCGACGGGGTCATTCCAAAGGGTCTCCAGTGACCTTGTGGGCATCTCTCAAGCAAGCCAGTCGCAGTGCTTGCATCAGGTACTGAGCTGCATCAATTCAAGAGCCCACCTCCACATACGAATGCCCCAAACACTGGACATGAGACAAAGGGCAGCTAGAGATTTCTATCTCATTTCTCGCTTCCCACGTGTGCTGGGTGCAATTGATTGTACCCATGTGGCCCTTCAGCCACCCTGCCGCATTGCACACATATTCTGCAACAGACACTGATGGCATTCCATCAATGTGCAGGGTGTCTGTGATGCCAGTGAGAGATTCATTGATGTGCATGCAGTGTTTCCAAAGAGTACCCATGACAGCTTTGTATTCCGCATGTCACCTCTTGCCTGGCGGATGGCTGCGGGAGAATTTGGCAACATGTGGCTACTGTGTAAGTACCAAGCACTAAAAATGAGGGATATGTGTAAATGAAATGTATGAATGGCACCTCACACTAACAACCATTGTACAATAAGAATCATCAAGCAACATACACGGTCTCAACAGACACTGCATGTACCAAAGTATAGATCATGTTTTGTGTAAATTAAAGAGGGAAATGTAACCAATTGCCCTTTCTTCCCTCCTCCAGGTGATGCTGGGTATGCACTCTCCCCACAACTCCTCCCAACTTACAGACATCCAACCACTGTACCTCAGCGTAGGTACAATAGGGCACAAATACGAACTCGAGCCATCATAGAGCGCACTTTTGGTCTGTTGAAGTTGCGATTCAGATGTCTTGACCATACAGGGAGTGTGCTGATGTACTCCCCTGAAGTCATGTGCAAGATCATATTAACCTGTTGTGTTTTGCACAATATAGCTTTAACACATGGCTTACACATACCTCTTGTACCTCGGCTAGCTCTGAATCCCGGCAACCGGGCCATTGCATATAACAGAGGTCAGGGTATGCAAGTCCGTGATCAGCTGGTTGCCACGTTTTTCACATGAGCAACCTGTTGTGTCATGGACAAAATGTGGTTTGCAGTCTGTTGTCAATGAAAGTTGGATAATTATGACTCCGTCCAAAAATTCCATCCTGAGACTACTTTGCAAGCCACACTAACTGCATGTAAACCACAGCTGTTGACAGGAGTCAAAAGATTGACTGTGCATCAGGTCATGTGCCCATGTCAGCAATCAGTGTAGTGGATGTCCCTAAGGAATCTATTGACTCAGAGGATAATATGTATATGTTCTGAGAGACCTTCCCAGACCTTATGAGAATGGGTGTCTGAATCACAAAAAGGCCTAACTATTGCATTGTCAGAGCTTTTGCCCCCAACAGATTTGACTCCCCCAAAATGATGGGCCCACAATGTGAGTGACGATGTTCTGGTTGAATCTGGCACTATGTGTCTGGGATACACAGCACTGCTTCCCCACAATTTTCCGTAACACAACAGACAACTCTTGTGTTGACCAATAAATATGGACTACATGTACCACAATGCAAAGGAGGAGAAAACTAAACTGGGGTGTGAAGTTGTGCCAGCTCCCACCCTTGTCCCAGCCAAAATCTCATAAAATGGTCTTTTCTACCTTTTATTTCATGTATATGATTTTCTCTTACACTGGCATTTCAGGTTTCCATGCTACAGAACAGGATGGCAGAGGATTTGATCTGTGATGATCGATGAATCAGATTGAACACAAAATGGCTGCCAACTACTTCCTGTGATGTATTTCCTGTCTTCAACTACCTGTATGTCATTTCCTGTATGAAAGAATGGGTTCCCGTCTGTTTTTGGAACTTCCGGCACAACTACGTGCTTTCCGGTTGTGGAGCCTATGCTCCACAACCGGAGATTTCTGGTTGCGGAACCTATGCTCCACAACCGGAGATTACGTATTCAGGCCGGAAGCTCCAAAAACGAACCAGAACCCATTCTTACATACAGGAAATGACATACAGGAAGTGGTAGATAGGAAATACATCACAGGAAGTAGTTGGCAGCCATTTGGTGTTCATTCTGAGTCATCCTCTCGCACAGATCAGATCCTCTGCCATCCTGCTGCTCATTTCAACCTAATTTCCCCCAAAATGGCTGAGGGTTATGAGGAGAAAGCACCCCCTTTTACTGAAAGGGAATTAGACATCTTAGCTGAGGGGGTGCAAAACAAATATCCTCAGCTTAATGGGGGCCAGAGGACCAGTTGAGAAATGCAGCATGGGCCACACTATGGGCCAACATTGGTGAGCGCTGCAGTGCAGTGGGCGTATACACCAGAAAGGCCAGGGCATGACGCAAGTGCTGGGAGGACCAAAAACGCTGGGCCCGGCAGAAGGCCGAGGAGCTAATGGGCCAGTCTTCTCAGCACCATGTGCATTGTCCCCGCCTCTCGCCACTGTACCGGAGGGTCCTGCGTGCAGCTTGGCCGACCGTCCATGCTCAGCTGGAGGAGCATGAGCAGCAGAGACCTGGTAAGTGCATTATATGTGATATGTGTCTGGAAGTATGATGTGAGTGAAGACAGAGCTGTACCTTCATGTGTCCCTTGCCTCCAATTATTTATTCTGTGTCGATGCGGCGGCAGACATCCTCGCAGGCCCTTCACTTTTAGGAGACACCTCTATCAACCAGGTCCTAACTCAAGGGGAGGGCTGGGACACCCTTTTAGAACTCAAGAAGTCTCATGTTAAAACCATACTGCACGGGGCAATCCTGACTGAATATCTTAGGGGCAACGCGTCCCCTAGAGGCCTCCTTGTTTCTAACGAACCTCTTATTTTCCTGGACGATCCTATTTTTAGGAAAGACTGGTCACTCATCGCCTGGAAATGCACTAGGGATTGGCTAATCCTAATTATAAACACGGCTAAAAGGACTGCCGATGCCCTGTACATTAAAATCCAGGCGGATGAGCAGGGAATCAAAACAAGTATTATCTTGGCCACCTTCAAAAAGAAATTGGAGGAGACTAATACAGAAATTGGGGAGTACAAAGATTACCTTTTAAGGTCTAAAGTGGACAAGTTACAGAAAGATCTGAAAAAATTCTCGAGGGAGAAAGTGTACCCCTATGCCACAAAGAAAATGGAAGACATGAAAAGGGGTCCGGGTAGGGACAATAGGACATCTGACAGATCGGGTTCTAGTTCCGGGAGCGAGGATAGTGACTATGTCAGAAAACCTAGAAGGAGAGGTAGAGGTAGGGGTTTCTATGGGGGACCCCAGAACCGCCCCCATTTAACCCGATGTATACCCATTTCCCTAATAACAACTTTGGTTGGCCCCCACTATACCAACAACAATTCCAAGGGGTGCAGGGTGGCCACACACAACTCTTTCCCCAAGCACCGATTCCTTTTTTAGGGAGAGGCCGGGGACGAGGCAGAGGCAAACAGAAGGGAGACACAGGGGGAGTCCAGTGGGAAGATTTGGAACAGAGGGTAACCAGGAGCATGGGGAGGGATCTATCCCCGAGCACGAGCAGGGACTGACTTCCTTAGTAATGAATCTCTCTGACACTATCCTCACGAACACCCAACTATCTCTCTTGAACAAAGGCCTGGGCTTTGTCCCTACTCACCCACCTGATATTTTCAAAATTCGCCAGGAACTAGCATCTTTCTTCCGGAACATCAGACTCAGGGTCTTCTTTGGTCACCAAGAGGAGCATCCTACCTCAGAGGGGGATACAGACTTCCGACCAAAATCTAAATTCACCCCGGCACTGGGCGGCCTCCCAGTGGAGGTGGAGGCTTTTGAACAAGCAGTTGTTAAGGAGGTGGAATTGTGGGTTACCCTACATCGCTCCCCTTACAAAAACCTCTCGAACATTGAAACCAAGGCCCTTGATGAATTGAGAAACAACGAGGAGTTGGTTATCAAGCCAGCCGATAAGGGGGGCGCAATCGTAATACTCGACAAAACCACCTATGATACGGAATGTCTGAGACTCCTGGCTGACAGAAGAAATTATACCATCCTGAGAGAAGATCCTACTGATAAAATAAGAAGAGAGATTTCTTCAGTGGTGGAAGAAGCTGTACAAAATGAATGGATCACTGAAAAAGAAGGGGCTTTTCTTTGTCAACATGAGCCAGTGACCCCTTACTTTTATACTCTCCCTAAAGTGCACAAACCCACACGTCCACCACCGGGAAGACCTATAGTGTCGGGTATGGGTTCCCTTTTGGAACCATTATCGCAGTTTTGCGATTTTTTCCTCAAACCCATTGTGCAGTCGAGGCGAGCTTATCTTAAGGACACTACAGAAGTCCTTAACCTGCTCAAAGACTTACCCTTTGATCCAGAGAGCGAATTTTTGGTGGGTCTAGATGTGGAGTCCCTGTACACCAATATTCCTCAGTTGGAAACCCTGAGGGTGGTGGAAGAGATTATCTACTCTGAATATTGGGCATACACTACACCCAGACCCTTTATTTTGAATTTGGCAGAAATTGCCTTAACCAAAAATGTCTTTGAGTTTCAGGGTACATACTACCTGCAGTCACATGGTACATCCATGGGGAGTGTCTTCGCCCCCAGTTTGGCAGGGCTCTATATGTCAGCTTTTGAGGACCAGTATGTTTACGCTCCTAACAACATCTGGACGAACAATGTGAAAATTTGGCGTCGTTATATTGACGACGTTCTCCTGATCTGGGAGGGGGACAGACAATCTATCGATGACTTTCTGATATGGCTTAATAGCCGGAATCCTTTATTGCTGTTCACCTCCACCATTACCAAAGAAAGTCTACCTTTCCTCGACCTGACCATCTTTCCACATTGGGGCGGGCTTGAAACTAAAATGTTTCACAAAACCACCGATAGAAACAGTCTACCTTCATTCAGCAGCTTTCACCCTAGACCCCTTAGGGAGAATCTCCCGGTGGGACAATTTCTGCGCCTTCGCCGGAATTGTTCTGACACAGATGAATTTAAGTCAGAATCCCGGGCTTTACACAATAAACTCATTCGGAGGAACTACCCCAGTAGGATTGTAAAGAGAGCAAACAAGAGAGCTGCCAACTGTAATCGTGAGGCTCTGTTAGAAACAGTCATTAAACCATCTACTGTCAGGCCTATCTGTGTAACTACTTTTAACACAGCCTCCAATCACATCCAGAAAATCATTACACGACATTGGCGAATCCTTAATTCCAACGGACTGAACTTGGATAAACCAATTTTTTCCTATAAAAGGAGCAATAAAATCAAGGATCTCCTAGTTCATACCAGACCCAGGCCCCAGTTTCAGGGTACTAATATTGCGGCCCGGGCTACTCGACCTGGGTTTCTCTTACCACCTGTTACGGGTCACACAAGATGTGGGTCTTCTGATGTATGCCATCTGACTGCGAATACCAAGACCATAGACATTGGCCTCCCCCACCCGTGGGAACAAAGAAAACCCACAAATTGTAACTCCATGTATGTTATTTATTTAATCAAATGCTCATGTGAGCTCATTTACATAGGCATGACCAAGAGGAAGGTAAAGGTCAGAATAATGGAACACAGGTCTACCTTCAGATGCCAGAGATCTGTTAGTCGACTTACTACGCATTTTAAAGAAAAAAATCATTTGGCTGATGATTTTTTCTGGACTGTTATTGACAAGCCTTATATTGACATGACGCATTGCAAACCAGAGAGAGCGCTGTTCATGAAGGAACAAAGATGGGTTTACAGGTTACACAGTCACATCAGCGGCCTGAATGATGATATTCCCTGGAACAGCCTTAACTCTTAAGTATTAATTGCCTATTTTTCCTGTGTTTTCTGTCCTTTCCCTTGTGCTGAGAGTAGATCTTTACCCTGACTCCCATGACTTTTAACCTCGTCTGTAAATACTCGTCATTTGCCACTTCCAATAGGGCCGAGAGGGTGACGTTCTAGTTGTTACACGCACACCACGCAACAGCGCATGCGTGGTGGACGCTTCCCTCACTGCCTATGTAATGATGGAGGGAACACCTACGAGACACTCTACACGGTGCTGGGAGTGCGGTTAGGTGGCGGATGCGGGCTCACCTTGACGAAGTGAGTGGGGATGAGCTGGGTTGCTGGCTGGTCTTGTGACGTGCGCGACTCTCTTTAGTGCCTGTTTTGTATTTTATTAGGGATTTTGATTTACCGGGTAGATTAGGAGAGCGCGTCAACGCCCTAATTTTACCCTGCTCTACGCACAATAGATATTACATATATTGCTACTCTCTTGTTACTCTGTTGGACCATCTTGAGTTTTTCTTGGCAGTTCCATTATGCAAGGGTCCCGATTGAGCCTTCTGAAACCACGTGGACTCGTATGGCTGTTCCCGAGGGCTCGTGTTTTGATCTGTTATTTCCGCTACCATGCATAAGATTTCCCTCCTTGTGACTCAATGTGCATTTTTTCGACTCTCTCTCTTGTATTTCTCCCTGTCGAAACCTAGAGTGTGACAACAGGGAGCTACTTGCACCCCTTCGCCAGTTCGAGTTTGACCTAATAATAAACTCGGTAAGATTCCAGGAATGGAATTGGATGGATGGTGCCTCCTATTGAAGGAAATCGCTGTTTTTAATTTGGATATAGTCATGGGGAGTATGTTGCGTTGCACATAGATGCTTGACTATATTTTCACATTATGATATTCCATAGTGTTATGTTTTTATGATCTATTCACCAGGGCACAACCATCGAGTATTGTATAGGGGTAGTGCAACACGTGTTCAGCCTAGTTGGCTAGACGCATTAAGGATCATGATATATCTAACGTGACCTTGGGTATTTTATACTATTTATGGATTATGTATGTATGTGTTTTGTGTGGGGGGGTCACCCTTCACATCGATTGGTTGGGTTATGAGATAGGGCACAGCACTTTTGCACCCTGCACCTCACTTCTTTTTGTGCTTCTTCTTAATTTTATCCTCTACAGGTTCCTCATTGAGAGCAAGGGGCTCCATCACTCCCTGTACCAGAGTGTGCACTAAAACAAGGTGCTTGTTTTTCCTTACCCCTGGATTGTAAGGAGGTAGGGACTTTATCCTTGTTGGGATTGTTCAGGTGAAAGTCCTGAAGAAAACCGGGGTAGTAGTTTCATTCGGCTGAAACATATCGACATTTTAGCAGAGTGGGGGGGTAGGGCTCTGGTTTCTAGTGGCCATTACCATCACCCACTGGTCCGACAGGGACCACGTTTTGTGTCTGGACAGTGTACCCACCATTAAAGACAGAGTAGGGATACACTGTTACCAGTTTTTAAATTATTCTCTGCCACATTTTTCACCTCTTAGATCCCACACGATTTGTTCACTTTTTATGTTGTGTGTTTGTTTTCCCCTCCCTATTGCTCCACCTCCAGCGTTGGTTAGCGCGGGGGTGTGTTTAGCAGGCCCTATGATGAAGCATGACACAGCTTGCTGTGTGTGAGGGCAGTTTTATACACACTGTTTGTGCCCTGCCTTACACCAATCAACCACCTCACTTATTACCCATCACGATTTATGATTCTGTTAGTCCCTGGTCTGTGTTGTGTGGATTCTATGCAGCAGTTCTCATGAAGCAAAAGGCTCACTGTAGCACATTGACTGTACAGGGCAGAGTACATTCTGGGAGTGGTAGTTTTATTATGACAACTGGGGAATTGAGCCACACATGTGTATTAGTACAGAAATTTGCACTGCCAGCACCACTAACAGTGTACCAAGGGCATCATAACTGATGTGTGCATTGGATGAGGGATGGTACAGCCACTGTGCAGTGTGTGTATGAGAGGCCAATGGGGATTGGATGCTGTGACTTGCATTGCATTCGGTGAGTTTGGGTTCTGACTAAGTCAGATCTTCATGTGCCATGGAGTCAAGACAGACTTTGAGATCCTTGCCTCACTCTTAAGTGTTTCCAATTTTGCCAGTCTGTCCACAGACACACGTCTTACCCTCAGTGGCTTATATGCCATTTGTCAATTCCAGGTAGCAGCAACAACTAGCCACTACTGTTCACCAGTGCACAGCACAACCTGATCAGTCATCGAAGCCAATATGTGGCTCTGAATTATCAGCTTTTGTGAGGGAATATCAAAAGGTTAGACTCACAACTTACCAAACATAAGAGCCCAGAACCTATATGGATGTGTGCATTTGTGTTGTCTCAAATACAATGCTACACAGCAGATGACATTTGTCCGGAAGTAAAAGTGCAGAGACTCCATATCCCAGGCCCATTCCAATACCATCTGGACTCTCTTTGATCTCCTTTTGTAGACTGGGTTTGGAACCTGCCTACGTAGCAGTGACAGGACACACAGATCACAAGAATGCCACAGTTGAGGGTTGATCAGTACAGATGTGTAAGCCACTAAAATTCAAGTGAGATGTCCATGTCCGACTCAAATCAGGAGATGACTAAGGGCGGGCAGAGAACTTCGCTCCACCAGCGGAGTGTGCAGAGTTTTGCCTACTCTGCGTTCTGCTGAGAATGCGGAGTTTAGGCAAAACTACAACTCCGCAGCGGAGCGGAGTTAGCCAGCCCCCTCTGCTAAAAATAGGCTCCCCGCTTCCTCCCAATAAAACAATTTGAAAAAGAATCAAAGAAGAAAAAAACACACTTGCCTCTACTGTGGCATCTCAGGCTGCCCTCCTCCTCCTCGCCGTGGTCTCTCTCCTGCAAACCCCGACGTTGGATGTACGTCTAGCGAGAACTGCGCAGGTCCAACAGCAGGGTGGAGGGTGGCAGATGGATGCCCGTGAACAGGAGAATGGTGCCCAGGGGATACCTGCACCACAACAGGGTTGGTACTTCCCTCAGATGGTGGAGAGAATGCCTGGGATGCACTGTATAGGGAGGAGCTGGTAGGGGAACCACCACGTCTGTACTGGATGTGAGGGCTGTGATGTATGTGCTGGGGTGCGTGTGAGCTGTGGCTGGTTAGCTCTATGCTGAGGACAGGCAATCTTTCTTTGTTGAGGCTGAGGCACTTTGCTGGGCGGAGGGTGTGAGGCCTTGCCAAATCTGGCAGATGTGGGAAATTTTCTGGCCATGGAATCTGAATCTTCACCCTCTGAGAGGATGGACAGATATTCTTCATCATCCTCAGATTCCTCAGCCTCCTCAGGTACTTCATCCTCCTCCTCTTGCACAGTACTTCCAACATATCTGCCTGCAGGAGCAGTGGATTTTCCCCTTTGATTGCCCGTCACCCAACACTGGTGGAAGGTCCATCCTCCTCATCGTCATCAGCACCTGGAACACAGAGGTTGCAACAGGATAAGTAATTGACCTAGTATAAGATGTGGTGCAACACAAGGGTTGGTTCTACTGTACTTTGCACCAACAGAACAAGCACATGTGACCTGGTTTGGGCCCTACACGTGACAGCTCACACCATAGCACTGAGGTGTTGAACGGAGATGTACAATGCACAAGGAAGCTCATCAGCTCCAGCCACAGCTTTGTGTCCCTTTGCGATCCCCCCTGATGTCAGCTGCTGAACCTGGCTCCTCATAGGTGTAGTTAATGAAGCGGTCCCCGATCCAGCAACTGGAGAAGGAAGTGACACCATACTCAATGATCTGCATTACTAATTTACAAACAGGCACATGTGACACTTATAAAAATGAAATGGTATGTATGTAACTTTGTAAACACCGATTGCAGATTCTATGCACAAGGGGATTTGGATCTTTATCATGGTTTTGGAATCTATGATAAGGAAACTTCACGCCACACTCACCTGCTGGCCAGGTGCGAGAGGGTTTCACTGCTGCAGCCAGGATGTCTTGCATTCTCCGGAATGGTGTTGTACGCTGCACTGGTGTCATCCTGTCAGCAGCTGTGATGAGACATACATATCCATATTTCAGTACACCAGATGGTAGCTATGAGCTAAAATGCATGTGTCATTCTCAATGACCATTGATATGATATTACTGGCCAATGTGCAGCATGTTTACTTCATGGACTACACATGTGGGCCCCTGCTCACATGCAGCAGTTGCCAGATGTTACCTCCCCACAGCACTGACATCAATGAGATCACACATCAAGAGACAAACGTGTATGAGAAGGTTACTGATATTTGAAGGAAGGGGAGAAATAATCAGGATGCCTCCGCATTACATTGATTTCACCTTCACCGTTAAGTCCATCATGCCTCATGAGTATGGTGTTGTCTGTTGACAAATTGAAATGAATGTACATCACCAGGCTGAGCAGTTTCACATTTTCACATCAGATCAAACATTGCATTGCAGGGTTCATATATGAGATGCGCAATATTCAGGTTCATTTTGTGGCTCATCTGTGCTTACCTACACATGAAGTCACAAAGCTCATTTTGGACTGAGAGATCACACATTTGTTATGTCCATCCTTTGAGTGTCCTCTGTTCCCATAATCCATTTACAACATCATGGTAGTACTTACCTGACAACGGATAATGTCTTGTACAGCAGACATCCTAACCTCATATGTCATACACTCACTTTTATAGGTGAATACAGTAGAAGAGGAGGCAAGCAGAATGCAATATCTGACTAGGATCCCACATTGTGGGTAAGTTGAGAAGCTTTGATAGTTGTCGCCTACACTGGATTTGCGTTGTGCTTTTCAGCCATGAGATTTTAAAATTTCACTTCCTCAAGATTCACCTTGCCAGCCCATACATCCATCACAAAATTACACAACTGGCATCAGTGCGACCCTCATCCACACCAATTTCAATAGGATTTGTCCATTGATATTTTGCAAGTGAGATTTCATATCATTGAATTACAATCCAGTTGTGTTTAGTACACTTCATATGACACGATATACTATTTTGTGCAGAAGTAACTAGGGGTACTGGAATCTGGGACGACATCATTGGACCTACAATGATAAGTGTGTTTGCAACTTTACATTTCAGCTGCCACATGTGATGCACTCAATTTCAGGCACAAAGGATGAGCACAAGCAGTGTGGGCATTACCGTTGCACTCTACGCCGAAATAAACAAAAACCTCACCCGCAAGCTGCAGAACATCCAGAACGCCGCCGCAAGACTGGTCCTCAACCTGCCAAAACACTGCCACATCTCCCAGCACCTGCGCACACTCCACTGGCTCCCTGTCGAGGCGAGAATCACCTTCAAGATGCTCACCCACGCACACAAGGCCCTCCACGGCACCGGACCAGCATACCTGAACAGCCGACTCAAATTCCACGCACCCCAAAGGACCCTACGATCAGCCCAGCTCTCCTACGCCGTGGTCCCCCGCACCAGAAAGACCAGATCGGGAGGCTGCTCCTTCTCCTTCCTCGCGGCCAAAGCATGGAACGCCCTTCCGCTCCACCTCAGACAGACAACATCGCTCCCCATCTTCGCAAGAAACCTCAAAACCTGGCTCTTTGACAGACCCCCTCCTTGATGGATGGAACCTGCACCCCCCCCCACCCCTAGCGCCTTGAGACCCTTACGGGTGAGTAGTCGCGCTTTAACAAACCCCTGATTGATTGATTGATTGATAATGGTCCCACTGCCTAGAAACAATGTCTATCAAATTGACACCACAACAATTCCTAAAGTAAGGTCCATTATCGTGTTTTGTTTATGGCCCAAAAACATGCCATCCAAAGTTAACAAATATGACCAGCTGGGTTGACTGGACAATTTCATGTATTGAAAAAACATTATAATTTAGACACTGGACGCATTCTCAATACTCCTGACAATTGAATCTCACTTCTTGTTCTATAATTGTTATATTTGTTAACACTGGATTTCTAGATTTTGTCTACAAAAACAACTACAATCTAGTGGAGACTCCTTTTTGACATGTTTTGGCACTCAATTCCAGGATTGAGTTCACAGTTCTGGAACTGTTGATGGAATACATGTAATGTTCCCAGATCAAAAGGGGATGATGAGCCTAGATATCTTGATTTTTCTCTTTCGCTATTCACAAATGTCATTTGCTAAAGGTAAATGTCCTTTAAGTGTTCCAATAGTTTTAAAGTTAGGTTTTCATCTCCGGTTACCTTTGAGATTCGGGCCCTATTAGTCCCTCTGTTGTCTGCTGACAATGTATGCATTTTGACCATCTCCTGACCAGTTTGACTTACCAGTTATTGAGGGTGGTATGCCTTACTCTGGATGATGTCGTATCCTACCAGAAGATGTAGTGACCTCTGCTACTGTGGTCGTCTGTACTCTCGCTGAATGTGTCAATAGGTGAGAAGAGAGAAAAGTGACCAAATCGAAAATGTACATGTGTAACTTGTCAGACATTTCCTCATATCTTCAGCATGCTAACAGTATTGTGAAGCACTACAGCGGCTGGTGCAGGTAGGAGCAGTGGGGCGTTGGGGGTGTCATGGTGGGGCAGGGTGGGAAACAGACAACGGAATAGTGGAAAGAAATGTCTCAGAATAAGGATTCTCTCAGCTTGCGCTCGGTGATGCAGCAAACACAAGGTGAGTTATTTTTTGGATGATGGTTTTTTAATTTCCCTATTCCGTTGTCTGTAGAATTTTCTCTGCACCGCACCACACCCCCCTGACGTTTTTGACTGATCCGGCCACGTCTGGATAAGTGGAAGGGGCACTTTGTCTATTGCTACTTAACAGTGTTAGGTATATACGGCAGCAGTACTGGGCCCATGTTTTCAATAGTGGGAATGGGATTTGCCATTTCTTATACAAAGAATTCTGGGACTTGTGTTGCAACATACAGAGGGAAACACATGAGCCTCTGACTGACTATAGATTTATATAAACTTTGGGCAACTTCATTAATCACAATGGGGGTGCAACACAGACAGTCATTTTATGTACTTGTTCTTGTCATCACATTTACCTGGTACCACGTTGCGGACATCACTCATAGGCAGCCCATGGAGCATGTGGGGGTTGATTGTAGTGAGGACATCCTCCTCAAGTGTGGTGAGGTGGAGGTGGGTTCCAGGTTGTGGGGCAGGGAGAATTCTGGCCAACTCAATCCTGGAGTACTTCCCCTTCACCCGCGCCTTTTCGTCCTGCCACTTCTTCTTGATGTCACAGACTGTGCGCACATCCTCCCCCAATGCTGTGACAACAGTGGCTAAATGCTGCCATAGAGCTGCCTTCTGTGTGCGACTGGTGCAGTAAGGGGGGAGACCATATTGCGGTTTGTGGTGCCTCACAATGAACTCCACAATCATGGTGGTCTCCTCATTTGTGAAGTCATTCTTCCTCCTCAGTTGGTACATTTCCCAGTAGCGATGCACAGCAAATGAAAACAGGAACTCTCTGTGGCCAAACCTGTTACTTGAATGTGTGCTGCTTTTATGTGGTTTGTGGTGCTGGTCTTGCAGTTGTTGTTAATTGGCTTCATCTGATGCATGTGGAAGGGATGCTAAGCACTTGGACAGGTGTTTAGAATTGATGAAAATGATCATCCGGCCCGAATGTGGGTATTCCGGCCCGGGGGTGGAGTTTTCGGCCCAAGTGCGGAAATTACGGCCCAATTGCGGGATTTCCGGCCCGGGTGCAAAAATTCCTCCCCGGAAGCGGAAATTCCGGCCCGAGTGCGGACATAAAGATAGGAGTCGTAAGTGATTTCTGTGAATACCAACCACTCGTAAGTGCCTTCTGTGAATACCAAAAGTCGTATATTAAGAATTTTGCCACAGATTAGTTTTGTGAATCGGGCCCTTGGACTTTGGAGGGGTAAGATATACTATTCCCTCCCCAATCTAAGCAACTTGAGGGAAAGTGTTGAACTTTGGATGGGTTAGATTAACTATTTCCACTATAATCTAAACTACAGTAGGGAACGTGTTCAATTTAAGAACGGTTATAGATTCCATTCTAATTCCAAATCACTTTAAAGAAAACATTGAAATACCTAACAACAGAAAAATATTAAAACATACTTAAGATAAAATATATATGCATTGTGAATAAAAACATTTAAAACTCTTAATAAACAATTGTAACAAATATTTAAAAAATGCATGTAAATTAAATATACATTACTCCCTACTACCCAAAAATCATCAACAGAAAGGTGAATAAATTATAATAACATTAAAATATTAATGGATTGAAACAAATACAATTTAAATATTAAATATACAAATAATTTTTAAAAGCTTATTATAAATTCCACCTAATAACGAATTAACAACTAAATTATGAAAAAATTATTATAATAACAATTAATCAACTAAATAAATGTTTACATAATTACCAATTAAGTATTTATTTACTGTACACAATGAATCTAAAAAGTATATTATTGAAATATCTTCTCATCATATTCCCCTTCAATCCCAAAGACCCAATACTAAAGTAAAAATTATGAATTAAACTGTGGAAAAATTAAATTACCCATTAAAAAATAACAAAATACACTTAAATAATTAAAATAACAAGGAGTCAATTAAATAATTTACATAGTTATTTACCCGTTAGATATTTAATTCAAATAAAAAATGAAATTAAAGCTAAACAATAATTTATAATTTAAATAATGCCCCAACCTATTCCCCTACAAACCTTACAACCCGCTACTAGGTTATACATGTCAAGTCAAGTCAAGGAAAGCTTTATTCAACTGATTTTTTAACAGTCATAAAAGCACATAAAAAGACAAAAAGACATATTATCACACTATTATACACATTTTAAAAACAATACATAAATATTTGCACATTAAAACTTTAAAATGCACATAAATATATGAAACAATTATTATAATAATACAAATAACTAAAAATTACATAACTAATATATACTAATTTAATTAAAAACACTATTTATTACAACTATATTCAATTAAACAATGTTATATACAATATTTAAAACATGATTTTATTTACATAAAAACAATATTATTTCCTTTTATATTCTGTCCATCAATATGTTCGACTTGACAATATTTTTGACATGAGATTGCTGCACCACGATATTTTTGAAACAATATTTTGATCACCAATATAACATAGCACTTTCTTTTCACTGTGGTCCAGATCAAGGTTTTTATTGTGTGCCCCCTCTCAGTTTGTAACTGAAAATTCCTACATTTTTAGAGATATTTGTCATCAAGTTGTAGAGTGCCATCAGGCCTCTACTCTACATTGTGTTGCAGTTCACATCCTGAGGCCCGGGCGCTCGTGGTCACTCCTCGTGACGATCTATCTGGCGTATGTGTCCACATTTATCCGTGCGAACTAGCAGTGAGGCCTGCATAGCTTACACTGGTGATGAGGATGGTTGAGCATCCTGCAGCTGCCTGCTCGCGACCCTGCCCGCAATACTGAACAAGGCACCTAAGCCAGCCCAAGGATGCCCAAGTTGCACGGTGCAGCTCGCTGTGGCACATCACTGGGCCCTGCGGTAGAATCATTGTCCCTGCTGAGCTGCATCAGGGGCTCTGCAGGGATCACCATGAGCAGGTGCATGCCAGTGAGGCTCCAGAAACATCTGCAGACAGCAGCGCCCCGGTGAAGATGAAGCCATGGCCACCGCAAGGAGACGTACCTTAGGCCCATAAATCAAGATAAGAGGGCTGCAGGAATAGGGCTGCACACCCCCTTGTAGGTGCCAAACAAAACAAGCACTGCAAGGCTGCCAAGATGGTGAGATCACAGACCAGCAAAGTTAGTGCTAGGTCCACCCTGAGGGATCTGTGCATTGGAGCCTGCATCCGGAGAGGCTGAGGCCTGAATCAAACAAAAAAGAAATAGGTAAAAATAGGCAAGGAGAGGCATAGCTGCAGAAGAGAAGCCTGGGTGAGGCTGACACAGACAGTGTATGAAACAAAAGATATAAGAAGGGGAAACAGAGAGAGGTCAAAAGCAAGAAAGCGGCCACCAAAGAACCGCGTGCAGGATTTGTATGTCATTGTCAAGCAGACAGAAGGGCACAGAGCTAATACAACACATTGCAGGAGAACTGCCCTGCAGTAGTGACATTACAGAAACTGAACCTGCATTACTCAACGGCGCACTGACATTGACACTGTCCCACCATGTCCATGCAACAGCAATGACAAGTACCACCCTCACCAGCTACCCACTCCTCCATCATGGCGCTGCCGCCTTTCAGTGACCTGGCAGACCCTACAACTGCTGCATCATGCTGGCGGGCAGTGGGTCGAACGCCTACAGCGCTACTTCTGCACCACACGAGAAACAGATGGCACAGTCAATTGGCCACTTATGCTTCACTTTGGTGGGCAGAACTGTATGACCTATTTGAGACCCTGCCCAACACAGGATATTATGCGGACTTCGATGCTACAGTGGCAGCCTTAAACAGACACATTGAACAACATCTCAACCCTGACTATCAGCGCTTCTAACTGCGTCAGGTCATAAAGCAGGAGGAAGTGTCAGTAGACGTAATCTAAGCACCGATCCAGAAGCTTGCAAACTTGTATACTGACATCAACCAGCCAGATGAAATTAGAGCACAACTAATACAAGGCTGCAAGTTGACAGTCCTCCGGCGACTAATCCTGCACCAACCTGGGATCCCCTTGGATGCCATACTGATGTAGCTAGATTGCACAAATTGGCAGACACCAGGGCTGTTGAGATGGAGGTGGCCCTGGTGAAAGGAGCAGCCCCGGGTTGCATGGCCCACACCATCAAAGTAAAGAAAAAGCAAGTAGATGCCATACAAAGGTGACCTGCCCAACCCTGCACATCTGGCGGGTCAAAGCCACTGGAGGGTAGGTGTGGCAACTGCAGTCTAGAGCATTGAGCGCTGAATTCCTGTACCACCTGGGGCCAATCACGCTCCAAGTGCAGACACCTGAATCACTTCACCAAGGTATGCTGCAGTGAAGGACAAGGGCCCGATCAGGGAACAGCGGGAAGGCAAAATCGACCCTGTGGCAGCTGTCAATCGAGGTGGATGAGACCGAGGGGCTAACGGCCGGTGGCTGCCAGAGGTTCTACGCAGGCGGTGATGAAGACGGCAGTGAGGCATTTACCATCTTGTTTGCTGGGAGAGAAGGCACCCAGAAGAGGCCCACCGATGTGCACAGTAACAATTGTTGGCACAGAATTGAGGGCACTGATTGACACCTGGGCCTTTGTCAATGTAATGAACCCATCACAGTTTAACAGGCTGGTACCTTTCCCCAAGCTAATGACAACAAAAGCAAAGCTCTGCACATATGGTGGCACAGAACCATTACACTTGTAAGGGGTTGAGGAAGTCGAGGTGGTGAGTGATGGAAGGGCAACATGAGCCCAAATTTCACATCATGGAAGGAAACACCAACACGATGTTAGGCTGTGCCACAGCGGAAGACCTGGTGCTCGTCTTCTTTGCCTGACAGGTTCATGAATCACCACCATCATGGTGGAGTAACATTAGCTGTTCAAAGGTCTGGGATGACTGAAGGGCACTGAGGTTCATTTACACATCTTCGAGACTGTGAGGCCGACAGTGCTTCGACACCGGAGAGTCAAGTTCAACCTGCGGCCTCTGGTGGAAGAAGAGCTAAAGAGCCTGAAGTGGCAAGGAGTGATCGAGAAGGTCACCAGCCTGACCCCATGGGTCTCATCCCTGGTGATTGTGCCAAAGCCCAAACAGCTGGGAGCCATACTACTGTGCATCGACATGAGGCTCCCCAAAAAAGCCATCCAGAGAGCACAAAACACCTCCTCCACAGTGAACGACATTGTGGCGGACCTGAACGGAGCCCAATGGTTCTCAAAACTAGGCTTAAACACTGGCTACCATCAGCTGGAGCTAAAACCTGCCAGTAGGTATATCATGACATTCTCAACCAACGTAGGCCTCCAACAGTATCGGAGGTCGAACTTTGAAATCTCGTCGGAAGCAGAGGTATTTCAGAACATCATCTGCGAAACTCTTTCTGGCTTGGTGGGTGTCCTGAATATCAAGGGTGACATTCTAATATTCTCTGATACCCTTAAGGAGCACCACATGAGGATCAGAGCCACGCTCCAATGACTGGCAGACTGTGGGTTGACCCTCCATCACTAAGAGTGCTCATTCTACGAGGAGCCAATAGAATTCTGTGGATCCATCTTCTCAAGGGACGGGCTGCACGTTTAACCAACGAAGGTGGAGGCAATAATATCAGCGTCCATTTCACAAAATGCCATCAAGGTGTGTAGCTTCCTGGGCAGGCCACTTAGTGTCGGAGGTTCATCCCGAGCTACGCAACCCTGTCTGAGCCATTGAGGACACTGACAAGGGCTGATGCCCTGTGAGAATAGGACTCGCAAGCTGATTTGGCATTCCACCAAGTAAAAGGGGCACTGTTGGTGGATGCCACCATGGCCTACTTTTGTCCAAAGTGCTGGACGGAGCTGGTGGTTGATGCAAGCCCAGTGGGGCTGGGAGCTGTGCTGCTACAAGAGAAGAGTGAAGGGTCCTAGGTCCTGATTGCATTTGCCACCAGAGCACTGTCGGATTTGAATACCAGGTACATGCAGATTGAGCATAAGGCACTGGCTATCAGGTGGGCCTTCCACCACTTTCACCTGTACCTCTGTGGGCAATGGTTCTGGGTCATCACTGACCATGAGCCTCTGGTCTCCCTGTTTGCAGGGACATCCCGTCAAACCCCGTCTTGCATGGAACAGTGGGCAGTCCAGCTGAAACCTATCCAATTTGATGTACTAGACCATCCAGGGCAATAACCCGTCCGACTATTCGTCAAGACATCCGCAGGGAGAGCTCGGACCAGAGGTAGCTGAGATAGATGAAGCTGTGGAAGAATTCATGAAGATGGTGGTGCAGGATGCGTGTCCAAGGGTGCTGTCCGGTGCAGGGATCAAGGAAGCGACTCACGCTGACACCAGTCTAGCAAAGACAAAAGAAGCTCTCCGGTGAAAGCAATGGCACAACTTTCTGAATGGGTTCAAATCGCTGGAAGAGACTGTACAAAGAACAATGAGCCAGCTCTGGTGAGTAACAGATGAACTGAGCACCAGCTGTGAAGACCTGCTACTCAGGGGAAGGCTAATCATAATATCACAGTGCCTCCAAACCAGAGTTGTCAAGCTGGCATATCAAGGTCATCAAGGAGTGGTCAAGACTAAAGCCAGATTGAGAGACAAGGTGTAATTTCCCAGCATGGACACCTTGGTAGACAGAAAAGTGCGGGTTGCCATTAATTTGCTATCATAAGCAGAGACCCAGTCCCAACACCAGTTGTCATAGAGAAGCCCTGTCTGGAACTGTGGTCCCAAGTTAGCATGGACTTGTGGAGCTTCCCAGGTGAGTAGCTTATGACCGTAATCGTGGACAGCTAAACCAAGTATCCAGTGGTTGAAATCATACAGTCCACAGCATTCTCCAAGGTGAAACCCATCTTGGAATTTTTGTTTTATCATAATAGGGCTCCCGGATGAAGTAAAAACAGGCAAGGAACCCCTGTTCCAGGCGCAAGAAAACAAAGAGTACATGCATTCACTGAACATCAAGCACCGGAAAGTGACCCCTCAGTGGCCCCAGGACAATGTGGAGGTGGAGCGCTTCATGCACATGCTGAATAGGGCACTCGGAAAAGGCATGGACAATGCCAAAGATGTGAAGGTTTGCCTTCACAATTTCCTACGAGCCTTCAGAAAAACTACCCATAGCATGGCAAATTGTGTGCCAATGGATTTGCTGATGCGAAGGGCCACCCAAGTCTGCATCCCCACCAGGCCTAAGTGAAAGCCCGCAGTTCTGGATGTACAGACCACTCAGGAAAGAAGGAGACACACAAACAACAAGGCTAGTCTGGCTCGCTGAGCAGCAACCACTGATCTGCCTGTAGGGGACCTGGTCATAATGCAAGACTATCATCCAAAATGGAAACTCTGCACACCATTTGAGAGAGAGGTGTGGAAGGTAGTGGGCATCCAAGGAACAATGGTTACCATACAGCAGGGTCATGCCACTGCAGCCCGTAATGTTTCCTGGTATAAACTAGGGAAGTCCCCAGCTGGGGGTGTGGATGAGAACCAGGAGGAGAAAGCAGTCGCCATCACCCCTGATGCAAAGGTGCCAGATCACCACTTTGGTAGCACCCCAGATAACTCCTCCATACCCGTAGGGGGCATACACACATCAGGAGGGCATGCAGGACAATCTCCCAGTGCCCCCATGCTGGCTGGCAGTCAGGATGGAGGAGGTCAATGCTAGAAGTATGGTCTTTGCCTCAAACCAGCTTCAATTCAGAGACTTAGAGATTATGTGTGCACTGAATAAAAGTTGAATGTTTTCTGTTAATAAAAGTTGGCAGCCATGCAAAATGCCACCCGGCCTCTACACTATATTGTACCTCAGTTCACATCCCGAAGGCCGGGCACAGCCAAGAGTATAATAAATGGAGAAGCAACCACTCGTGGTCACTCCTCGGGATGATCTGTCTGGTGTATGTGTCCACATTTTTCTGTTTGAACTAGCAGTGAGGCCTGTAGCGGGTGTGATAGTTTCCCCAAATTCCAGCTAGCAAAACAAATGAATAGATTTGTGGTAGATGATTTAAGGGAGAGTAGACTTCTCCCCAAATAATTTCTTTACATTTTTGGGATCACACTTGGTAAAAAAAAAGCAGACCCTTATGGTGCACCAGGAAAGCCTGGCCATTACTAGGAGTAGATCTTGTTTTTTTCAAATGTCTTAAGTCAGAAATTACTTCCACTATAGCAAGGTCATCATTTTTTCATGGATGAGCCCCTCATGCCAAGGAGTACATTCAATATGACAGTGCCAGAAATTTATCACAGATAATTCAGCCACAGTCATGGGTACCTCTAAAAATTCCCTCCAGTATTATAGGCGCAGCATTTTGCCATTGACACCCCTTACCAAATGAGTACTGGAAATCTTATGACAAGAGTTACATCAAATAACAGTTCCAACATTTTGCTATGGATCCACCCCATATGCTAAGAATTATGTCCATCATGTCAGGGCTTTCGGCCAGGTATGGTGGCACGTGTTCTGTGTCCCTGCCACTGAGTATGACTGGGCTAATGGCATTTTCAGTTAGACAGTTCAAGTACCCACAGCCAATGATGGTGTCCTAATAGAAGCATGCCAGGGCCTGCAGTATTAGTGTCCTTGTCCATAAGGCAATAAGAATGTCCAGTATGTCAGAGAAGCAGCACACTTGCAAGCAGAGCACACATACACTGACACACACATTCTCTCACACACACATTCTCACTATATCTCTTGCACTCTTTTGCACATTTGTACTGTCACACTCACACAGAAAACTGCCACTCACACTTCTGCTAGTCAATCTGCTTTTATTGTGTTAGAAAAGCTTGTCCTGCTGCTTCTGCTATACCTGCCTTGCCTTTTAGTGAAGCTTAATAAAAACATTGGGGCAGATTTCCAAGGACTGGCGCATCTCTGCATATTAGCAGGGATGCGCCAGTAAAGATGCGACACGCAAAAATACCCTTGCGCCACCATTGATGCGTCGCATTTACAATGCGGCGCACCGTGGAGCAAGGATAGACAGATGCGTGTCTCAAGCGCAACGCAACTCCAGCAATGCTCAGGGGCGGCCCATACTTATTGTGCTGTGTCACTCCTTACGCCTGCTTCAAGCAGGCGTAAGGTTTTGATGCAGCGGCATCGTAAAAGTGACTAAGTGAAATCTTGTAGATTTTACTGCGTCACTTTTACGAGGCTTTCTTGCGACGGAACACCCACCCTGCATACATTATACCTGACGCAGGTATAATGTAGCGCAGGGCTTTACAAAGTGACGCATCTCCCTAGATGCGCCACGTTGTAAATATGTCGCAACGTGGCGCATTGTTTATGACGCCGCTGCGTCACAGAAGTGACTCAACGGCGGCGCAAATGTGTCGCAAGGCGCTTGTAAATCTGCCCCATATTCTCTATTAAAAAATAATAATATATTGCCTTGTCAATGTTTGTTACAAGTATGATGTGAAAGACAGGCACACTTCCTTAAAATAGCTGCACAGGGCTTACACTTGGTTTCACGTGTGGATCAAGTAGTTTGAGTACCGGAAATGAACTAATCCATGTTCTAACGTGTAATATCACAGCATTCAACTGGTCTTATGAAATGCTTGACTTTTTCAGGAAACCATGAATTTTATCCAGTAACATTTTGCATTTTGGGGTTTTTTGAGGCTCAACTTATAATGTAAAAAAAAAACACCTACAAGTCCCGGAATGAAGCATTGTGGGTAATGGACAGCCAGGAATGGCTGAAGGTGTCAAACGATCCTCAATCCATCACCATACCCCAAAGCCTCAGCCCTACTCTCCCTCCTCGTGGCATCCCACATTTTGAGTTTACTCTTCCCTCTTGCAGCAGCGCCGTTGTTGCAAAGGGAATTAAGTAGGCATCTAGTACTATGGAAAGAGCAGGTATTCTGTGGGTGCCTTTGTAGATATATGTTTATATTCATGAGAGTTGTGTACTTTTTATTTGTGCAGAGTAAGAGGTATAAGTGCTGGGTGATGTTGAATAGTATGAGTGAGTGCAGCTTGAGTGGTGCGAGTGTAGGGTGAAAAATCTGCCGATGTGAGTGTCGGGTGAGCTGCATGAATGGAATGTGAGAGGAGGGCCCATGTGAGTGTTGGGTGAGAGAAGTGCATGCAGAGTGAGAGGAGTGAGTGCAAGGTTGTGTGAGTGGTATAAATGCAGGGTGAGTGGTGGGCCTGTGTGTGTTGCAGGGTGATCTGTGAGAGTGACTGGTGTGTGAATGGTGAGAGGAGTTAGTGCAGAGTGAGGGGTGTGTCCCTCTGCGTTCTGGCAGACTATTGTCCTTGTGTGCAGGCAGGATGAACAGAGTGCATGTATGAATGCAGGCAAAGATGTGTGTGTGAGTGAAGGGTAATAAGAGGAAGTACAGGGTGAGTAGTGTACCTCCAGGGTGAGTGCTGTGTTTGTGTGCATGGTGTGAGTGCAGGGTGAGTGCTGTGCCCAAGTGAGTGAAAGGGGGGCTGTGTGAATGACAGGAGTGCCAATGTGAGTGCACAGTGAGCAATGTGACAGTGTGAGAAGAGTGTGAGAGGATTGACTGCAGGGTGAATGTTGTGACATATGAGTTTGGCTAGGGGAGAAAATGCAGAGTGGGAGGAATGAATGCATAGTGAGTGATGTGCATGTTTGAGTGAGATTGCAGAGTGAGAGGTGAGAGTGAAAGGTAAGTGAAGTGTCACATGAGTGCAGGTTGAGTAGTGTGCTCATGTAAGTGCAGGGTGACAAGCATGAGTGCATGGTGAGTAGTGTGAGTGCAGGGTGAGCGGTCTCCTCATGTGACCACAGGGTAAGTGCAGGGAGAACGGCGTGAGTTCATGACAAGGGGCATAAGTGCAGTATGGTCGCTGTGAGTCTAGGGTGAGTGGTATGCTCATGTGAGGGCAGGGAAAGAGGAGGATGAACCATGTTAGTGTACAGTAACAGATTGAGTGCAGTGTGATCACTGTGATTGTAGGGTGAGGGGTGAAAGTGACGAGTGAGTGGAGTGTCGTGCGTGCATGGTGAGTGGTGTACTCGTGTGAGTGCAGGGTAGGAGGAGGGTGAATGGTGTGAGTGCATGGTGAGCAGTTGTGAATGCAATATGATTGCTGTGAGTGCAGGGTGAACATGAAGGTGAAGGGTGAGCAGTGAGAATGAGGAGGGAGTTATCTGAATGCAGGATGTATTCCCAGACACCTGGAGTAACTCAGCATTGTATTGATGGCTGGCATAGGGTTTCAGATATAATTTAAACTATTGCTATTAAGGCATCAATCAGGGATGGAGGGTGGAGGAAATAAATAATGTGCTTGTCCTGCAAAAAACTTTCAGTCTCCTGATTAGGTTTGCCAGCTGATCGGATTTATACTGGCACCACAGGTATTTTGATGTCGAACCAGTAAAAAATTAAGCAAAATTACCTAAAACCTGTATTGTTAGGACTTATTTGTGCATACTTCAAACAGCAAATAGAAATTGCACTTTCAAATGTGTTCTAGGGTTGAATTAATAATCCATGACTAATAATTAAAGGAAACAAAGACAGAAAGGTCATGGTACGAATGAATACATACCATTTTATTATCAGCCCTATTGAGTGTCAAGGCGAGGCCTTTGCAGACTCTTTAAACAACAAATGGCAGGTATTTTTCCTTTGGAAAGGTGGCATTCCTACTTGTGAGATACCTTTTTACGAAATTCATTCTCCCACTTTAGCAGTAAAAATAGAATACAAAAGTAAGGAATGGGCCGAGCGGGGATACAGGGGGTACTGGAACCAGTGAAAAAACACAAAGCTTCACTAACGAGTTCACAAAGGCATGTAAATGTGCAAATGGTCATTTAAAGACCTGTGAAAAACTCAGGTGTGGCGGAGATAAGACTCCAGAAACTGCCAAGCCGAGACCACAGAAGCTCAAGCTGCAGCAGCCCAGGCTGAGACACACAATGGGGTGGGGGGGGAATAAAGCCCGTTTAGCCCTATGACCGTTGCTCGCCTGAGAATGAAGTGCAGAAATGGCGTTAAATAGTTGCTGCGAGTCGTGCGCATCGGCACACGTTGATTGGTCTAGGTACAGTGATGAAGTTTTGCACTGTCCATTCAGTCCCATGCTGGAACGGTGTGGCAGGAAAGGCAGCCGAGGTGAAAATAGAGGTCATCAAGGTGGAAGCAGGAATGGGCAGTTTAGAAGCTGCTTAGCCATGGATGTTTTGGACATGAGAGGTCGTTCTTTTGTTTGTATAAAGGTGCTCTGCTGAATAGGCAGAGAGTTGTTGCAGCCATTTTAGTGCGGCTCTGCACGCTGCACATTACCTCCTCGTACGTCTTCCTCGCCACATGATTAACGAAGTGAGCTTCAGCTCCACACCAGAACCCTTCAAAGCAAAAAAGTTAGCCTCCCATGCCTCCCATCCCTTCCCAATATGGCCGACCCATTTCACCCTTGACCTCTATAAGAGGCGGGCCGGCCCAACCCTTCAGCCTGTTTTTTTGGTTCTGCGCTGCAGATTCTCCAGAGCGTGTTTAAGGTAAGTGGTTCCTGCTGTAGCTGGAACTGGGGTCCCTGGTTGGTGGCCCTGCTCTAGCGGGCCCTAGGACTCTGGGACCATCCTCCTTCCTTCCCCCGGTGTCAGGTGTGGGCCGGTTAGGCTCTGCTTTAGTGAGCCAAGGGTGTACAGGAGGACGGACGAAGAGGTCTGGGGCTCTTCCTGGCGGCCTTGTTTTTCCTCTCCCCTCGTCCGTGTGGGCACAATGTTGTGATGGTTATCCTTGTGCCCGGGTTCCCCCCTCCCCCCCTGGGGGTGCTCCTTCTGTGGGTTACACTCTGATGTCCCCGGGTCTCCCATTGCTAGGGTCGGCTTGGGGCTTGTGTGTGAGGTGGGGGCGCCCTGCCGTCGGTTATGCGTTCCTCAGGCGCGCCTCCGCCTCGTGGTGAACCAGAGAGGGATCTGTGTCACACGGAGGTGTAGCTCTCTTGTCTCCTTTTGTATTGTAAATGCATGTATAGCGCTTTCAACCCCTTGCAAGGCGCTGAATAAGCCACACTGCATACCAAGTGTGACAGAGCGACTTGTCTCTGTTGGCAAAGAGCGTCCAGGTGGGTGCTAGCACTTTCTTTTGGTTTTTCGGGGCCCCCAGGGGGCCTCACTGCCGCCTGTTTATGTTCTTGTCCTGAGGGGCTGGCGGTGCGCAGTCTGCTGCAAGGGCTTCGCTACTTCTGGTGGCCTCGGCTGGGCGATTTGGCCCGTGTCACATTTCTGGCTCCTGGAGGTTGAGTCGGACTCAAGGGGCCTTGCCAGGATGGTCCGCTTACTGAGCGTTGTCTCTTCAGGGGGGTTGGTTCCAGGCAGCTTCCTCCAGGAGTAGGCACGCGAGTTGACGGGCACCGCGCACAGCTGCTTTCAGCCTGAAGCCGTGCGCTGCGGTCGTTCCCTGCCACGTCTGATGCCGCATTACTCACCCGTTCCTCAGGCCGAAGGCGTGCGGCTTGTGTTTGATGGTGTCCTTTGCATGGTCTGTCCTCAGTGGGATTCTTTCTGCTTCTTTTCCGTACATTGTGTGTTGTGTTTCTCTCACTTACTTCCATTGTGTATAGGTTGTTTGTGGTGTCTGGCACACACGCATGCGCGCTGCGTTATTATCCCGCAGCTGAACTGTGATCCTGAGTTTCAGAGGGCAGGAAGTGCTGCTGTAAGTTTTCTGACTCTGACAAATCGTTGTTTTGTGGGGTCGTGGTGCCCCAGTGCTGTATCCGGGATCTTCGTACTCTGAGTGAGTGTGATGCTTCTGTATTTATGTATTTTCATTTTTCTGGAATACATTAGTTTCCCCCATTTCAACTTGTGTTGCCGGACCTGCTTCTAATCACGTTGTGTACATGGGGAGAAGAGAGGATGTGGCCTTTAGGCTAGAGCGGTCTCCCTGGAGGCTGGGGGTCCCCGGTTCAAGTCTCGGCAATGACGCTCGACATCCTGTGATTCTGAGGTGGTCCGCTACGTACTTCATTTGTGGCATACATCTTGTATTTGTTTCCGGCTGGTCTTTTCAGACTTTTGTTTATTGCGGATTAGTGATTTTTGTAGCGGCATCCAGGAGCCGTGTGTTCACGGTCAAGTGCGCTGCATGTCACAGATTTGGGCCCTTCCGGGTGTTTTCTCTTGTTTTCTTTATTCTGGAGTTGCCGTGGAGGGTTCCATAGGGTAGTGAGACGCACTGTTTGACAGCGCTGTATATTTTGCCATCTTGGTTCGCTCTGGTGGGACCATTGATTCGGCCATTTGCCCTATGGTTTGTGTGTTCATGTCCTGGTGTTTTCCTGATGTTTGGGGTATATCGCGGATCCATGGCTTCATTTTCTTGCTGGGTTTGTCCCTGACTCTTTCTTCCCTTCCGGGCTTTGGGGCCTGCGGTCCTTCCGTCTTGTATGCTCCTGTTCCCGCCTGCTCTCCACTGGGATGCAGGGTCTGGCCTGGTTGGCCCCTGATTGGGCGTCCACCTGGGGGTTCCGGGGGCTGTTGGCGGCTGCAGGTCTGATGGGGGCGGGCTGCTATTGGCACCTGTCCATCCTTCTCTGGGCTGCTTCTGTGGTCTCCGAGTGGGCTTTTGCTTCTGCTCCTTTGGACTTGCCCTCTCCTGTCCGGGCCTTTTCTCGTCCAGCTTCTTGGCTCTACGAGCGGCTGCTATGCCTCTGGCCCGTGTCATGCTTCTCCTCGGCTCCTGGCCGTTGGGGCTCTGTTGGGGGCCGCCTGTGGCCTCTCCTTCTGTCCTGGGTGGCCCCTGTGGCGGTTCTGTGGGTCCCGCCTACTGCCGCTCCACTCCTTTGTCGGTCTTGGCCATCTCCCTGGTTCTTCTCCGGGGGGGACTGTTGAGGTGGGGTCTCGGGGCTATTCCTGTTCCTGGCGGTACTCCTTGGTTTTTCCTTTGGCCCTCTGGCTTTGGGTTGGGGTCAGGGTCCTCCTCGGAGTGTGTGTCGGGTGTTCTTGGGCCTAGTTGGCGGGCGATGCTTTGCATTGTCCTTCTTTGGTGGCTCGTGCCATCCGGGGTTCTCGAGTGCTTCTGGGCCGTCCTGGGTTCTGGTTTGTACTTGTCTTCACCTGTTCCTTTGAGTGTACTTTCCTTGTCCCGCTCTTGGTTCCGTTCTGCCGGTGGGTATGTCTCCACTGTTTCGGTCCGGTCTGGGTTGGTGGTGTCCGTTCTCTTCCCCTTCCTTTTGGTAACGGGTCGGGCACACGGCTCCCTTTCCGCCCTGTCTGCGGGTGTGGCCTGCGGTCTTCCTTTTCTGTGTCACCCTGCCGGGTGGTTGCGGCCTTTCCGGCCTGTGGGGCTGGGGGCCGTGCTTGGGTTCCCAGTTGGTGAAGGGTCGATTGGTCGCCCTGCTGGCGGGTTTCTTGTTTGGCTTCTGTTGGCCGTTCCTTGGCTTGTCTGGGGTTTGCCCCTGCCCTGCGGGGGCTTCTTGTTTCTGTTCTGGGCGGTTTTTTCGCCTGCCTCGTTCTCCGGGGGGTTATTGGTTTGACCCCTTTGGCTTTTTGGCACGGTTGTACTGTCCTTGACTGGGTCACTTTTGTTCCGGTTTTGGTTTGAGTCCCCGGTGGTGGCTCTTTCTGCCTTCTCGTCCGGGCTCCCGGTTTGGTGTTTTCCTCTGGTCCCTTTGCTTACGGGGGTCTGGGCTTGTCTGGCCTGGACGGGGCATCTGACCTGTTGGTGGTGCTCACCTGGGTGCTTCTCTCTTGTTTACTTAGGGTCTGGTGGCTTAGTGGGCTGCTGCGTCCACTCCCGGTGCCTGTGTTTGTCCTCGTGGTCACAGGTTCAGATCCTGGTGGGATCACTCAACCTTTCCTTCTTCTGAGATCGGTTACTTGTGTGCCATCGAGTTGGGTGACCATAAACATCTGTTATTCAGCTCCAAGATGCCCGATATGCAGGTGTTGGACCATGGAGCTATGGCTCTATGGTGAGTATTGTACTTCTGGGGGCACAGGCTTGCACAGGACAATGGGTTTGTCTCCTGCCACTTCTTTCGAATTTCCCACATTAGTATATGTTCGGAAGGTGCTTTTGATTGTCCGGGGATGCTGGGATTTCCCGGTTCTCCTTCCCCGGGCGGGGCCCTGCGATTCCTGTGCGGAATTTACTTATTTTTCTTCTTTGTCCCTGGTTTTGGGGTACTGGGGCCGGCTGGCTCGGGTTTGCTCCCTGGAGGTGTTGACGTTGCTCGGGCTCATTTCGCCCGGCTCTTCTGTCCTTCTCGCCTTTGGTGGGTTTCTGCCTGTGGCCTTACCTCCCTGTCCGATCCTGTTCCTGTCGGCTCTTCGTTGTTCGGCTGGGTTGGGCCTGGTTGTTGGCTGGCTGTATGGCCTCCTGGGTGCTCACTTCGGCGGCTCGCTTACTACATGTGGAACGTTCCTGAGTCGATTTGCTTGGCCCCTGCGTGGGCGGTCTCGCTCCTCTGTGCTGCGTTCCCCTCCCTACCGGGTTCTATTTGCTTTCTTGTGATTGGTGGCCCCTGGTGGGCATTCGCTTCCTCTCTGGTGGCTTGGCCCTGGGCCTGGTCCCTTCCGCTCTTCGGGCTCTGTGGGCGGCCTTCTGGGCTTTTCGCTCTTGGCCGGTTGGGTTCCCTTGGGGGCCGGGTCATTCCTGCGGCTTCCTGGGTCTGTTTTGCCTTGTGCCTGCCTGGGTTCTCTCATTGGTGTCATGCTCCCCTCTAGGGGGTCCTTTGTGCGACTGGGGTCCGTGTCCCGCCTGTTCATCTCCTTGCTGGTGGGGTTTTGGTGGCCTTCATTTTTTTGTTGTGCGGTTGGCGTGCTGGGTTCCTTTCGGCCCCTCGATCTGTTCTTGCGGGTCCTACCAGTCTGTTGATTGCGTCTGGTTCCGCTGCTTCGGTCCTCGGGTGGATTCGACTTGTCTTGTGGATTGTTACCCGCCTTGTTATGTTGGCCTAGGCCTGGCTGCCATGCTGCTTTTCTTTGCGCACGTTACACTGAGCCGGGTCTCCCTCGCCCTTTGCTCGTGCCAAGTTCTTTTGCACTGTCTGCATTTTCTGTTGTTCACCTTTTTGGGCTCAGTCTGCACAAACATGTACAAGGTCGCATAACAATGTATTTTGGTTCTTCCTGATATGGCCAGTCTCGCGCACCCAGACATAACATTAGGTGCAATTGCCATGAAGAATTTGGTATGCTTTTAATACTGTGGTTTACTAGCGCTTAACACACTTGGAGAAATCCCTTTCAGTGAGAAGAGCTATGATGTCCTGCTGATGTAATTCTGCATCTAGAGACTGAGGTATGGGGGTTCGCTAGTCAAAGCCCAGAGGTCTTCTATTATTATAATAAACTATCTTACTGCAAGGGGAGGGTGGTAATGTTATTTATACGTTTATCCACTGAGCTCTGAGATGCTTTCCCCGTTTGTATTCTATGGAATTGTAACCATGCTGCTTATATTAGTCATATGCATTATGCTATTAGTACTGACACGTGTACTGTACAATAGAGCACGTAAGTTGGAATAAACATTTTAACCTATCCAGTGTCTCTTCCTACGCACCTTGTGGACAAGTACGAGTGAGTGACGAAAGAGTGTTCTTGCTTCTGCGAGTCCTGAGATAAAGATACCGTGTTCTGGGTTGTCCAATCATTGGTACTTGGGTGCTAATGGGATGCTAAGCTAGTTGGGTTGGGGTTTTTGGGTGCTACGGTATATGGTGGCAAACCACTGTATTCCGGGGTCCCATTTTCCTGTGCATAGCTCTGTGTATGTGCAGAAACCTTATGACATGGCGCGACCACCGTGGGGCAGCTTAACTGCGAGACGCTTGAGTAGTACTTGTGCTTGTCCACAATCCCCTCGCGTACGCTTCCGGAGGCGTATGTGACGGTGATACCTCCTATATTGAATGTTTTATAGGTTCTTTCAAGCTTGATGTTATTAAAAAAGGTTAGTTAATAGACCCATTTTAGTGCTCCCTGTTAGGTTGTCGAATATAACTGTTTAGTCATGGCTGGTGTGGCGATTGCTGCACATAGTCGAGGAGCACTCCGAGATCACTTACGGGTGTATGGAGTGCCTGATACAGGGATCGATTTGGTCTTTGTGGTTCAAGCCGATCCGGCTTACCACTTTGAGGTGTTTTACACTTGGATCACTTTTGAAGCGGTGGAGGCAGATGATAATCTGTTTCATGAATATAAACCCACCGTTATTCCTGCTGCCTATCGACCCTATACCACTCTTGAAGTACCTCTCACGGCTTGGCAGCACCGTGTTTGGTTTAATGGCGCCCTACCACAACCAACTACCGCAGTTCGTTTAGGCCCCTTATCAATTCAGGGGGCCACTTGGCCTGTATTGGCCGGGTATACCCCGCATCCAAATTATCTGGCATTACCGCTTGCGGAACTGCGCACTATGCATACCGAATTGGTATGAGTGCATCGAGCCCTAGTGACATACGTTACAGGTAGCCTACATGGAGCCGCTCCTGTAGTCGCAGGCCAACCAGCTATAGCCGCTGGAGTGACCATAAGTCCTGTCATGGTAAATTCTGTGATGGGCAAACGTCCACAAAATAAGGACGACTATCCTTACTGGCTTGCAGAAAAGTTCGATCAGATAGAAGCAGTGTTTCCCCATACATCCCCAGTAGATAAACACCGCATCCTCACGATAAGTTTGCCAAAAGACATAATCCCCGATTTGACATCATGTGAAAACTGGGGTAAGGTATTCGCAGCAGTTTATTCAAAATGTTTTGGAACTCCTTCCATGACGGTTCTACCCTCTGTAATTAAAAAAGTACAGGATGAACATGGCCCTGAAGCGGCTGTGGAATTAGGGATGAGACTAGTGGGAGTGTTTGATGTAGTAGCTGAGCTGATCCTTGGAAATGTCAAGGGCGATGCTATGAACTTTCAAGTAGCGAATGCTTTGGCTTTGGTCCCAGAGTTGGACAGGCCCCGCGAATTACCGAAAATTATTGCCCGGGCTTATAAAACAATTGGAAGAAACAGCCTAGGCAACAAGCCTTTTGTAAAATTGCAAACTCAATCGCAAACACAAGTTACACAAACAAAAAGTACATCTGAGAAAGATGATAGACCAGTCTTCACTAAAAAGAGTTGGAGACAGAAAAAACAGGGTAAACAACAAAAGAAGCCGGGGTCGAGAGGCGCTTCCCCAGTTTCGGTTTCTTCTGAACGTACTTATGATTTACGTGATAGGTCAAGGATTAAATCACCAGAAAGGTTTCAGAGCTCTGATACGCGTTCTCCTCGTTCTTCACAGGCCCAGACGTCGTCACAGGCTGGTGGAGGAGGACGGCAAGATAGAGGAAGGGGCCGAGAGGCTCCCCAGGAGCGAGACCAACCTCGACAACAAGTCAGAGGGAAAGCAGAAGACTTTCACCTTCCTCGACCGCAATTTCAGAAGAAAAAAGTTGCCGCTGTCACAGCGAAATATGCCTCAGACCGTGAGAACGAGACTCCAGAATTGGACGTGGGCAGTGACCCTCCTAGACAGCGCCGCGGAAGTTACCATAGTGCGGGAGGCGCTACGTCCTCATATGGAGGCGACAGCAACTGAAACATTCGTTACTGTAGAGACAGCTGACACGAGAGTGGCACCCCCTGACAGACTTTACAACATAGTCATACAAATTGAAGGTGACATACCGCGTGAAATAAAAGGGATTTTTTGGGAAAATCTAACCTCTTCATATGACATTTTGTTAGCAGAGGTGGATTGGCCACCCCCATTCGTTTTAGCTGCACATAAAGGAGAGGAGGTAATCCTTCCAAGCTTCTCACGGCATGTCCCAAAAGACAAAGCTGAAGCACTTGCAGCTGAGTGGGCTGTGTACCTGGCACCAGCGTTATACCGCAACCATGTGGGATGGGATGAAGAATCACCTCCTCATGCAATACCTTTGCGGTCACTACCGCAGCCACAACCCCAATATCCCATCAAACGGCAGGCAAAAGGCCCCGTCTCCGAAATTCTGACACAGTTGGAATATCAGGGAGTAATTGAACCATGCGTATCACCTATGAACAATCCCCTTTTCGTGGTTTCTAAACCCGATGGATCGTACCGCTTAGTTTTGGATTACCGGCATTTAAATACTCATTGTCGGAACTTTGCGGTGCAAAATACACACAGTTCTGCGCTTGTAGACAGTCTTGTTCGTAAAAAATACAAAACGACACTTGACCTTTCAAACGGTTTCTACACGCACAACCTAGCCCCGGAGAGTGGTCAATGGACCGCATTCACTTCCGGTGGTAAATTATTCCAGTTCCGGCGTTTACCCATGGGCTACAAAAATAGTCCGGGTATATTCGCCGCCCGTGTTGTTTCTTTGTTAAATGACATTGATCAAGACGCATGTTCGTACGTAGATGACATCTATCTGACGGACGACGAATTATTTCAGCATTTGTCCCGTGTGGACCGCATTATTCTTGAATTTGCGGAGCAGGGTTACAAATTTAACTTTGCTAAGTCACACATTGCTGAATTTACCGTTCTGTTCTTGGGCTATGAGCTCAATAACGAAGGTAAGGGCTTAGCCCCCCATTTCTTGGAAAAATGTGCACATTTGTGCCCCCCAAATACTCTGAAGAAACTTCAGTCTTTGCTGGGTTTCTTGAATTTCGGGCGTACTTATATTCCCGAATATGCCCAGCGTATCAAGCCTTTGTATGCTTTGATACAACCTACTTATTCAAGGTCTTGCTGGCTGCCTGAGCATACCTCGATTCTGCAGTCTTTGCAGACAGACCTATTGGAGTCTAAATATCTTTTGACTCGTGATAACCACACAAACCTGGTGATTAGAATAATTCCGGGGGCGGTGGGATTCACATACTTAACCTTTAATGAAGGTGATACAGTACCCATCGCATACAAGTCACATCTGTACACTTCCGCTGAATTGCGCTTTACATCTGTCGAAAAAGTTCTAACTGCAGTGCAAATGGCGATTCTAAAAGAACGCGCACTGGCACAGGGTAAGCGAATTCTGGTGGTAACACCCTGTCCTGCCCTAGAGGCAGTAACAAAGGCAAGTGTACCGAACTCAAAAGCAATGCATCCCCGTTGGATACAATGGGCTACATCCTTGACGTCTTCGGACGTCACTTTTGTTTTTGATTCTTCTCTTCAGACTCAGGAGTTTTTGCAGTATGAATTCGTTCATCCTCCTCCTTTGTTTTTACTACCGCTTGAGGATTACAAATGTGTGATCTACACCGATGGTTCGGCGCAACCGGCCACTGGGTCCAAGCACGCTTATTCAGCTGCATGTGCTATTGTTGCGGGTTCCTTTGTAGATGGAAAGTTCAAATCCTCTGCAGTGCATACTCGCACACTTGGAGATAGTACCGCACAATTGGCCGAGCTGCATGCATTGCTACTTGCACTTGAGTTCGCTTCTCAGGATGAGACCACTCTTATTGTATGTGATTCTTTTTACTGTGTACAATCTTACAATGACAATCTGTTTTTCTGGTCGAAAAACGACTACAAGGACGCAAAAGGGAGCACAATTAAGCATAAAATGCTTTGGGTTCGAGTGGCAGAATTGCAACAACGTCTGCCCCTCACACAGGTGGTTCACACCTTAGGCCATCAGCGGGTGGGCGCACACGCTATTGGTAACGATCTGGCAGATGAAGCTGCCCGTTCAGCAGTAGTCACGTGTTCAGTAGCAGCGGTTACCAGGTCCATGTCTAAAATAGACCCTGTTATATTAGCAGCTATTGCTGCAACCAAGGAAGGTAATAATTACCCTACAGGTTTCCCTTCCAAGTATTCTTACACATTAAGTCCCGATCAGGTTCCTTATGTAACTATACCTGACGTTGGAGATCGGCTGATCCCCAACGCGGACCGCAGGAGTGCCTTGATATCAGCTGCACACGAAGGCATGGCTTCTGCTCATGCAGGTGTGTCAGCTACGGTTTCCATCTTGCAGCAGCGTTATTGGTGGCGTGGGTTATATAAAGACACCCGTGCTTTTGTGCTTTCTTGCGACGTTTGTCAACAGATTAAGCCTTCCACGGTAACACGTCCACCACAAACACCGCTCTGCATTGCTAACAGACCCTTTGGGTGTGTTTACTTGGATCACTGCGGTCCATTCTCATCAGACACTGCCTATAAATACATCTTAGTGGCAGTGGACTCGTGCACACGGTTTCTCTGGGTCTGGCCACAACGGAGTGCTGACGCCCGAAATGTAATCAGGGATTTGCGTGTCTTTGTGGGAATTTTCGCATGCGGCACCTTCCATTCGGACCAAGGTCCAGCGTTTGCCTCTAGGGCTTACAAGGATGCAATGGCTTCGCTTGGGGTGCGGGTGAAATTTTCGTCTCCGTATAGGCCTGAGGGCAACTCTATCGTTGAACGAATGAACCGTGACTTAAAGCAATCCTTAACAGCTAGGGTTATAGGTACTGGCAGGAACTGGCTGGCCCATTTGTATACCGTTCAGCGTGCACTTAATAATCTCCCTAGAAGACCTCTGGGTGGGCGGACCCCATACGAAATGCTCTTTGGCATAAGAATGTTTGTGCCTGACCTTGAGGGTCCAGACATCGCGGCGCAATCCGCCAAGTTTGATGTAGATAACCATTCTGCTATGTTACAGGACTTACAAGAAGCCCGAGACAAACTTGCAACTACACATTTGCCTTCAGCCACAGATCCTGCGTTGCAGATTCCGGTAGCCGGCTGGCTTCCAAAGGTTGGAGAACTGGTTCGAGAGAAGATTGAAAACAAAAAAGAATTCGGCCCCTCTTTTCGTGCACCGGTTCCAGTTCTGGGCTTGAAGGGAACACGTACAGTTATTTTACCACCGCTTCCTGGTCGCAAGGAGAACAGATACATCTCAGTGGAAAATGTCAAGCTACAGCGCCTGGCCGATCCTGAATAGTGTCACACCAGCGGTCTCTTGTCCTGCCATTTATCGGACATATGTTCGTGGCCCATCTACACGAACGGTCGCTGATGCTGTAATTGAGATGGTTGATTTGCCTGAAACTACAATTGATCCCCAACTCTCCACCAATATCGAAGAGGACGAGTATACTTATCCTGCATCTGAATCGGTGGCACATCAACCAACAACGTCACTTGGCCCGACTCGTTATTCCTTTGATTCGGATTCCACCTCTTCAAAAGTCCCATCCAAGTTCAGTATCTTTGTATCCTGGTTTAGAGACAATTTTTTGATTCCACCCTGGACATACATCTGGTTGGTACTTTTCTTGATTTTTTTGTTCATGTCCATTGGCTTTGTCACAGTGTTTTTTCTATTAATCAATGGTCACTATTTACCTGAACGCTCTGCTGTAGACTATGTTTCTGGAACTTTGGCTCCTCATTCCTCGTCTCACATCATGAAGCGTGACCACACATTTGTGAACATTTCAGCCTTCCCAGTTGCTGATGGTATCGTATGGGATGCAGTGAACTATCAAATCCATGGTCCGACGGAAATTATTAATGTACCTAATGTCCTTCGTGTTTCAATGGGTGATGTAGTACAAAATAATATTCATTCTGATGATTGGGATGTGCATGCCGTTGAAGCATTGTTTGCCGATTTAAAATATTATGCATCCTTTAATGCTGAAGATTTATATATGAATTCTGCGAATTATGCCGATTTGTATTGTTACCAACATTTTGGGGAGTTAATACATCGTATTTTTAACGCATCTAACACTGAAGGCCTAGTACACTTTTTTAAGGTCGTGGGGTCGGGCTTGGTGTCCTCCTTCCAAACTATTTTTGGTGTCATCCCGGCTTTCATACATTCTATTTTTTCCAGTGTCTTTGGCGGTTTCCCATTGATCCTCGCTTTAGCGGCTGGTGTCTTGCTCTTAATTTGCTTTCTGCGCAATGGCTGCTCCCCGATGGGACCTGCTCGATCCAGAACGCCTCCAGCTGCTCCGTGAGCGCCTTTTGGCCGGTTTTGGTGTCTTGCCATTGGCGACACTGAGTGTGTCATATACTCTTTCTTTTCGCTTTGCGTATTTCACTTGCGTGCAACCTGTGATGACTTGTGTCCGCTGTCCTTTCACCTGGACTCTGGATTATTGCCTCTCCAATTCGTCATTGTCGGTTCCGGATTTTGTTCAGTTGATGGGTCCCTTAGAGGCCCATGAGCAGGACTGTTCCGTTGCAGGCTGTATGGCGCGTGCGGCTGCACTGGGGATTTTGGCGCAATGGGATATCTGGGCGGCTGCCCAGGATCTCCTACAACGAAGCTGTTTCAATTATCACGCAAGCTGTCCCGCATTGCTTCTGGATGCTCCCTTTGCTGAGGAACATTCCTGCTCTTTTGATCTCATGGATTGGATGGCATCTATGTTTTTTGACGATTCCAATGATGAACTCTTGGAGGGTATGGCTTTTTTCTGCACTTACACTTTCATGGATTGACCTGCCCTTCGCCGTTTGGGCGCTCCCTGTGCTCCAACGGCTGTGTTTTTCTTCTGATGGGCCTCTGTCCTGGCCGCCGGACTGTCCAGGGGAGGGTGTCTTGTGGATTGTTACCCGCCTTGTTATGTTGGCCTAGGCCTGGCTGCCATGCTGCTTTTCTTTGCGCACGTTACACTGAGCCGGGTCTCCCTCGCCCTTTGCTCGTGCCAAGTTCTTTTGCACTGTCTGCATTTTCTGTTGTTCACCTTTTTGGGCTCAGTCTGCACAAACATGTACAAGGTCGCATAACAATGTATTTTGGTTCTTCCTGATATGGCCAGTCTCGCGCACCCAGACATAACATTAGGTGCAATTGCCATGAAGAATTTGGTATGCTTTTAATACTGTGGTTTACTAGCGCTTAACACACTTGGAGAAATCCCTTTCAGTGAGAAGAGCTATGATGTCCTGCTGATGTAATTCTGCATCTAGAGACTGAGGTATGGGGGTTCGCTAGTCAAAGCCCAGAGGTCTTCTATTATTATAATAAACTATCTTACTGCAAGGGGAGGGTGGTAATGTTATTTATACGTTTATCCACTGAGCTCTGAGATGCTTTCCCCGTTTGTATTCTATGGAATTGTAACCATGCTGCTTATATTAGTCATATGCATTATGCTATTAGTACTGACACGTGTACTGTACAATAGAGCACGTAAGTTGGAATAAACATTTTAACCTATCCAGTGTCTCTTCCTACGCACCTTGTGGACAAGTACGAGTGAGTGACGAAAGAGTGTTCTTGCTTCTGCGAGTCCTGAGATAAAGATACCGTGTTCTGGGTTGTCCAATCATTGGTACTTGGGTGCTAATGGGATGCTAAGCTAGTTGGGTTGGGGTTTTTGGGTGCTACGGTATATGGTGGCAAACCACTGTATTCCGGGGTCCCATTTTCCTGTGCATAGCTCTGTGTATGTGCAGAAACCTTATGACATGGCGCGACCACCGTGGGGCAGCTTAACTGCGAGACGCTTGAGTAGTACTTGTGCTTGTCCACAATCCCCTCGCGTACGCTTCCGGAGGCGTATGTGACGGTGATACCTCCTATATTGAATGTTTTATAGGTTCTTTCAAGCTTGATGTTATTAAAAAAGGTTAGTTAATAGACCCATTTTAGTGCTCCCTGTTAGGTTGTCGAATATAACTGTTTAGTCATGGCTGGTGTGGCGATTGCTGCACATAGTCGAGGAGCACTCCGAGATCACTTACGGGTGTATGGAGTGCCTGATACAGGGATCGATTTGGTCTTTGTGGTTCAAGCCGATCCGGCTTACCACTTTGAGGTGTTTTACACTTGGATCACTTTTGAAGCGGTGGAGGCAGATGATAATCTGTTTCATGAATATAAACCCACCGTTATTCCTGCTGCCTATCGACCCTATACCACTCTTGAAGTACCTCTCACGGCTTGGCAGCACCGTGTTTGGTTTAATGGCGCCCTACCACAACCAACTACCACAGTTCGTTTAGGCCCCTTATCAATTCAGGGGGCCACTTGGCCTGTATTGGCCGGGTATACCCCGCATCCAAATTATCTGGCATTACCGCTTGCGGAACTGCGCACTATGCATACCGAATTGGTATGAGTGCATCGAGCCCTAGTGACATACGTTACAGGTAGCCTACATGGAGCCGCTCCTGTAGTCGCAGGCCAACCAGCTATAGCCGCTGGAGTGACCATAAGTCCTGTCATGGTAAATTCTGTGATGGGCAAACGTCCACAAAATAAGGACGACTATCCTTACTGGCTTGCAGAAAAGTTCGATCAGATAGAAGCAGTGTTTCCCCATACATCCCCAGTAGATAAACACCGCATCCTCACGATAAGTTTGCCAAAAGACATAATCCCCGATTTGACATCATGTGAAAACTGGGGTAAGGTATTCGCAGCAGTTTATTCAAAATGTTTTGGAACTCCTTCCATGACGGTTCTACCCTCTGTAATTAAAAAAGTACAGGATGAACATGGCCCTGAAGCGGCTGTGGAATTAGGGATGAGACTAGTGGGAGTGTTTGATGTAGTAGCTGAGCTGATCCTTGGAAATGTCAAGGGCGATGCTATGAACTTTCAAGTAGCGAATGCTTTGGCTTTGGTCCCAGAGTTGGACAGGCCCCGCGAATTACCGAAAATTATTGCCCGGGCTTATAAAACAATTGGAAGAAACAGCCTAGGCAACAAGCCTTTTGTAAAATTGCAAACTCAATCGCAAACACAAGTTACACAAACAAAAAGTACATCTGAGAAAGATGATAGACCAGTCTTCACTAAAAAGAGTTGGAGACAGAAAAAACAGGGTAAACAACAAAAGAAGCCGGGGTCGAGAGGCGCTTCCCCAGTTTCGGTTTCTTCTGAACGTACTTATGATTTACGTGATAGGTCAAGGATTAAATCACCAGAAAGGTTTCAGAGCTCTGATACGCGTTCTCCTCGTTCTTCACAGGCCCAGACGTCGTCACAGGCTGGTGGAGGAGGACGGCAAGATAGAGGAAGGGGCCGAGAGGCTCCCCAGGAGCGAGACCAACCTCGACAACAAGTCAGAGGGAAAGCAGAAGACTTTCACCTTCCTCGACCGCAATTTCAGAAGAAAAAAGTTGCCGCTGTCACAGCGAAATATGCCTCAGACCGTGAGAACGAGACTCCAGAATTGGACGTGGGCAGTGACCCTCCTAGACAGCGCCGCGGAAGTTACCATAGTGCGGGAGGCGCTACGTCCTCATATGGAGGCGACAGCAACTGAAACATTCGTTACTGTAGAGACAGCTGACACGAGAGTGGCACCCCTGACAGACTTTACAACATAGTCATACAAATTGAAGGTGACATACCGCGTGAAATAAAAGGGATTTTTTGGGAAAATCTAACCTCTTCATATGACATTTTGTTAGCAGAGGTGGATTGGCCACCCCCATTCGTTTTAGCTGCACATAAAGGAGAGGAGGTAATCCTTCCAAGCTTCTCACGGCATGTCCCAAAAGACAAAGCTGAAGCACTTGCAGCTGAGTGGGCTGTGTACCTGGCACCAGCGTTATACCGCAACCATGTGGGATGGGATGAAGAATCACCTCCTCATGCAATACCTTTGCGGTCACTACCGCAGCCACAACCCCAATATCCCATCAAACGGCAGGCAAAAGGCCCCGTCTCCGAAATTCTGACACAGTTGGAATATCAGGGAGTAATTGAACCATGCGTATCACCTATGAACAATCCCCTTTTCGTGGTTTCTAAACCCGATGGATCGTACCGCTTAGTTTTGGATTACCGGCATTTAAATACTCATTGTCGGAACTTTGCGGTGCAAAATACACACAGTTCTGCGCTTGTAGACAGTCTTGTTCGTAAAAAATACAAAACGACACTTGACCTTTCAAACGGTTTCTACACGCACAACCTAGCCCCGGAGAGTGGTCAATGGACCGCATTCACTTCCGGTGGTAAATTATTCCAGTTCCGGTGTTTACCCATGGGCTACAAAAATAGTCCGGGTATATTCGCCGCCCGTGTTGTTTCTTTGTTAAATGACATTGATCAAGACGCATGTTCGTACGTAGATGACATCTATCTGACGGACGACGAATTATTTCAGCATTTGTCCCGTGTGGACCGCATTATTCTTGAATTTGCGGAGCAGGGTTACAAATTTAACTTTGCTAAGTCACACATTGCTGAATTTACCGTTCTGTTCTTGGGCTATGAGCTCAATAACGAAGGTAAGGGCTTAGCCCCCATTTCTTGGAAAAATGTGCACATTTGTGCCCCCAAATACTCTGAAGAAACTTCAGTCTTTGCTGGGTTTCTTGAATTTCGGGCGTACTTATATTCCCGAATATGCCCAGCGTATCAAGCCTTTGTATGCTTTGATACAACCTACTTATTCAAGGTCTTGCTGGCTGCCTGAGCATACCTCGATTCTGCAGTCTTTGCAGACAGACCTATTGGAGTCTAAATATCTTTTGACTCGTGATAACCACACAAACCTGGTGATTAGAATAATTCCGGGGGCGGTGGGATTCACATACTTAACCTTTAATGAAGGTGATACAGTACCCATCGCATACAAGTCACATCTGTACACTTCCGCTGAATTGCGCTTTACATCTGTCGAAAAAGTTCTAACTGCAGTGCAAATGGCGATTCTAAAAGAACGCGCACTGGCACAGGGTAAGCGAATTCTGGTGGTAACACCCTGTCCTGCTCTAGAGGCAGTAACAAAGGCAAGTGTACCGAACTCAAAAGCAATGCATCCCCGTTGGATACAATGGGCTACATCCTTGACGTCTTCGGACGTCACTTTTGTTTTTGATTCTTCTCTTCAGACTCAGGAGTTTTTGCAGTATGAATTCGTTCATCCTCCTCCTTTGTTTTTACTACCGCTTGAGGATTACAAATGTGTGATCTACACCGATGGTTCGGCGCAACCGGCCACTGGGTCCAAGCACGCTTATTCAGCTGCATGTGCTATTGTTGCGGGTTCCTTTGTAGATGGAAAGTTCAAATCCTCTGCAGTGCATACTCGCACACTTGGAGATAGTACCGCACAATTGGCCGAGCTGCATGCATTGCTACTTGCACTTGAGTTCGCTTCTCAGGATGAGACCACTCTTATTGTATGTGATTCTTTTTACTGTGTACAATCTTACAATGACAATCTGTTTTTCTGGTCGAAAAACGACTACAAGGACGCAAAAGGGAGCACAATTAAGCATAAAATGCTTTGGGTTCGAGTGGCAGAATTGCAACAACGTCTGCCCCTCACACAGGTGGTTCACACCTTAGGCCATCAGCGGGTGGGCGCACACGCTATTGGTAACGATCTGGCAGATGAAGCTGCCCGTTCAGCAGTAGTCACGTGTTCAGTAGCAGCGGTTACCAGGTCCATGTCTAAAATAGACCCTGTTATATTAGCAGCTATTGCTGCAACCAAGGAAGGTAATAATTACCCTACAGGTTTCCCTTCCAAGTATTCTTACACATTAAGTCCCGATCAGGTTCCTTATGTAACTATACCTGACGTTGGAGATCGGCTGATCCCCAACGCGGACCGCAGGAGTGCCTTGATATCAGCTGCACACGAAGGCATGGCTTCTGCTCATGCAGGTGTGTCAGCTACGGTTTCCATCTTGCAGCAGCGTTATTGGTGGCGTGGGTTATATAAAGACACCCGTGCTTTTGTGCTTTCTTGCGACGTTTGTCAACAGATTAAGCCTTCCACGGTAACACGTCCACCACAAACACCGCTCTGCATTGCTAACAGACCCTTTGGGTGTGTTTACTTGGATCACTGCGGTCCATTCTCATCAGACACTGCCTATAAATACATCTTAGTGGCAGTGGACTCGTGCACACGGTTTCTCTGGGTCTGGCCACAACGGAGTGCTGACGCCCGAAATGTAATCAGGGATTTGCGTGTCTTTGTGGGAATTTTCGCATGCGGCACCTTCCATTCGGACCAAGGTCCAGCGTTTGCCTCTAGGGCTTACAAGGATGCAATGGCTTCGCTTGGGGTGCGGGTGAAATTTTCGTCTCCGTATAGGCCTGAGGGCAACTCTATCGTTGAACGAATGAACCGTGACTTAAAGCAATCCTTAACAGCTAGGGTTATAGGTACTGGCAGGAACTGGCTGGCCCATTTGTATACCGTTCAGCGTGCACTTAATAATCTCCCTAGAAGACCTCTGGGTGGGCGGACCCCATACGAAATGCTCTTTGGCATAAGAATGTTTGTGCCTGACCTTGAGGGTCCAGACATCGCGGCGCAATCCGCCAAGTTTGATGTAGATAACCATTCTGCTATGTTACAGGACTTACAAGAAGCCCGAGACAAACTTGCAACTACACATTTGCCTTCAGCCACAGATCCTGCGTTGCAGATTCCGGTAGCCGGCTGGCTTCCAAAGGTTGGAGAACTGGTTCGAGAGAAGATTGAAAACAAAAAAGAATTCGGCCCCTCTTTTCGTGCACCGGTTCCAGTTCTGGGCTTGAAGGGAACACGTACAGTTATTTTACCACCGCTTCCTGGTCGCAAGGAGAACAGATACATCTCAGTGGAAAATGTCAAGCTACAGCGCCTGGCCGATCCTGAATAGTGTCACACCAGCGGTCTCTTGTCCTGCCATTTATCGGACATATGTTCGTGGCCCATCTACACGAACGGTCGCTGATGCTGTAATTGAGATGGTTGATTTGCCTGAAACTACAATTGATCCCCAACTCTCCACCAATATCGAAGAGGACGAGTATACTTATCCTGCATCTGAATCGGTGGCACATCAACCAACAACGTCACTTGGCCCGACTCGTTATTCCTTTGATTCGGATTCCACCTCTTCAAAAGTCCCATCCAAGTTCAGTATCTTTGTATCCTGGTTTAGAGACAATTTTTTGATTCCACCCTGGACATACATCTGGTTGGTACTTTTCTTGATTTTTTTGTTCATGTCCATTGGCTTTGTCACAGTGTTTTTTCTATTAATCAATGGTCACTATTTACCTGAACGCTCTGCTGTAGACTATGTTTCTGGAACTTTGGCTCCTCATTCCTCGTCTCACATCATGAAGCGTGACCACACATTTGTGAACATTTCAGCCTTCCCAGTTGCTGATGGTATCGTATGGGATGCAGTGAACTATCAAATCCATGGTCCGACGGAAATTATTAATGTACCTAATGTCCTTCGTGTTTCAATGGGTGATGTAGTACAAAATAATATTCATTCTGATGATTGGGATGTGCATGCCGTTGAAGCATTGTTTGCCGATTTAAAATATTATGCATCCTTTAATGCTGAAGATTTATATATGAATTCTGCGAATTATGCCGATTTGTATTGTTACCAACATTTTGGGGAGTTAATACATCGTATTTTTAACGCATCTAACACTGAAGGCCTAGTACACTTTTTTAAGGTCGTGGGGTCGGGCTTGGTGTCCTCCTTCCAAACTATTTTTGGTGTCATCCCGGCTTTCATACATTCTATTTTTTCCAGTGTCTTTGGCGGTTTCCCATTGATCCTCGCTTTAGCGGCTGGTGTCTTGCTCTTAATTTGCTTTCTGCGCAATGGCTGCTCCCCGATGGGACCTGCTCGATCCAGAACGCCTCCAGCTGCTCCGTGAGCGCCTTTTGGCCGGTTTTGGTGTCTTGCCATTGGCGACACTGAGTGTGTCATATACTCTTTCTTTTCGCTTTGCGTATTTCACTTGCGTGCAACCTGTGATGACTTGTGTCCGCTGTCCTTTCACCTGGACTCTGGATTATTGCCTCTCCAATTCGTCATTGTCGGTTCCGGATTTTGTTCAGTTGATGGGTCCCTTAGAGGCCCATGAGCAGGACTGTTCCGTTGCTGGCTGTATGGCGCGTGCGGCTGCACTGGGGATTTTGGCGCAATGGGATATCTGGGCGGCTGCCCAGGATCTCCTACAACGAAGCTGTTTCAATTATCACGCAAGCTGTCCCGCATTGCTTCTGGATGCTCCCTTTGCTGAGGAACATTCCTGCTCTTTTGATCTCATGGATTGGATGGCATCTATGTTTTTTGACGATTCCAATGATGAACTCTTGGAGGGTATGGCTTTTTCTGCACTTACACTTTCATGGATTGACCTGCCCTTCGCCGTTTGGGCGCTCCCTGTGCTCCAACGGCTGTGTTTTTCTTCTGATGGGCCTCTGTCCTGGCCGCCGGACTGTCCAGGGGAGGGTGTCTTGTGGATTGTTACCCGCCTTGTTATGTTGGCCTAGGCCTGGCTGCCATGCTGCTTTTCTTTGCGCACGTTACACTGAGCCGGGTCTCCTCGCCCTTTGCTCGTGCCAAGTTCTTTTGCACTGTCTGCATTTTCTGTTGTTCACCTTTTTGGGCTCAGTCTGCACAAACATGTACAAGGTCGCATAACAATGTATTTTGGTTCTTCCTGATATGGCCAGTCTCGCGCACCCAGACATAACATTAGGTGCAATTGCCATGAAGAATTTGGTATGCTTTTAATACTGTGGTTTACTAGCGCTTAACACACTTGGAGAAATCCCTTTCAGTGAGAAGAGCTATGATGTCCTGCTGATGTAATTCTGCATCTAGAGACTGAGGTATGGGGGTTCGCTAGTCAAAGCCCAGAGGTCTTCTATTATTATAATAAACTATCTTACTGCAAGGGGAGGGTGGTAATGTTATTTATACGTTTATCCACTGAGCTCTGAGATGCTTTCCCCGTTTGTATTCTATGGAATTGTAACCATGCTGCTTATATTAGTCATATGCATTATGCTATTAGTACTGACACGTGTACTGTACAATAGAGCATGTAAGTTGGAATAAACATTTTAACCTATCCAGTGTCTCTTCCTACGCACCTTGTGGACAAGTACGAGTGAGTGACGAAAGAGTGTTCTTGCTTTTGCGAGTCCTGAGATAAAGATACCGTGTTCTGGGTTGTCCAATCATTGGTACTTGGGTGCTAATGGGATGCTAAGCTAGTTGGGTTGGGGTTTTTGGGTGCTACGGTATATGGTGGCAAACCACTGTATTCCGGGGTCCCATTTTCCTGTGCATAGCTCTGTGTATGTGCAGAAACCTTATGACAGACTCTCTCGCTATTGGTGGTCCACCGTGCGGAGTTGCTGTGTTTCGGTCGGACTGCGTCTCTTTACTGCTGTGGCTTTTTGTTGGGTCCCTGTGGTTGGGTTGCCCTCTGTCTCTTCGGTTCCGACGTCTGGGCTTTTGCTCCCCTCTCGCTTCTGGCTGTCCGTTGGGCGGTCTTGATGTGTTTGGACCGGCTTGCTGCTTTCTGTTCTGGGCCTGTTTGTTGTTGCTTTTGGCCCCGTACAGTCTGGTTCCTTGCCTTCTCTGTCCTCCTTCAGTAGTTGGTTCGGGCGGGTTTTCTGGCAGCCTTTCGGGTCCCGGGGGTCCGGGTTCTCGGACCTCCCGGTGTCTCTCTGTCCCGGGCTGGTTCTTCCTTCTCGTGGTTGCCTCTCTCTTGGGTGGTCCTTCCACTCGTCTGGTCTTTTGGGTTTGCCTGCTTCATTGGCATACTCTTCTGGTCTGTTGGTTTCTTGTGAGTTTCCATGAAGCCGCTTGGCTTTGGTAGGTGCTCACTTCGTTAATCATATGGCGAGGAAGACTTACGAGGAGGTAATGCCCCGGTTACTTACCGGTAACCTTCATTACTTCGAGTATAGTCTTCCTCGCCACATGAGTTCCCATCCCTCCCTCCCTGTCTGGCTATCGGCTTCATGTTTAGGCTTGGTAGTTTCAGGCTGAAGGGTTGGGCCGGCCCGCCTCTTATAGAGGTCAAGGGTGAAATGGGTCGGCCATATTGGGAAGGGATGGGAGGCATGGGAGGCTAACTTTTTTGCTTTGGAGGGTTCTGGTGTGGAGCTGAAGCTCACTTAGTTAATCATGTGGCAAGGAAGACTATACTCGGAGTAATGAAGGTTACCGGTAAGTAACTGGGGCATTACTCACGTACAGTGCAGCCCAAGTGTGATCCTGAATGTACAATACAAAGACGGGTCCTGCGACTCTAATCTGGGTCCAAGCCCTGCTCTGCCTCAGGCTAATGACGACTCATGAAGAAACTGCGCATATGCCGTGTTTAGGTCTCTCACTTCAGTCTCTCTTAATGTATCTCCCCGAACCAGTGATTCTCAATGTGTTTGTCATTCATCAGAATTGAACTGCGGAAGCCTCCCGCTTTACATTATGGCCTAAGGAAAAAGCAATACTTACACGATTTGATGAGAGAGTCAAAATAAAACCACACAAAATCATATTTTTAATCTAAGGAAGCTAGAAACAATATAGAGGGCCCAGCCCTGCTTGGCCCTGGTCATACTGAACGGTTACTGGGCCACTGGTCTAGCAGCACCATGTGTTTTCTCTGTTTAGGTAGCTCCTGTTTATGTGAGTTGTTGAAAGTGTGTGCCTTCCATTGGCTTAACTACTCTTGTCAATTCAATTCAATTCAAAAGACTTTATTCGATTGCTTTTTGAGACAATCATAAAAGTACATAAAAGAAACAATTCATTCGTTAAGTACAGTAAAAATTCATATACAGTACATATTTACATTGAAAAGATTTGATCATGCAAGCAATCGTACTAGTCTCCATGATTACTAAGTAATAGATTTCCTGTGGCTAAGCACTTTTTAAAAAAACATGCCTACCCTCCAGACCCTATGTGCATTGTCCAAAAGCTGTAGCACGAGTAATGCTGGGCGGCATTGTCTCAACCCCAGCGCCTTTAATATTGGGACAATCCAGACTTTCCTTAAATTACTATAAAATCTACAAAAAAGAATAACGTGTATTGTCGATTGTTCTGAGCAATTATCACATGGGCACAGTCTTAATACTCGGGACCAATCGTTCACGACAGGAAAGCTCACGAGCCTATGGAAGATACTACATCTAAAACGAGTTAATAAAAACCTGTCATAGCCACCAGGTACAAATAATAGATAAGACTGAATACTAAAAGAAGTTAAAACCAATTGATTATGCATAACAGTGGGCTTTAGGCTTTCTGCTGATAATCTTATGGAGTCCAGAAGCAAGAGGCCCTCTCTTTTTAGCTCCTTTCTACTATTAGATTGCATGGTTTTTGGGTTACTGTAATATTCCAAATGACCGAGATCGGACATAAAATTTCTAATAAACCTCAGCCATGGAATCAGTAAGGCTCCTTCAAGTTGTAGACTATCTGCTAGAATATCCTGGTTTAACTTTGTCTCAGGTTTTGTCCATATCCTGTGGCATAGGAGAATGGGCTCCATCTTTATTAAATCTGCAATATAAGGGAGCCCCAACTCCGAGTGGCAAACATACGCAGATAGGCTGCTGGGGGCGGCTAAGATATATCTCAAGAATATATTTTCCACCGTTTGCAGTGGTTGTGTGTCCGCAAATCCCCATACACCCGCTCCATACATGGCTGCAGAAATGCATTTCGCTTTATAGATCTGTATTAATTCCAATGGTGGTCTTCTTCCAAGTTTCCTCGCGAAATTGGCGAGGGCCATTGTTGATCTAGCAAATGCAAGTTTTTTTGCCGTAATGGCTCGTGTCCATGAGTCATTACGGTCAAAGAGTATGCCCAAATAAGCGAAACTATTTGTATGCTCTATTTTCTGACCTTCCAAAAACATATCCCTGCATTTGTGGCTCCCCAATCCGCACCTCATTATGTATGTCATATAAGGTGGTGCAGCGCATAATAATACATGGATGCATATGGCCTCATTTATGAGGCCCCTTGCGACACCAGAATGTCACTTTTTGTGACGTTCCATGGGGCAGGAGCCTGCTCCATATTTATGAGGCATCACTAAGCCACTTTTTTTGGCTTAATGCTGCCTCGTAAATATTGTTCCCTTTAACGCAGTTTTCTGCGTTAAAGGAGCGTGCAATGAGTGTTTCTGGGGGTGTTCACAGCAACATCCATAGCTTTTTGACACTTACCCAGATTTACGAGAAATCATAAATCTGAGGCAGCACCAAAAATGTACACCTCCCCAGGGGAGGAGCAAGGGAGGCACAACAAGGAGAATTATCTTTATTTCTCCTTGTTTTTCCATTTTCTATGTGTGCTGCATTCTGCAGTACATACGGAAAGAGGAAAAAGCCTCTTGTGATTGTTTTTGTGCAGGAAGGTTTTCCTTCCTGCACAAAAATAATCATCCCCGCAATGCAGGCACCCTTGCTCCATGATGCTAAGTTGCCTGTGTTGGCGCACGGCAGCCCATTGTGCACCGGTGCAGGGGAAATGGACAGGAATGCACCGTATCTGATAGATACAGCGCATTCCTGCCCAGTGATATACGTGACATATGTCAGCTCAGGAAGGACAGCTGGAAGGAGTTCAGGAGCTCCATTGATTTGAAAAGATCAAGTTAAGTGTAAAGGGAGGCCTGGGGAAGAGAAGCCTTCCCCCTCCCCAGGTTCTCTGTAGCCAGTATGGCACCACCCAAATGGGAGGGGGAGTTGGTCCCAGAACCAGCTTGATGCATCTGAGGAGGAGGGTATTGCTCATTTCCCTAAACACACCCCTGTCTGGTAAACAGGTTCACTTGAGGGACAGGATTCTCCCATGTTGGATTTGCCTCAAAATATTGAACTGTGGGATAGTTTGTAGTAAGGCATACAGGATGTGCTGCAAAAGTGGGAAGGGGTACCCTTGGAACCTTTTTCTCACTGATAAGGGAGTGCACCGATCCATCCCACCTACTTGCTAGCAAAACATGCAAAGTAAGCACCTCACCCATAGCGCATCAGAACACACTCTGGACCTGCAGAAGAACAAAAGAGTACAGGACTTGCTGTTTGAGACCTCTGAGGAGCACTTACGGGCAGGACTTGCGCCTATTTGTACCCAGAACCAAACAGTAGACTCCAAGGGCCAGTTGGCTGATCTCCTGTGTGGCTACAATGAGAGAGCAAGCTGCAAGAGGTCTTTTTCCTGAATGTCGCCAATAACCAGTAGCAATTGAACTTGAACTGCACCCTACTAGGTGCCATGCTTGTGTGAGTCATGGCTCCAAGGTGCTGGCTCTGAGGTCATGGAGGACCAAGTGGAGCAGCGCCAGAAACTTGGAAAAGTTGGAACTTAGAAAATGTTTGGTCTTTCAAGACCTCCAGAGCATCAGTGGGACCTCGTAGCAAAGTTGTCCAGTTCCAAAGGGAATATTTTGGATACAGTTTCAGGCTTTTTGATAGGAGAGGATTTTCATCTCAATAAACAAAGACTAAGGGCCTGATTATGAGTTTGCTGGTGTGGGAGCAGGCTGTGATGCCAATGTCCCACTCCCACACCGGCAAACTTGAGTGCCGGGAGCCTGCCCGATTACGAGTTTCCCTATGGTCTGGTGGGCAGTCCTTTGGTGGTCCCACGGTGGTGCCTATTAGAAAGGCACCGCAATGGGATCACCAAAGCCCATCGCTGAACGGCATTGACTACAGGAAAGGGGGTGCATGCACACAAGGGGGCACACCATGTACCCCCCTGCATGTATCCCCCGGCCTAGAGGCAACAGGGGGCTCAATAGGGCCCTTTTAGTTTCCTCACCACCAGCATTTTCATGGCATGAGCACCACCATGACAGCACTGGTGGTGAGGAAACTTGTTATATGCTTGGCGGTACCGCAGCAGCACCGATAAGCATATTGCGGACTCAGACCGCTGCTCCACTGCCAGGGATCATGGTTCCCCCGCGGTTGTGGCGGTCCCATGGCGGTCCAACTGCTAGACTCATAATACTACGGTCGGACCGCCAGTGTGGCGGTAGTCGCACCACCAACCCGCGCCACCATAGATTTGGCAGTCAAAACTAAAGCCTTCAGCTGAACCTTTTCCAGCAGTTGCCTAGCTTCGAGAGGACTTCGGCTGAAACAGTCTGCAATGTTGACCTGCTAGAGCATTTCAACTTCCGTTTCAGTGATTAAGTATGAAGGTAAAATCCTTGACCCGGTTGAACCCACTTGGTGTATTAGACCCACTCTCCATTGTGATTGTCCATAAATCGGTCCTTGGTCCAGGGCAACTTCAAGCTGCAGCTACTCCATGGGCCCTATACTGTTTCTTGGCACTTTTTGACTTAAGCAACCTTTGTCTTAGTGGTGTCATTTTACTCATTAGATTGTTCTTTTTTTCAAAATTGGTTGTGGGACTTTAATTGTGTTGTGGTTCGATTTTTCAATATTTAGTTACTGCTAAATACCTACACATGTGCCATAGCTACCAGGGAGTTGAGGCCATGTTTAAATTATTGAAACTGTGGGCTTCCTTTAAAAGATTGTGGCCTTACTCCGTCTGGTGGACATCCATCCACCCTAATTAATAATTACAAAGAGGCAAACCAGCCTATATAGCAAGACAAAATCATGGTGGGAGATGTTAGTTATGATGTGTGCTGCGTGCAATGTAAAGCATATCTGGCGAATTTCAGAGGTTTGGGGTTTTAAGCCATTTATCTATTTGAAGTCACGCAGAACACCCCTGAGCCCCTCGGAGAAAACATCCCCTTAACTCACAGTTACCCATCTACAAAAATGTATATGACTAAATCCTCCTGTTGAGAGGAAATATATTTTATTGCATTGCCATTTTCAGTTATGGATTAAAGGGACAATATAATCTGAATATAGCCTTCTTGTGCTGGTGCGAACATTTTCTCTGTGATGAGAGGATTTAGGGGCATATTATCAAGAACGGCGTTAAAAATTATCGCCGGTTTAGCGGCAGAAAATTGCCGCTAAAGCGGCGATAATTGGCTTGATAATATGCCCTTGAGAATTCCAATAGAAGTCCATGTTCTGGTGTGAACCTGGGCTTCTATTGGAATTCTCCAGGGCATATTATCAAGCCCATTATCGCCGCTTTAGCGGCAGTTTTCTGCCGCTAAACCGGTGATAATTTTAACGCCGTTCTTGATAATATGCCCCCAAGTTGTGATGTAATGGCTTCCCACTGCTGTTAGGCACTAGCTCTAGAGATTGTCTAGCTGTTATATGGTTGTGTGTTTTGAAGTGGCATGTCCTTTTCTAACCCTCTCCTAAAATTTCCCCTAACCCCACTTGTTTTGTAGTAATTATTCACCGTTTCCCCACCACATCCTTTTACACCTCCTGCAGTTCCTACTAATTCCTAAACTTACGAGTGTGGGGATCTCTGCTACTATGGTGGGGATCTCAGTACAGAAAAGATAGGTGACGCGGAGGTTATGCTCTCCAGCTGTAGGTCTGTAAATTGCATTTTGTAGTTCATGAAGTAGTGCTACCAGAGTACTACTTTATGTACTCCTAAATGCCTTTCGTGCAGTAGGCTCAGTATTTCTGTGTGTGCTGTCAAGAGTGCAGTGTGTGAGACTGTTTTCATGATCTTTTGCAGCTCATGGTACACATTTTCCGGATGATGGTCATTCCCTGAAAGTCTTTACATTTGCCATCAGTATCTGGTGCATTCATTTTTTCATCGTTACATATCGCATAAATAAACATGATGCTGAAAGTAAAAAGGACAATCCCATGTTCATTTGTAAGAACAATGGATACTCTGGCCTGGAGCTATGATGTGGTTAACACATTACTTGAACCTTTGGGAAGACAAATCTTGTGAAGTACTGGTGGAAAGGGAATCACCTTGCAGCTGTTCCTGAGTAATCCATTAAATTAAGTGTCCTTAACATATTTAAGTACCTCCACAAAACCGTTCATATTTATTGATGTCCTCTAATTAACTTGGCCAACGTTTGAATTATTACCTTCTGCTGCAATTGCTGATGTGCTGTTTTTTGGTTATTATCAAATCTTTGTTTTTTTCTTTATCCCTAGAGGAATGCTTTGCTTTGAAGACTGTTTTCAAGTATTATTTTATTATAATTGGTTTATTATATTCTATCATTTGTAAGACTTTATTTTTCTTAAAGTTCATTGATTATTTAGTTTTGCATCCACACAAACTAGTCAAGGTTGCATATTTGCTCATGCTGAAAGGCCCATCGTGTCACAGACGTAATGCAAGTATTTCCTCAGTGATCAAAAAGTCGAGGTCAGGTTTAGGGATAGGCAAAGTTACAATGTTATCAATTTCGCAACTTTGTTTTCCTTTCTGCCAGCTCCAGCTTTTCGATATGTGAATCTAGTGGAAAAAAAAGGTTTCCACTGCAGGAAAAACTTTCCACTACTGCACACCCTATTCATGAAAGTGAAACTAAACCTAAGCATGCCAGTTCCAATCAGTGAGTATTGTTAGTTGCACATTTAAGGGCACAGCTTGACCTTTCTCTCCTTTCTGTAGACAGAATATGTTTTAACAAGTAAAATGGTGTATTTTTTCTAAAACTACATTCATATCCATGCAAATCTTGTCGCATATGTGTGCAAGGATATTCCTGTTTTGCATAATAACATTTATTTTCTGGCAATAAATCATCAATATCAACCTTTTTGCTGCTGAGGTTTTCCTACTCCTTAGTGCTGAGGCCTTTTTGACGTTTGGGGTGGTGCTAGAAACGGGACATTATCCCCTAATCAGCAGTACATCACCCACTGGGATAGGTGCGCAGGGGGCTTCTTCAATGTGATGGATGAACTGCCCACATCCACCACACTGTGAAGGTAGTGTGATGGATGTAGGCAGTTCGTTTGCCACTCTAAGGCAGATAATGCTTTATGTTTACTGACAGCACAACTCAGCAATATGTGCTTCTCTTGATCATCTTAATACAATTCAATTTCTCACTCGATTTACAATAACATCTAATGGTGAAAGGGTCTACTGGGGCACCACCTCATTTGAATCACCACAAGAGGGACACATGGTTCAAATTCCTTCCCAAACACCGCCTTGATAAGGTCAACGTATATGAGGCAAAACCTAACAGCAGAATACAGAAGACCAGATATTCCTTTCAATGCGGAAGTCAATCAGAAGACTAGCTTCTACCTAGTTTTAGTCCAACAGAGATGTAAGCAGACATTAAGCTTGTTGTTTTCATTGTCCTCCAGCAGGGTGAGTAGGAATGTTTTTTCCTAAGACTCGGTCGAAGGTAAGTGGTACAAGAATTGTATTTTAAAATGTCAAGCCATGCTATCACTAGAGGAACCCCTATTCATTGCTTAGCTCATCATTGTGCCCCAGTATAGGGAGAAGTATCACTGTCTATTTCTCATCTCAATACAGAAAGAAGAGGTTTCGCTTTCAGACTGATGCCATTTACCATCCTTTAAAATTCGAAAACACTTCACAACTCACAAGATGACAGCAGTCAGGGGCCCACAGAGCTAATTTAATCAGAAAATTAATCAAGAATGCAGGCAGAAAGAGTCTGTGGGAGCGTGCCTGCTCCAAGATTGAGGAAGCTCTACAAGCTCCGTCAAAGCCTACTATCTATGATGATTTTTCACATTGATTTGCATCATTTTTCATGATTAAGTAGATATATTTTCCCTTGCCACATCTCTGGCTCTTTGATACTGGCTTTTAACGACATACTTCTGCCTTTGAAATCTACTTTTAAGCCCATTTAAGTATCCTATCAGTAGACTACACAGCTGAAGGCTGGCTTAAGGAAAAGGGGCAGTCTTATTAGCTTCTTTGCTTCTTCTTAACGGTACTCTCAATTCTATTTCGCTCTCCTTCTTAAAGGCGAGGTCTGCTGTTTTGGTGTCCACAACTACTGAAATAAGTTACTTAAGCTGACTTTGCTTCTCAGTCATATCATTTTGGGTCTGTGATTTTGCTACCGCATCTGCATATATCACTAAATCTTATCAAACTCAGTAGGTTTTTGGATGTATGACGGAACTACTCACACCTTTACCATGCATGCCTTTGCCACGCAGTCTTTACCACGCATGTCTTTATCACAAACATATTTAGGGGTACATTATAAGTACCATTACCACACATACCATTACCATTCATACTATTACCACGCAAACCTTTATAACGCAATTTTGTTTTTCAATAGGAATGGTAATAAATATAGATTAAATAAATGCTATTAAATGGTAATAGATAAAGATAGTAAAATACAAAAAATATATGTATATAAAATGATATAATTTTGATGATATATTATCAAAACATTTCCAGGAATAAAATGAATTTGCGTGGCACATCTACACGCAGCATTACACAAGACAATATATCGCAAAATTACGCACTCCATCGCAGTCCTACGCAATATATTTCCAACTGCATACTGCCACGCAACCAAAGCCAAAACAACACAATATTATGTAAATGTCTAAAATATAATTATAAATCGATGCAACACAATGCAAAATATGGCCCTTTACAGATATTTTTCGCATTTGCCAGTAATAAATACAAATTTAAAAAACGCATCTCAACATAGAAGAAACATTTTCTACAACAGTTTAACAGTTTTAATATATATACATTTGACTTTCATTCAGTTCAATGTAGTTAATGACCCTTTTCCACAACCAAGATGGCTGTCACTTACTGTAAAGAAGGTCAAAAATGGGTTATTTTTCACAAACAAAATGAATATACATTTAGTCATGATTAAAGCCACAAAAATCCTTTCCAATGCATATTTTATTGTGAATTATCGAATATCCCTGTAAAACATTTAAAAGCAGTCGTCCACCATTTTGTATTCAGTGATACAGTGCTTTCTGTTGAGACCACACACATTAAAGAGACCAGAAAAGTACAGTCCACCCAAGTAAGTATAACCTTAACATTAATCACCCATTAAAATATTACTGATATATCCAGAAAAAATATTGATACAAAAATATTTTCAATTTTTCAGACATTGTCAAGGTTATCTTCAAACCACAGTTTGAGTATATTTACTACTGTTCCATCAATATAAATTAACATTCAACCTTGTATTTCCCCCCAAAAAATGTCGCAAAAATATAATGTAAATAGAAACTATAACCTACTGAGGGTTGGTGCTGGACAGTCACTTGGAAAGGATACAAAAGGTGATGGATGGAATGCTTGAATTAATCTCAGCCGCTGGTAATCACTCGGGCCGCATCCCAGCCCATCGTAATTTTGCACACCATTCCACCTCAGTTTGAACCCAGCTTTATGCAAATAAGTCTTGACCCTGCTCCAATGGTAATAGTCCAGCCCGAACTGCAAAGCCAGGCCCTCCCTGAACCAGAACACAAGCAATCCAGGACTGGTTTCGCCCTTGCTATGGGCTCATCAGCCGGATATAGCTTGGTTCGAGTGACACAGTGTGCACAGGACCCATGTCTGGGCATACCTGTCCCACTTATGGTGACATATGAAAGCATAAAAAAGGTGATGGATGGAATGCTTGAATTAATCTCAGCCACTGGTAACTACCTGGGGCCGCATAACAGTCTGTTGTCATTTTGCTAACCATGCCACCTCAGTTTGGACCAAGCTATATGAAGATCAGTCTTGACCCAGCTTAAATGGGAACAGTCCAGCCCGAAACTGCAAAGCCATACCCTCTCTGAACTGGAACACAAGCAATCTAGGACTGGTTTAGCCATTGTTATGGGCTCATCAACCAGATATAGCTTGATTCCAGTGACAGAGTGTGCACAGGACCCTCATCTGGGCATAGCCATCGCACTTAGGGCATCATATGAAAGCATACAAAAGATGATGGGTGGATTGCTTAAATTAATCTCCGCCACTGGTAATTACTCGGGCCGCATCCCAGTCCATCGTTATTTTTCACACCATGCCACCTCAGTTTGAACTCAGCTATATGCAAATCTGTATTGACCCTGCTCCAATGGGAACAGTCAAGACTGAAGTACCAAGCCAGGCCCTCTCTAAACTGTAACACAAACAATCAAGGAGCGGTTTTGTCCTCTTTATGGGCTCATCAGTTGGATCCAGTGACATTGGTTTCAGATACACAGTATGCATGGGACCCACGTCTGGGCATACCCGTCCCACTTGCGGCAACATATGAAAAGATACAAAAGGTGATGGGTGGAATGCTTGAATTATTCTCAGCCACTGGTAATTACTCGGGCCGCATCCCAGCCCATCATTATTTTGCATACCATACCACCGCAGTTTGGACCCAGCTACTATGAAAATCAGTCTGACCCTTCTCCAACGGGAGCAGTCCAGACCGAACTGCCAAGCCAGACCTTCCCTGAACCGGAACACAAGCAATCTAGGACTGGTTTCACCCTTATTATGGACTCATCAGCCGGATATAGCTTGGTTCCAGTGACACAGTGTGCACGGGACCCATGTCTGGCCATACCAGTCTCACTTAGGGTGACATATGAAAGCATACAAAAGGTGATGGATGGAATGCTTGAATTAATCTCAGCCACTGGTAATTACTCGAAAAGTGCCAGAGCAAGTAGATATATTTATAATCTTTTTTAGTCCTTTTTGTTGAATCTAGTGTATTTCGTAAAGAACTGTTTTCTCTTCAGAGTTATTCAAAGATGTGATACAAAACAAAGAGCAAGAGATTTATAGTACAGCCGCCTGGTGCTGGACAGTCACTTGGAAAGTATACAAAAGATGATGGATGGAATGCTTGAATTAATCTCGGCCACTGGTAATTACCCGAGTCGCATCCCAGTCCATCGTTATTTTGCACACCATGCCACCTCAGTTTGGACTCAGCTATATGCAAATGACCCTGCTCCAATGGGAACAGTCCAGACTGAAGTGCCAAGCCAGGCCCTCCATGAACTGTAACACAAACAATCCTGGACCGGTTTTGCCCTTTTTATGGGCTCATCAGACAGATCCAGTGACACTGGTTCCAGTGACAGTGTGCACGGGACCCACGTCTGGGCATACCCATTCCACTTAGGACAACATATGAAAGTATACAAAAGATGATGGGTGGAATGCTTGAATTAATCTCAGCCACTGGTAAGTACTCAGGCCGCATCCCAGTCCATCATTAATTTGCACACCATACCACTTCAGTGACTGGGGGCAAAATTCCTATTTTAACTCCACCAAATGCGTACTTCAAAAAAGGCGCTGGACAGTGACTAGGGGCAAAATTAGTATTCTATCTCTGCCGAGTGCTTCCCTCAGGGAAGCTGTTGGAAAGTGACTGGGGGGGGAATTACTATTCTAACTCTGCCAAGTACTTACCTCAGGGAAGGCGCTAGACAGTGACTGGGTGCAAAATAGCTATTCTAACTCTGCCATGTACTCTTGGGGAAGGTGCTGGACAGTGACTTGGGTACAAAATTACTATTCTAACTCTGCCGAGTACTTACCTCAGGGTTGGTGCTGGACAATGACTGGGGCATAATTACTATTGTAACTCCGCCGAGTACTTACCTGGGTGAAGGTGCTGGACAGTGACTGGGAGGCAAAATTACTATTCTACCTCTGTCAAGTACTTACCTCTTTTTCTTTCCCTTAACATTAAAATATAAAAACACAATGAAAGAGGGAAGAATTTCCATAGAGAAGAAACAAATACAGTGGAAAATCAAGATCCATCATTGGTAGAAAGTCAACAATACATAAGTAAGTCATTTAAAAAATAACTAAATTCAAAGAAAACAGAGACACAAAAAACCAGCAATTATTTCACCATTTTCTTTCTAACCTTAAAAAGATATCCAAGAAAGAAGAAGCCCAAAACACCCAAAAACGTGTTCAATTCAACTCAGAAGTTTTGGGACCACTTAGGAACAGAAAAAAACTCACCAGGTAAAATTTTCTTTCAACAGAAAACAACCCCTACACTTAATCATTTCTCTTCTTCAACAGGCTTACTAACTATTTCCCCCCCTCAACAGACTGCATCAGTTAAGTTAAGTTAAATACTTATAAAGCACAAACAGCTACCCACTCGGGGTTTCCTGGTGCTTTTGGCAACAGACAGAGTTACTCCCAGCTCAGATGGATTCAGAACGGCCACATCTTTAATTGTCTGTGAAAGGAGAGCAGCGAAGAGCAAAATCTCAGATGTTCCGGCAGAGTTTTCCAAAGGTTTGAGCCTAGAAACATAAAGGAGCGACCCCCCATATGCGTAAGTTAAATCTTAGTAACGGTGCAGAGAGTAAGGTTGCTAGAGCGCAGATAGTAAGTAGACTGATACAGTCTTATCAAGCTATTGATGTGGTGAGGGACGATCCCAGCCCTAGCTTTAAAAACATAGCACAATGCCTTAAATTGTACATGTTTTTCAACATACAGCCAATGGAGCTCATGACAAAGAGAAGTAGCTGAGGCAGATTTTGACAGTCTGAAGATATGCCTAGCAGCTGCATTCCGCCACACCTGCAAGCATCTCAAAGAGACTTTATCAGCCCCCAAGATAAGAATGACACCATAATCTAGACAAGATAAATTAAGAGCCTGTATGATGGTCCTTTGGGCAGGTGCAGGGAGAATCTAGATGAATTTCCATAACCATTTCAAGGTAGGAAAACAGGTCCCAGAGACCTTTGCCACCTGTGGATTCATGGAGAGCTTAGAGTCCACGAAGAAGCCTAAGTTCTTAACTTTAAGTGCAGAAATAGGGGTGTCACCCAAAGTGGTTGGCCAATGCTGTTGTCTAAAAGATGTGGGTTCTACCCCAGGATCAGCACCTCAGTTTTCTCCCCGTTCAGTTTCAGCGAGTTGTTATTCATCCATGAGATTACCTGATCCAAAAAGGAGTTCAAAGACATGGAGCTGCAGTCCTGATTGAATGATAAAGAGAAGATGATTTGGGTATCATCCCCATAAGAGAGTAGGGTGAGACCACAACTTTCCTCCAGGTCGGCTAGAGGGCACACATAAATATTAAAAAGTGCAGGGCTCAAAGGCGACCCCTGAGGAACCCCATGACTAATGAAGGAGGGGCTGCCTAAAGAGACCTGAAAGGTACAGCCCTTTAGGAAAGAAGAAAACAATGATAGTGCCATTCCCCTAGCTGTTCACTTAACCGTTCAATTAACCATCCAATATTTTTTTCTTAGCAGACAGAATTTCGTCAACAAAAATAAATCACACTTTCAGTACATTGCAATCATATTTTTTTTCTCTTTTTTTCCTATAGTTCAATAAAACATGGAGAATCCAAAACAAGTGAACTACATTCAATCAAGATGAGGTAACATGTTGTTAAAGTATGGTGGCTACAATTATTGTAAGGAGAGATTAACTGAGCACAGGAGTAATTGGATGTGTGTTAAGTACTTTTCATCCCATTGCAAAGGCAGAGCAGTTACTCTGGGTGACACTCTGGAAAGGACCACAGAGCATACCCACTCTGCCCCAGCAATGGCGATTGAAGTTAGGGAGAACGTCCAGCAAATAAAAATACTAGCAACCACCTCCAATGAACCCTGTGGCTCAGTTTTGAAGAAGGTAGCCCAAAACATACCCATGCATGTTGCTAGTAGTACGCCCACAATACCTAATTTAAGGAGAATGGCTCAGAGACAAAAACAAGTGAGTAATCCCCAAAGAATGACACCACAATCCTACTCTGACATTAACATCTACCATGAACTCACAAATCAATTTACTAAAGATCTTTTTCTTTTCTATGACAACAACAGCCCTCTCAAACGATTACTAATCTTTAGTACAATCAATGACTTAGTAACCCTTGAGAATACTGAAATTTGGATGATGGATGGATCTTTTAAGTCAACTCCCCAACCATTCCCCCAAATTTACATTATTCATGCCAACATGAACAACACTACCATCCCATTAATGTACAACTTACTCCCTGACAACAAGTTCTCAACTTACACTGAAGTTTTATCAGTAATAAAATCTAAAACAGTAAATAAAAGTCCTAGGAAAAGTATAATTGACTTCAAATACATTTCTAAAATCTACCTTGATACACAAATTCAAGGATGTTTTTTCCACTTTTTCTAGGCATATTGGCAAAAAATAAAAAAAAACCTTAGCCGAGGATTACATGTCAATTATTAAACTGCAGTATGAATGAAAAAAAACTGCTTTTTGTTTTGTACCTCCTGAGTCTGTGGATGACTTCTACACATCCACTATACAATCAGACTACTTTACTCAAAATGAAGAAAAATTGGCTCCACTCCTAAATTATTTCAAAGACACTTGGATTGGCCAGCTAAGCAGTTCAGGTCACAGGAAGAAGCCAAGTTTTCCCATTGACTGGTGGAGCTGTTACTCGACCTGCTTAGAGGGAGGTGCAAAAAAACAATGCCATAGAAGGATGGCATAATTTATTCAACAGTTCCATAGGACAATCTCAACCTAACCTATATCATTTCCTGGAAATTTAAACTAAAGAACAAAGGGGCTCATTACGATGGCGGAAGGCCAGACGTGCGGTGGCGGGCCCTCCGCCATCGGACAGCGATTTTCCCCCGCCGAATTAGGATGGCGGGGGAATCTGACCGAGACTGTGGCGGGCGCAAAGACCGCCCACCACGGATCCACCACAGGCAATTGTCCCGATTGCCTGGCGGAGCAGTCAGAATCTGTAAAATGGTGGTGGTGCCTAGCAGGCACCGTCCGCCATATTACGATGCTGCATCCCCGCCAGCCGGTGTATGGTGGTGAAACCGCCATTCACAGGCCGGCGGTGATTGGATTTGGGGGCCCGTTGCAGGCCCCCCTTGTGTGGGGGGTGGGGGATGCAATGGGGGGGTACGCATGTGTTAGAAATGGGGGTCTCTAGTTGGCAATGCCTGGCGCCACTATCCAAATAGGGACCCTTCTTCCTAAGTCAGGGCAAGTGGGCTACCCCCTTTGATAACCCCTGCTCAACCCTGTGGTAACGTAGCATGAGTAGTTAGGCCTATCTCAGAGGCAGTGTGTGAAGCATTTATGACCATGCACAATAAGGCAGTAACGACACCACAAAAGGACACAACTCAAGTAGGTATAGAAAAATAGTATCTTTATCTAAGGTTTAGTACGAGACTCTCAAAAGCGTTTTAACCAGTCACAATGCACGTAAATCAGTAGGGACTTAAAAAGGCAATACGTATTCACCAGAACGTGGCACTGACTGAGTTCAAGGCCTGGGCCTACGCGACCCGTTGCGCACCAGATACCTGCCGTTGGACTGGGACACAGCACGTAGCTTCTCGAAGAAGCAGAGACGGTGACAAGTGGTCTCCCAGCGACCACAGTTCTCGACTGCAGTGGTCCGCAATGTGCACTCACAATGATTCGGGCACTCGGGGACAGGCGGGGCCTCAGCGGCGGCAGCACGCGGCTGCGGTGGCCCGGGCTGGTGGTGGCGATGACTCACGTCGTGCAGTTCCGTGGTGGGCCCACAGCGGCAGCAGCTCTCTCCTAGCTGCGGCGGCACACAGGACGACTCACGATGATGCAACGTTGGCAAAGATGCGGGCCCTCAGCGGCAGCAGCTTTCTCTTAGCTGCGGCGGCCCACAGGACAAATCACAATGGTGCAAAGTTGGCAAAGGTGCGAGCACTCAGCGGCAGCAGCTCTCTCTTAGCTGCGGCAGTCCACAGGACAAATCACAATGATGCAAAGATGGCAAAGGTGCGAGCACTCCACGGCAGCAGCTCTCTCTTAGCTGCGGCGGCTCACAGAACAAATCACGATGATGCAAAGTTAGCAAAGGTGCGAGCCCTCAGTGGCAGCAGCTCTCTCTTAGCTGCGGCGGCTCACAGGACAAATCACGATGATGCACAGCTAACACAAGTGCGGGCACTCAGCGGCAACAGCTCTCTCTTAGCTGCGGCGGCCCACAGGACAAATCACGATGATGCACAGCTGACACAAGTGCAGGCACTCAGCGGCAACAGCTCTCTCTTAGCTGCGACGGCCCACAGGACAAATCACGATGATGCACAGCTGACACAAGTGCGGGCACTCAGCGGCAACAGCTCTCTCTTAGCTGCGGCTCTCTTAAGCCTTGTGCTTAATGGGAGGACTGTCCCCGGTGTCCACGTCATGGACACACCAATCAGTGACACTAGGTACCAGGGAGAACAGATCACTGAATTGCCCCAACAGTTGGCGACAATCACCCTGCTGCTCAGGGGTCAGTGTGGGGGAGAGGACCACACCCTCCACTGACCCATCTCGCTCCCCTGCAGACAGGAGGTCAGGAAGGGGCTCGCTCTCCTCCTCCATCCCAGCATCTGTGGCCAGAAGCATGCCCACTTCAGACCTCTCAAAGTGGGGCTTCAGGCGGTTAACATGCAGGACCCCAAGGGGTTCCTGGGAGACTGCAAGTCCACCACGTAGGTAACAGGACTCTTGCGCTCCACCACCTCAAAGGGGCCGTCCACCTATCCTGGAGCGCACAGGGCTCCACCGGGGCCATGACCCAAACCTTTTGTCCAGGCTGAAACTCGATCAGAGTGGCATTCTGATCGTGCCAGCGTTTCATCTCTTCCTGGCTGGCTTCCAGGTTTGCCTCAGAAAGTTTCCTGAAACGCCGAGTCTGGTTCCTGAAGGCCAGCATGTAACTAAACACATCCTGGGGAGGTGTCCTGGGAGATTGCTCCCAGCCTTCCTTGACCAGACTCAGAGGCCCTCTTACCGGGTGACCATAGAGCAGCTCAAAGGGACTGAACCCTAAGGACTTCTGTGGCACCTCACGGTAAGCAAACAACAGGCATGGCAAGAGGACATCCCACTTACGCCTCATGGGCTCACCTAGGCCCATAATCATGCACTTGAGGGTCCGGTTGAATCTCTCAACCAGCCCATTACCCTGGGGGTGATAAGGAGTGGTGAACTTATACGTTACCCCACACTCCTCCCACAGAGACTTCATGTACTTGGAGATGAAGTTAGTTCCCCTATCGGACACCACCTCTCTGGGGAATCCCACACGGGAGAAAATCCCCATCAGTGCCCGTCCCACCACGGGGGCCGTCACTGACCTGAGCAGGATGGCCTAAGGGTATCTGGTGGCATGGTCCACCAAGACCAGGATGAACCTGTTGCCATGGCTGTCTTGGGATCCAGAGGCCCCACAATATCAATGCCCACTCTCTCGAATGGGGTGCTCACAACGGGAAAGGGCTGGAGTGGGGCCTTAATCTTCCCCCCACTCTTCCCACTTGCCTGGCAAGTCTCACACGTCCTGCAGTGAGCATCTGAGCTCCTGCGCATCTGGGGCCAATAGAAGTGGGTGACCAGCCTCTCAAAGGACTTGGTCTGCCCCAGATGTCCGGCCAGTGGCACATCATGAGCCAACCCCAGTAGGAAGGTCCTGAAGCACTGGGGTACCACCAGCACATGGGCTGACCCAGGCTCAGCAACCTTAGGCTCGCTGTAAAGGAGGTCGTTCTCCCAATAGATCCAATGTGACCCTGTCTGGTCACCTGCTGCCTGGGCGGCGGCCTGCCGCCGCACCCCTCAAGAGAAGGGCAGGTTCTCTGTTGCTCGCAAAATTCCTCCCTGGAGGGCCCCCTTCCTGCTGCCAATGGGTCAGCTCCGGTAGGTCCCCCAGTTCGGCCACTTGTTCCCCTGTAGGTTCCAGGGCATCCCCCTCAAGGTCTGCTCCCTCCGGGACCGTGGGAACCGCGGGGACCGGTTTCCCGCGCCCCCTACCCCTTCTCTTTGAGGTAGGGGCCTGGGCCATACTTTCAGGCTCCAGACCCTCCTGAACATCGTTCTGAGCTGTCATGGACCGAGTGGTCACACACGCCCACTCAGTCAGACCCAACATTTCCAAATGAGACTTTCTCTCCACCGTAGCCCACAGGGAGTTCTCTAGATCATTGCCCAACAGACAGTCTACAGGCATGGCAGGCCTCACAGCCACTTGAAGAGTTCCTGAGACCCCCCCACTCGAAGGGAACCTGAGCCACTTCACACTGGCTCTCTGAGTTGTCCGCTGACACTACGGGGCAGAATGCATGGGGGACAACCTGCTCTTTGGACACCAACCGGGAGCTGACAGCAGTCACACTAGCTCCGGTGTCCCTGAGAGCCTCCACCCTATGGCCATTGATGGTCACCCACTGCCGGTACTTCTGAGTGTTATTCGGCAGTGTGGGGTTATGGACCTTCTCAAAGTCTCCTAGCGAGACAAGGGTTAACTCTACGGGATCCCACCCACCTTGGACCTCTACCTCCTCCCCCAGGGCTACACTGGCAATCTGGCGGGATGGTGCACGGGGTGGTGCACGAGGGGATGCATTGGGGTCCCTCTGGGGACACTGGGGATCATAATACCAGTGGCCCACTTGACCACACTTGAAACAAGTGAGTGGCCCCCTCTGAACAGGCCTACCTGTCGGGACACTGGCTTCTTCTCAGGGGGAGGCTGGGACACCACTGCTTGGTTCCCTTGGGAATTACTTTGGGGCCCTCTCTGGAACTCCCTCGGCTTACCCTTGTCCCCCCCACTTCTCTGCTGGGGACCCTGCCCACCTCTGGCAAAGTCTCCCACAAAACCTTTGCGGACCCGGGTGCTCACCCAGCGGTTCGCCCCCTCAGCAAGCTTCCTAGGGTTAGTCAGCTTGCTATCAATCAGGTGCTGGTGTAGCTCTGGAAAACAGTTACAGGAAAAATGCTCCCACGCAAACAAATCATACAATTGCTCGAAAGTTTCCACTTTGCTACCCTTTACCCAGCGATCCATTGCTCTGCAGAAAAAAGACACATATTCAACCCACGTGGTACCCTCTAACTTCTTACAGGTCCTAAACCTCTGCCAGTACATTTCTGGGGTCAAACCATAACGGGTCATCAAAGCTTCTTTCATATGGGCATACACCATCCTGCTCTCCTCAGGCAGGTCCAACAGGGTATCCCTACCATCACTCACAAAGCGCCCCCACAATCCCGCTCCCCAATCCTGCTCAGGGACCCGGTGGGACACCATTGCTATCTCATATGCGGCAAACCATTGCCCAATATCCTCACTCTTGTGAAAATCCTTAATGACATCCTTAGGAATATAAACTCTACTCTCAGGAGTTACTAAAGGTATGCTGCCACCAGAGGGGGAGACCGGGACACTCCTCGCCCTGATCTCTATCTCCCTCAACATTCTCTCATGTTCCATTCTCATTTTCTTAAGTTCAATTGACAATCGATTCTTCTCAATGTCTAACTTCTTACTCTCAAGGTCCTTCTGACCTTCCAATTTAGCCATCTCCAAACTATGCCTCCTATCTCTCTCCCTGTCCTCCAACTCTTCTGGGGTCAGGCTCCTTTGGGATACACTAGTACCTGGATTGGAGGGTGTTCTATCTCCCCCCCCCTCTACAGCATCATCCTGCTGCCCTCCAGCATTCTCTTCCTCATCCCCAGCGGACTCTCTCGCTTCCCACCAGGCCTTCAGCGCCTTGTGGTACTCTTCCTTCCTAGAGAGACCTATCACGGGGACTGCGAATTGCTTACAAAATGACTTCAGCTGTTTGGCAGTATAGGTATCTAATCTTTCCTCCTCAAAGGCGAGATCCTCTGAAGCATTGGATGTTGGCCTTCCCATATTAGCAGTACTCATGTCTGCAATCAACAATTCAATACTAAAACAACCAACCCCAAAAAAATTCGAAGAGGGAAAAAAATCCACGCGTGTCTGCGCTTTGGTCTGTACTCACTAGTGGTGTCCATTGTTCCCAGTAAGCTGCGCGCTCGCGCGGGCGCGCACAGGGTCTTTTCCAAGCGCGCAGACAGTCTTACAAAGCGCGCACGTCTCTGCTTAGAAAGAGATTTAGACCATTCACCAGCCACGGGATTTCAAATGGGAACGTCATGAAAAGTACGGTCTTCTAGCAATATGCAGAGTGGAGATGCAGGGGCTCTAAGAAGGGGAGAAAGAACAACAAAGCCTCGTTAACAAGTAAATGGTCTTTTAAAAGACCTGTGAAGTACTCATGTGCGGCTGTGTGAGCGCCCGGGAAGCTGTCTCAGCCGGGCTGACACACACGAGGGGGGGAGTGGGGGCTGAAGCCCTTTGAGCTCAATAGGCGTTGCGCGCCTGACGTAAATGTTACAAGAAACAATAATTTCTTCGTTTCTTATCAAACTACAGCTGTTCGCACTGCTTTGCAGTTACCTAACTGGTAATCTCAGATCTCCTAATTGAAATCTTGCTTGATACTGGGCAACTCGTGTTTCCACTATGCTCCTGTCTCTTTTTCTGCCTTTGAGCTAGAAGTTAAGAACAGCTTCGACACAATCAAAAAGCATCGGGGGTTTATTCTGAGCTCACCTCCCTGTTCTCACATGATTTAATCATATTTTCGTGCCAAAGGGGGTATAGTTGTCACCTGGTGAGCGCCTTCCCTTGTCCCTGACCGATGAAACTTCATAGAGCGCTATCTGGTATGCTTTTGACATTCATTTCTCCGAGTTAGATGAATTAAAAGGCATCCTGAAAACTCCGGGCCTCGGTATTTTCTTAACATGATGATATTGTGGCTCTGCCCCGAAGCTGGGGATCGAGGGTTCCAAAGTTTGGGTTTTATTATTCCCAGAAACCTGCCTCCATGTTTCAGTCGTTTTTGTTGGAGCAGGCCGGGTGAGCTGATCTGAGATCGGCGGCTCCGATACAGTGAGTGGGCAGGTTACGAAAGTGCAGGCTGCGTTAGTGATGCATAGTAGTGTGAATTTAACTGCTCCTAGGGGGGGGGCGGGGGAGAGACTCCACCCTTTCAATTACTCCTGCTATTAATTTGTTCTGTGGTTATAGGTGGAGCCTTGGCCACCCTCCTCCATCCCACACTCACTCTCCCAGAGTAACCAGGACTTATTTTTCCATCATCAGATGTTGGCCCAGAGGAAGAGACATAAAGGCAGAAATGGGAGAAGGAAGATGAAAGGAAAGGGAAACAGCAACAAAGGGAGACATCGGTGATGAAAAGAACATACAAGGCTAAAAGCAAGAGACAGAAAGTATAGGATGCTGAAGAAAGAGTCCTCTCAGCTGGTGTCGTACTGGTCTACTATAGCGCCTTGACACCTCCGGGTACTAGTGCGCTTTACAAGTGCCATCCTATCCTATCCTATCCTATGAGGAGTCAAATACAGGCCAGCCAGAAAGAGAGTCCTTTTCCCACAGACCTTGTGCTTTGTAAGGGCCCTGGGCTCCTGTTGCCACTTTTATTGATACATTCCGAATCAAGAATGCTATATTTAGCAACGACGAGGCATCTATTATGGCAGCAGATTCTGTGACCTTCCTGAGTCGCACACATGCCTAGCCAGGATTGGGCTCCTTTGGTGGGTGGCAACCCCAGCATTCTGAAGCACAAGGGGTGAAGTCTAGGTAAGTCTTTGGTCCCTTGTAGTTATTATTTATTTATTTACAAATGAAGCACTGCTGATCACCGTTTCCTTTCCTTTCCATCCAAAGTGCCCGGTCTGCTCCTTGGAGGGAGCCCCTTTCTCACCTGCAGTGTCCTCTTCCTTGTTGCCTCCTGCAGTACCACTTCCGTAGATGTTCTTTACACCTTCCTCAAGTTGCACTTGCATCTGCAACACGTTCCTTTCTAACAGTGCAATTAAAGATTATAAATTAATTAGACACATTTTACTGGCATACTGAGCGGTGGTTCGATGGTCTTTGTCTATTTCCCAGTGTGAGTCAGGCAGGCCATAAAAGACCTAAATGTCTCCTATTTCCCATGCTCAATTTATTTTGCAGTTTCAAAGTGTGTGTGTTAAGCAAGAAGGGCAGTAGGATTTTAGTTGTTCTCAGCACAATATAATTTTACCTGCTGGGTGCTCTCTGTACTCTTAAAAAGGAGGCAATTTTCCAGGCCTTCGATATATCTTGTCACCACAAATAAGCTGATTCGTTACCTTACCAGTTGTGCATTTCAGGTAAAATGACTGGAGACTGCACCTTGCAAATTTGGACTATAGCATGGCTGGGTTAATGGTACATGTGTCGTACTGCATTATTGAGGGCTCCTGCCAAGTGCTGAATGGTGTGCACTGGCTTTTACTACTGTGCAATCAACAACAAACATTTACTGCTTTCACTAAATGACAGGGTTTTGTTGGAAGATGGCTTAGGTGTGGTTGCTGTTACATGGAGGATGCAGTGAGCATTATAGTCAGAAGCAGATGGAGGGGAGTGGCGGGTACCCTGTATGTGATTGACAGGCACACATCAGTGGGGAAAAAATCGGATGATGAAGCACAGTAGCGCCATGAGACTCCATGTGGCTTGGACAAGGCGCATTGTTTGTACTGGTGTTGACATTGGAAATGGATAGATAATTAGATGAATCTTTTCATATGTAAACGGAGCTACTGTTATGTTACGTGCTTTTGTTATGTGTTTTTTGTAGAATGTATTGTTCACTCAATGGAGTAATTTTGGGTTTGAGGACCAGATGTTTACAAGGTGTTGTGACAATGCTGATGGATTCAGTGCTTTAAATGGGCAGGTACTATCCGGTACCTGCACTTCTTTAATTTGAAAGGAAGAGTACCTGCACTTCTCAGCACTGCTGCAATACATTGAATTGGAGAGTATCAGCACTTCTGGGGTGCAAACATGTACTCTGAATAGTGAGTACCTGCACTTCTATATCTCCATTTAAAGCACTGGATTACTTTGTTGAAAGGAAAGTTTTCACCCTCTTCATAAACACATGATGTTAGGATATTTTTTTAATAGCTAGCCGTGAGAAATACACCCTAGTGGTGCTTTAACTGCTGCCATTCTGGCCTTCTTTGTTCACGAAACAATAAGCAAGTCAAGCAATCAATCAATCAGGATTTGTAGAGCGCGGCTGCTTCACCCGTGAGTGTCTCGAGGTGCTGTCAGATCATGTTGCCTGTTTTCCTATTGGTTAAACATACAGTGAACCTTTGAAGAAAGAAAGCAGCATGTAATCTGGTAGAATCTCTCCACCTGAAAGGAAGCTCTTCATTGGCCTGCTGGTGCACCACTCGTGGGGACTTTAAACTGGATTCTTTAGGCTCTAGCGAGCCAGTGAGGCGCCTGCAGTGTTGATGGGGCTCTTGCGTATATTGAACAATTACAAGATGAATCTGGTACTCCTGTGGAACATCTTCTACAGGAGTCTGTAAATTAAGGTGTCTTGCTGCTGATTGGGCTGAAGTAGGGGCTGTATTCTAGTACCTACTTCACGTAGTGTCTATGTGTGGATTCTCCTCAGGTTTCTGGATAAAGTTGAATTATTTCACATAAAATGCATAACGTGTCACTGAACCCGCTAATATAGACCTGCAAAATTGCCTTTTCGGTAACCCTGTGCGGAATTTGCGTAACCGCGTTACGCCAAGTTCCGCGAACCGGTAAGAGAAATCCGCGAGATTGGCATAGTTCCGCAAACACGCGGATTTCTTTGGTCCGCCCGTTCGCGACGTGTTTCTCCAGTTCGGGGACGCTGTTTGCGTGCTCGCGAGCGTCGCGATCGCGAACTTGCCCACGCGGTCGCTCATGGGCGCGGCCATCTTGGTTCCACGTGTCCCGCCCGTTCGCGACGAATGACATGCTCGCGATCGCATACTCTCGCGGGATCACGCGTCCGGCTACCAAAATCTCGTGGCGCACGCGAACGGATCGGAAAACTCGTCGGCGAACGCAGGGATCACGGTAAGTCGCTACCGCGCGAGCAAAAACGCATTTTTAAAGCGCGAACAAGGGAAAAAATCTGCGACGCCGCGGATCACGGATTTTTCGGCAAATCCGCGTTTGCCGCGGAACGCAAAATTGCCGAAAATCCGCAAATTCCGCGAGCGGAACGGATTTTACCGCCCAGGTTTACTTTTCGGCTCAAACTCAATCGAAGAAAGAAGTCATTTTGTGTGTTCTGCTACTCTTTATGCTAGTGAGAATGAACTCCAAATGAATGTTATTAAACCTCAATCATTGTTTTTTTAAAAGTTAAAATATAGAAAAAGACACAGGACCAAATGCCAATCTGCCTGAGATGGGAACCTGGGTATACTGGAAACATGGAACAAATGGCTCAGTGGGTCTCAATCGTGATTGGACTCAGACGATTTAGACGAGCAGCCGAATGAGTGGAAGTTGCTGTGTTACTTTCACCAATTCAATTGGTGCTTTGTGCTGTAGCCATAACTCGTGAGTGGTGATCCTTGTTGAGCCCATCGTGAGGCCTTCACATGTGAAGGATAAGCACAGCTAAGAGGTGTTATGTCAGACAGATTTTTCTCCTGAGGAGGTCCCCCTGAAATTAGTTTGTGGGTTGAAACATCGACACTGAAGTGGGGATTATCGAATAGGAATAGATTCCAAACCTGAATAAGTATTTGTACTGAACTGAGTATTGAAATTCTGGATAACCCTAATGTATGTATGTATCATTTTATTGTTTAACCGCTGCTCTTGTGAGCATTGTTCCCAGTAAGCTGCGCGGGCGCGCACAGGGTATTTTCCAAGCGCGCAGACAGTCTTACAAAGCGCGCACGTCTCTGCTTACAAAGAGATTTAGACCATTCACCAGCCACAGGATTTCAAATGGGAACGCCATGAAAAGTACGGTCTTCTAGCAATATGCAGAGTGGAGATGCAGGGGCTCTAAGAAGAGGAGAAAGAACAACAAAGCCTCGTTAACAAGTAAATGGTCTTTTAAAAGACCTGTGAAGTACTCGGGTGCGGCTGTGTGAGTGCCCGGGAAGCTGTCTCAGCCGGGCTGACACACACGAGGGGGTGAGGAGGGTGGGCTGAAGCCCTTTGAGCCCAATGGGCGTTGCGCGCCTGACGTACATGTTACAAGAAACAATAATTTCTTCGTTTCTTATCAAACTACAGCTGTTCGCACTGCTTTGCACCAGCATTTTTATAACATGCACTGTAAACATGCCGGTTCCTATAGTGCAGGCCATGTTTTCTCTCTCCCTGTGACCCCCTCCCTCCCTTCCACACCCGCTATACATTCAGGTATGTTCGAGGTTGCTAAAATTAAATAATGAAACGGGGTTTTAGGATCAGACTTCGATTCGGGTAAATAATGCCGTTTTTACTGCTTTTTTAAATGGTTTTTTTGGGATTCAAATGACATGATGCATATGTCGGATTTTTATGGTATTGCTCTGTTGCTGTGCGGCTTTAGCACTTGGTGCAGTCATTCCTGGCACTGACCTTGTGGGGTGGGAGGTGCTGTGTTCAAAATAACTTTTCGTTTTATAGCAGGTGCTACAGATTTCCTTGGGTGTCCAGCAGTGTCATGCAGCAATAAAAGTACCAGAGCACATTCGTTTTCCATCCCATAACGGAGATCTTATCTGTAAATCAACCTCTGGCTATATTTACTTTCTGCAATAGCCATGTCAAGTGCCTCACATTTGCGTTTCCACTTCCATTTCAGCTTTTTGTCCATCTCTCTCTCCTCCAATCTCACCTATACCCCTTCTTTTTTCTATCTCTTTCCCTCTCTCAACTCTCTCCTCCTTTCGTCTACCTCCTTCCCTCTCACCCTCTCCCTACTCCCATTGTCTCCCTCCTTCCCTCTCTCTCTTCTCCCTCCTCCTGTTTCTCTTCTTCCTTCTCATCCCTCTCCCTCCACCTTTTACAAACGTATACATATGTAGTCTGCAGTTAATGGCATGTGATGTCTTAATGAACAGCCTGTAATCTACAGCATGTTCAAAACAGGACAGTATGGTATGCAATGTCACTGTCCTTGTGACTTTAGTGCTAAAAGATTGAGAATATCTAATGGGCAACTGGCTGACGGCCATGGTTAGGGCTGTGACCAGGTGTGTGTTTCTGTCTCCTCCTTTACGTTTGCGGTTTATTTCTCAAAACCGCCGGGGGTAATTTAAAACAGGTTTCTGACAATCATAAGCTGTCGGCTATGTTGTATGGGAGATTACTGCGCCGGTCTCAGCCTGTGACTGGATAATGCAAAATGGTGCTAGGCAGCCTGTCTGCGCACGAATCAGCTGAGAGTGTGACACTTAGGCATCTGCCTCCGTGTGTAACTTGTTCATGTTGGGGCCTCACACATCCTTCCTGTTGGGCCGGGTCCCACATGGACAGAGATAACATTTCTGGTGCTTTGCAGCAGTTTTAAGATGTTCCTGGAGTTTCTTGTTGCTCAAATGGGTGTAATTTCTGATATTTATATGTGACCCTCATCTTCATTGCTTGATTTTGCTAGTGAGAAAGTGTCACTCATAGTCATTGAAATGTCACTCATAATTACACTGAAATTATGAAAATGTCACACATAGCAATCTGAAACCTTGGCAGCTATGAATATAACTCTGGTGATTAATGCTCCTGCTGGACAGAGAGCGGAGTTTTGTCTAGTGGCAGTTTCAGCTCACCCTAAAGTAGAGCAAAGGGTTAATGTGCCTGATACAAAGACGTGTAACATTCAGATCACAGAACTGAGTGTGAGTGAACAATGAGAAGGGTAGAGTTAGTTTCTTCCCAAACTTCTCTGTCAGTTTCAAAATGACCATTACAAAAGCCTGCCCCAGTTTAGGTGGGTGTCGACAGTTACTGTTCGAAAATCCCAAATGTATTCAACTATCATCAAGTAGCACATCACCACAAATAGTGTAATTCCCTTAAAATAGTTTTCCATTTTATTAGACAAATGCAGGAATTAAGACCTGCTTTACTTTGAAAGGCCTCCGGAATGCTATGAATGTGGATCTAACATTGGGCCAGGACCAGGCTAATGACATGTAAGCAATGGACCAACCCGTGAGTAGGTGATGTGTGCTCCCTGCTTGAATCAGCAGGGGTTATTCTGCGCCTGTTGCAGGAGCCTGGGTTTTAACAGAAGCATGCACAGATAGCAACTATGCAAGGCTGACTTTAACACTACAAGTCTCAATGTAGCTCTTTCAATTTGTGTCACTTTGGCAGAGTCTAAGATCGAAGAGACAGCTGCTGCTAACACATTCGAGCACCAAGATAACTGACCTTAGATACTTTGATAGGATCCACAAACTGATGGAGGCTTCAGACCATCACTCAAAAAACAGGACCCTCCACTAAACTACTGGAAATAGTTGACCTGTTTTCACCAGGATACTTTGAACAAGATGAGTAACGGGTAGCTTGAACTTGATAAATAGACTAATATATAATACATCCCAGAGAGTTTTGAAGCAGCCACAAGACTAAGTAAATAAAAACATATAAAGATGTCCTAGAGTAAGAGATTGTGCAAGGCCCTTTCTAAAGAGACATGCATCCGTATCCAAATGACATGGTGCTCTACTTGTTTGGTGGTAACTCTTGATGCTAAAACAAAGACAGGATGTTATGTAGAGATTGAAATAACACCTCTCACAACTAACATCAGCAAGCACACAAATTGCTCATGAATGTCTGTTCAGTATCCAACTCAGCAGTAATCATTAGTTTTCTACAGCACTATACGTCAACTTTCTCTCTTCTTAGAGGGTGGCAGCAGGGACATCATACGAATTCTGGGGGCCCTGGGACAAACGTATTTTGGGGGCCGCTGTTCGGAACAACTTTGAATTTATGATCCGTTTTCAGCTCTTTCATGCCCTATTTGGCCAGGCCACTGACAGTGGACAGACTCACTGGTCCATATTCTAAATGTGTTTACATCTAATATTTAGGGATAGTGAGGTGCGTTTTCAATATTGTAATACAGCAGCAGTTCACTAATAGTACTGCAGATAATATCTGTGACATATATATATGTGAGGTTCTGCTTTGATCTGAAAGAATGGAACATAAACGCATAATTTCTCTGCAAAATGTCTGTTTCAAATACCGTTTTTCTTTCATTTAATTTGAATAGGGGTGATGTATGAGAGTCCATTACATTCTGTGTAAGAATTATTCAGGGTCACTAGAGCAAGACTCTCTGCAGAACCGAGCTGGCTCTCTCAGAGGGCCCCCTGAAAAGCTGGGGTCCTGGGCCAGAGCGCACTTTGCCTATGGGTTAAAACGTCTCTGAGTAGATCTATGAAAAATGAAATGGATGTGAGATAATGCTCAATATTTTTTCACTGAGTATCCTGATAAATGTATATAAGAACTACATTTTATCTTTCCTTTCTCAGGTTTGCTGAGTGATATTGACATATACCACCTGCCGTTCTTGAATGCCCAACCAATAGCAGGCTTTGCATTATGTGGCTTGTCAGCCATCTTCCAACAATTCAGTCATCAAGTGCAGACTGTGAACCAGGATTCAGTCACTTGAACACTATCAAGTCTAAATCAAGAACTAGACTGGAGGAGAATCACTTAGTTATGCTGATGATGACAAAGGCCTATTTCTTAAATAGCAAAGTTGACCTTGATATAATTTATCAGCACTGGAAGAATGGCATGGACCAACGAAAGAAGCAAATGTGTCACACATCTAGTGATGGCACTTGACTCGTCTGAGCCACCCTTTCCCACAGTCTATGTTTGGCCTAGATGGGCAAATTTCACACACTTCCTCTTAGCAAAGACATTAATCATTACATTGTACATCAAAATGTAACTGTGTTATGTAATTGTCAACTTGCTAAATATATATTCTCTTGTATAGTCTTCAAGCAATCCCCCACCAAATGATCAGTGCTCCAATCAAGAATATTCAGTAAAATCTTATAATGGTGCTCCCTTCTGAGTCTTGTCCTTTTCTAAGCCTGGGGTATAGGTGCAACTAGAATAAACAATTAATGTCATGATGATCTGTCTCCACAGTGCAAAACTGGCACAAGACTCTGTTAATTAGAGCTATATGTGTGAAATGCACTTGTTCTATATCTCATTGCAAACAAAAGTTTTGAGTGGTAATTGCCACGGATTTATATACTCGCAGGCTGCACTCCCATACTTCGCGCACACAGCCCTGGCTGCAGCGCACAGAGATCTTGCACTGCCGCACACAGAGGAAATAAATTAGAGGGAACATTGGTGGTGTCTACCAGTTATTGTACGTGGATCATAAATGCAAGTCCTGATCCTCACCGCTGACCTCCAATGTTAGAAATGGGGGTCTCTAGTTGGCAATGGCTGGCGCCACTGTCCAAATAGGGACCCTTCTTCCTAAGTCAGGGCAAGTGGGCTACCCCCTTTGATAACCCCTGCTCAACCCTGTGGTAACGTAGCACGAGCAGTTAGGCCTATCTCAGAGGCAGTGTGTGAAGCATTTATGACCATGCACAATAAGGCAGTAACGACACCACAAAAGGACACAACTCAAGTAGGTATAGAAAAATAGTATCTTTATCTAAGGTTTAGTACGAGACTCTCAAAAGCGTTTTAACCAGTCACAATGCACGTAAATCAGTAGGGACTTAAAAAGGCAATACGTATTCACCAGAACGTGGCACTGACTGAATTCAAGGCCTGGGCCTACGAGACCCGTTGCGCACGAGATACCTGCCGTTGGACTGGGACACAGCACGTAGCTTCTCGAAGAAGTGGAGACGGTGACAGGCGGACTCCCAGTGACCACAGTTCTCGACTGCAGTGGTCTGCAACGTGCACTCACAATGATTCGGGCACTCGGGGACAGGCGGGCCCTCAGCGGTGGCAGCGCGCGGCTGCGGCGGCCCGGGCTGGTGGTGGCGATGACTCGCGTAGTGCAGTTCCGTGGTGGGCCCACAGCGGCAGCAGCTCTCTCCTAGCTGCGGCGGCCCACAGGACGACTCACGATGATGCAACGTTGGCAAAGATGCGGGCCCTCAGCGGCAGCAGCTTTCTCTTAGCTGCGGCGGCCCACAGGACAAATCACAATGGTGCAAAGTTGGCATAGGTGCGAGCACTCAGCGGCAGCAGCTCTCTCTTAGCTGCGGCGGCCCACAGGACAAATCACAATGATGCAAAGTTGGCAAAGGTGCGAGCACTCCGCGGCAGCAGCTCTCTCTTAGCTGCGGCGGCCCACAGGACAAATCACGATGATGCACAGCTGACACAAGTGCGGGCACTCAGCGGCAACAGCTCTCTCTTAGCTGCGGCGGCCCACAGGACAAATCACGATGATGCACAGCTGACACAAGTGTGGGCACTCAGCGGCAACAGCTCTCTCTTAGCTGCGGCGGCCCACAGGACAAATCATGATGATGCACAGCTGACACAATTGCGGGCACTCAGTGGCAACAGATCTCTCTTAGCTGTGGTGGCCCACAGGACAAAGGATGATCTCGACCAGGCTGGCACAACGGCGGGCACTCAGCGGCTACAGCTCTCTCTTAGCTGCGGCAGCCCACACAGATTCAGCGAAGATTCCGAAGGTTCAAATTAAGGCGGGTGCTCAGCGGCGGCAGCTCTCTCTTAGCTGCGGTGGCCCACACAGATTCAGCGAAGGTTCTGAAGGTTCAAATTAAGGCGGGCACTCTGCGGCGGCAGCTCTCTCTTAGCTGCGGCGGCCCACACACAGAGTTAACAAGAATTACCAGTCCGCGTTCCTTACAGTAGAACTAGAGGTTCCGGATTACTCAACGGAGGCCTCACCTGCAAGTAGAATCCCTAGCACCGGAATTCAGATGGCTGACGGGGTGAAGTCTAATGTCCCTGAGACTTCAGCAGGAGGCGCCCTCATTTCAGGCCCTCGGGTAGTTTCTTCAGCAAGCTTGGTGAAAGTTTCAAAGTCCTTTCCTCTGTTCACTCGGACAGGGTTTCGTCTTGACATCCAGAAGGAACACACTTGAACAAGGTTTCAGCACAGCGTTTTATACCTAAAAAGTCTTTGTTCTCTGCAGTCACAAATCACTGCATCCAGCCAGAACCAGTTCTGTGGGGTCGGGGAGCACTTGGTTTACGAGGCGACATCCTGCCCTTTGAGAATCTGGGGGTCTGCTATCAGACGCCCAGTGGGAGGTGGAGCCATCATTCACCTTGCCAGGCACGGCCCTGCTCAGATCAAAGAGTCACCCCTCCCCATACTCTAAATGCCGATCTCTCTCTCCAGCCAGGTCTGACCCCGCTGGCCCTGCTGCTCCAAAACCAGACGGCCAATACACACGCTAGCAAAGCCTACAGGGAAGCTTAGGCCAGAAAATACCTCGTTTCTAGTAGAGGCATTTTCGAACACTGGCTACGCTAATAATGCTTACTAAAAGATGTATCTCAGTGTTCTGAGCTTAAACATATCAAATTCGATGTTCCTATCAGGTTCCTGGGGGCAGGTAGGATTAGGGCATGTAATACTCAGCCTGCCTATTCTGGCCTATGAGAATGGATAGCCTCACAATAGTAAACAGTGAAATGGAGGGTAACTCGCTATTAGAACAAGCTACACAGACATACTTTAAAAGCTGCTTCGGTGGGTAGCGCAAATCAGCGCTGCAGGCCCACCAGCAGTATTTGGTCTACCAGCCCTGGGCACACACAGTGCACTGATACTAGGGGCTGACAGGTAAACCAAACGAGCCAATTATGGTTATCCCAATTCATACAGTTATCTTTACACAGGGAGCATTCGCGCTGTGTCACTGATTGGCAGTGGCACAGCGCCCAGAGCATCTAAATCCAGCCAACATAAAAGGTAAGAAGCGAAAAGAGGAAGGGAGACCCGCGCCAATGATGCCAGGTTTAACACAATGGTACCCCTGTACATTTCCCTGCACTAAGTGGCAAGCACCGCATGGTGCCTGCCATGCAGTGCAGGGAAATGCAAGACATGGCTGTTTAGCATTTTGTAAAAAAGTATCCAATTCCCAAAACAATTTCCCCGAAAAACTCCAGCAGCAATCCATCCAGGAATACCGAGTTTTGCCATCAAGGCTATAGTCTTTGTCTTCTGAATTGGCAAACGATAAAAAAACAATATGCAAAGAAATAAGAACTGCTATTTTTATTTCAAATAGGTTTAAAAAAGTTGTATCCATGTACTTTTTCCAACTTTTTTAAACCTAAGCTAAAAATAAAACAAGCGAACGGATGTGTGCATGCAAACAAAACCTGCATGTGGGTGTGAAAATGGTTAAACCAGCAATAAAATACATTTCTTTACTATACACCACCTATCAACCTCCCCCATCTCTCCTTACAGTAAACTGAGCCACCAATATGTTTAAAAAAGTAAAGCTAATTTTTCTTACCTGACCGCAGCTCTCCCTTGCATCCTATCTTGACCGAGATGCTCCACCGACTATAGATACAGATGCAAAATCTTTTACGTCAAGCCTCAAAGTAAAAAGGAAAATGGACAATTTCTTCCATTCATGTCAATGGGAAACCGTGGGAAAATGTTTGCAAAATTATTACAAAATATTTAAAAATCTGTTACGGACTAATTAAAATATATGTTATATTTAATAAAGTAAGTTATGCTTATTACTATTCATGAAGATATTCTCAGATTCTTAGAAATTCTTTTAATTAATATTGTAATTAATGAACTTTGTGTTTTTTAATCTTTTACAATAAAAATAATAAAATGTTTTTCTATTTTTAATAAATAATGTTGATGGTGTTTGAGTTTAAAAAAATGTTTAACATATTCTACATGTATTTCCTACTTTTAGTTTAATTATGTATTTTGAAAATTGTGTATTATTTTCGGTTTAAAATTAATACTCAGGTATTAAAGTTAGTACCTGAGTATTAATACACTTACGTACCCAATACTCCTATATCCACTTCTACTTCTTGCCACACCGCTTTCTCTTTCATCTGTCCCTCCTCTATTTGTATTCCTGTTGCGTCGTCCTGCAGAGATAGTAGAAGTCCCATTTCTATCTCTTGTTTTTATTTTTGTTCTTTTTCTCTGTTAATCAGGTTTTTGCTGCAACATTCCAGAGAAGGATTTCCGGTAAGTCATCATCCACTCTCTCTATTTGATCTAAATCTGTGTCACACACCCCTTCCCTCAGATCTTGACACTTGGGAAAAATAGACCAAAGGAATAGGAAATCCCTGGAATCCCCTAACTTGACTTTTGAGCTGACCTAACTTTTCCCCTGTCTATGACTGACCTCAAATTAAAATGGTTACAATGAGAGGATCCAGCAGGGCACCTAGCATTGGCACCTTAATTCCTACTCAACCAATTCAAAGGGGCGTGGTCAGTGTATCACTGTAAAGGACCAAGGGCCTACCCTCCAGATAGTATTGCACGGCCAGATAATCGTGAGTGGCGCTTTGGGCTTTATGGTCCAATTTTCACTTAAATCTTTAAACTTGCATATCTCTGGTTCTACTCATTGGATTTTTGTTGTTTTGGTCTTGACTAATTTTGCTCTACTTTTCTAAACTGAAGTGCCATTTTTGTTGTGTGCGGTTTTTAAGTTATTACTGTTTGAAGTGCTGTATAAATACTTTACACATTGCTTCTAAGTTAAGCCTGACTGCTTTGTACCAATCTATCAGAGGGCTGAGATCAGGTTAATTTGGGGTTTGCTTGCGACTTTACCATGACAACAATTGTGATTGCTGCTTGAGAAGGGTTTCACCCCCCCTCTACCAGAACCCCAATTTCTTACACTAAAGTTTTCTTTTCTTCCACTAGGGGGTAGTATAGTGTTCCATCTGATTCCTGAATTGTACCTTTGTAGTCTCATTGTTTTATTTAATGTGTTCCTCCCACAGCGGTTATTTATGTTTTGCTTGTTTTGTTTGTATGCTAGTCACTATACATGGGCTACTCTCTGGTTCTATCTCTATGTTATATTCTTTCTTAGATTCTCTATTAGCTATACTTTCATATGGCAACTTGTTGCAAATTAAAAATTGACTCTTTAAAATGTTAAAGGTTTGCATCGCCCAGTAAAAAGAAGAAAAATTCTACATTATTTACACAAATGTAATGTTGACATTTGTTTTTGCAGGAACCTAACGTTGATGAAAATATTTTCCTTCTATTACCAAAACTTGGGTGGGAAATATAGTTTCCTCACAAGCAAAGGGTCGCAAAAATGGCATTGCTATTCTTTTTTCTTGAAAATTACAGTTTGCCTTTTTAAACCATATTAATGACTCGGTAGGCTGTTATATTTATGTTCAAATCCAAACTGATAAATACACCCTGCACTTACTTAATGTCTTTGCCCTTACCCAAGTTGATCCCCAATTTTGGAACTCACTCCCTTCAGAAATACTTGCTATAGGTGCTGTTTCTTTTACTGTGGGAGGAGATTTTTATATTATTTCAGATCCACTCTTGTATAGACTTTCCACTGTTAAATTTCACCCCACAACATAATATGCTCTATTAAAATCATTTATATCACACACCAAATTAGAAGATCACTGGAAAATTACACACCCCACTGACAAGGATTTTACCTTTTCTCTAAGGTTCACTATACATATTTATGTATAGACTATTTACTCTCTTCCAGAACTTTAAATCATATGAATGCAAACCCCAGAATAGAACTAATAGCTAACTCACACCATACTCTAATTTCATTTTCATTAACTCTAGAAGATATTCCTCAACATACACACAGGTGGAGAATGAATACCGATATTGTACTTTCTGACTCTAATCAACACACATTATTGTCTGTCATCTCTGATTATATCTGAAACAATAAAATTGAAGAAACCTGAAAAACTATTAATTGGGAAGCATTTAAAGGATACACAGATGCATCACTATTTCTATTATTGCTCATGAGAATAAGCTATTTAATGCCAAATAATATCATTAGTACAACACATTTCTACAGCTGAAAAACGTTTTATATCTTCCTCAGAGATACAGTTTAAAACACAATGACTAAATCTTCGGTATGTGTGCAGTACCCTGCTTAGTAAAAGAGTGGGTCATCTTATCTGTAAACAAAAAGTTAATTTTTAATTTAGTACTACTAAATCTTCTCACATATTTGCTAACTATCTACGAATTAAAGAAGACAAAACCAGATTCATGCTATATGAAACTCGAATGGACAAATACGATTATCTACTACAGACAAAGGGCCTTATTATGAGTTTGGTGGTCTGTGGTCCGCTGTACCCATGTTGCGATCCAAATGCTGCAAGCTCGGTGGTCCGACTGCCGTATTGCAAGTTGTGTGGAATACATTTGGAAAGACAGAGGTTGAGCCGCTGACACTGCCAGCACACCACCAACTGTCAGGGTTGCGGTCAGGGAAAAGCAACTGCCATAGGGGGGTACAGAGGAGAATCACCTCCGTGAGTATTACTAGTTGGCTTTTCAACGAGCTGACTGTGGTGGTGAGACTGCCAGCATCAAGTCGGCGGAAACGAAGAGTGTGGGGTAGGTACTCACCCCTTTCCTGTGATTTCAGTCAGAGTTCAACATGGATCCCTTTCTTCAGGTCCCCCCTTCACAGTAGCATCCAAGGATTATGACCCTGTTTGTGGAAATATACAGGTACGTCATTTTTGTGGCACATACCCATTGCGTGGACTGCCCACATATGGGCCCGACTCTGGCAATGGGTAGATGGCATTTTTCCACATGTATAATCATATGTGTGCATCCAACACATATGCAGTCAAAATGCTCACAAAGGCATCAATTCATATGGAAAAGTAATCACCACCACTGCAAAATCTCCACAGCCACACCGCGGGCAACATGACAAACGCATAATACGGTGGTCTGAAGACCTCTGGCGCTGCGGTCTCCTGGTGGCCATGGTGTTCAGGCGGTCGGACCACCAAACTCGTAATAAGGCCCATAGTCAAAACTTTCAATTTGTTTTTCAAATCTGTATAGCAAACCTCATGATGCTAAATGTTGGAAAACGAGGCAGTACTTGTGAGTCCTGCACAAATAACATGACTACATTTGTCCTTCACTGGGAACGAAACACCCCATTGTAGCGCTTGACTCTCTGAGGGTAGCGTTGCAGAGCAGTCTAAGGCTTACTGAAGGGAGGTGGTGTGGGCTAGTAATCGCCGTTTACCAGTATGCAGAAATAACACACAATAATTGATTGTCCAGTCTCTACTTTGCTTTATAAAAGGAAGAGTACATTTATTAAACACACACACTACTCAATACTATGCAACAATTTACAAATGGAATTACTTTGTGACATTGCATAACATTTCCACCCCTCCCGCAGGGGGGGTGGGGTCTAGTACCACCACTCCCATGTATGCACATCATCTTGCCCCCTAATGCAGTGAGTTGAACATAATCTGGAGTGAGGGCCTTGCACACTGGCACCAACCCAGTGGCGACCCACCCCATTATCTCAACAAGCATTTAAAATGGGCACCCCTGCCATGGTGACACATAACCCTGACTGAGCATCTCATACTGACCATACAGTATACACCTCTACTTCTTAGGGGCTAACAGTCTGGTTTGTTCTTCACCTAATGCAGCAGCAAGAATACATGTTTAGGCACTTAAAATGACAGTACTTATTATAGCTGATAATAACGCATTGCAATTAAAGCCACTAAAAGGCATCACAGTTATAATAACAGGATTAAACATATACAGCCAGACACCCTAGCAGGTATGTCCAGCAACATAACCCCACTTTGCTTATGACTTCACATTACTCATGTGACTTACAGTCCCACAATAGAAATAAGATTGGTAAATGCACTTCTCGTGCAATTGCTCCTCTTCACCTCCAGGGGATGCCCTTCTCTAGACATCCCCCAGCACAGCCCTCCAAACCTTGAGGCAATCCTTAAGGGACCCCCAGCTGTAGAACAAAAGTTCCAGCCCCGAGATAATGTTGATTGTTGGCTGAGCCCTTGAGGGGTTACTTCTAGGGAGTCCCAGAGACTTAGGGGGGGGACTTCCCTCTTCATGCTGGGGGAGACTGCGTAGCTCCGGCAGCTCCCCCTGCACCTTTGCATTCACTTGGCGGTGACTCCATCCTCCTGGGGTCACCACACGCAGAGAACCATCCTCCTTTCCTTGCAGGCCGGTCCTGGCCTGCAAGGCATTATGGGCTGTTTCCCTTGCTGGGGAGAGCCGTGACGTGCTGCTGGCGGCCTCTCGCCGCATCCAGACCTCGTTGGAGGGCCCGGTCCCACCCGGACCCCCAGGTGAGTTATGGCAGCTCAGGGAGCCCATCCTTGGCTGCTCCAGTGGTCCAACCCGGGTCCCTCACTTCTCCCAGGTGTTGGAGAGCCACCCGGGGAGCCCACCCCCGGCGGCTCCCGCTGGCTCCCCACCCGGCCCGCACCCTCGTGTGCGGCCGTGGGAGCCGGAGTTTCCATTTCGGTCTGCCAGCTCCGGCGGGCAGACACGGAGGCGGCCTCTCCTTCGGCGGGTCTTCGGGGAGTGCGACGGCACTCCCCCCGCCTTCCCGCTGCTGTGGGGGAGTGCGGCGGCACTCTCCCCTCCTCCTCCACCGCACGGGGGCCTGGAGTTGGCGATCCCAAGCCCCCCGGGCCATCTTCATGGGGAGCGTGAGAGCGCTCCCCGACTTGGCTTCCTTGTGTTGGGGCACACCGGGGCCCGGAGTTGGCGATCCCGGGCCCCCCCCCTGGACAGTCTTCACGGGGAGCATGATGGCTCTCCCCGGCTTCGCTTCTGGGCGTCAGGGCCCGGAGTTGGGATCCCAGGCCCCAAAGACATCTTCGCGGGGGCGCGACGGTGCTCCCCCGCCCTCAGTTGTCGCCGGGGGCCAGGGTGGGCCCCTGGCACCCCATTTGGGCCACTTCATGGGGAGCGTGACGGCGCTCCTCGACTTTGCTTTGTGTGGGGGCAACCCCTGGGACCTGACCCCCCGGGACCTGACCCACCCCAGGGGCCCATTAAAGACCGGTGGCGGAGCCCCACACGCTTCGTCGTTGGTCAGGCCAGAGGTCAAACGTCACCTACCTTCAGGGGGGCATATCTCAGCCCCCAGGCGACCGATCTTCACCATTTTCACCTCTTCTTGCGCTCCTGGTGGCACGCCCCAGCCACTGGGAGCACTTTCCTTCGCCCTCCTGGTCTCAAGGAGGGTGAAATCAGCAGGGTGCTGTCTTCACTGGCTCCCTGCGCCAGCCTTTCACCTGGCTCTCCTCCTGGGCATATCCTCTCCATGCGCAGAGGCCCAGGCTTCTGCTCTCTGGTCCTGGACTCCCCTCCTGGCACAATTCAGGGTCCTGGGACAGTCAGGGGGTTCTTCCTTCCAACTGCCCAAGGCGCCAGGCTCCAGCTCCAGTCTTCCTCAGCAGACCACACCCCAGAGAGAGCTCCTCTTCCTGTGAAAGCTCTTTTTAAAAAATTTGGAGGGGGCTGGCAGGAAGGCTGTGCTTGCCCTATCAAGCAGTGACACATCACCACTCTGCCCCTGCTCCCTCCTTCCTGCCCAGGCCTCTGGGATAGTTCAAAATGGCGTCGTCCAGGGGTCTCATGCCACATGGTCTCTGAAAAGCCCCTTCCCCCCTTTCTGGCTCCTCTCCAGAGCAGCTTGGTGCCTGGCACCAGGTGACAGCTGCTGATGGATAACCGGCAGACTCCACCCATCTTCTCTCCCTCTTGGAGAGGAGACCTTTGCCCTTGGAATGCTTCAGTGTGGGGAGGAAGGTCATTAATCCAGCCTGGCAGGGTCACACCCAGCCAGGCTCTGGTTATGAGCTGAGTCAGAGGAATATGACGTTTCTGGATGACCCACAAGCAGTACAGATATGGCTTTGGACTCAGCAGAATACTTCTTCTCACCTACGTTACAGTGGACTTTAGTGCGTGTCTGGAATTTGTAGACCCTAGGGAAGTGAACTATCCCATGTGATACCCATCCTCATAGGAGAATAATGGTGTGGTCCTTTAGTGAAAACAGTAAAGCACACTGACTTTCCCTTACATGTTTCTTCCCATTTTATAAGCCTATTCCATGTCACCACCCAGCTCGCATAATTCCTGCCACACCATTCTATCTGTACTTGCTCCTGGGCGGCGCACACCAGGAATCTCCCCTGCGCAGCCCCTACATGTGTGCACATGCATGTACACACGTGGCTGCATGTAACCAGCCCAGTGCCCCTTACTCCGGCTGCAGCGCAGCGGCCTACTCTCACCAGGGGGACACCAGTAAAATCCACATGCAGTCTCTTTCATCATGAGTTCACTGTGGGTGAGTACCAACTTTAGAGGCTCTCCCACAGTGAAAACTCAACTATTAGGTGTTCAAAAAGCGAACAAATCCGGGCGGCTCAGATTATCAGAACCACCTTCTAACACACGCCGCGCCCAGCTGATTCCTACAGGGAAGAACTAGCCACTGTACATGGGTACTCTTCCCGTAGTCAGCGATAACTAGTTATAAGGGGTTCGGACCAGACCCCCCTTACTCACCAGTTATCCGCTCAGACCACCTACTCCTCCCATCCATGAAACCTCCACCCATTACAGGAATCCCAGACTACCCTAAGAAACCTCCGGGTTCTAGGTTAGATTCCTCTAGGTCACTCAGAATCTACATGGACACAGCCTAACTAGGCCTACCTTTGCCCTTGGTCATGCAACACTATGCCTACCACTTCTCTGGACAAGGGTACAGTGCCTCAGCACCGATGCGGTCTTCTGGGATAGGTCTACATCCCATCCCCGGGGTCACTAGCTGGTCTCCCTTCCAGAGATTTTTCCAACCAGTACCCTCTCTCCTTTTGGTCCTTGCACCCTAAAGTTGCAACCTCTCTGGAACCTCACCCTCAGCCTGCCGCTGGGGTCATTCAGCTGCCACCACCCTTTCGGGATGACTGTCTTCCCTAAAGAAAGCACAGCCACTCGTACATTTCCCACACAGATAAGCACCTTTGGCCACTGGCCTGGCTCCCTGATAGGACCTCAGACCGGCCTCACTACCACACTGGCAGTGCCAGGGAGGAACACTGAGGGTGCCTCGTCAGACATCCTACAGCTCATTCCCCCCATCAGTAGCTCCACATGGAAACTACCCCGGGGAACCTAGACCCTTTCCTTGTTCTCCCCTGCGAGAACAGGGCCTATTCACCCTTCCCTCCGAGAGGCGCGCTCTCCTCCCGGAGCACCATTAGAGAGCCTGTGGGCCCCGAGTTAGCTACACCCAGGCCCACCTCTCAGAGCCCTCCTTGGTCTCCCTGCAGCACCTTGGGAGACCGCCCAGGGACCCTCATGATCCCTGGATGGTCTGCACCACCCCCTTCTAAAGCGCAGGGTCCCTTCGCTTAAGATAGGCCCCACCTGCCTTCAGGGTGGTACTACCACACTCAGCCAGGGACCCTCAAGATCCCGGCTAGGCCTGCACCACCCTCCTCTGAAGCACAGGGTCCCTTCACTTAAGATGGGCCCCACCTGTCTTCAGGGTGGTACTACCTCCATCAGCCAGGGACCCTCAAGATCCCGGCTTGGCCGGCACCACCCTCCTCTGAAGCACAGGGTCCCTTTCACTAAAGATGGGCCCCACCTGTCTTCAGGGTGGTACTACCAGGCAGAAGTGCACCTCCTGCATCGAGCTAGGGGAACACTCCCATGCGCCTGATCCTGGGGTCCAGCCCCCCAGGATCTACCTGACTGGTCACCGGCTAGGCATCGCCCCAGCCACCACCTCAGGTTCACAACACCAGCTCCAGAATGACATCCTGTTGCTTCCTTTGGTAACGACTCATAAAGTGCATGACCGACATTAATGTCTGGATGCAAACCAATCATCTGCAACTCAATGCCAGCAAGACGAAGATCATTTTCTTTGGGAAAACCCAAGCTTTATGGTCCAGCGACTGGTGGCCTCCCAATCTCGGCCCCTGTCCTTCCCCCAAACTGGTGGTCCGTAACCCTGGGGTAAAGATCGATAACAACTTGTCCATGAAAGACCATGTTAATCATGTGAAGGGCATGTGTTATGGACTAATGCGAAGTCTCCCCAAGATCTTCCAATGGATCCCAGTTGTATCTAGGATGCCACTGGTCTAAGGCCTAATCATCAGTCGGCTCGATCACGGAATTGCCCTGATGGCTTCCATCAATGAAGAGCTTCTTACCAAACATCAAGTGCTACAGACACTGCCGCCAGACTTGTATTACATCTACCTTCACGGTCCCCGTTGGCACCAAGTCTGAGAGCTCTCCACTGGCTTCCCATCAGGAAATGCATCCATTTTAAGATCAACTGTCTGGTTCACAAAACCATCCATGGGAACGGGCAATGCTATCTTGCCAAAAAGCTCATCTGGTACCAACCTACCAGAACCCTTAGGTCCTCAACCAAACATCTCCTCACTCCCTTTAAGATTCGCACCGCCAGGAATGGCAGCAGATCCTTCTCATACCTTGCCCCTACTCTGTGGAACTCGCTTCCACTGCAGCTACGTATGGAAACTGACCACAGACAGTTTCGGAGAAATCTAAAAACTTGGCTGTTCTGATCATTCTCCTTCATGCCAGCACCTCTTTCCTTCCCACCCTAGGGTTTTGGCCAGCGCTTTGAGACCCACGGGTGATATGTGCGCTTAATAAAATCCTAGGACTATGACTATGACTATGGGTGATAAAAAGCACATTTAGCATGCAAAATACCATTCTCAGTCAAGAATCCCTCAATTTTACTCTACATTAACTGCACACCATTGTCAGTGAACAACTTTCCAGGAACACCTTTTCTGTCAATGAGTTCTTGTAAAAATGCAATTACATTCTTGGTTTCAACACCCCTGCTAACAGTTGTCTCAGGCCCTCTTGAAAATAAATCAATTAAGACTAACACATAGAAATGACCACTCTGACTATGAATGGGTTCCAAACTATTGAGCGCCATCTGCCCCCAGGGTCCTTTAGGTAGTTGTCTCATTACCTTTGTTTACATTCTAGGCTTCAAAATCCTCTCACTCATCATTTATCGAACGCACTCTCAAACTAACCTCTCAGCCTTCATGTCCATTCCAGGCCACCAGTAAACTGCTCTCAATCACTCCTTGGTCTTAGAAATGCTCAAATGACTTTCATGCGCTAGCTTGAGTAACGTCTTCCTCAACACAACTGGGGGCACCAATCTAGTTCCCCTAAATAACAGACAATTCAACTTTGATAATTCCTCTCTCACTGACCAAAATCCCTGACACTCCTATTACTATCTTCCCTCACAGCTTCTCTCAATTCTTCTTCAGAAATGGCTGCCCCATCAACTGCACAAAGACATTCATCCTCTTCAACATCCTCATCTTCTAATTCAATATCTTCACCAACCAGCACTAACCTGGACAATGCCTTAGCAATCACATTTCTAATGCCAGGGATGTATTCAACTGCAAACTTATACTCCTGTAAAGCCACAATTCAATGAGTAATCCAGAAACCGCATCAATGCCTTTACTCTGAAATATTTATTGGAAAGGTTTGTGATTGGTTTTAACACAGGACTCAGATCCCCACAAGAATGATTTCATTTTCTTAACTGCCCAATAAATCGCTACGGCTTCTCGCTCAATAACAGAATACTTTGCTTCTGGCCCATGTAGACTCCTAGACGCAAACATGATAGTCTTAGTATTAGCACCTTCTCCCTGCAAAAAGACTGTTCCTAAATCCTTAACACTTGTGTGCGTAATGATCGTTCTCTTCATGTTGAGATCAAAACTCCTCAAATTAGGGGCCTGACAAAGTTCTCCTATTAATCCCTGGAATTCTTTCTCACACTCTTCATCCCATCAAAATGCCACTCCTTTCTTTAATAGCAGTCTCATTTTTGCACTTTTAGATGCAACATTTTAGAAGAACTTGCAGTAATCCCTAAATCCTCTTTATTGGTAGGAGACGACAAAACCTTTATAGCATTAACCAGGCTGAGTTTAGGCTTAACACTTTCGTTAGAAACCTCATCACCGAGATATTCAATAAATCACCATCTGAAATTACATTTATCTTTCTTTCTTGTAAGATTGGCCTCTTACAATCTCTTAAGCACCTGTCTCACCCTTTCATCATGCACTCAAACATCTGATCCATAAATCAGAATGTCATCCTGATATATACGCTTGGAATGTATTACATAACAAGGGGACCCCAATACTAGAACCAGAGGTAGTATATGATTAAGAGAAACATGGTTCATATTAGGCCAATCGGTCCAAGAGATATTACATAAAATCCAAATGAACATCAACCCTGTAGCCTATGTCATATGGCAATTTTTTTGCACCAAATATAGGGAGGGACACATATAAACATTATAAGTCAATTAATTTATTTTTACAATATTCAAAAATATATAGATCCGGTGCTCACAGGTAAGTGAAGAAGAGGCATGCTGTGGTGGGTGAAAGAAGGAATTGTAAAAACATACATCGCATTGACAACATTAGAAAAACTCCTTATACACAATTTCCATCAATTAAAAGTTTTGTTGTAATGGGGTCAACGGCGTTTCGATCTCAATTATTTGAGATCATCATCAGGACTGGTGTATGAGCACCTGATATTAGTAGGTATATTTGGAGGACCACGTATACATTAATGGTCAAGGAAAGACTCCAGGGATAGGAGGCCTAGCATGTGGACCAAGGGGAATACAGCCCCATTGCATTTAATTAAGAAGAAACCACTGCATTGTCAGCGTGCAGCAAAGATCATTTTATCTGGACTACCGCAGGAGTCGGTAGACGATGGGATGGGCTGACGCTCCGTCGGCGTGACACCCGCCACGGGCGTCACGCCGACGGAGCGCCCGCCCATCCCATCGTCTACCGACTCCTTCGGTAGTCCAGATGAAATGATCTTTGTCACTTCACACCCATCACGGGTGTCATGCCGATGGAGCTTCCGCCCGTCCCATTGTCTACCGACTCCTGCAGTAGTCCAGATGAAATGATCTTTGCCGCCCACTGACAATGCAGTGGTTTCTTCATAATTAAATGCAATGCCATAAGACATAGGATACAGGATTGATGTTCATTCGGATTCAATTTAATATCTCTTGGACCGATTGGCCTACTATGAACCATTGTTTCTCTTAATCAACACCAATGCAAACAGCATTCTTTTATACCCGTATGTTCCAAAAGGTGTTATAAAAGCTGTTACATCTCTAGAGTCCTCTTCTAGTTCTATTTGGTGATAAACTAACCTCAAGTCAATCGTAGAGAACAATTCAGCCCCATTCAATGACACCAACATTTCAGCAATATTAGGGATAGGGTATATATCTACTACTATACCCTTGTTAACTTCACACAGGTCGGCACAAAGTCGCAATTCTCCACTACTCTTCCTAGCCACTACAACTGGGTCCAACTAGTCAGTCCCTTCCACCTCTTCTATGACCCCTTCCTTCAACAACTTTTCCAACTCCAATTGCATACCATCTCACACTGTAAACGGAATATTACATACCATACCACACTTAGGTTGGATACCATCTCTCAACTTGATCAAATGACGATATCCCTTGAGACAGCCTAATTCAGATCTGAACACTGAAGGGAATTGATCAACCAAACTTCTCCCCAAATCTTCTGAGGCTCGAATACTCTTTTCTGGAATAGACTCAACATTCTATGCTTGTGTGACACCGATTGAATCGCGGGAGTAAGGAGTACGTGAGGAGACCTTTTGAGTCCCGGCAGTCCGGTTGGAGATGCTGAATGCACCAATTTATAAATGGTCGCCTTTTTTGAAGTCTATTAATCTTTTTAGACTCTTCGAAGGTTCGAGGGCCATAGATCCGGTGGCCGAGGAAATTCGTTTTTTTTTTTAAAAACAGGCAGTATACTCAGTGAGGTTGTGGTCCCAGGTCAAGGTCCTATACTGATCGGGTCTGCGTGAAATTTACAGAGTGAAAGAAAACCCCAAGGGAATACGTGTATGCCTTTATCGTGACCAACAATATCGCTGTTTATCTGACTAAGGAAGCAGTTTTTGGGGAGGAGAGATATATCTCCCTTCTGATGAGTGTTTATCGGATCAATTTTGTGGGAGACACTGATTAATAGTTTTTTTGCCTGAAGAAGGTGGTGAATATAATGATACCACCGAAACGCGTCGCTTTGTTGAAGAGAACACCCAAGTAACACTAAGCAAGAATAGTAGAAAAAGGAACTCTATGTATTGTTGAATTAGGATTTCGGCAACAAAAATTCCTATGCACTTGGAGTGTTTTCTTAATGTATCGGGTTGTTGATGATTTTATAGTATGACAAAATTCTCCCTTTTTAAATGTGAATGAAATGTTTTTAATATATATGTATTAATGATATATGTGCTTTATATAATTTTTGATATTTGGAATTATAAGGATCCTAATAAATATAAAAATACATAACAGTCTTTATATTATGTTTTTGGTTTCTGATGGGTGTTGGTGAGTGGATCGTGACTGGATGCTAGTAGGGATTACTGTATGTTTTAAAAGAGTCCAAAGGGATTTTTACTTTTGACAGAAGGGTCTATTTTTGGTGTCCTGTCCCTTTGGTTGAGTAGGACCCCTCTCTTTTATTTTGGAAATTGTGTGACACACTGCACATCATTCTTCAAAATTATGAGAGGATCACTGTTGGGCTCAAGAATGACTCCAAGATCTCACTGGCGAAACCAGCTCAGTATGCTGTCACCTCTCAACAAAAACTTAAATTTATTTTGACATTCAATCATGCCCATGAAATACCCCTCAATTTGATGGGCTCTACCCCATAAGCTAATGGCCTGATGTCCGGCTTCAACAGTTTCACTCTTCCCACCAGATTTCATTAAAAAAACTCATTGGATTCCAAAGTTATTTTTACTCCTGAGTCGAACAGAACTTAAGTTTGTTTTCCATCAATTAATCTTTTATCAATAGGATTCTTCAGAGCACCACACTCGACCTGTAACACTATTTGCCCCCACTCAAAATCGGATTCATCACAACCTTCTACTCCTCCCTCCTTTACTTTTACATTCTCTTTGACATCATTATTTTTACACTCAATATAAAAATGTCCTCTCTTACCACAGCCTTTGCATACAACCTTAATAGCTGTGGAATCTTTAAAGGAGGCTAGATGAGTGGAGCTTCCACATCTACTACACTTCCTTCCATCCTTAACCTTCACCCTCCCCTCAATGTTTTATCAACTTGTTGATTCCCAGACCATCCCTGTTTATTTCATACTGCATCCCCTTTATTCTTTACCACCATTACTTCTACCTTAGTGTCTTTTTTTTTATAACTTCCACACACTGTAAAGAGTGTTCTATCATTTTTGCGATTGCTAACACATCCTTGAGTCAAAGTTCATCCCTGACCTTTTTGATGTTAAATCCAAGCATATATTGGTCCCTCATCCTTTCCGATGATGTTTTTAGGAACTTACAGGACAAAGCCAATTTTCGTAAGTCAGTGATATAGTTCTCTGCGATCTCCCCATCTTTTTACACAAACCTTCTAAAGTGATATCGTTCAAGTATTGTGCTCACTTTAGGTAAGTAAGGATTGTCTAATTTTTTAATGCATATTACATAGTCATTCAACTCTCATGCATCACCTTCTGAGAAAGGAGGTTGATGGTCAAAAATGTCCTGCCCCTCAGATCCCAGACAGTGTAGCAACAATACAGTCTTACGTTCAAAGCTTTATGAAGCTCCGCGAACTCTAGCATAACGCTCAAAAACGTTCTTCCATTTACTCCATTTTATTTCAGGCTCTCAAGGTAGCGACAGGAAGAACCTAGGAGCTGGCACACTCTGCATTGTTATTCCAAGAAAAATACCACATCACCTAAAATAAATGCAGTTATTTCTAGAATACGCACACAGTAAATCAAAGAGCAATGACAAATGACTTACGAAATGACAACTTTGTAGTGAAGAAACCACAATATATTAGGCACAAAATGTAAACAATACCACTGTCCCTTAAAAAAACAGAATGTGTTTCCTCTACATACACTCTCTCAAATGACTATTTAATGGGATGTCATTAGGCTAGTAGCATGCCCATCGCTGTATAAATAAACACTCATGATGATGTGACACGCTGTCCAGCTGAGTCTCACTGTTAAAAATGTAATTAGGCAATTAGCCTGCCTATCGCTATGACGCTGGAGCACACTGACTCTGTTGTCATCAAATATGCTGTGAAGGCTATTCACCAAGGTTTTCCTGTTGCCAGAGGGAGAAAAACACAAACTAACAGTAAAAACGGGGCTGTTCACAATTCAATGTGACTAATAGGTTACGCCGTGAATGAGATGTCCTCTTATGGGAACTTGCCCAAACATCTAAGAAGGCTGCAGTGTGCGTCGTTGAGTGTCAATTTTTACAGGCGATGCAGCTTGTTGCACGTTTGAAACGCCGGAGATTGCCCCTGGCAACCATGTAACAGCACCGCCCTTGATTCCACAATGGCAGCGTCTGTGCTTGAGCGCTCCGATGAGCTTGAGGAAACCAGCCGAGGAACAGATACAGTAAGTGCGTTTTTTGAGCGTGCACCCTTATTCACGTTACCGTTGCCTTTTAGTTGAAATATGGGCACATCAAAGACCTCATGTTGCGCTGAGTTCACCGCTGAGTTTACTGTAGGCTGTGCCTTGCAGCCTTCAAAAATGCCTTTCCACCTTTAAAATTCCAAATAGGCTAAGACGGTTGTACGATGTAGACCAGAATGTTGAGATATCTTCTCCCTGAAGCCACATGCCTCCCTCTTCAGCTCGTCGCCAGTGTAATAAAGTAAATACTCAGGCTTGAATCAACCAGGATTATGATACTGTGCTCAACTGGCCTAACTTGGTCCTTGCGGCTGGCTCGTGCTACATCGCAGTCGGCCTGAACTTTTGACTTTGCACTGGTCTGATGCGACTAGATAACCACGGTTGCAATTTGTGCTTTTCGCACAATTTTCACTTAAATCTTTCAAATTGCATATCCCCAGTTTCAATGATTGGATTTTTGGCATCCTGGTCTTGATTTATTCATTATAATGTACTCTAGTTTTCTAAATTGGTGTGGAATTTTTCTTGTGTTGTGTTTCTTCTTTATTACTGTTTGAAGTGCAGCATAAATACTTTACGCATTGCCTCTATGTTAAGGCCGACTACTCCGTACCAAGCTAACAGAGGGTTGAGAAGAGTCTAATTTTGTTTTTTTTTATGACTTCAACCTGACAAGGATTGTGGTTTCTGCTTGGGTGCAGTTTCACTCCCCATCATTAACCCAATTTCTTACACTACCATTTTTTTTAATGAGCACTGGGTCACTAAAAAGGCAGTAAATTTGTTTTTCATACGTACTGTATTTGGAGGAGGAAGAATGATAAATCTACCAATTGCAACACTTAAAAACCAGTGGGTTGGGTAAACGCAGAATGGTAGGGGAGCCACAAATAGAAACAGGGCAACTGAGATTAACATGGACACCATCTAATATTGAGCAAGGATTTGCTTGGTGGGGAGTGGTGCACAATGCTGTCTCTCAGTATTCAGCTCGAGCTGTCTCTAGGGAGACAACGGAGGGTATATTTTAAAACAATAGGCACCCTAACAGAAGAATACAGTCATTATTTTGATCTATTTCATTGGGTTTCTTTAAGTGCCACTAAATAAAAAATGATGACTAAAGAGTGAACTCATTACTTTAGTACCTTAATCTTTAAACTTACGTGTGGATTATGTCAAATTATAAAGGTGCATTTTTTTAAAATATTGGGCCAGGTGTACGACCATCAAATTGCATGCACAAACAGGTTAGCGACCCGTTTGCGCTTGCAAAAACGAATAGGGCCAAGTACAATTCCTATTTAGCGAGTCGCAATTTTTTTGCAACTTGCTAAATAAGAATTGTGACTCGCTATTAGGAAGGGGCGTTTCAAGGGCATCCCTTCCTAATAGCAACTCTCTACCCCATTTATGAATGTTTTGCAACCGCAAAACACTCGCAATTTACCGCCCTCTTCAAGAGGGTGGTAATGCACTCGCAAATGGGAAGGGGTCCAAAAGGGACCCTTTCCCTTTTGCAAATGCAGGGGAAAATATTTTTTAGGGGTAGGCAGTAGTCCCAGGGACCACTACCTGCCCTTAAAAAATGAAACGAAAACGTTTCATTTTCTTTTTAAAGGCATCCTGTTTTCCTTTAAGGAAAATGGGCTGCATTTAAAAAAAAAAACTGCTTTATTTAAAAGCAGTCCCAGACATGGAGGTCTGCTGAGTCCAGCAGGCCACCATCCCTGGGAGGGCCAGCCATTCCCAATAGGATCGCAAATTGCGAGTGCCTCATGAATATTCATGAGGCATGCAATTTGCAACCCCATTGGGAATCGCAAACAGTGTCTCAGACACTGTTGTACATGGCATTTTGTGACTTGCAATTTGTGACTCGCAATCGAGCGCAATTTGCGAGTAGCAAATTGTCATGGTCGTACATCTGGCCTATTGTGTTCCACATTATGGGGTTGATTTTGATGTCATTGAGACTGCCACAGGCAAGCTGTCGATGGTGGTCCCACCGACAGACAGCCCTTCCATCCGTCCGCTGCATTATGATGCAGGCGGTCATACCAAAACCATTGGGGGGTAGACTGCCACCTCGGACAGGATCTACGATACCGTCAGGGGTGGTGGTCAGAATCATATCCCTTGAATGGCTGTGGAGGGCGAGGCAGGCACTGCCATCGGGATTATGATGTCCATTTCCAACAGCCTTTTCATGGTGGTCCGACTGCCATGAAAAGGCTGTCAGAAAGGGACTTTAGGGGGCCCAAAGAGGGTCCCCGTCCTGCGTGGGCACTGCAAAGTGGCCCTGGTGGGCACATGTAGTGCCCAACAGACATTCATGCACCATGTGCCATGCACCACATGGTGCATGCCACACAGTGCATGGATGTGCACAAAGTGCTCTTGTATACTTCAGCTTGTGCTGCATCCCTTTTCCTGGGCCGCAGCACAAGTCGCTGTGTTAAAGAGCCCTTTTCTGACCACCAGCACGGTGGTCGCATCCTAATTCAGTGGTCGGACCACCCACTGCATGTCGGGCGGTCTCCTGATCGCCGTGAGAGCGGGTGGCGGTCCGACTGCCGGCTTTCATAATTGGGCCCTATGTGTTTGAGACATGGTTCTGAAGTTGTGAAGAGTTAGGGCTCTGAACTAAGCCTAGGCAGTGAACTCCGCGCCGCTCACGGAGTTTGCAGAGTTTTTGGCACTGGAACTCCGTGGAGCAGAGTATTTTTTCTCGTTCGCGCTCGTCAACATCAAGTTGGCGAGCACAAGTGAGGAAAATCCACCTTCCAGCGAGATTTTTCCTCGTTTGCAATCATCAACGTCAAGTTGGCCAGCGCGAGCATGGAAAATCAACCTCCCTGTGAGATTTCTCAATGCGGGCGGTCGGATTTCTCATTGTGAGTGGTCACGTATGCTTGTGACTGCTCGCGTTGAGAAACCGTCCATTCACATTGAGAAAGCTGCCGCTCGAGTAAAAAATCTACTCGAGTGGCAGAAAGAAATCAGCACCTGCTTGCGCTGTGCATGGTGTCGTTCACGATGATTGCGCAGTGCAGACAAACACCCGGCGCTGAAAATCACCACGAACGGCATTTATCTAGCGCACTCTGCTGCTTGCGGAGCTCTGTGTGTAGCTCGGCTGAGTTTTTTTTGCACTTCGCTGAGTTCCACGGAACTCCGCGAACTCCGCCCAGGCTTACTCTGAACTTTGCATAATTCACTTAAAACTACAGGAGCTCCGGAAATTGGGGAACATGGCTCTCAAGAGCACCAATCTTCCTCATGCTCTTCTTTAACTAACCAGCCTGCACTGAAAATCCTGCCCAGAATTCCAAACCTCAGAATGCATCAACAGTGGTTCTCAGCTCCTATCAAAATGATAGACTCAGGCCCTGCGCCCTCACAGGCAGTGCTTAACTTGAGATGGTGTTTGCCAGTGGGCCTCATGGCACTTATTGTTCAGGACTGGCCCTTCATTTTCTTCATCTGACATTTCCAGGGAGCAAGAGAGGGGTACGCACAAAGTGGAAAGAGTGAGAAAGAGAAAGACAGGAAAACCATCACAAAGGGAGAGAGTAACCTGCAAGAGTTAGGTCAAAGAGCAGGGAGTGTCGGGTAGCCGAATAAAGAGGCATGAGGTGGATTTCAGACTATGCTGCCTTGCTATTAAGTACACTGGTGCCAGCCACGGGCTTCTAAGCAGAGCTTTGGAACAGGCACTTAATTTTTTTACAAATTAAAAACTGCCTACAGGGCACTGGTAGAAACACCTCTCAGTGCCAGGAAGGGAAGTAGCTGGGACACTATAACTGCAAATTTCATAGTTAGAGGAAAACCAGAAATCCACAATTTTTCTTAACTACATATGTGTCGTTAAATGTTTATGCACCCCTAGTTTAACTATGAATACCTTTTAGTTTACCTTCCCTAGCCCACAAAGGGGAAATGTGAAAGGTGAGAGTTTGCTCCTTTAATAATTATAAATTAGTGGTGCTAAACAACCAAGGTCAGATTTTCTAATCTTTCACACAACGCAGTGCAGCAGGACAACTTGCTGTGCTGCATTGCGGGAAAGGGAGAGAGTAGAAATGCGTCATATCTACTGCGATGTGGCACACTTCTGCTCTCTCATAGCGCAGGCAGCCTAGTGCCAATGCAGGCACCCTTGCACCACAGTGCAACAGTGCCTGCATATTGGGGCTGGATTGTTTTTGTGCGGGAAGGGATACCCTTCACCTTCCTGCACAAAAAAAGCCCCTCAAGGCATTTCCTCTTTCTATGAGTGCTGCATGCAGCACACATAGGGGCGTATTCTCAAGGAGCTATCGCCGAGTTATCGGCACTTTATCACAGCCAAAGTCGCGATAAATTTATCGCCCCATTCACAAGCTGGTGCTAACAGCCGATACCACCAGTTTACTAGCGAAAGCATCCGCAAAAAACATCGCCACAGATGACCCCGGCAACTATCGCTAATGAGATACAGAGTAGGCGTTCCCGAGCAAACATCCGCAACAACACCACACCTCAACATTCTCAACGACCAGCCACATCGGCGATAAGACCACAAAACAGGCGATAAGGCGCGTTAGCAGCAGGAAATTCACACCTGCTCTGACCTGGTGTAAAGTCGGACGACAACTTGCACCATCAAAGGGAGCCCAGCCCAGAGCCACACATGAAGAACAACAGATGCCATTGAGCCACTCACCATGCATCCCGGAGCCCCGAGAGGGCAACAACCCCCACCGCCACCACCCCCAGGACCGCCCCCCCCGGACCCCACCGCCCCCCCGGACCACCACAGAGGCAGCGCAGACAAAGACAGCGGACCTTCAGGAAATGCACTAGCCTCACAGACCCAACACCAGACAATGTCAATGCCCACTACAGGCTCAAAAGGACAACCATCCTCCGCATCCTGAACATCATTGCCCACAGGCTGACGGTACCAACACAGCGGACAACCAACATCCCTCCACAGACAAAGCTGCTGGCTGTGCTGCACCTGTTGGCCTCTGGTACCTCCCAACCAACAACCGCCAGAGTCGGAGGAGTCTCACAGCCAGCCCCATCCAAGTTCCTCACACCTATCCTGGATGCCATCATCAGCTAGGTACCCCAGTACCTATACGTCCCCCACAATGCGCAGGAACAGCTGGAGACCAAGCAAGGACTATACGCCTTAGCTGGATTCCCGTACGTTTTGGGGGCAATTGACTGCAGACATGTCCTACTTGTGCCCCCTGCCGACACTGCACACAATTACTGCAACAGAAAGCACACGCATTCTATCAACGTGCAGGCAATAGTGGACCACAGGGGACTCTTCACCAATGTCGTAGCCAACTACCCAGGCAGTGTGCATGATCCCTTCATCTTCCGACAGTCCAACATCAACCAGCGCTTCCAGGATGGCACCTATGGGAATGCACTGCTCATTGGCAAGTACCAAATGAACACACTACACACCTCAACTCCACAATCATGCAACTCACAACTCTGGCACTGCACACGTCACAAAATCACATACAACATGCCAAACAACATGCCCACCCACCAGACACGACAGCACAACCTACTGTGGCAACCTTGGGTAGCCATGTACATGAGCCATCAACGGCATGGAACCTCAGCCACACAATAGCGGAATGTGGGGAGAGGTGGGAACCAGGCATGTGCGAAGGAGGCAAGTGACCCATGAATGAGAATGTACACAATGCCAAGTGTGGCGGAGATGTGCTGGACAGACTGCAGTATGCAGACCACAGACATATCCATGTCTACATGCACTGCTGGTGTTTGGAGTGTAGTGGACAGTGGACGCAACCATGTCACCCCAGCCAGTGGGGAAGATCGCGGAAATGTAGCTTGTGACGTCCCACCCTGTAAGCGTGTGCGGAGTGGGCTGGCCCGGAGGACACCAGGCCAGCGTAGGGGTGTGAATTAAAAGCACGTAGCTCTGGGTGTGGTTCTCTTCCAGAATGCCCAACGTGTCTGCCGGGGCGCCGCCTCCCACCCCGCCACGAGGCCGATGCTGTCGCCGTGAGCGGTGTGGCCTGCAATCCTGTGCGCCTGCTGCACCCCGGGCCGCTGGTCCCCGAACCCGTCATGACCGCCCCTGCGCAGCCAGGCCTCACTGCTCACCTGCCGACACGGCGTGTGTCAAAGAGGGCCCACCACGTGCCGGCGCAAGCTCCAAGCCCGAAACCCGCGACCTTGGCAGCCTCCTCAGACCATCACAGCCTCCGCGACACAGGCCCGCTTTACTCCTTTTCTCGTTGACGTACTCTACCGCTGTCTCCGGCCTACACTACGGTCAAGTAGGTCACACATTTGGAACTGAGTCTTGATTATGCAATGGCAGAGTACACACTTTATGGCTGAGTTTATATCACTGTACTCCCTTCGATGTGGTGCCACCAACTCTGTGCATAGCATTCGGACTACACCTGTCTGTGCTCCCTTGCTGACTACTGCCTTCGGCCTACACTGCGGTCGAGTAGGTCACACATGTGGAACTGAGTCTTGATTTCTGCATGGCGGAGTTCATATCATTGTACGCAAGGAGACAAGTAAGAGGAAGACGCGGTTCAGTCCGGAGGAGAAAAGGATCATTGTTATGGAGGTGATCGAACACTGCCGACAACTGCTCTGGTGTCACTAACTCTGTGCATCGCGGGCCAACGACACGTGGCTGTGGGCCCCTGCTGACCGCTGCCTCGGGCCTACACTGCGGTCGAGTAGGTCACACATTTGGAAGTGAGTCTTGATTACACAATGGCCGAGTACACATATCAATGCAGAGTTTAAATCACTATACTCCCTTCGATGTGGTGACACAAAGTATGTGCATGGCATCCCAACCACACGTGTCTGTGGGCCCTTGATGACTACGCCTTCGGCCTACACTGCGGTCGAGTAGGTCACACATTGGGAATTCAGTCATGATTCATTTATGGCAGACTTGATATCATTGTACTGGCCTCATCGCAGACTGCATCCCCTTTCAGCTCCGGTGCCACTAAGTCTGTTCCCCGACATCCATGGACACTTTCTGGTTGAACTTTGGTGGCGACTGAGTCTATGGACTGGGGGTTGTCTTCATCATCATGTCGGTGATACTGATTTTGTGGCAAAAACGAGGCTGTAGCATTCCACTCCTCCATTTGCCGCTTCCGGCCGGCTTCTTGCCCTGGAGGACACCTTCCACTGTCCCCCGCAAACCTCCGCTACATTCACCTTCGACATCGACGACGACCCGCTCACCTAGCGTGGCCCTATCTCACTGCACCGCAAGTCACTGTCCCGTGGCGGTGTGCCTGTGCCGGCCGCAGTGCATCCGGGGCCACTAACTCTGTGCAGCTCAAGTCATGGCCCCTGTCTGATAGCATATTGGATGGCCTCTGGGTCGATGGACTGGGGGTCATCAAGGCCATGTGTCTGTGGCCCTGCGCTGTCCGCTGCCTCCGGCCTCAACTGCGGTCCACCTGGGCTCACACATCAAATCGAGTCCTGACCTGCCCGGACGTCGCATCACCGCAGGATGCACACGCCACCACCGCCAGGACCAACTCCAAACAACAGGTGCCAGAGTCGGAGGTGTCTTACTGCCAGACTATCAGAGTTGCTCACACCTGTTGTGGACGCCATCATCAGCTTGATACCCTGCTCAGCTCTTCAGGTGCCACTAACTCAGTGCACCACAAATCATGGACCATTCTGCTTTAATGTTGGGTGAACACTGTACTTCCTCCGGCTACCACCATGATGCTTCACAGTTGTTTCTGTTATGCTGGTGTTTTCTGTTTCCGCTTTAATTGTGATCACTGTTCAAGTTGTTGCAAGCACCAACGACTCCATGAGGGCTGGCTTACACTCACCCCACACACATCCAGCACATGCGTCACTGTACATGTGACCATGCCAATAAAGGTGTCGAGCGCACGTGCCCGTAGCCAGTTCAACGAACTATCTGAGTGTGTCCGTGTGCTCATGATGTATGCATTAGGGCCCCGGGCCCTACAACATTACATTGTGCCATGTACAGAGGACACAGCCATGTCACTGCAGGCAGCGGGTGAGACATTGCACATGTAGCTTTGTCGTCCCCCACTCAATACGTAAGAGGAGTGAACTGGGCCTGCATATGCCAGTCCAGCGTGGGGGTGTGGATGATTATCCCGTGGCTCTGGGTGTGGTTCAGTACTGGAAATGTGCAAAGGCATGTGTCTCTGTCGCAGTGTGGGTCTCCATTGGGGAGTGTAGGTGGTCCCTGATGGGACTTAGACACCCACGTATGTGATCTAGTTTGGCTTCCATGAGGTAGTACCCCACCCGCACATGTTCGGCCACCCCCTTCTGGCAGTCTGACACCTGGCCTTGGAATGCGGTGTGTGCTTCGGTGGGCTGCTGGGAGCCAGCCGGGGTGGTGGGTGCGTCCATCTGTGTTGTCTGTGCAGGGGGTGGGGTATCCTTGATGCAGCGGTGCTGCCCTGCTCCTGGAGGTCGATTGCCTAAGATGTCCATGGACTGTTGTAGGGCATCGGTGTCGGAAGTGTGGAGGTCCTCTTCAGCATCACTGTCGAGTTGTCTGTTCTGCTCTGCTGGAGGTGTTGTTTGTCCCTCTGCAATGTGAAGGGGAGATGCTTCTTGACATTGTGTTGGCATGTATGTTGACGCATTGTTCAAGTTTACATACAGACTGCATGACAATGTACATTGTGACTGTTTGGGAGGGGCGGACTATTTGATGCGGGACAGTGGACATTTGGATTACATGACGTAGGTGAGGTTGTACACGTACATTTGCATCTCACAGTTTCCTGCTATGTCAGATGTGATTGGCCATTTTCTACTCACAGGCGGACCCAGTTGTGTCCTCTGTTCTGCAGTGTAAGTGTTGCACTGTGTACCACATTGTCATCCATGTGGATGTGCTGTCATTGCTATGTGTGTGTGCTGCATTGTGTGAGAGTCGCACCTGCAGCTGTGATTTTGCTGCCCCTTATCCCTTGGAGGCGGTGTGCCTTTGGCTTTTGTGCTTTTAAGGTGCTGTGATGTTGGCGACTTGGGTCATTTGTGCTCTTGGACGGTTTTTGTACTCTTGTGCATTGTTTGTCTGCAGATGTATTGACGTCAGTGGTTGTTTGTGCACGTGGATATGTCAGAGTGTGACCAGCTCCTTTCCGGATGTGGTCCACACTCAGCCACCTCAGTCTCGTGGCGTGCACAATGTCATGGTGATTGTACTCCAGCAATGCTGCTCGTCATGTGGTGTCACTTGCATTGTCAGTGTGGCTCTCACATACTCATATTTGCTGTGTTTCGCACGAGTGCATGTGTGTGTTGTGAAATTGGTGATGTGTGGGGTGGGACCCCTTTGGGCACATGGTGGACGGGGGCCTACTTGATGTTTGTATGTGTGCTGCAGTTTGCCACGGGGATCAGGGACATGACCCAGGGTCATTGTGGGTGTGCGGTGTGCTACACGTTGTTGTGCATGTGTGCCATTGTGCCCGTCCTCCCCCATCCCCACAGTCCCTGTTCGTTACTCACCCTGTTGATGTTGTGTCAGGTCATGTCGAGCAGTGTCTGGACTCCCGACTCCTTGCACCGTCTCCACACTGATGACTGTGGCCACCATTTGTTCCAGCTCCTCCTGTGACGCAGGACTCCCACCTCCATTCGCCGTTGCTGCCTTCCTGTTGGCAGCGGGTTTCTGCTTGGTTTGGCTTTTCACATCGTGCCAGCGCATCTTGGCCTCCTCGACACTCCGGCTGCATTCACGATGGAATGCCATTTTTCCGTATGTGTTGCCAATGACACGGTGGAGGTGACGGACAGTTGTTGTTAGTGCTCTGTCACCTCCGTGACTACGATCCGGTTGTCATGCGGACTGTACCCTGTCTTCCTCTTCCTCTTCTCCTTGGCCTTCCCCGACCCCGAGGTTCCTTGCTGGTGGTCTGTGTGGCTTGTGGGTTTCGCGTTGACCTGGGCACTCGTTCCGGGTGCATCCATGTTGCTACGCAGTTTATTTTGTTTATGGTGTGTTTTTCTTGTTCAGCTTTTATAGTGCATTTTCCCACTTGACGCGTGGGAATTGCAGGCCTGTCGCTGTTTATCGCTGATTTTGTATTGCGGTTGGCCTCATCGCAACTTTATTCGCGTTCGTGTTTCGCATTTTTGCGGCGTCGCGTTGATTTTAACGCGGTCATTTGATGCGTTATCGTGGGACTATCGCATGGTGCCACCAGGTTGGGAATACTATGTTAACATGGCGTTGTTTTCCCGCGATAGACTGCGATATGCAAAGTTGCGTTAAGCTAAACTTGCGGTGGTTGTCACACGTTCTTGAGAATATGCCCCATAGAAAGATGAAATTACGAGGAGAAGAAAAGTTTTTTCTTCTCATTATGGCATCCTCTGGGAGGCGTAGTGAATTCACGCAATCCCAGGTTTACAAACCTTTGTAAATCTAGGGTTGCATAAAAAATCCATAGGTAGATGCACAGGAACAGCAATGCTCCACCCATGGAATGCCTCCTTGAATGAATTGTAAAATAATACAGTACAAGCAGCTTCGCTGTATTACATTTCTTTACAAAGCCACGCAAGGCGACACAAACCGCCCCATGCGTGGATTTATAAATATCTACAAACATTTTGCGCGGTGGCTACTCCACAAAAGGGGCTCAATAATGATGCAAAATGTTAGTAAATGTGGCCTCCAGTTTTTAGCACTTTGGGGCAGATCTACAAGGAAGTGCCGCAGCGCGACAACGCAAGCCCTTTGGCTGCGCCACGCTGCTGCACTTCCAAAGCACAGGCATGCGACATATTTACAATAATATGTCGCATTCCTGTGCTCTACCCTGCTCTGGCGCACAAACTGCAGCCATGCGTTGGCGCAGGCACCCCTGCACCATTGTGCAAGGATGCCTGCATCATGGGGAGATTGTTTTTGTGCAGGAAGGGTCATCTTCCTGCACAGAAACAATCACTACAGGCATTTTCCTCTTTCAATGCGTGCTGTAGAATGCAGCACGCATTGAAAGAGGAAAAAACGAGGAGAAATGAAAACATTTCTCCTCGTTGCGCCTCGCTACGCCTCCGCTGGGGAGACGTAGCATTGACAGGCATTTCCAGATTTACAATTCCTCGTAAATCTGGAAATGTGTCTCGTTCCATGGGTGTTGCGTGGGAACACCCACAGCAACACCCATGGAACGCCCCTTCCAAGCAAAGTGCTGCGTGTGAAGGGGCCGTATTTACAAGGACAGGAAAAGTCACGCAGGGTGGCTTTTCCTGTCTTTGTAAATATGGAGAAGTGAAACGCGCCACCAGTACGTCACAAAAAGTGACGTACTGGTGGCGCAGGGGGCTTGTAAATCTGCCCCTGTGTTTGTTGTGGCTAGTGTACAGCTAAATAGCAGTCGCGGCTCCTGGAGGGAGTGCTGAGGGGCGGCGGGGCAGGGGAGGGGCAGGGTGGGGGGTAGTAAACTCCGGCATACGGCCGAAGGGAGGTAAGTACATATATAAATAAATAAAACGAATTACATTGCGCGCGCTGCAACGCCAAATGGAGATGCGGCGCACGCAATGTAATTTGTTTTATTTATTTATATATGTACTTACCTCCCTTCGGCCGTATGCCGGAGTATACTACCCCCCACCCTGCTCCTCCCCCGCCCGCCACGCCCCGCCCCACCGCCCTCCCTCCAGGAGCCGCAACTCCTAAATAGTTTTGCTTGGAACTAAACTCGTAATCTACGCAAAACGGGATAAGTGTGGCGTGATAAGCACAAGCACTAGCAGGATTCAAATCATATCAGCTAAGAAAGCTCAACATGTCTTTTTTTGGAATCATGGCGCCAAATGAAGCCAGGAACAAACAGTACACAAGCACAATATTGAGTGAAATTTCATTGCGCAACCTGTGTATTTTTGACACAATTACACATTATAGTTTAACTTTGTTTTTCTTAACATCAAAATATTCTAGTGCGTGCTCCTCAGATACAACTTTCTCATAAGACACTGCTTGCATTTGTCGCGTGGTACAATGCTAAGTGCCAAAATGGCTGCGCTTTTTTCTTCAAAATGTGAAAGGCCACGCTGTAGAATTTCATGCAGCATTGCTTTGCTCAATTTTTTGTAAATCAGTAAGTGTATGTTTTGTCTTTTGGCTCAAGACAGTCTCTTCAAGATATTCAACAAATCGGCCTACATGAGGCTAAGTTTCAAAAAATTAAACGTTTTAAAAAAAGACGGCATAAAATGACCTAAACTTGCTTGAAACCGTAATCTCGCCTTCTACCTTCACTGATTCTGCACACACAGTCAAAATATCGAGACACAAAGTATCAGAATCTGTCACTGTCAAAAAGTGGAGATTGTCCTACAAAAACAGCATGGGGACTATCTGAGGACAGTCCACTAACAATTTAATTTGATCGTTGTCTCATTCTTTCTATGTATTTCTCTCGATTTCTGTTTTGAAGGGTTTTGTTAAAGCATCTGCCAGAAACAATTACTGTAAGTCCGACATTCATGTGAAATAATGTAGACATTGGTTCATGTTGCAAACTAGACCTGATTCTATCTGGACCTAATTAGGGGCATATTATCAAGAACGGCGTTATAATTATCGCCGCTTTAGCGGCAGAAAACTGCCGCTAAAGCGGCGATAATGGGCTTGATAATATGAACTTGAGAATTCGGCTTCTATTGGAATTCTCCAGGGCATATTATCAAGCCCATTATCGCCGCTTTAGCGGCAGTTTTCTGCCGCTAAAGCGGCGATAATTTTAACGCCGTTGCTTGATAATATGCCCCTTGGAGCCGTAATTGAACCGTAACATGGTGTGGTGACCTCTGACATAGGATCGTTGCAGATCAGTGCAAATGCTTAGCAGGAATGAATGGCACTTAACCTGAACACGTCAATCTTACACTTGAAACGTGGGAAAATTGTCAATCAATTCGTTTGACTGACACCTCGGGAAGCGAAAGACCAGTGGGCCATCTATCAGAATGGTTCTCTTTCCCCGGAAGTCATACATGCACTCATCAGCACAAATTCACTTCAGCCTTCTTTCATGATCGCGCAAGGACCCTGCCATTCTGATCTATCCACAGCCTGTCCTATTCAAACTCTTTTTCCTTTAACCTTCCACGTTTTTATCGAACTGCAGGATATTGAAGGGCGAAGACATTATGGGGCATATTATCAAGGGAAGTATCGCCACTTTAGCGGCACTTTTTGCCGATAAATCGGCGATATTTTTATCGCCCTATTAGCAAGCTGTCGCTAACAGCTGTTAGCGACAGCTTAATGGCGATAGCGGCCGTTTTGTTGCCGCTTTGCATGTCAGCGATAATTATCGCTAATGACATGCAAAGTAGGCGTTCCCAACTAAAAGCAACTGCAAACAGTTGCAAACACAACTTCCCCCTATTAACAATGCCCGCGAAGCGATAAAAAAACTCGCGCTGACCGCGATTATCGCTGGAATTTAACACCTGCTAAAAACTTGACTTAACCATCTTGTCAATGGGAGGTGGATTGTAAGGTTAAGTCCTCACCTGCCTATTAGCAAGCTTTTCATTAGCGCAGTGAATTTATCGCTGGATTTCTCGCGCTATTGCTGGGTTTCGCCGCTATCGCTGGATTTTTTATCGCCTTGGAGATAAGCGTTGATAATAACGCGTTATCTCCGTGATGAAATCCGGCGATAAAAAAAACAGCGCTAAGCGCGCTTTGCGATAATTATCGCAAATCCTTGGTAATATGCCCCTATATTCGTTGGAAAAGGACAGAAGGTTACTATCTATATGGGCAATTTAGCACAAAATTTCAAGTGATGAGAAAAAAGTGTTAGCTCTTAAATATAATTGGAGTGGAATGAAGGGCATTTTTTCTTTAAAGCAGTAGATAATGTCTGAGGCCAATCATTCAGCTTGGGACAATGGAGGTAATTCTGATTTCAGTCAGTTAAATATCAACGCCAAACTATGAGAAAAATGTACATATCAGGGTCCAAATTTACAAAGCCCTTGAGGTGCCATTGTGTCACACAAGGCGATGCAAGGGCTTCAATTAGATTTTCTAGGCCACACAAAGTCACCCTACAAAATCTTGAGTAATGCAAAGCAGCATAAATTGCTCTGCGTGGATAGAAAATCTTGAGAAACACAAGGCAGCATAAGTCACTGCCTTATGTTACTCTGTCCTGGATAGGCGTATAGGCGTTCCATGGATGGAGTGTGGGTTTACCAGGCATCTACCCATGGATTTTGGCACTTTTGCTGATTTAATCCGACTAGTAAACCTGGGAATGCATTTTTTCCTCTTTCTACATGTGCTGCACCCTGCAGCACACATCAAAAGAAGGAAATGCCTCTGGGGATTGTTTTTGTTCAGGAAGGTGTCCATCCTGCACAAAAAGAATTGTGCCTGTAACACAGTCACCCTTGAATGTTGCCTTGCTGTGTTGGGGTGCCTGACCTGTTAGAAATCTGACCCCAGGGGAGAACCATGATGGGTTTATGTGCTGCAGCACAGAGTCCAGAGCCTGTTTTTATGCAGCTGGGCCCCTATTATGATGGTCTTTTCTGGCATTGCACAGAGTCAAGCACCTGTTTTGTCAACTGCAGGCCGTGAAGTGAACTATTTTAACACAATATTCTCTTGAGTTAGTGTTTTCTTCTAAGAAAGCACAGCTCAGAAATAGTAGCAATGTTTGTCTCTTTCTGTTTTTTAGCCTAAAAAGTTCATCATGATACAGCCCTTGCAGGGCACCCAATATTTCTCTAAATGTGTGCTTTATTTTTAGGCAGTGCAGCTCAGACACAGAAATTAATCAGCGCTCACAATGCAGTAAATTTCAAATACTAGCAATGCCATCTGTGCATGCATAATTAGCTGCATACTTTTTATTTATTATGACACATAACTTGCCCTTCACTTACACTGTTGTAAGGGTAATATTCACATTTTGCACACTGATACCTAATGGGAACCAGTGCTCTTGCCTAACTGTCCTTTGCGATACAACCACCCACATAGGTATGATATTATTTCTTTCGACCTATGATTGGTTCTACATTACATAAAGAAAACGTTTCTCTGATGCAGGCATTTTGTTACATGCATAGCTTTGGTTACCTTGGTGAAACATGTGCACAGATGTCCAATTGTGACTTACAGGTTGTATCATGTGTGCTGTGCCACACCAGCAAGTCACTTTCTTTTAGAATGTGTACTATAAGTAAGAAAAAGTATTTCTAGTCCTATTACTTCTCAGATAGCTGATTCTTTACATTTCATCTTTCAAAAAACTCCAGGCCTGTGGGCCACAGAGTGCACAAACATGTTGCCTGTTGCTGTGTTTATGTTTTTGCTGACTGCAATTAAATCTTGACCGAAGATACCACCAAACACCAAACAATAAACTCACTGTTGTTGAATAGTTGTTTTTTTTATACCAATTCCAACCAAGAGATCATCACTTTATTACTTACCTCATAGGTCAACTTCCCATCATGGCTGCAGAATAAATCCTAACCTTGTGGCCTGCCATCACCACCATTAAAAAAGCTGTCAACATGAAGACCATCTGCTTGGGGTTCCCATCTGAACCTTGCCCCAACACTTCATCAACAAAGCACTCCTACCAATCAGCGAAGTACTCGCACTCATCCTCAATGTCTGCAGAGACACAGACATATTTCCAGACACCTGGGAACATTCCACTGCCATGCCCCTGCTCAAGAAACCATCTGTTGACCCAGTACCGCTTTCCGACTACAGACCCATCTCCCTCCTACTGTACCTAGAAAAGGTGTAAGAGAAAAAAAATCTATCAATGCTACACCAACCACCTCAGCAACCTACAGCTCACCAATGCCACACAATGAGGCAAAGCCAAAGTAGAGAAACATCACTCATCACTAACACAGAGAACATCCACATGATCATTAACAGAGGAGATACAACAGCCCTCATTCTCCTGGACCTCTATGCAGAATTTGACATGGTCTCACCCCATCTTCATCATGTGCCTGCATGAGATTGTCATCCACCTCAGACAATACCCGTTGCTGACCCAATTCAGGAAGGATCTCAAAACCCGACTCTTTGACTGAACCTCAGCACCCAGGTGGATCGGTAGCCCCCCCCCCTCAGCACCTTGAGACCCTCACAGGTGATTAACAGCGCTTTAGAAACCCCTGATTGATTGATTGATTGATTGATCAAAGGATCGACTTCTCTGCTGTATTGGTTCCTTCTTAACAGATAGAACAGAAGCTGTCAGCTTGGCACCTTACTTCTCCGAAGCCCAAAAACGTATCTGAGTACCTCAAGGTTCATTGCTCAATCCTACCCTTTTTAAAGCATTTATGATCTCTCTGGCTAACGTTATCAGCACACACAACATCAAAATCCTTATTTATACTGATGAACAGAAACTCATATTCTCCCTCTCGGACAAAGTACCCAACACGAGAAAAAAGTTCAGTGCCTACATGACTAAAGGCACTAACTGGATGAAAGCTAATGGTCTCAAGCTCAGCACCATCAAGAAAGATGTTGGAACACAGGGTTTCTCTATCACTTACTCATCAATCATAAACCTTGCATACAGGTTGATGGATCTTTGATGTCAACAGAGATGTAAGGCGCTGAAGTCAATATAAAGCATTAGCAATTATAAAAAATGTTAAGCTCAGTCAATAAAGAGAGTTAGTGTGAGATAAAGGTTTGTATCTTTTAGTTTGCCATGTTTTATTAAGGCATTATTTTCCAAGTCTCATCATTAAAGTTAATCTAATCAATCAATCAATTGATATTGAAGTTAATCAATATATATTAATCAATGCCATTGATGCAATAGTAATGCAACATGTGTGTTCCATAAAGAATATCCCCTATTCTAAATAAATCAAAATTAAATGCAAGAAGGAATAAAAAGGTATCAGTTCAGATACCCATGAAGGGTCCTGATCAGAGAATCAAGCATAAGAATGAAGCTTTAGCATGAAGCTTTAGCATAATGAGCTGGAAAGTATTCTAAGCTGATGTAACAGCAGACCGAGAAATAAGCTAAGACTTCTCATGAATAGATGAAGCAATGTCTAAGAAAACTCAGTAAAGAGTCTCCTCTCAGAGAGTCTGGGATAAGGGACACAAACCTACTGCTCTCAGTCTAAGGAATGGAAATAAGGACTATCTCAATCTGAAGCTAGTTTTAAGAACATGTACTAATATAAATACACATTTTCTATGTTGCAACATTAATATTCTTTCTTCTTCAAGTTGACCAATAAGATTTCGGCATGCTTCTGAGAGCAGGTTTACTCTGCATCTTCTCACCAGAGTACATTTGTCTTTTAACCATGTGTCCTTGAATGTTGCGGCATATCCTTTTTTGTTTTTCAAAACTTCTTCACATGAATCATCCTCCCTGTTGTCTTTTGCATCTTTTGCTGTGAGAACCTTACTTTCAGTCATCTAGTGCAACAAGGGTCTATTCACTAGCTAATAAACAGTAGCATCCGAAATGACAATGTCTGCAGAAAAGAGTAGAAAAGCACTTTGCACAAACAACTATACAATGTGTGAAACATGCCTTTCAGTATTAATACATTCTCCTATCATTCATGGCATTTTCAGGAATGCCAAGTTAAGAACCAATGCTTCATTTCTCTGTCACAGGCCTATAGTTATTAAGTATGGTTGCCTACTACTAATTTTGCATTCAAGGCATTTCATTTTCAAACGTGAGCTCTACACATTATTCTTTTAAGCATTTTGTAAATGACTAGTCTAATCTAGTCTAGTCTACTCTAGTGTTTGTGTACAGCGCACAAGAAACAAGGTAAAATGCCCTAACCAACAGGATCTTTTAATTCTAGGAACATTCAGCAGACTAGCTGAAGAGGATCTGAGCATTCTCCCTAGCACATATGGGGAGTCTGGCGATCTGAGCAGAGAGGGACCTTTATTGTGGATAGCCCTGTGCAAAATACAGAATGACATAAACTGCACTCAGCATTCCACCAGCAACCAGTGGTGGGCACTAAGTGTCATCTTAGCAGACTAATGTTTGAGGATATTCATTTAAAGCAAACACAAGAATGATGATGGATTCAACCCAGATCTGTGACTGGGTGTGAGTGTTTGAAAAGTTTCAGCACTCCGTCCATCATCTCCTTGTGTTTGCGATATTCATTTAAAGTCTGGCAACAGCAATCTGCATTGTCTGTAATTTTTTAATGACATAGCAGGAGGAGCCGAGATATAAGGCACTTCCGTAGTCCAGGCGAAACAGTACAATGGCCTGAACAATCACTCTCTTCACAGAAAACGGAAGAAGGTTAACAACCTTCCTCAACAATTTCAAAACACCAAAGCAAGTGGCAGCTAGCTTTTTCACTTGATGGTCCATCGAAAGACTAACATCAAGCCACATCCCGAGACTCTTTATTACATTTTTTGGGGCTGGCAACTTCCTCAAGGCATCAGGTAGGGAATTAGGAAGGTAGCTTATGAAGTTATTACCAAGAAGCATCACTTCCATTTTGTCCTCATTAAGCTTTAGTTTTCAGCCAGCCATCCAAGTGGCTATTGCTTGAAGGCAGGGGTTAAGGGAGAGATGACTGGAGTTTGGATCCCGGAAAATTGAAACAGCCAGTTCAGTGTCATCGGCTTATGAGACCAATGACAGACCAAATGGCTGAACAATCTCAGCAAGGAGGACAATATAAAAGTTAAAGTTAGAGAGTAGGGATTAGGAAGGGACCCTGGGGGAACACCATAATTCAATGGAAAAGAGGCAGAATAGCAGGATTGTTCCAAAACCTGGAAGGAGTGGTTATCCCAAAAAGACTAAATTCACAGTAGCAGTTTTTCCCCTCTGATTGTTGAAAAACTATCACAATTTCCTCACAAATTAATACTTAGAGCATACTGTCACTCTCCGTTGAGGCTTCTTTTTTAATTTTATGTTTTCTGAGTTCTTTCAGTTTCTTGTATTCTCTATTCTTTTTTGCTTCCATTTTTCTAATGTTTCTGTTTCTTTCTCTATTCTTTCTTCTGTTTGACAGCATCTAAATATTTTATACAAAGCACCTAAAGTTATCAGACAAACACCTATGATTATCAAGGTGTCAGAATGACTCTAAAATGTCCTCCTCCAACAGTTGCAAACCAATTACCAATAGCAGAAACTTCTTGTTAGTCCTGGCTTTTCCAGCGGGTTTATCCCCAGACTGTTTACTTTTTAGCCTCCTGTTTTTGACCCTGTTTTTGTTGGTTTTAGGACTCTGGACACTTTACCACTGCAGATCAGTGCTAAAGTACATATGCTCTCAGTGTAAATTGTGACTATGGATTGGTATTTCCATGATTGGCTTGGTTGACTTACTACTAAGTCCTTAGTACAGTGCACTGTGTGTACCCAGGGCCTGTAAGTCAAATGCTGCTAGTGGTCCTGCAGCACTGATTGTTGCACCCACAAAAGCAGCCTTGCAAAAGGTTCTCAGACCTCCCATCACAGTGTCTATGCGCAGTTTGGTACTGCCATGTCGACCTGGCAAGTGCACCCACTTGCTAGGCCCTTACCTTCCCTTTTCTGACATGTGAGTCACCCCTAAGGTAGGCCCCAGGTACCCCTGTGAGCAGGGTGCAGTGCCTGTGAAAGGTAGGACATGTTTTGAAGTGTGTAACATGTCCTGATAGTGAACTACAGGGAATTTCATGTTTCACTATTGAAAGGCTATTTGTCCCATAAGAGAGAATGGAAGTTTATTTGTAACATCTTATAAATATAACTTTCGATTGGGACAAGATGCAAAGGCAAAGTTTAGTATGCCTGAACTCAGAATATAAAGATGCATCTTTTAGTAAAGATGATTTTTACAATCTGTGTTTGAAAACACCACTTTTAGAAAATGGGCATTTTCTTACTTAGCCATCCTGTGTGCCTCTGCTGGTTTGTGAATTGGCTGTCTGGCTTTGGAGTGACAGTGGCTGGGGATGTGCATTCACTGTAGACAGTCACTGGGGGGGCTTGAGGTGTGACATGCCTTTCCTGGATAAGTCAGGGCTGGGCTGTATAGGCCTGGGCTGCAATTAGAGTAGGGGGAGTAGATATCCTTTCACCTGAATGGGCCTGGTCTGCCTTACACAATGTTGTCCCCACCTCCTGCCGGGAAGCTGCACCAGAGAGGACAGAACTGGTTTTGACTGAGCACAGAGCCTCTCTGACACCAGAGAAGAAAGAGAAAAGGACTATAAATGTTGGGGCCCAGACCCCTGAATTTAGATTACTTCTGGACTCAACAAGAACCTCTGCCAAGGAGAAAAGCTGAGAAAGCTGAAGGAGAAGTACTGCCACTTTGCTGTGTGCTGTCCGGGGTTGGCCTGCAGTAGCTTTTTCTGCCAAGGAGAGGACAAAGACTTTGCTGTGTGCTGTGTATCCTGCTTGAACAAGATCTCCAAGGGCTTGAAGTAGAGCTTGCCTCCTGTTAAGAAGTCTCAGGGACACAAAAGACTTCCTGCAAATCTGCTGGTGCTGCTGGACTCTGCCATCTGTGAGTCCTACCCTTGCCAGAGGTGCCTCCCTCCAGTCAAAGTGCCTCAGAAATGTGTTTTGCAGCTAATCTCTGCAAGAACCGGCGCAAAGCATCAAAAACCATGCAACGCCTCTCAGAACCAATGCCGGACGACGCAAAGCCTCGCTGAGTCCCACCGAACAGCTGCCAGCCTCTCGGAACCAACGCTGGGTGATGCGAAGCCGCGCGAATGCTGCCGGGTGACACGAAGCCTCGCCATGCAGGCCCCAGAACCAACGCCGGACAACGCGAAGCCTTGCAAAGTGATGCCTCACCTCAGGTGCACAACACATCGCACTTGGGAATCAAGTCTGGAAGAACGCCGGGGCTACAGTAAGAAACCGACGCATCACCTCCCCGCACAGTAAGAAACTGACACATCACCTTTCCTTCAGTAAGGATCCGACACATCACCTCCCCTGCGTGGCAGTAAGGATCCAACGCATTACCTCCCCTGGAGTAAGGAACCGACACATCACATTCCCTGGGCGTAAGGAACCGATGCCTCACCTTCCCTGCGGCTATTTTTGTTTATGATTGTGACGCATCCAAGGTACTTTGTGTTGAAAGTGTTGCATCTATACTTTGCCATGGACAGAACTGTTTTTGCCTTCTACGGATTACATTTTGATTACTGTATTGTGGATTTTTGTTGTTTTGTCTTGTTTGGTTTAGATAAAGATTACTTATTTTTCTAAACTGGTGTGGTGTCCATTTGTAGTGTTTTCACTGTATTACTGTATGTGTGCACAAATGCTTTTCACACTGCCTCTGAGATAAGTCTGTCTGCTTGTGCCAAGCTACCAATGTGGTGAGCAAGGGTTAATTTAGAAATGTATCCTCCTTACCCTGACTAGGAAGGAGAGTCTCTACTTGGACAAAGGTGCATACCCTTGCTAAATAGAGATTTCTAACACTTCACTACTCAAATTCCAGTAGTCTCTAATGGATCACGCGTAAAAGTTTAATGACAGTTGCCTCTATAAATTCTCACCATCAAATGAGATTTGCGAAAATAAATTCTTAATGAAACATGTGAAATGGTTGAAACGAAAAAAAAAGTAAAAACGTGAGACTTCATACTGCATCATAAAGTATGCAGAAATGTTTTGAATCATGGAAAATGTGAAAAACGTAAATAAAAAGAGAGAGAAAAAGTTATTTGCTTATGCAATGTAATCATGTGTATGAGAATCTAAACATAAGTTAACCTAGAAAATGTGCAGTTGATGACTTCTAATTGTGATATATGAAATAAATGCTTACATAATGAACACTTGAAAAACTGTTAGAATGCTTAGTATATGAATGCTTGATAACATGAAGTTTCGCAGCATTACTTTAGTATTGTGGGTTATAAACATGTATATCAAAAGTGGCACGTTTATTTGTTTTTTAAAATAAAAAGATAGGAAATATATTTTTTAGTAGTACCTAATATTGACATGTAGCTTTTAAGAGAAGAATAATGAGAGAATTAACTTAGAAAACTGAATTATTCATATTAATGTGTGTTTTATATTAATCATAACGTGATAATGATTCAGCAAGTTTTCATGTAGGCCTCAAATGCTTTCTTTTCATCGTTCAAAAGCAGAATCTAACTGAAGTAGTCATTTTAGACGCTGTGAGAATTTTCATGAAGTTTCTTACTTATGCTCACAAACAAATGATTCTCTTATGATTCAGCAACACTTTTGACAGAAATGTATCAATAAAATTGCAAACCCAGAGAGAGCGTCTGGGAACGGACAGACAGTGAACAAAGTGAAATTTCTTACTTCAGAGGAAAGGATGGAAATATAAAGTTATTGAATTTGATGATTTTGCAAAAAGCATTACTTAATGCTTCAGGATTTCTTAATGAGGTATTGATCACACCATGAGCAGCCTACTGTGGACAACCAATGGAAATCATATGGAGTGATTCAAAGGATATATTGTGGGCGGAAACTGTGAACGTTTGGAAGTATAATTGCGCCCTTGGAGGAGGAGTCGGGGCTGGTTGTCATTTTCAATTTCCCTGCCTGCATGCTCTCGGACTGAACTCTGATTTCCTTTCCTATGCCAAACCCATTTGAACTGAACTTTCTGAACTGAATCAAACCTGTACTTTGCCGACTGGTAAAGTGTTGAGGTATAACTCTTCAGCTGAAGAGTTTATAGACTCTTTCCTGTGGCTCATTGCGCTTCAACTCTGCCTCTTTGGTTTGTATAACCTAAATGCTACAACTTGATTTTCCGATGCCTTTTCTTTCATTTCTTTCCTAGGTAACCAGCAAATTTTTCCTTGTTGAATCTGTATGACATTGTGTGACTAATTGTACTAAATGATTTATATTAAATCTGATTTTAATGTGATTTACATTCTTGACCATTCAAATTAGGGTTTTAGATAAATGGTTTACATGAGCAAATATATCGTATTTGAGTAATTTTTGTGTGAACCTTCTTGTTGAAGGTTTTACAATTAGTAAGATTTAAAGTCATGGTTGCATGTTGTTAGCATGAATTTGGCATTTTCTTATTCCAGGTCCTCATAATAATATGCCTCACGACCTCGGAATATCCAAGTCCCTGTTAGCTCACGTAAAAGATCCATCGGGGGACTGATGGTAGTTAAGTGTTATGTTATGGGCCCAGAGAGGAAATAGACTTAGATGAAATATATGTGATGTGAATAGAAAAAAAATTTGCCCAGCTTTCCGCTGCAACAGTTCTTTGCAAATTCTTCCATTTTTCTACTTTCGTCTGGCATATATGAGCAGCAGTGTTGACCCTTCAACATCTTGCAGATTCTGCCTTTCTCTGCCAAAAATGGCCAAAGCTATCTATCTTTTAAAACCATTGATCAACTATTCACTAATTCTATGTTAACAGCCAGATGTACTAGTTGCCAATTTATCCACTACTGTTGTCAGCTTTCTAATCTTCTCATCATTTAAAACTACTCCTAAGGGTGGTTTGATTGCTCCAAAAATGTATCCCACTAAATGTGTTCCATCATAAACACTTTGGGGCATATTTACAACAACTTGCGATAAATATCGCAAGCGCGCTTAGCGCTATTTTTAGTATCGCCGGCTATCGCTGGATTTCAACGCCGAGATAGCGCATTATTATCAATGCTTATCTCCGAGGCGATATGAAATCCAGCAATAGCGTCGAAAAGCGCCAATATCGCTTGAAAACCAGAGATAAGTTGTGGGAGATAATGTAATCCTTGCTGATATGCCCCTGTGACCTTAACCCTGCAATCCACCTCCCATTATGTAGATGGCTTAGTCAACTTTTGAGCAGGTGTTAAAATCCTGCGATAAGGGGGCTTAGCGCGATTATTCTTGTCGCTAAGCGGTTCTGCTGCAGGCTTGTAAATACAGCGAAGCCTTGTTAACGACTATTTCCATGTGGTTTTGCTCCTGAACGCCTACTTTGCTTGTCATTAGCGATGGCATGCAGGACGATAAAAAACGGGAGCAAACTCACGGAAACTAGCGCTAACAAGGCTTAGCGCGAGCTTGTTAATAGTGCGATGTGAATATCGCCGCTTTTCTGCCTTTTAAAGCCAGAAAAGCGGCGATATGGCCCTTGATAATATGCCCCTTTGTGTCCATGAGATGATCAAAGCATCTATGCTATTTGCATGGTACATTTTAGGGAACAACAAGGCTAAACAACAAATACCTTCCCAATCTGCAGGTAACTGGAAATAAGCATCTTGTCCACAAACAAAATAAACCCCTGGAATAACTGCTTCTTTTATCTGTTTTTGAACAGGTCCTCCCAAAACCTTAAATGTGTGTTCACAACTACTGATCCCAATGTGCCATTTTCTAAATTGGTTTCCTCTCTTATAAACACATAATTTCACTTTTTGTCTTCAATTTAATTTCAATTTTGAATATATCATTTTCTTGTTATATTCATCTTCGTCTTTTTTCCAAACATGCTTAAAAACATCATCTTTGTTTTTACTATGGAAAATTTGAGCTCTCTTTTCCTCTAATGCCAAAATATATGTATTTTCTAACGGTCTCATTAAACAGGTTAAAATATTTTCGAATGCCTTGACAGGGTCTAGACTGTGAGTGATCTGATGAAATACCATACAGTGTCTTGATCTTTTGCCTGTGGGTGAACATTCATACTTTTCTGTAGAAAAACGTTTGAGAGAATCATTTTGCAATTGGAAAACTAATATTCAAAGTTTTCCTGTCTGTAATATAAGCTAAGCAGAAATCTACATGCAATGCCACATGATAGTTGGATGTTGCGATAGGCCCCCTCATCTGCAGCTGAAGAAGGTAAGTGTGCACATACATAAAAATCCTTAGCATCTAAAGCTTGCGTATATTCCTGAACCATTATAGAATAAACGTGAGTTGAAAACTCTTCTTTCAAATAGTCTACAAATTAAGCTTTCAATTTTATTTTGTCGATTGTGTGTGCAGGTGTTGTAGTTGCTGGTGTAAATACAGGCATCTCTAACTGTAAAATTGAGTTCATCTAATAGTGTTATGATAACTACTAATACAACTATAAAAGTGATGCCTACAATGATCCTACATCTAGCTTTGTTCCGGATGTTTTTCTACAGTCAGACCTTCAGTAGAATATGACAGCCAGCAAATTTATTTCTCTTCCTTAACTTCTACTTATGGAAAACAGCAATATTATTTGAAAATTGACTTGCAGTTATTTTATTCAATATATTTACAATAATCTTTGTGAGTCATCCCAAGCCCTACTCTGCTTTTTTCTAAATGTGTTACCCCCACTCTTCCACTGCAGTCTTGGCCGTAGGGAATACTTCTTAATTATTTTTAATTGTTTTAGTTTTTTTGTTGCTTTTACTTTTTACTTTAGCACAGTTAATCACTTGTTGTTTAAGCTGCTTCCAGTCTCAAGTTCAAGTAATAATGTTTGTCAAGTTCTCAATTGTAATATTTGTTTCAAATATTTTGCTGTATTCAATGCTGTTTCTCAGTGTGGCATGTCATGGACATTCAAACAACTCAGAGCTCACTTCATCTGGTCCTTTGAACCATTTGGCTCATTTCTATCATAGTAAGTCCATTCAGGCACTGAATATCTTTGACAGGGTGCTCTTGCTCTCTTGGATCTCCTTAGTGCTGCTGATCCTCGTCTGTTTCACTTATACCACTGGATTCTGTTTCTTTGACGATTGTTTGAGGTATACGTTCAACTGATACACTCGATTATATTCGCCTCCTATCACTTGGCCATTCAAATCTCCATATTTGTCTTTCTCTCCTCACACTTGTTCCTTCATCTGTGTCATTCAGTTGCTCTTGTGATAATCTAACAGTTTATGGTATGAGATCTTGTTGTTTTTCACCCCTCTCTTGTTCTTCTGAATGTACTGTCACATTTGCTCTCTGACTTGGCTCAAAGAGCGCTCTTTTTTTATCTCCTGATTTGGATTAGCAGTGGCAGCTCCAACCTGGCAAGAAACAGAATGACAATCTCAGCCAGCCCTTTGCAATAATCAAGTTATCATGTCATCTGTGATGTTCACAAGTGCATTTGCAGGTACAGCAGGCAGCCTCATTGTTATGTTAAATTATGTTATGTTAAAGCATATTTATAACAGTGCACTTACACCAAAAGGTTCTCATGGCGCTGAAAACACAGAGGCTCAAATCTTAACCATACACCTGTCTAAAGACTCATGTTTTTAATAATGACCTAAAACTCGTATGGGAAGTCATGGCTCTGATGTTAGGGGGAAAGGAATTTCAGATGCCTGGGGAGAGTGCAGTAAACCTAGCTCCACCCAATCTCTTCCTGTTAAATGTAGGGAGCTATGATAGATTTTGGAGCGCCAACCTCAGATTGTGCTTGGGAGTGTATTTCTGGATTCTGGAAGTCACAAACTATGGACTTTTGCCAAATCGAGATTTGAAAATAATACACCCAGTTTTGAAAAGGGTTCTCTAAGTGACTGGAAGCCAGTGTAATTTTACCAGCAGAGGAATGGTGTGGCAGACCAATCTACCCGCTTGGTTTTGGACCAACTTGAGCCTCTGACTCAAACGCTTGGGAAGGCCCAGGTACAGATAGTTAGCATGGTAACATCTTGAAATGACAAGAGCAATTGTGATCTGGATGATGGTCTTGATGGAAAATTATTTCCTAATTTTTTGAATTTTTTAAAATTGAAAAAAAGTCTCTGCACCTATCTATGGCTTCAGTGAGAGTTCTTTATTGACTAGAATCCTGAGGCTTTTAACTACTTTCTTTGGGATGGGGCACCCATCTCCAAAGTCCAGATAGAGGGATTCCACCTACGCAGTGACATTGCATGACCCAAGAGGGTTTCATGAGGTGATAATGATTTTCTACTTTCAGGAGTACTTCAAAGAATCATCAGAACCAGTGGTAAAGCATCTGGACATTTCAGAGACGTGGAAGCAGAAACTTTGGCATATCAAGACTTCAAGGTTCCATTTACTTGCTCCACTATCCCCGAAGTATCAGGACGATAGCTACAATGTAATCTCTGTTCCACTTAAAGAGCTACGCACAGCATTCTAAGGACCTCATTGTTGAAATGAGTCCCTCGGTCTGACTCTGCAGAAACCAAAAATCCATACCTTGGTATGTGTTCATGCAACAGCAGTTTAGCTACAGTCAGAGTGTCATTTCTCCATGTTAGGTAGTCTTCCACCCATCAAGAGAAAATGTGTGCTATATCTAGGACATATATAAGCCTGTTACATACAGGCATCTCCATAAAGTCCAACTACATCCTATTAAATGGTCCGCATGATTTTCTCATGTGACTCAAGATCATGTGACTCATGGCTACGGGTGTTCTCATTCCTACATTGATCTGTTGACATGTTACACATCTGTGACACAATTCTTCTGCTAGAACGCTGAATCAGGGATTGAACCAATTTGCCTAAACAAGCTAACCAATGCATCCTTTCTGATGAGTGAGGACCTTGGAAATGTTGTGTTATGTGAAACAACAAACTGTCTGGCAACGCTGGTCATTCATCAACTCAAACTCAAATATCAATGCCATCCTTAACATAACCTGCTCTGACACAACCTAGTTGTTCTGCTTCTGAAAACTCTTCTTGCAACCTTTTAATCTCTTCTCAAGTGTCGGCTACTGACAACAACATAGAAAAAGCAGTGTCCTCATCAGATTTATTTGCATATTCTCTATTAAATATGTAAGTAGGCGTGGGTGGTGAGCTTTGCTCCGTTCGCGGAGTTTTCTGCACTCCGCACTCCGCGGAGCTCGCGGAGTGTAGAAAACTCCGCTTCGCAATATGCAGCGGAGCTTCTTCCCCGCTCACGATCGCGAACTGTAAGTTCACGATCGCGAACGGTAAGTTCATGAGCGCAAGCTGCCGCTCGGGTAGAATTTCTACCCGAGCGGCAGGAATACCAGCACAAACTGCAGTTTGCACTGCACTCTGCCACTCGCGGAACTTCGCAGAGTATTTTTGTAACTTCGCGGAGTTCCGTGTAGCAAAACTCCGCGAACTACGCCCAGGCCTGTATGTAAGCCACAAGCGCACAATACTGGGAAACTTCATCTCCATATCGATTTCTAATTGTGACATAATCGTTGCCAGTTCTGTGTGCTGCACACTTAACCACTCGAATTTCCTGGGGAAGCTGCAAAGCATCCAACAATTCTTTCACATATTCCCCATTCCTAATGGATGATCCTGATGATGTCATAAACCCCTTTTTGACCATAACTATCGAAAGTTGTGAACCATACCAAGCCCATACTGACTATCTATAAATATAGTCACTCTCATTGGTGCTGAAAGGCAACATGCTCTCATATGGGCAATCAATTCTGTCACTTATGCAGAGGCAACACCCCCTTGCCATGAGGTTTCTACCACATCTTGAACTGTGCAGACTTGTAGGAAAGTAGGATCTGCTTCTTATGGTTACCCCCACTTTTTGCTTCATGTGATGTTGTTTTTGACTAGTCTGACTGGGATCCTGCTAATCAGGACCCCAGTCTATCTGCTTTCTCCTTAAACTGTTATGTCATGTACTTAGGTACACTCAAGATTAAATACTGGGGTACCCTTGTCTGTCCCTAGTACATGACACCCATGTACCCAGGGCATAGGTACCACAGAGGCATCCCATGGGCTGAAGCATGTATTATGCCACCCATGAGAGGCCATGCAAAATGCAACAAAAGGCCTGCAATTGCAGCCTGTGTAAGTTGGTGCATGCACCACTTAAGATATAGGTTTACTATATCTAAGGGTCACTACTAAGGGTCGGCGGCAAATTCCGTTCCGCTCGCGGAACTTGCGAAATTTCGGCATTTCCGCGTTCCATGCGGAATGCGGAAATGTCAAAACTTCCGCGATCCGCGGCGGAACGGAATTCGGGTGCATGAAGCACTTACAGATTTAAATAAAGCAGGTGCCCGAGTTGAAGCTCAAATTCTGTAACGCATTAATCAGCACAAAAAATTTGTGAGCAAGGTCGAGGCTAAGCAGGAGTGCTTTCTGCCCAGATCTACTGCCAAACATTAGCTGTAATCCCTGATGGAGGTCTTTGCATCCTTGATTTTCTCGAGCGCAATCCCCGTGTAGGTCCAGTGGCCAGAAAGATCTTTCTCCTCATCTAATGCTCAGATCGTGCTCTGACCATTTATAAACAAGATGCATGTGAACTCGCATGGATGCCCCGCCCGTTTTGCCCCGCCCCACATACACTAGCGGTATGCAACGTCTTCCCGCCCTTTCCCCACTATGATGGACAGCTTACTCAAAGGACCACGAGCGCCTTTCCGGCGCGGTGGCAAAGTTACAGACACACAGGTCACTGGGGACAATTCTTCTGGTCCTTTACGCTGCTGTAGTGTAGGAAAGGCACTATACATTTACCCAACGAGGTAGCACTTACTGATTAGCCAGTAGAAAGTACTCCAGTTGAGTAGAGGTATTGCACAAAAATGCTTAGTATATGAATGCTTGATAACATGAAGTTTCGCAGCATTACTTTAGTATTGTGGGTTATAAACATGTATATCAAAAGTGGCACGTTTATTTGTTTTGAAAATAAAAAGATAGGAAATATATTTTTTAGTAGTACCTAATATTGACATGTAGCTTTTAAGAGAAGAATAATGAGAGAATTAACTTAGAAAACTGAATTATTCATATTAATGTGTGTTTTATATTAATCATAACGTGATAATGATTCAGCAAGTTTTCATGTAGGCCTCAAATGCTTTCTTTTCATCGTTCAAAAGCAGAATCTAACTGAAGTAGTCATTTTAGACGCTGTGAGAATTTTCATGAAGTTTCTTACTTATGCTCACAAACAAATGATTCTCTTATGATTCAGCAACACTTTTGACAGAAATGTATCAATAAAATTGCAAACCCAGAGAGAGCATCTGGGAACGGACAGACAGTGAACAAAGTGAAATTTCTTACTTCAGAGGAAAGGATGGAAATATAAAGTTATTGAATTTGATGATTTTGCAAAAAGCATTACTTAATGCTTCAGGATTTCTTAATGAGGTATTGATCACACCATGAGCAGCCTACTGTGGACAACCAATGCAAATCATATGGAGTGATTCAAAGGATATATTGTGGGCGGAAACTGTGAATGTTTGGAAGTATAATTGCGCCCTTGGAGGAGGAGTCGGGGCTGGTTGTCATTTTCAATTTCCCTGCCTGCATGCTCTCGGACTGAACTCTGATTTCCTTTCCTATGCCAAACCCATTTGAACTGAACTTTCTGAACTGAATCAAACCTGTACTTTGCCGACTGGTAAAGTGTTGAGGTATAACTCTTCAGCTGAAGAGTTTATAGACTCTTTCCTGTGGCTCATTGCGCTTCAACTCTGCCTCTTTGGTTTGTATAACCTAAATGCTACAACTTGATTTTCCGATGCCTTTTCTTTCATTTCTTTCCTAGGTAACCAGCAAATTTTTCCTTGTTGAATCTGTATGACATTGTGTGACTAATTGTACTAAATGATTTATATTAAATCTGATTTTAATGTGATTTACATTCTTGACCATTCAAATTAGGGTTTTAGATAAATGGTTTACATGAGCAAATATATCGTATTTGAGTAATTTTTGTGTGAACCTTCTTGTTGAAGGTTTTACAATTAGTAAGATTTAAAGTCATGGTTGCATGTTGTTAGCATGAATTTGGCATTTTCTTATTCCAGGTCCTCATAATAATATGCCTCACGACCTCGGAATATCCAAGTCCCTGTTAGCTCACGTAAAAGATCCATCGGGGGACTGATGGTAGTTAAGTGTTATGTTATGGGCCCAGAGAGGAAATAGACTTAGATGAAATATATGTGATGTGAATAGAAAAAAAATTTGCCCAGCTTTCCGCTGCAACAGTTCTTTGCAAATTCTTCCATTTTTCTACTTTCGTCTGGCATATATGAGCAGCAGTGTTGACCCTTCAACATCTTGCAGATTCTGCCTTTCTCTGCCAAAAATGGCCAAAGCTATCTATCTTTTAAAACCATTGATCAACTATTCACTAATTCTATGTTAACAGCCAGATGTACTAGTTGCCAATTTATCCACTACTGTTGTCAGCTTTCTAATCTTCTCATCATTTAAAACTACTCCTAAGGGTGGTTTGATTGCTCCAAAAATGTATCCCACTAAATGTGTTCCATCATAAACACTTTGGGGCATATTTACAACAACTTGCGATAAATATCGCAAAGCGCGCTTAGCGCTATTTTTAGTATCGCCGGCTATCGCTGGATTTCAACGCCGAGATAGCGCATTATTATCAATGCTTATCTCCGAGGCGATATGAAATCCAGCAATAGCGTCGAAAAGCGCCAATATCGCTTGAAAACCAGAGATAAGTTGTGGGAGATAATGTAATCCTTGCTGATATGCCCCTGTGACCTTAACCCTGCAATCCACCTCCCATTATGTAGATGGCTTAGTCAACTTTTGAGCAGGTGTTAAAATCCTGCGATAAGGGGGCTTAGCGCGATTATTCTTGTCGCTAAGCGGTTCTGCTGCAGGCTTGTAAATACAGCGAAGCCTTGTTAACGACTATTTCCATGTGGTTTTGCTCCTGAACGCCTACTTTGCATGTCATTAGCGATGGCATGCAGGACGATAAAAAACGGGAGCAAACTCACGGAAACTAGCGCTAACAAGGCTTAGCGCGAGCTTGTTAATAGTGCGATGTGAATATCGCCGCTTTTCTGCCTTTTAAAGCCAGAAAAGCGGCGATATGGCCCTTGATAATATGCCCCTTTGTGTCCATGAGATGATCAAAGCATCTATGATATTTGCATGGTACATTTTAGGGAACAACAAGGCTAAACAACAAATACCTTCCCAATCTGCAGGTAACTGGAAATAAGCATCTTGTCCACAAACAAAATAAACCCCTGGAATAACTGCTTCTTTTCTCTGTTTTTGAACAGGTCCTCCCAAAACCTTAAATGTGTGTTCACAACTACTGATCCCAATGTGCCATTTTCTAAATTGGTTTCCTCTCTTATAAACACATAATTTCACTTTTTGTCTTCAATTTAATTTCAATTTTGAATATATCATTTTCTTTTTATATTCATCTTCGTCTTTTTTCCAAACATGCTTAAAAACATCATCTTTGTTTTTACTATGGAAAATTTGAGCTCTCTTTTCCTCTAATGCCAAAATATATGTATTTTCTAACGGTCTCATTAAACAGGTTAAAATATTTTCGAATGCCTTGACAGGGTCTAGACTGTGAGTGATCTGATGAAATACCATACAGTGTCTTGATCTTTTGCCTGTGGGTGAACATTCATACTTTTCTGTAGAAAAACGTTTGAGAGAATCATGTTGCAATTTGGAAAACTAATATTCAAAGTTTTCCTGTCTGTAATATAAGCTAAGCAGAAATCTACATGCAATGCCACATGATAGTTGGATGTTGCGATAGGCCCCCTCATCTGCAGCTGAAGAAGGTAAGTGTGCACATACATAAAAATCCTTAGCATCTAAAGCTTGCGTATATTCCTGAACCATTATAGAATAAACGTGAGTTGAAAACTCTTCTTTCAAATAGTCTACAAATTAAGCTTTCAATTTTATTTTGTCGATTGTGTGTGCAGGTGTTGTAGTTGCTGGTGTAAATACAGGCATCTCTAACTGTAAAATTGAGTTCATCTAATAGTGTTATGATAACTACTAATACAACTATAAAAGTGATGCCTACAATGATCCTACATCTAGCTTTGTTCCGGATGTTTTTCTACAGTCAGACCTTCAGTAGAATATGACAGCCAGCAAATTTATTTCTCTTCCTTAACTTCTACTTATGGAAAACAGCAATATTATTTGAAAATTGACTTGCAGTTATTTTATTCAATATATTTACAATAATCTTTGTGAGTCATCCCAAGCCCTACTCTGCTTTTTTCTAAATGTGTTACCCCCACTCTTCCACTGCAGTCTTGGCCGTAGGGAATACTTCTTAATTATTTTTAATTGTTTTAGTTTTTTTGTTGCTTTTACTTTTTTACTTTAGCACAGTTAATCACGTGTTGTTTAAGCTGCTTCCAGTCTCAAGTTCAAGTAATAATGTTTGTCAAGTTCTCAATTGTAATATTTGTTTCAAATATTTTGCTGTATTCAATGCTGTTTCTCAGTGTGGCATGTCATGGACATTCAAACAACTCAGAGCTCACTTCATCTGGTCCTTTGAACCATTTGGCTCATTTCTATCATAGTAAGTCCATTCAGGCACTGAATATCTTTGACAGGGTGCTCTTGCTCTCTTGGATCTCCTTAGTGCTGCTAATCCTCATCTGTTTCACTTATACCACTGGATTCTGTTTCTTTGACGATTGTTTGAGGTATACGTTCAACTGATACACTCGATTATATTCGCCTCCTATCACTTGGCCATTCAAATCTCCATATTTGTCTTTCTCTCCTCACACTTGTTCCTTCATCTGTGTCATTCAGTTGCTCTTGTGATAATCTAACAGTTTATGGTATGAGATCTTGTTGTTTTTCACCCCTCTCTTGTTCTTCTGAATGTACTGTCACATTTGCTCTCTGACTTGGCTCAAAGAGCGCTCTTTTTTTATCTCCTGATTTGGATTAGCAGTGGCAGCTCCAACCTGGCAAGAAACAGAATGACAATCTCAGCCAGCCCTTTGCAATAATCAAGTTATCATGTCATCTGTGATGTTCACAAGTGCATTTGCAGGTACAGCAGGCAGCCTCATTGCTATGTTAAATTATGTTATGTTAAAGCATATTTATAACAGTGCACTTACACCAAAAGGTTCTCATGGCGCTGAAAACACAGAGGCTCAAATCTTAACCATACACCTGTCTAAAGAGTCATGTTTTTAATAATGACCTAAAACTCGTATGGGAAGTCATGGCTCTGATGTTAGGGGAAAGGAATTTCAGATGCCTGGGGAGAGTGCAGTAAACCTAGCTCCACCCAATCTCTTCCTGTTAAATGTAGGGAGCTATGATAGATTTTGGAGCGCCAACCTCAGATTGTTCTTGGGAGTGTATTTCTGGATTCTGGAAGTCACAAACTATGGACTTTTGCCAAATCGAGATTTGAAAATAATACACCCAGTTTTGAAAAGGGTTCTCTAAGTGACTGGAAGCCAGTGTAATTTTACCAGCAGAGGAATGGTGTGGCAGACCAATCTACCCGCTTGGTTTTGGACCAACTTGAGCCTCTGACTCAAACGCTTGGGAAGGCCCAGGTACAGATAGTTAGCATGGTAACATCTTGAAATGACAAGAGCAATTGTGATCTGGATGATGGTCTTGATGGAAAATTATTTCCTAATTTTTTGAATTTTTAAAATTGAAAAAAGTCTCTGCACCTATCTATGGCTTCAGTGAGAGTTCTTTATTGACTAGAATCCTGAGGCTTTTAACTACTTTCTTTGGGATGGGGCACCCATCTCCAAAGTCCAGATAGAGGGATTCCACCTACGCAGTGACATTGCATGGCCCAAGAGGGTTTCATGAGGTGATAATGATTTTCTACTTTCAGGAGTACTTCAAAGAATCATCAGAACCAGTGGTAAAGCATCTGGACATTTCAGAGACGTGGAAGCAGAAACTTTGGCATATCAAGACTTCAAGGTTCCATTTACTTGCTCCACTAGCCCCGAAGTATCAGGACGATAGCTACAATGTAATCTCTGTTCCACTTAAAGAGCTACGCACAGCATTCTAAGGACCTCATTGTTGAAATGAGCCCCTCGGTCTGACTCTGCAGAAACCAAAAATCCATACCTTGGTATGTGTTCATGCAACAGCAGTTTAGCTACAGTCAGAGTGTCATTTCTCCATGTTAGGTAGTCTTCCACCCATCAAGAGAAAATGTGTGCTATATCTAGGACATATATAAGCCTGTTACATACAGGCATCTCCATAAAGTCCAACTACATCCTATTAAATGGTCCGCATGATTTTCTCATGTGACTCAAGATCATGTGACTCATGGCTACGGGTGTTCTCATTCCTACATTGATCTGTTGACATGTTACACATCTGTGACACAATTCTTCTGCTAGAACGCTGAATCAGGGATTGAACCAATTTGCCTAAACAAGCTAACCAATGCATCCTTTCTGATGAGTGAGGACCTTGGAAATGTTGTGTTATGTGAAACAACAAACTGTCTGGCAACGCTGGTCATTCATCAACTCAAACTCAAATATCAATGCCATCCTTAACATAACCTGCTCTGACACAACCTAGTTGTTCTGCTTCTGAAAACTCTTCTTGCAACCTTTTAATCTCTTCTCAAGTGTCGGCTACTGACAACAACATAGAAAAAGCAGTGTCCTCATCAGATTTATTTGCATATTCTCTATTAAATATGTAAGTAGGCGTGGGTGGTGAGCTTTGCTCCGTTCGCGGAGTTTTCTGCACTCCGCACTCCGCGGAGCTCGTGGAGTGTAGAAAACTCCGCTTCGCAATATGCAGCGGAGCTTCTTCCCCGCTCACGATCGCGAACTGTAAGTTCACGATCGCGAACGGTAAGTTCATGAGCGCGAGCTGCCGCTCGGGTAGAATTTCTACCCGAGCGGCAGGAATACCAGCACAAACTGCAGTTTGCACTGCACTCTGCCACTCGCGGAACTTCGCGGAGTATTTTGTAACTTCGCGGAGTTCCGTGTAGCAAAACTCCGCGAACTACGCCCAGGCCTGTATGTAAGCCACAAGCGCACAATACTGGGAAACTTCATCTCCATATCGATTTCTAATTGTGACATAATCGTTGCCAGTTCTGTGTGCTGCACACTTAACCACTCGAATTTCCTGGGGAAGCTGCAAAGCATCCAACAATTCTTTCACAAATTCCCCATTCCTAATGGATGATCCTGATGATGTCATAAACCCCTTTTTGACCATAACTATCGAAAGTTGTGAACCATACCAAGCCCATACTGACTATCTATAAATATAGTCACTCTCATTGGTGCTGAAAGGCAACATGCTCTCATATGGGCAATCAATTCTGTCACTTATGCAGAGGCAACACCCCCTAGCCATGAAGTTTCTACCACATCTTGAACTGTGCAGACTTGTAGGAAAGTAGGATCTGCTTCTTATGGTTACCCCCACGTTTTGCTTCATGTGATGTTGTTTTTGACTAGTCTGACTGGGATCCTGCTAATCAGGACCCCAGTCTATCTGCTTTCTCCTTAAACTGTTATGTCATGTACTTCGGTACACTCAAGATTAAATACTGGGGTACCCTTGTCTGTCCCTAGTACATGACACCCATGTACCCAGGGCATAGGTACCGCAGAGGCATCCCATGGGCTGAAGCATGTATTATGCCACCCATGAGAGGCCATGCAAAATGCAACAAAAGGCCTGCAATTGCAGCCTGTGTAAGTTGGTGCATGCACCACTTAAGATATAGGTTTACTATATCTAAGGGTCACTACTAAGGGTGGGCGGCAAATTCCGTTCCGCTCGCGGAACTTGCGAAATTTCGGCATTTCCGCGTTCCGCGCGGAATGCGGAAATGTCGAAACTTCCGCGATCCGCGGCGGAACGGAATCGGGTGCATGAAGCACTTACAGATTTAAATAAAGCAGGTGCCCGAGTTGAAGCTCAAATTCTGTAACGCATTAATCAGCACAAAAATTTGTGAGCAAGGTCGAGGCTAAGCAGGAGTGCTTTCTGCCCAGATCTACTGCCAAACATTAGCTGTAATCCCTGATGGAGGTCTTTGCATCCTTGATTTTCTCGAGCGCAATCCCCGTGTAGGTCCAGTGGCCAGGAGGATCTTTCTCCTCATCTGCTGCTCAGATCATGCTCTGACCCTTTATAAACAAGATGCATGTGAACTCGAATGGATGCCCCGCCCGTTTTGCCCCGCCCCACATACACTAGCGGTATGCAACGTCTTCCCGCCCTTTCCCCACTATGATGGACAGCTTACTCAAAGGACCACGGCGCCTTTCCGGCGCGGTGGCAAAGTTACAGACACACAGGTCACTGGAGACAATTCTTCTGGTCCTTTACGCTGCTGTAGTGTAGGAAAGGCACTATACATTTACCCAACGAGGTAGCACTTACTGATTAGCCAGTAGAAAGTACTCCAGTTGAGTAGAGGTATTGCACAAAACGGTGGCATCTTCGTGGATAAATATGCAGGGCAGGTGTGCAGAATTCGTGAGCGTGGTTAAGCAGATGTGCCTTCTCTCCATTTCCAACGTGAAAAGTTAGCTGTAATCCTTGATGGAGGTCTTTGCATCCTTGATTTTCTCGAGCGCAATCCTCGTGTAGAATTCGTGAGCGTGGTTAAGCAGATGTGCCTTCTCTCCATTTCCATCGTGAAAAGTTAGCTGTAATCCTTGATGGAGGTCTTTGCATCCTTGATTTTCTCGAGCGCAATCCTCGTGTGGTTCCTGTGACCAGGAGGTTCCTTCTCCTCATCTGCCGCTGAGATACTGCTCTGACCCTTTATAAACAAGAGGCATATGAACTGGCCTAGAAGCCCCGCCCGTTTGGCTTGGCCCCGCCCCACATACACTAGCGGTATTCAACGTCTTACCGCCCTTTCCCCAGAATGATGGACAGCTTAATCACAGGACCCCGGTGCTTTCGGCGCGGTGGCAAAGTTACAGACACACAGGTCACTTGGGACAATTCTTCTGGTCCTTTACGCTGCTGTAGTGTAGGAAAGGCACTATACATTTACCCAACGAGGTAGCACTTACTGATTAGCCAGTAGAAAGTACTCCAGTTGAGTAGAGGTATTGCACAAAACGGTGGCATCTTCGTGGACAAATATGCAGGGCAGGATTCATTCTGGGACGATGCTCGTCTGCCCCTGAGAGTGACCCTGCATAGATTACAACGGGCGCAGCGAAATCTCCGCGAGCACGCGAAATTCCGCGTGCTCGCGGAGATTTCTTGCCGTTTCGCGGAATTTTGCGGAACGCAACTTTGCAAATTCCGCCCACCCCTAGTCACTACACTTAAACTTAAAACCTATAAGTCACCCCTATAGCAGGTCTTAACAATCCCGAAGGCAGGGTGCTTGTTTCTAAGTGAGAGGGTGCCACTGCATGAGCAGGACACCCCTGCCGCCTACAGAGTCCATTCTCCCGGGTTGTTAGTGCTGCAGCCATTTTCGACATATAGAGGGGCATTATGCGACTGCGTGATGACCAACTCTAAAATGGCTGAAAGTAACCCAATTGTGTTTGGTGTCAAACATTGAAACGAGCTTTGTGAGGTCACTGGTGTTCCCGTTACCAGCCTTCTAGTCCCGGGCAGCACAAAATGGTTGCTGCCAACCAGAGACATAATTTGGCCCTCCTGCTGCTGAGCCAAGCTCGAGCAGGGGAAGGCAGAACAATAGGCATCCTGCCACAGGGAGGTGTGACCACCTCCCAGACAGGATTTAGTGTATTAGGCCTGGGTGGGCGAGCTTGCCAGCGACCGAAAGTCTGCATGAGGGGCACATTTGGTATCCCTGTGCATAGTCCAGTTAAAAAACAACAGTTGATGGACAGAATGCAGAACAATGTCATACATTCACCCCAGTACAGAGATCTGGGCCTAAATCCATCGTTTTTTTGCTCACCATGCCATTCCAGTTTGAACCCAGCCATATGCAAATCAGTCTTGACCCTGTGCCTCATGGGAACAGTCCAGCCCGAACTGCCAAGCCAGGTCCTCCCTGGACTGGAAACAAGCATCCTAGGACCGGTTTCGGGGTTTCACCCCTCTTCAGCCAGGATAGCTTGATTCCAGTGGCATGGAGAGCACGGGACCCACGTCTGGGCATACCCGTCCCACTCGGGGTGACAAATGCAAAAACAACAGTTGATGGACAGAATGCAGAAGAATGTCATACATTCACCCCAGTACAGAGATCTGGGCCTAAATCCATCGTTTTTTTGCTCACCATGCCATTCCAGTTTGAACCCAGCCATATGCAAATCAGTCTTGACCCTGTGCCTCATGGGAACAGTCCAGCCCGAACTGCCAAGCCAGGTCCTCCCTAGACTGGAAACAAGCATCCTAGGACCGGTTTCGGGGTTTCACCCCTCTTCAGCCAGGATAGCTTGATTCCAGTGGCATGGAGAGCACGGGACCCACGTCTGGGCATACCCGTCCCACTCGGGGTGACAAATGCAAAAACAACAGTTGATGGACAGATTGCAGAACAATGTCATACATTCACTCCAGTACAGAGATCTGGGCCTAAATCCATCGTTTTTTTGCTCACCATGCCATTCCAGTTTGAACCCAGCCAAATGCAAATCAGTCTTGACCCTGTGCCTCATGGGAACAGTCCAGCCCGAACTGCCAAGCCAGGTCCTCCCTGGACTGGAAACAAGCATCCTAGGACCGGTTTCATGGTTTCACCCCTCTTCAGCCAGGATAGCTTGATTCCAGTGGCATGGAGAGCACGGGACCCACGTCTGGGCATACCCGTCCCACTCAGGGTGACAAATGCAAAAACAACAGTTGATGGACAGAATGCAGAACAATGTCATACATTCACCCCAGTACAGAGATCTGGGCCTAAATCCATCGTTTTTTTGCTCACCATGCCATTCCAGTTTGAACCCAGCCATATGCAAATCAGTCTTGACCCTGTGCCTCATGGGAACAGTCCAGCCCGAACTGCCAAGCCAGGTCCTCCCTGGACTGGAAACAAGCATCCTAGGACCGGTTTCGGGGTTTCACCCTCTTCAGCCAGGATAGCTTGATTCCAGTGGCATGGAGAGCACAGGACCCACGTCTGGGCATACCCGTCCCACTCGGGGTGACAAATGCAAAAACAACAGTTGATGGACAGAATGCAGAACAATGTCCTACATTCACCCCAGTACAGAGATCTGGGCCTAAATCCATCGTTTTTTTGCTCACCATGCCATTCCAGTTTGAACCCAGCCATATGCAAATCAGCCTTGACCCTGTGCCTCATGGGAACAGTCCAGCCCGAACTGCCAAGCCAGGTACTTCCTGGACTGGAAACAAGCATCCTAGGACCGGTTTCGGGTTTGGTGTAACACCTTTCGCCCTAAGTGGGATGGGTATGCCCAGACGTGGGTCCCTTGCTCTCTGTGCCACTGGATTCAAGCTAGCCTGGCTGAAGAAGGGTGACATACCCTAGAACCAGTCCCAGGATGCTTGTTTCCGGTCCAGGGAGGACCTGGCCTGGCAGTTTGGTCTCAACTGTTCCCATGGGGCACAGGGTCAAGACTGATTTGCATATGGCTGGGTCCAAACTGGGGTGGCATAGTGGGCAAAAGCACAATGGATTTAAGCCAGATCTTTTGACTGGGGGAGAATGTTTGCATTGTCAGCATTCCGTCCATCATTTGTTTGCTGTAACACTTTTCGCCCTAAGTGGGATGGGTATGCCCAGACGTGGGTCCCTTGCTCACTGTGCCACTGGATTCAAGCTAGCCTGACTGAAGAAGGGTGACATATCCTGAAACCGGTCCCAGGATGCTTGTTTCCGGTCCAGGGAGGACCTGGCCTGGCAGTTCGGTCTGGACTGTTCCCATGGGGCACAGGGTCAAGACTGATTTGCATATGGTTGGGTCCAAACTGGGGTGGCGTAGTGGGCAAAAGAACGATGGATTTAACCCAGATCTTTTGACTGTGGGAGAATGTTTGCATTGTCAGCATTCTGTCTATCATTTGTTTGCTGTAACATAGTCCAGTTCAAACCAGTCCTGGGAGCCGTTGGCTCCTGCTCTGGCGTGAAACTGGAAAAAAGACATGGGAGTAACCTCCCCACTGTCCAGACCCTCACCTGGGAGGGTCCCCTGAATCTTTCCAACCCTCTCCCGTGGGTACAAAAGGGCGTAACTGGCTGTAGGACCCTAGATTCGACGTGGACGAGATTCTGATCAAGAAACCACTGTCCTTCGACCGTCTGGACACTCTGGACTTTGCTGGACTTCTTTTGGGCCCGAATTCATCTTCCTCTCCGTCCAAAGCATCGTCTGTGCCCGTGCACCATACAGGCTCCATGTAGGACCTGGTGGAGCATCAAGGACAACTGAAGATATCTCCCCTGGAGTGGAGGAGTCACTCCCCTGCAACCGCAGGCAGCACATCTCAACTGACCAGTCTGCTGCTCCTGAGCTCCTACGCACTCCGAAGGCTCCAGCAACACAAGAGGTAACTTTCTAAGTCCCTTGAGGTCTGAGCTGCCCTCTCACAAAGATTGAGGCCAGAATCCTTTGAGGGGGCTGCAATACTCATAACCCTGTGCACTGCATACTTTTGCAAGTGCATATGCTTGTTGGCATTTCCAAAGCAAGGGCACTGGACTCCAAGTAGCCCTAACCTCTGGCACCATTTCCACCAAGGAACTCTGGCCTCCTCACACCGTGTGCTCCGTGGACTGCTGCTGTGCAAAACTGCTTGAGGTCCCTTGCGACTTCTGTGCCTCCAGCTTGTGGGTCCTCTTGAGGGTTAGCACTGCTTTTCTTGGGCTCCTCTGGTTGCTCCAGACCTGCCCTGACTCCCCTGTGTTTGGTGAGTCTCCTGGACCTTGCTGGTCTGAACCGTAACCTTCTTTGACCTTCTGCATGGGTTGCCCTTGCCAAGGCTTGTTGGTGCTTCAGCCAGACACCGACTCCTCAGTACTCAACATCCTTTGTGACACAGCTCGTATCCAGCTCCTGGTTGTCCTCACCATCTCCTGGTCCAAGTGGCTGCAGAGTCAAGAACCCCCTCAACGCACCTGAAGCACCCGACATCTGTGGGCATTCGTCTTCCGAGCCCCTGGTCACTCCTGTGTGACCCAGACTCTGTCCCTTCTGCTTTCAGGTACTCTTCACCAAGAATCCACCTTTGGATTCCGACGGACACTTTCCACCAGTGGCTCTTCTTCGAAGTCCTCCATAGAGATCGACAGCGGTTTCCGACGCCACTTCAGATCTATGCACCCGGCTTCCCTGGGACAGGTAACTCTGGTACTACGGTATCCACGGGTGGTTCCTTGGGGTCCCAGCGATTCTACATCCTCTAGGCACTGTCTTGACTCGAGTTGTGGTTCTTATACCACTATTTTAGAATATGGTTTGGTCTCCCCCTGGAGCCCACTGTGTATTAGTGCTATTTACTATTGTTTCTGTGCTGCAGTATTGTGTGCTTTGTGAGTATCCTCATGTACAGGGTACTGTGAAGTACTTAAAGAGTGTTATATCAATAAATACATATTTTTTTAACTACTGTGTGGTTCTCCTTTCATTTAACCAATACTATAAGGTTGCATTCTGGTAAAACAAGCTGCTTAACATTCCTTCAAGACTAAGCCTGAAGGCTGCTCTCCACAGCTACCACTTGGATAACTTTCTAAGGTTATCTTTGACCTCTTAAATCACCATAAGGGTTGTTTGGACTGGTACAGGGTGCCCACTTTAACAAGTGGACAGCATATACCAGGCCAACTTCTCACAAGACTGTTTAAGTTACTCTCAAAGTTCCCTCATTGTGTCTTAGACATGAGCCATTCACACAGATTATGTAATCAGGCTTATCGAGAGGTTCATGTTTTATGTCTTGCCTCGGCTTGGAGCATAATTCTGTAACCTCTAGACAATCATATTCAACCTCATCCCCATCAATTTTATTTTCAGGTAATGGCAACAAGGTGGCTGAATTCAGCATGCAACATCTTTTCAACATTACATTTTCTGCTGCAAGTATCTGTTGTTCATACTTTGTAATTCTGCTGTTGGTCAAATATTGTGTTTTCGTTTGAGTGAGTAAAATTTCAACAGTATGAGGAACCATCACTGAAAGAGGATGTCCCATCACTATGCTCTCACATCTTTCAATACTACTACCAACTGCTACCAGTGCTTTAAAACAACAAGGCAATCCTGCGGCAAAAGTCAAGAATAGTCGAAAAATATGTCCCAGGTCTTCATGAATCTCCATGCATCTGAATAAGCACTGAGAGAGCGCATTCCTCCTTCTCACTACAAAACAATGTTAAAATGTTACAGTAATCAGACATTCCTTGTGCTGGGGTACAACAGAGACTTTCTCTCAACTCTAGCAAAGATTTCAAGAAATTGTTTTCCCATGTAAGTGGATCAGGCACATCTTTGTGTATCAGCCTCTGTAAAGGCTTAGCCACTAGGGAAAAGGAGAGTGAGAACCTTACTATCAGTCGTCTAATACAACAAGCGTCTATTCACTAGCAAAAAACAGTAGCATAAGAAATTGCAACGTCTGCAGTAAAGAGAACAAAAACACTTTGCACAAACAACTATTCAATGTGCAAAAAAGGCCTTACAGTATTAATGTATTCTTTTATTCATTCATGGCATCTTCGGTTTTGCCAAGTTATGAACACATGCTTCTTTTCTATGTTACAGGCCTATAGTTTTTAAGTAGGGTTACCTACCACAACTTTTTGCATTTAATGCATTTTCTTTTTATACGTAAGCTCTGCACATTATTTTTGTAAGTATTTTGAAAATTACTAAATTTGTAGTAGCACAGAAATAGTGTTCTTTGGCAAGAACATCTCACCATTGAACTCCAGCTGGTGGTCGTCTGAACTCAGACCCACACCCAGCACCCACTCCAGGAACCTTAGAATCATCATCGACAGCAAACTGAATGTGACCACACAAGTCAATACGGCCCTGAATCCTGCATCTACAACCGAAAGATGATGAGGAAGATCTTCAAATGGCTTCCAAGCAATACAAAAATAAACATCACTCATGCCTTAGTGACCATCAAGTGGGCCACGGGAACACCCTCTACTCTCGTATCGCCAAGCAACATACCATTCAAACAACAAACCATCCAGAACTCAGCATCCAGACTCGTCCTTAGCCTCCCACACAGAACTCAAATCACACCACACCTCAGGGAGCTACACTGGCTACTGATACGCCAACGTGCTCTTTTCAAACTCCTGACATGCACATTCAAGGCACTACACAGCTTAGGCGCCACCTACCTGAACAGCCTCATCCCCTTCTCCAACCACCCAGACACCTGGGCTCCACAGAACTCCTACTCGCACATATACCATGCATACACAGAACCAGATTAGCAGGACAGGCATTCTCTTCCATCACTCCTAAAGAATGGAATGACCTCCCACTTCACATCAGAGTCTCCTACTCTCATCTTGAATTCCAAAATAAACTGAAGACCTGGCTTCTAATTTAACTAACCTGCAGTAGGCAGGACTAGTTACACACACCCGCTCAGCACCTGGATATCCCAACAGGTGATAGTGCACTTTACAAATAACATAACACCTTAGTGTCTGCATTCCATTGTCAAATTGTTTAATTTATCACTGGAATAAAGGGTTATAATCATGGTCTTTTAATGCATATACAAACCATGCATACTTATGTCAAAATTAATTACACATTATAGTTGGTTTATCAAGGTTTTGGGGCCTCAATATGTTTTACTTTGCATCTAGACCTCTACTGTACAGCAAACTGTTACACAGGGCTCTTCATTAAGCTCTACTCTACTTAACATATATGTTGCTCCTCTGGTCTGCTTGATCAGGTCATATGGTTTCAACTTAATGGCCTATACATATGATATACAATGTATCATCAGATTGCATTTTTCACATAGACTCTTTAACCAAACGTTTAAAAAAAAAGCCTCTCCAATATCACAACACCTTCAATTTATGTGCAGACAAGACAGAGGTTCTTCTCTCAGTCTATAAGAAAGAAGTTTGGTCAAACACCTGATGGCCTTAAGAAGAGGGATCATCTCCAGCTCATGGTTCCAAATCCCTCGGGTTCAACCTTTTGCACATCATTAGGATTCCATTCTCCTGTTTCTTCTTCCTAAATGTGCTAAAAAATATATCCTCTCTACTGTCTCTTGCTCTTCTCAGAATGGCTTGCATCTCCTCGTACGGAAAAGATTGTTGTTTAAAAGTCCTAGTCTCACCTATCTGGTGTTCCAGCAAATTCTCTCTAGCTACTTTCAAACCAAATTTTTGAAATATTTAATAGAATGAAGCACTCAGCCTCTGCTGCTAGGCTAATTATCCTCCTTCATACAAAAGAACATCTTTGTGGGTACACATACACGGTCCCAGCTGCTAAGCATTTGAAAAAGCTGTCTCTGAACCTGAAGCAATACCCTAAGCAGCTCAGCTTCCGGAAGTTACTTAAAGATAACATTTCCTATGTGTACAGGATTTAGCAGCTTTATTTCAGACAAACTCAGTTCTTCGCCAGGACACTGTTACAGCTAACAGTTTGCACTTTATGCTTGCAGTTAACATTAACATTAACATCATTTTTCAATTATAGTTGAATACTATGCACAGTATTTAGTTGCATAAGATTTCTAATACTGTTTGTTGGAAATGTGTGCTTCCTGCAGGGTCACCCGGGATTTTTTGCTTTTTTATTGAACCCTATTTTTGTTGATTGTAGAACCCTGTGCATTTTATCCCTGTCAACAAGATGTAAAGTGCTTGTGCTGTTCCTGATACAGCCTGGTAAAAATTGGTGTACACCTCACTGGCACATTTAATTTGCTTATAAGTCCTTAGTATATGGTACCACCAGAACCTAGCACCTGCACATTAAATGTCATTCTTTGGGCTGCAACACTCATTTTTGCCACCCGCTAATGACACTGCAAAACATGTCTAAAACTGCCATTTCGACCTAGAAAAATGAACCTTTTGCCAGGTTTAAACCTTCCTTTTTAATACTTATAAGCCAATCCTAAGGTAGGCCCTAAATACCCAAGGGCCGGGTGCATGTTAGTTAAAAAGTATAGCATGTCTATGTAATATTTTATATGCTCTGGCAGCGAAAAACCTCCAAAGTCATTTTTAACTGTGGCAAGGTTGACTCTGTCATATGTTAACACTGGTTTATCTATTGCATTTAATAAGTGCTAATACTAGTTTGGATGTAACTAGAAAAATGATTAAATGACTCATCTAAAATCCAATGTAATAGTCAAGTTGGATTTTCTATTACTATTTTGGAAATTACACTTTTAGAATGCTGTCATTTTCATGCCTAAAATCAAATGGCTTTCTTGTCAGCTGCTCCCTGACCCCTGCTGGCTCCCCTATGGGGAGATGTGTAATGCTCCCAGACATTGGACAAAGAGTCCTGAGTGTGGAGTGGGAGACTTCTCTCTTGACAGAATGGCCTGAGGACTGTGCTCAGCCCCTTCCTGAGCTTCAAGGGATGCCTACCTTGTCCCTGGAAAATCAAACTCACACCTAGGCCTGCCTACATTTTGTCTCTGTAGTCAGACAGGCACCTACCTGAAAGGGAGGGGATTAACGTGACCAGATCTGGTTTAGGGGATGGACAAAGGCTTGCCCTCTACCCACAGGCTGACACAGGGCATAAAGGTGGACCCATAGACCTCTCCTCAGAACACTCTTGGACCTTTGAAAATCAGAAGAAGGGCTGCCCTGCAGTCTGAAGCCAGAGGGAAGACTGACTATGTTGCTTGATCCCAGGACCCAGAAGCAACTCCTATGATCAGTTTACCTTCCTCATGTTTGACCTTCACGGACACAACAAGCTTCCATAGGCCTCTCTCCCTACAACTTACCATCGGACGAGTTCCCACTGGACCTGCCCTGGACTCTGCTGTCAGCACATGTTGGAGTGACTCCTAAACCCCAAGAACTCCCAGGTCCTGGACCCTTGACTGGTGTTATATTGTACTCCTTCCACCCCCAAACTAGTAGTACTTAAAACTTGTTGCCACCGTTTTGCCTGGAGAGCCAACAGACACTGCGATCACTTTTGAAACCATAGTTGTCCATGTTGAATTGCTGGTAAGCCGCAGCTTGCTGAGAGATTTAACTTCCAGAAACATTTCTAAGTATAAACGTAGAGTGCTTCATCAAGCTCAATGATGAGCTGAAGCCCATAGGTGTTGAGGCCTTCCTGAGCACCGATTCTGGACAATGCCCTCTGAGAGCTATCCCGCCTTGGTTGACGATCACACTGTGACCCTGCTCTTCAGCCCAGCTTCAGAAACCAACTTACACTTTGCCCCGCGACAACTCCTCGATGACCCTTTTTTCTCTTTAAAAGTTTGTAAGTCAGAAGGTAAACTTTCCACCAGGGAAAACCTGGTGTTTGTATTTGACCCAGGCTCCATGGCAGCCAGCCTTATCTTTTGAATTGATATGGACTAGATTGACCAGATACCTGCTGGTCGCACTTTGTGCTTTTTATAGCTATTTTTAATTCAAATTTCAAAAATGTGTAACTCCGGTTCTTCATATTGGATTTGTGTTGTTTTGATGTTGTTTTAATTATTGAAATATTCACTATGGGGCATATGTATCAAAAAACCGTTTTGCGACTCCTTAATAGCGAATTTTAGCGATTCGCTATTAAGAACTCGCAAAACGAAATGTAGGTAGGTTTCACAATAATAATTGCGATTCCCACATATTCCTTAATTGCGACTCGCAAATTGCGATTCGCAATTAAGGAATACCTTCCCATTCATTCCTATGGGCCTAAGGCCCATAGGAATGAATGGGAAGACATTCGCAATTTGCGAGTACCTATTAGGTACTCGCAAATTGCGAATGCAATTTCAAGGGTGCAAGGGTGTCAAAAGGACACCCTGTTGCACCCCTGAAATATGCATGTGTGCACATGTGGCGCACATAAATGCCCTAAGGGCATGTATTTGCGCCACATGCCACTATGAAAAATGCAAAATTGAGCATTTTTCTAAGGATTTGCAATTTACCACCAACTTGAAGTTGGTGGTAAATTGCGATTCCTTAAAGCAGGTTCGCAATTTAAGAAACGCTTTCTGCATTGCATTTAGAGAATCGCAATTTGCAATTCTCTAAGTGCATGCATAAAAATAGGTAATCGCAATTTTGCGATTACCTATTTTGCACTTGCCTTTGGGATGATACATCCCAAAGGCTTTGCCAGTCAGAAACGGGCCGATTCTGAGAATCGTCCCGTTTGCGAACGCGAAAAGGTTGATACATAAGCCCCTAAGTTTTTAAATTAGTTTGTGATTTTTCTGGTGTTGTGTTTTTATTCTTTATTACTGTTTGAGTACTGCATACATACTTTACACATTTACTCTAAGTTCAGTATTACTGCTTTGTGCCAAGCTCCCAGAGGGTTTTAACCACATATTTATTTATTGAGTTTTTTGGTTCACCCTGACAAGGGTTGTGATTATCATTAGAGGTGGGTTCTCACACCCTCAAATAACACTCCAATATCTTAAACTATTAATGTATGTTTGCTGTTTCAGGTTTGTTTGTGCATTAAAGTGTTTAGTTTCTGGAATTTACTATAATTTGAAGTGAATTACATTCTTACATTGAATTTTCCAGACTAACAGTACTAACAACTATAAAATTTGAGATCATTTTATTTCTTTCACATTTCAGCAAATATTTCATATTGTAAAGTCTTTTCTAAACTCTTAAAGTCAGTATTTTTCCTACCAAAACCTAATTAAAAGAGATCATGATTGGCTGCCATAAAACAATTATTTTTTATTTAAAAATCTACCTGTATTCAACCCCCTTGTTCTCAAGGTGAAATGTCTGAACCGACATCAAATATTTCAATCAAACTCTCTTCTTTTCTATTTCCTAAATATGAATACAGGAATACATAAGAGGTAGCCAGAAAGCATGGTCCAATATTGCCATAGATGGATTCCGATGTCATAAACACAGAGACCATAGCCAAGTGGTTTGTAGATATCACAAGAACCCCAAGATGGCAATATACAACCATATTACATGGGGCCTGCTATGTATTTATATATTACATGTTTATGTTTGGGGAATTATCTTGCAGAGGCTGTTTTCTTCAAAATTCAGCTAAAAATGGACACTGATTGGAATTAGAATGTTCAGGATTTGTTAGCCTTTCTTAAGTAATTTGTTTATAAAGCAATGGATAAGTGTGAGGGCCAGTAGATTTATGCGATTTTGTGACTGCAACAATTACCACATATACAGATTTCAAAAAAATATTACTTCCAGCTCAAAGGAATGAAAAATACTGCCAGTGAATATACCTCATAATTTGCCCTTGTCATATAAATTAGATAACCAAGTTGCATAATTATCTCTCTCATGCCACATAATCCTAGTAGTCCTTTTGGTGATTAATCCCTTGTTTTACAGGGAATCATTATATATTTTTCATATTTCAGTATAAACAAACCTAACCATAACTTCAGTTTAACATTGGGTTTTTAGTGAATTTCGGTTTTTTCATATACTGCCTCGAGCTTCTCTTAAAAATACACTTTACCCTACTGAGCATGATTTAAGGTTTAGAGTTACTTAAACATTATTTATTAAAATAAAGAATGGTAAAGTTTAATAGCAAATACAATTTAAAAACATTTGCTTTTAATTCGGATTTGCAGTTATTACTGTAGTTATGTTAAAAAATAATTATTTAATTAAATCTAATTTAATTTATTATAGAGTTAGAGTTTGTATTAGACTTAGGCAAAAGATAATATCAAAAAGTTATGCAATTACATCAAATGCAATTTAAAATATTTAATGGTTAGGTTAAGTATGAGGATTGGGTTAAGAACAATGATTTAATTTAATGTATTTTAATGTTATTAAGGGCTGTGGGTATGTATAGAATTAGTTCAGGAAAAATATGTATTTTTATTTAAACACTTATGAAATTGTTAATGTTTAACATTAGCTTTAGGGTTAATTTCATATTTTATTTTGAATGGATTACTGGGTATTATTATGGTTGGCATAGTTAATACTAAGGTCATAGATTAGATCAGGTTAAATGTCTTTGCTAACATGGAGTTACAATCAGGGTTAGAATTTGAAAAATTAACAAAATCATTTAAACACAAAATAATTAACTGAAACATAATTTAATTGAAAAGTGTATCCAATAAGGCCGATAGAGTTTAGGAAAATGGGTAGAGATAGCAGCCAAAGCAGGTGTCACAGTTAAGCATGCTATTAATAGCCCAATTCCTGGTGTTTCCTCTAGAAGTAAGTAAATGGCGAGATCCCGACCCCATAGCAGCCAGATGAGCCACGGACAAGGAATGCGAGGTGCCTAGCACAAGTATCCTATGCTTTTGGAAGACTGACTAGTGGACGCAAGAGGGACCAGGGGAATCATGTTAATATTTTCAAAAACCTTATAGTACACAGAGACACAAAGAGAGGAAGGGGCTTTCCAGGGTTCAGCTAAGGGGTATGAGAGAGTGAAGGGACAGAGGGTGGTGGTGCAAAAGGATAAAAACTGTGGAAACGAAAATTTGCCCCCACTTCGTAAATACATGTCATAAAAGCCCAGTAAAATTACAAGGAAATAGATAACTACAAAAAATACTAACAAACCATTTAGGCTACGATGCTAGAATCTTAATTGTTTCAACAAATGCATATACCAAAATGAAAAGGTTGAAATAACTGCATAATCTGCACTCAAGAGATTCATATGGCTAATTCAAAGAAAAATGGCTTAGACGAGGCTGACTAGGAATGCTTATTTTTCCCAGAAACACACCAGTAAAACTGGTTTAGAAAAATCTGCAAACTTTAACACATTAAGAACAACAGCTGAGAAGCTTGGAAAATGAAAAATATGACAATATCAATATAGTTTCAAACTAACTAAATGAACAATTTTAAGCATATTTGTGAATCATATACACCAATAGAAAAAAATATATGGGTATTAGTTATTGAAAAAGATGAAATCCCAGTTTTATTTACACTTAAGCTTGTGAAATACTGTCATTAATAACTGTTGGACCTGGCCCTCACTTCAGGGTCACCCCTAAACTTTTTGCCTTGCTTTGCTGAACTCGTTTATTTGTCTTAGAACTCTGTGCCCTTTATCACTGCTAACCAGTGCTAAAGTGCTTGTGTCCTTTCCCTAAAACATGGTGAAGTTGGCACCTAGACCTAATTGGCACCATTAATTTACTTGTAAGTCCCTAGTAAATGGTATGTACCCAGGGCCTGTAAATTAAATGCAACTAGTGAGCCTTCAGCACTCGTGTCACCCATTAAAGAATCAATTTAAAACATGTCTTGTCTTGAATTTTAATGTCTTGAATTGTATTTAAACATCGTCTTTAATGGTAAAGTCAGATTTTAAATTTCAATTCTAGATATAACATTTTTAGAAAGTAGACATTTCTGTGCCCAAATCAACACTGCTTTTCTAACAGTAGCCAGGGTTGCATTACTCTGGCTGTCTGTCCTGTGATGGGATGTTGATTCCTTCCAGACATGGGGATAAGAGGGGATTATGTGTGGACAGGATGGCTGAGGGATGAGTAGTACCCAGTCCTGATTACGTTTCAAAGAGCCTTGTCTATTCCACACAGTAAGGAAACTGACATCAGGCCTGTCCTTGCTTTTGTCATCCCAGACAGTTAAGAGCAAAAATTTGGACATACAGTGGAACTGGACATAACTAGTTTGGGAGGGGGCTGGGGGCTGCCCCCACGCAAAGGCTGGCACTGAGGATACAAGTTGGCTCTCTCTCAACCCCACATCACAACACTCCTGGACCTGTGGAATAGTCAGAAGGACTGCCCTGTTGCCAGAAGGAGTGCCCAGCTGCTTGAAGGGCTGCCTTGTCTGAAGAAGGAAGATTGGACCTTCTTGCCTTGATCACAGTCTGCCCTGAGTGACTCCAAGGGTCAGTTAACTGAACTCCTGCATGGACTGCAGGGATACAACAAGCTTACAGAGGCCTCTTCTGCTTCCCAGCTGACCCGACCCAACTGGACCTGACTCGGTCCCTTCTGCTGGCCTCTGTAGAACTGAGTCATGACTTACCAAGTGCTATAAACTAGGTCCTGGACTCTTAGCTGGAGTCAGAGTGGACTCTTTCCAACGCAACTGAAGGTTTCACCAGAACCAACACAGTGTGACACAGCCCTACACAGGACTTTGCTTTGCAGCACCTTGCAGCTTCTGATCGGCGGCTTAACCAGAATTGATGCATCAAGATGCAACTCGACACAGGACCTCACATTGCAACACCTCGCACCTCCTGGCCAGTGGCTCACTGGACCCGATGCAGAGTAGCGTAGACTGACACAGGACATTGCATCATAGCACCAGGAACAAAACGGTACAACTCCGAGTGGGCCGAACTCAGTCCTGTACCCAGGCTCCATCGTGGTCAGCCTGAACTTATACATTTGTTCTCGCCCAGCACAATCAGGTACCTGAAGTTGGCGCTTTGTGCTTTTTGGTGCTATTTCCAACCAAAACTTTAAAGACTTGTATCTCCAGTTCTTCTGATTGGATTTTGGTTGTTTTTGTGTCATCTTATTTATTCAAATGCAGTCTGTTTTTCTAAATTGGTTCTTGTGTTGTGTTTTCACTTTATTACTGTTTGCGTGCTGCACAAATACTCTAAACGTTGACTGTATGTTAAGCTTGACTGTTTTTGTGCCAAGGTACCAGAGGGTTAAGCACAGGCTAATTTAATAACTTTTGTTGTCCACCCCGACAAGGATTGTGGTTGTTGCCTGAACAGTGCATCCACCTCCCTCAGCCAATTACTTACAATAACATTGTAGAAAATTCAGGAAAATGCTGTATGATTAATACTCCTTTCATTGAAATACACTTTTAAAGAAAACTATACGCACATTTTAAAATAGGTATATATATAGGACTATTACAAAAAAATGGATTTACGAATCGTGCATCATAAATGCCAGATCCAGATTCTTCAAGGCTTACTAAAATGTAGTCTCAAAGCAAATCATTTTCAGATTTCCAGAAGTGCAAATGGTCCTGCTGTTTCTGGGGGCACTGCCCAGGGATTGTCTTCCCCAGTGCTGACAGTCACAAAATAAGGTAATATAATCTAGTTACTTAGAAAAGAGCCAGTCACCTCTAGGTCCATAAGCTGTTCATATATATAATTGATAATATATTGAAATAAAATAGTAAAAGTTGGTCTTCTAATTGAAGGGTTTTTGAATCACCTGAATTACCTGGACTACCTAATCTGGCTAGTCATCTGTCTTGCTTCCACTAACATTTTAAAGGCAATGTAGCATTGGGGAAATATCATGGTGCTTGCATTCTGCCGTGCAGAATCTCATACCAGATTTCCTGAGATTCCAACAGCACTCGAACCTGACTCTTATTAATCAAATCCTATTATTATTGATCTTTAGTGACATATAAAAAAATAATCTTAATCAGTAAACAAACATTTTATTAATAATCTTAAATGCAAAGACTTCCTCATGACTGAAGGATCTCCACCATGAGTAATTAGGCCCTTTGTGAATCAGACCCTATGTTTCTAGGGATAAACAGCACTACCTGCCCTAACTTTGGTGAAAGACTACAGTCAAGTTTGATGTAAGAGCAAAATGTGGACAGCATGTAACAATGCAAAGGGGCAAACTGTGCAGGGATGTGATGAATAGTGTACCTAAAACCTTTTCCCTTCCTGGATTAAAGTTGCTGCCATTCTTTCCAATAACTTTTTTCTCTCATTCTGGGGAAAAAAACACTATTTTCTGGCTCTTTTTCGTTGTCTCCAGCCCGAGTATAGAGAGTCCACTCTGAATGCAGAAACTCCCCAATCGGGCCGGATACTCCGAAAATGGGCCGGAATCCAATGTTTCAATACAGGAAATGATAAACAGGAAACACAAGGCAGAAAGTTCATGACAGGAAGTTGCAGGCAGCCATTTCATGGTCATTCTGAGTCATAAGCATCACCAAATAGGATCCTCTGCCATGCTGCTGCTCTGTTCATCCAAACTGCCCACAACATGACTGAGTGACTTGACGAGAAGGCTCCCCTTTTGGTGAGGTAGAATTGGGCATATTAGCTGGGGGTACCAGATAAGTATCCTTCGCTTTATGGGAGTCCAGAGGACCAGCTGAGCAATGCAGCACATGCAAGACTCTGGTCCGACATTGCTGTTTGCTGCAGTGCAGTGGGCGTATTCCACAGGTGCGCCCGATCATGCCGCAACGAGCCAGAATAAAGGCCCAGAAAGTATCGGACCAGTCCTCCTAGCCCCACGTGCACAGGCCCCGCCTTTTGTCACTGTACATGATGGTCCTGAGGGCAGCCTGTCCGACCCTCCATGCTCAGTTGGAGGAGTATGAGCAGTGGAGGCCTGGTAAGCGCATTAACTGCTTTATGTGTGTGGTAGTATGGTGTGAGTGGTGACAGATCTGTACCATCTTGTGTCTATTGCTACCATTCACGTAAACTGAGTGATAGCTACAGTTGTTATAATGCCAACACCTCATTGGAGCACAATGAATGCACTGACCATGGTTCATTATGGGACTTCTAGTGTTCTGAACCCAACTGGGGAAATTACCCTAACATGTTGCATTTGAATGAATAAAGGCACTGTCAACACCATGACTGGTGAACTAAGGGCCTTATGACTGCTGTGTGCAATAGGTTTAAGAATGGACCAGACAATGTCCAGTGTGGGAAAGGGAGGCCTTTAGGTAGGTGTTGAATGCTGTATCATGCATGCCTTTTATGTGTCTTATGTTTCATTTCATGTAATCTGAGCGATAGCTGCAGTAGCTATAAGGCCAATGTCTCCTTGGAGCACAATGAATTCAGTGACCACAGTGCATTCTGGGACTTGTAGTGTTATGGACACAATTGGGGAAATGACCCTCACATCTAGTGGTCATTCTGTCAGAGCAACGAGCAGTCAAAGCGACGAGCAGCAGAGCGGCAGCAGTTCACCACAGAGCACAGCACGGTACAGAGCGGCGTGCAGGACGTGCAGGACAGCGGAGGACAGCGGGGGTCACGCGGTCGCCCCACCAACGGCCAACTGCCCGGGAACAACGGCCAATGGCCCGGGAACAGAAAAATCTCGTAGCAGGAACTGCAGGAATCACGGAGATTGCAGTATCCTTGGAGCCAGAGCCGGAGTGCCGAGTGGCGGTGAGTGGGGAGCGGCGGGCCGTCAGCTGTCAGCGGGAGCAGGGGGTCAGTGGGGGCAAGTTCTCAGCAGGCACCTGGCAGACAGTCTGGCCGCGGAGGCGGCCCAATAGACAAGGGTGCACCCTGTGACCTGCCTGTGAGCAACCCGCCGGTGTGCCTCGTTTGCTAGCCCTGCTTGCTGGCTCTTGCTGGCCCTGCCCTGCCTTTGCCTCACCCTCCACCACTCCCACCACCTCCCCACCAGCTCCCCCACCATCTCCCATCTCCTCCACCTCTCTATGCACCTGTCAGCAGGGGATCTTGGTTAGCACTACTGCGCACCTACGGCCCTGGCCTGAAGCACCAGGGCACTAGGGCAGAGGCAGTGGCCAAAGGCAGAGGAGCAGCACTGAGAAGGCAATAGCAGCGCCCTGAGCCAGGTTAGAGCGCTCAGAGGGAAACACGCATCGCCGTTTGACAGCAATTTCAGTATACAAACTACAAACTAAAGTTGGGGCTGTGGCAACAGGCACTCGACACCAGGAGGATGGTTAAAGCACATACCATCAAGCCTTAAGCCCCGACTTAGAATTTGAATTTGAAAAACAAATTGTAATTTTCGTGTAATTTTCGTGATTACAGAATACAAGATAATTAACTGTGAAGGATGAGATCGGGCAAAGTCAGGCGGACTCCAAAGCAGTCCCAAAAAATTCAAAAAGTTCAGAAAACGCTTGGGATCAACGAGGGGGACAAAAGCAAAAAAAAAAAACAGACAAAAAAGGGAATAGCTACAGCTCCACTGAGCCCACTAATCTCGCCGATCGCATCCCTATTCAGGAAACAGGAAATTAGAGGTACAACAGAAATAAACAAAGCCTTTTTCTTTCTCAAAGACCCAGGGGCTGTGATTTTCTCAACACCTCGAGCCCTATCAGGTCTACCAGCGCCTCTAACTCCTCAAAGGGGGCCGCATCACAAGGGAACAGACGACAGTCCAACTGCTCAGGCATCCTTGAGACCAATAATCCTCATTTCAGACCAAACGAACCCAAGCAGTCAAGACCCAAATCAAGATTTAAGTATAAATAAACGGCAGTCACTCAAGGAGACGGAAGTGAAGTACTTGGAAATAGATGCGTCCACGGCTCGGGCGGTCAGAGGGGACATATCAATGTCAGAAGACCAGGCTGCGATCCCGAAAAAGGAACTGGAACTGGAGAAAAGTAATGCTAAAGGGAGCAACCTCAAGGCAGCAGTAAAAAATTCCCCTGCTGATGGCAGCAATTGGAGTGAAGAAAGAGGAAAGCAAATGGCAACGGCCGGCACATTAGATGCTTATGCAAGCCCGAAAATAGCATCAGGTATTATTTCAAAATACAAAACACCCTCCACTCCCACCAAGCCTCACTTCCCTAAACTGGCCCAGATACATAGGACAAGTACAGACGAAGCGACTTGCCCGGAAGACCTAGAAAATTCATGGTTGAAGCTCCTAAGCCCTTCATCAAGTAAGGAGTCATCACTAGTTTTATTCGATAGTGAGACAGCGGAGGCCAACAAACCACCAAAGCAAACTGCAGTTGAACAGTCGGACCCTAAGACAAATCTGGAAAATAATGGAACAGCAATAATAGCCATCCAGAATACCAGCCAAACAGGGCCAAGTAATTCCTTGTCAGACTTAGAACAGCACACAGGCATTAAACTAACATTGCAGCAAGAGACAGCACCTAGTGTCCCAACAACTCACCCGGAGCTTCTCAAGGCCGTTATAGAAACACTCCAAACATCTGCAAAGGCACTTAATTGTCAATCGGACAAACTTGACACTCAAATAGACCTAATGAACATTATCGCGCTACACATAGCAGGGATCAACACTAAATTGGACAATCTTAACAAGTTAATAACAACTGCACAATCTAAATATGCATTCGAACAAAGTCCCTGCGCTTGCGGCCCAATCATCGACAAGCTGAGCCTCCTTCCCACTCTGTTAGAACAAATACTAGCACTCAGGCAGTCAAGTTTGCCATGTACTAAACCCACAAAGGTGGAAAGTAGGACACAACCAGCCTCCCTTAAACAAACGGACAAGAAAGCAGAGGGCAATGACAACCAAAAAACTCCAGCTGAGAAAAAAGCCGGCTCTACGTTAAATTTGCCTACTTCCTCTAAACCAACTAAATTAACAACTAAATTAACAAAAAGACAAAAAAAACGAGAAAGGAAAGCGAGAAACAAACTACTAGTAGGTACCATGGAGCAAAGAATCAAAGTGTTTCCAATATTTAGTACAACTAGAGAAATAGACTATACACTAAACACCACAGGCTCCTCAAAGGGAACAATGGATATGTCAACTGAGCCCCCAAAAGTGTGGTCTCGAGCAACATCAGCAAGGAAGGAACATGTCCCTAAGAAACAAAGAATTGGTACAGAACTTGCAGTATGGAAAAAATCAACACCAAGCCTACAAAGCAGCCTCCAAATAGAGAGTGACGACGAACCAAGTCTAACAAAACGTAATACGGGAAACCACCAAAGAATTGAAAATCACGGTGGTCCTCGGTCGACTGGGAAAAAGGAAAAAGAGGACAAAGAAGGGCCAGGAAAAACTCCTACACTGCAGGCTGTCAAACACTACGTCAAACAGGCAAAGCAGAACGAAGAGGCAAAAGGAATGACAACTGGAAATGAAGGCTTAAAATTACAACAAAGTAAGAAACAAATGAAGGAACAAGGGAACAACGTCTGGAGCCAGTTGGTACGAACAGGGAACAATCAAGTGGCCAATGTAAAAAGCAAACGAAGCCTTGAAGACCATATAGAGACAAACCCACGAGGCAAGGACAGCAAGACCCTCCCAATCCAGAACACTAAGAGCTTACTACCTAGCCCGGCAACAAAGACTGTTTCACCATACGGAAACCTTAGAGTCAGTATAAATAACAAGGTGGAAGCCGCCCCCTTGGAAAGTGGGCACGAGACCTGGCCAAGGGTGGAAACTCCAGGAAAATAACTGGTTCCCCAAAGACAAGACCTCGGCGTAACTGGGAAAGAGACCAACTTGACAAGTAGGTCACCACTAACAATTACGCTACAAGACGCCGAAAAGAGTAACGAGCCCAACGGCGACAATCGAAGAATACAAATATCTTCCTTGTCGGCCACAGACCAACAAGTCAGTAACAGCAGCTCCACAAGGCGGCACGGCCAACAATTACAACAACTATTACTAACACCAGAGTACGAGTCCCAGGGGTGGCATGACACCCTAAACAGGGGCAACATACTCAAACTGACGGCAACCATCCCAGGGCTAAAACATCTTAATTCAGCCCATTTACTTTCCGTGGAATTTTGCCAGGCAGGTCACGGCAACTGTAATGAACAAACTCTTACAACTTGGCGAAACAGAGGAGATCGCCCAGCTAATTATGTCCTTTAAACAAAAATTTGATACATGGGGCTTAAGGCTTTCGAAACCGGCCAAATTTTGTTACTCAGGCCCATTAAGGGAGAAATCTTCTGAGAAGGGAAACATTGGGCACAGCTTGGCAAGAAAGGTACAGGCGTATTCAGTCCTCCGGAATGCAAGGGGTCTTAGTCCACTAATAGCAAGCTGCAGCACGGACAAGGCCGTGAAAGTAGTAGCTACAGAACCCGATATGGACCACTGGAGCTGGCTTGCAGGCACGCTGAACAGAGTGAAAACCAACTGACCCCGACACAAACAGATAAAGAACAACAGTCAAGACAACCTCCATCTTATTTCATGGAACATAGCCGGTGCTAAGAAATGGCTAGAAGACGGCCTGCCCCTTCAAAACTGGGCGACTTGTGACTTAATCGCCCTACAGGAGACTTGGGCGCTAGAGGAGCTGCCGCTTGTCGGATACACTCACTTCAGTACACCGGCAGAAAAAAACAGGAAGCATGGTCGTCCAAAAGGCGGGCTAGCAGTCTATGTCTCGACTGAAATCTATATTAAATCTGAGCAAATAGCCCCCTACGGACCAAATATGCAACTAATAAAACTGTCTCTACCAGACAGAGCGGCACCTGTACTACTGGTTATCATCTACGTTCATCCATCTGCGAAAGAGAAGAAAGCCCACATTCAGCTGCTAACAACCACAATAAATGACATACCAAACAGCAACCCCACCTGGAAAATTATAATCACAGGTGATTTTAACTCAAATTTAATCTATACACCGGAAGACGACGAGAAATTAGCAGCAGATAACGAGTTCTGGGAGGTACAACCCCAATACCAGCTTAAATCGGAACGTCCAGATCCAGTAGGACAACAGCTGGTGACAACTTTGGAATACCTGGGCCTGAGAATAATAAATGGGAGAACTCCAGAGGATTACCCTCCAATGAATACCTACCTCGGAGGGAAAGTGCAATCAAGGCTCGATTATACTGCTCTATCTCTACCATTATTCCCCTTTCTCACACTGTTCTCTATTGAGTTCACTACTAAAAGTGACCACTCATATCAACATATTTACTTCCATTTAAAGCCTCCCTAGCATCAAAACAGCGCGAAAATTGTTGAAAGCACGCTCTCTACTGACTTGAAATGACTGAAATGGTCAACAGAGAACATTGAAGAACTTCAAGTAACAGTACAGAGAATTAAAATGGAAAGCGAAATAAGCGAACGCAACAAGATACAAGAGTAGGTAGCTTTCACGAATAAACTACTAATAATTATGTCTGCCAAACCTAAACAACCGTCGGAACTGAAACACACTAGGTCAACATCAATTGAACTTATCAAACTTAAGCGAGAAATAAGGAAAAATGTAAGGAGACTAAATAGAATCGAGACGTCTTCCCTAGACTGGGAATCAATACGTAACCTCAAGAAAAAGTACAAAAAGATGCTGAGGGAAGACAAAAGAAGACGTGAGGATAACTTTTGGGCCAAATTATTACATACTGCGAAGAAAATCAACTCCAGTGCCTTTTGGGGAATAATAAATGGTCTAAAGCGGCCTGCTAACTCAATTACCTCAAGCGTACAAGAAAATGAGTGGGTAACATTACTAATAAAGAGATTCACAGACATTGAACCATCGAACCACCCTGTATGGAGAGAGAGGTTTCAAACAACTATTGTGGAGGAAGGGGGGCGCTAGAGGGCGCCAAGCAAGATGGCCGCACCTCTGTGAGGCTCTTGCAGCTCGGGCCTTTATCCGCATAAAATCCTGCTCATCGCCCGATAAAACCGCAAACCACTGGCTAATTTTGAAAGACGACACACCAGGGAACCTGCTGCGCTGCCCAAAACCACGGTTATTGGCCCGGAAGAGGGGAAAACTGTGCAGGTTATTCTACCCGACGGAGAGGACAAAATGGCGGCCTGACTCACTTCGAGGTCGGACCGGGAGTTGCTGGAGCCCTGTTGCCGGACGACGCGGCGTCCGAACCTCGAGGGCCCGCTGGCCTCCCGTTGCCTATTGACTGCCATCGCTGCCCCTGCCCTACCGCCGGCTGCGGAGACCGTCGCCGCCGTGGGGGGGAACTGGGCCTGAGACCCCGACGCGGATCGGCGAACTGCCGAGGCTGACTGAGGCGGCGGAGAACGCGGAGCCGGCGGGCGGCACCCGTGCTGGCTGGACACTGAGGCAGGAGGAGGATCGCGAGGGAGCTGCTGTCCCCAGGTTGCTGCTGCGAAGCCGCTGGGAACTCTGTGCGGCCACCCGCCTGGTGGGATTGCTCTGGGCCAGCGGAGGTGGTGGGACGCTGCCTTTCCCGGTGCCGTCCTCTGCGGGCCAGATACATTGCCGGAGGACCCGTGTGGATCACTGCGTGTGAGGTAGGAAGAGGCCGCGCTCACCCCTTGCTTGCCCTGACTGCTGCCGCTGTGGTGCGGATGATTCCTGTGACCTCCCTCGCTGACTGCCATTGAAAGGGAGACCACCCTGCTAGGACTGGGGGAAAAGCGCTGCACCGCCCGGACCACGTTGAGGCCTCCCTGATCCACATCCTTCGTCGCGCACCCGAGGGGACCCCGTACTGGAGCCTAGCCTCTCTTGCAAGTTAGAGCCAGACGGAGGGGGGTGCGATCCATGCCCTGAGAGCCGCCGACCCACCTGGTCCAACACAATTGCTATACCGCTTCCCGGCGGCGCGGGGCCTGGCCGGCTTGGCGCCTGGCACCCGATGCGCTGAGGAACCCAAAGCGCTGGGATCTGACTGCAGGAAGGCAGAGTGGAGCAATGTATGCGGGTCGCGGCCCTTGGGCTCCCACTGCTAGCGCTGGAGATCGTGCGGACTGAGCCGGACGCGGCTGCCCTGCCTATGCGACTGAACCCCCTTGACGCTGTCGTATAGTGGAAGAGACAACAGATGTGATGGAGCACCCTACGGGAAGAGACACCGGTCCAAGAAGCTAGCTGCTGAACCTCCTGGGCACCACATACAACCACAAGAGGCTCTACTCTCAAATATTACCGACCCCTCTGTCGCCACCGGCTCCTTCTGCGTCCAGACGACGTCTCACCTTGCGGACCACGGGACGGACCCCAGAAGAGCGCTCTAACTATTACCCCCTTGACCACGACTCTTCATAGCCTCCTCTTCTGTGACCATGGGGAAGCCAGACGGGCGGCAGCCAAAGCTCAATTTTGACACCCGCAAATCGTCCCGGTCCCAGTCGGAACCTGACGAAGACCAGCAGGACGCGTCGACCCCTTCCACTGCGGATCTTAAGGAGCTGCTGTTGGTGATGCAATCGAGCTTAACCTCCATTGAGTCCAAAATGGACTCCATGAATACCATGCTGGAAGGTTTCACGCACAGGGTGGAGAAGCACGATGACCGCCTGGTTGAGGCAGAACGACGGATTTCGGACCTAGAAGACACGACCAGCGCCACCACAAGTCGCACCCTTGAGATGGACCGAATCCTGAAAGTAATAGCAGCCAAAAATGAGGATTTAGAATCCCGCTCGAGGAGAAACAGCCTCAGAATCCTTGGAATATCGGAATCGACAGCCACCGGAAAGATGGAGGAATATGTTGAGAGACTCCTCATTGCACTCTTTGGCAGGGCTGCCTTTTCACAAGTCCTGGTTGTCGAACGAGCGCACCGCTCATTGGCGAATCGGCCGGCCCCTGGTACTCCTCCCCGGCCCATCATCGCCAAACTACTTAACTATCGCGATAGGGATACCGCCCTTCGCCTCTCCAGGGAACAAGGGCAACTAACATATGAAGGGATGGCGATTTCGATATACCCTGATTTCACCATGGCCGTCCAAGACCAACGACGTAAATTTCTGCAGGTGAAGAAAAAACTTCAACAGTTTAATATGCCCTATGCCATGTTATTCCCTGCCCGCCTCAAGGTAACGCATCAGGGCAAACAGCATTTTTTCACGAACCCGCAACACGCCCAGGACTTCCTCAAAACTCTGCCCAAGATACCTGTGGGCCAATCGTCCCCAGCGCATCACCCCGCAGCTGGCGGGAACACATCGGATGTCGAATAAGACGACTGTAAAATGATCCCCACTCTCTTATGCAACATATTCAGAGCCTACATGTGGGCACACTCCCCCCCCGGCTGTGAGGTAAACGTTGATCTGATCCACTGCACGCCACTCATGCCCTGCGGAACGTCAGACATGCTGCCGCCAACGCTTGCCCCTCACGGAGGGACCCGGGGAAACGCTACAGGCCATGTGCATTGAGGACAGACCGGCAAGACTCGGGCACTGATGCCGCAGCTGTTGCCTACAGGACACTCTCGATATCTTTCGAATGTGCTTGCCGGCTGGGGGAAACTCATGCTCGGATCATAAAGATCTTCTTCCACGTGTATACCCTGATGCTGGACTCCGTGAATGATGCACCACACTGGGAGCGCAGCGCCCTGTTGGATGTCTTCACGTAAACACAGAACTACCTTTCAACTAGTGCTGAGATGAAACTGAACAAGACTGCCCGAGCACCCTCGCTCTGACGAGGAGAACCTGACCGCCCTCTAGAATCCACCCGTCAGGTGAACCCTAAGTACTTTGTATCATACATGGGGAACTGGTTGAGCCCTCCGCCCCCTGTTGGGGAGATGGCTACTGTTTGCTTGTGGGAGGAGGGAGGGATAGGCCACAGCGAGATTGGGTCGCTGTTGTGGGAGGGGGGAGGTCATGGGGAATGGTTTTATACAGAATGTTATTGTTCCACGTCGCTAAGATCTGTTCATGCAGTAAATCCAGACTATAACCTCGATATGCTTCATCTAATTGGTCTGTGCAAGACAAATGGAGTCACGTCTTAACTCCTCCCAATATAACTTTTTAACCTGGAATATCAGAGGGCTGGGGGATCCCCGCAAACGCCGTCACATCCTCTCTTATTTAGAACGTCACAACATTCACTGTGCCATGCTTCAAGAAACACACTTCGCCCCCAACCCATCCCCCACATTTGCAGCTCGGTGGGCAGCCACCAAATGCTTCTCGTCCTACTCGTCCTATGCCCGGGGTACCCTCATATTGGTGAAACGCTCGCTTCCCTACACCCCCATTGGCTCTTATGGGGACCCACAGGGCCGTTATAGTATTCTCTGGGGTAGACTCGCCGCGCAATCCATTACGCTTGTCTCCTGCTATGGGCCCAACACTGACGACCCAGAATTCTTCCGCATACTCTGGGGCAAGATAATGGATATAGGCTCTACACACCTGATATGGGGAGGAGACTTCAATGTGACCATAAACCCAGTTTTAGACAGATCACATCCACAAACTCGCCACTACTCCAACGTGCAGGAGACCCTCCAAAGTATTATGGCGGAACATAGTCTCACGGACGCCTGGAGGACCCTTCATCCACAAACCCGAGAAGGGACCTGCTATTCCACTGCTCACTTCTCCTGGTCCCGCATTGATGGCTGGCTTATAGATAAAGGGTTAACAACCTGGTTAACACATGCATCTCACCTCCCCCGTACATACTCGGATCATTCACCCGTCCTTCTTTCTCTTACGCCACCTCACGAAGACCCACCCTACATATCCTGGCAACTCAACCCACAATCATTATTGGATCCGGTATTTAAAGATGAGCTTGAGCATGAAATCTCAGAATTTTTCCCCTGGAATGATAGTTCGGTTCCACAATATTCTACAGTATGGGAGGCCTTTAAGGTCACCATGCGAGGTATTTGCATAGCTAAAAGTGGCGGAGTCTTAAAGGACATTCGAAATACGCTACAGAAACTAGAGAAAAGGATTAAGCAGGCGGAAGGGACTCTCCGAAACTCACCCGCGCCTGAGCAGAAAGCACATTTACATGATCTCCTTACTGAATACCAAGAAATGGCAGAGAGGGAGTGTAAATTTTGAGGGAAATACCACCAGGCCCGCTGCTACGGTGAGGGCGAAAGACCAGGAAAGGCACTTGCCTCAGTGATCCGCCCCCCCGATTTGCCAATACAATCTTAGAGATAGAAGATGAAGAAGGTCAGATCCACAGAAACACTTCTGAAATAGTAGACACCTTTCAGAGGTTTTACAAAAAACTGTATACAACACATAGAAAGCAACCTGAGGATTTCACCTCATTCTTTGAGGACACAGCTATCGCATGGCTGGGGGATGGCCAGAGGGAGTCCTTTCTAGCCCATTACGAAGATGAAGAAATAATTTCCGCAATTATGCAATTACAGTCGGGCAAAGCCCCAGGGCCCGATGGCCTCCCGGCCGAATTCTATAAAATATTCAGGCATCTCCTTATCCCTGCCCTGCGTCACGTGCTCGAGGAAGCACGAGAGACGGGCATCTTGCCTCCATCAATGCGTGAAGCGCTCATCATCTCCCTGCCCAAACCGGGGAAATTAGCGACGCTAGTGGATTCATATAGGCCTCTGTCCCTTATCAACGTGGACGCCAAGATCTTAGCTAAGTTATCGCCAATCGCATCAGCCCCCTCATGCCTATTCTGGTCCTCCCCGATCAGTCAGGTTTTGGGCCAACCAGAGGCACTTCTCACAATCTGCGTACCCTCTTTGCGATTTTACAAGTCATAGAACCTGACACTAACGCCGCTGCCATCTATTTAGACGCCACTAAGGCGTTTGACTCCCTGGAATGGGACTATTTAGCCTTTGTCTTGCGACGCATGGGGTTCCCTCTCCCATTCCTGGCCTGGATTAACCTGCTCTACACTGGCCTGCAAGCCACGGTGATGATCAACGGAAAGCGCTCGGCCTCTTTTGCTATAGCCAGGGGAACCAGGCAGGGATGCCCCTTGTCCCCCCTTTTATTCGCCCTGGCTATGGAACCCTTGGCCGCCAAGATACGCCAACACTTCCACAGACATGCCCTCATCTACCCTGAAAGGCAAATTTTAATCTCATTATATGCAGATGACCTTACCCTTTATCTGCAGCACCCGGAGGAGAGCCTGAATCCCATCCTCCGACTGTTCCTCCTTTTTGGGCATCTTTCCGGAGTAAATATTAATTGGGGAAAATCCCAAATTTACCCCCTCACTGACTCCACTCCCACTGACACACTCACCTATTTAGGGATAGTCATATCCCGCAATCGCGAAGAACTAATGAGGGCTAACTACGGTAGTGCACTGAGCTCTTTGGTGTACAAAATCACACGCTGGATTGCACTGCCACTGTCCATGGCGGGTAGAGCTGCCCTCATAAAAATGGTCATATTGCCCAAACTATTATATTTGTTTGTAAATATTCCCTATACCCCTAGCCGCCACTTCTTTTCGACCATCAAAAGCCAACTCATTCGGCTTGTATGGGGAGGTAAGCAGGCTAGGCTACGCTGGGACATCCTTACACGTCCCTTCAATGAGGGAGGACTGGAGATACCAGACCTGGAACTGTACTTTAGCTGTGCCCAAGCCCACTTTGCCTCCTATTGGATACACCCCCCCTATATGCCACACCTGGCCATTGAAGATGGATATATGCACCCTATTCCTAGCACTGCGTACTTAAGCACCCCTGCAGTTACGCGGAGTCACACCTCCACCACCGTCCAATGCACCACCAGCACATGGCGTGATCTAGCGAATCTCACACACACCCCCTTACTATATTCCCCCCTTCTTCCCCTCGCAGGCAGACAAGATATCCCGGTGGCACAGGAGGGGGGATGCCGCAGATTACTACGCAAACTGTCAATCCAAACCTGGGGACAGCTATACGAAAAGAGTAAATTTCGCACGTGCGACAAATTCTTTGGCCCTACAACCCCCTCTCCCCTTGAACGATTCTACTACATTAGACTGCGACAGGCTGTGAAAGCCCTCACTCCTTGTTTTCCTCAGGAACCCCCTATCATGTCCCCCCTGCACGCCCTCCTGCAACAAGTCACCCCTTCCCATGTTATCTCACTATTATATCATACAGTACAGGAAAATAGAGAATATGACCCCCCGTTGACAAAGATCAGATGGGAAATAGAACTGGGCCATCCCCTGACTGATGATCAATGGTCCTTCTGCTGTAGGCAAACCGGGGAAATCTCTGCTAACAGCAAATTCCGACTCCTCCATTACAAATTCGTCCATCGTCTCTATTACACACCGGCACGCTTACACCGCTTGCGACTTCGTGACAATGACATATGTGACCGATGCGGCAGTGAAGGAGCCGATTTCCAACACATAGCTTGGGACTGCCCACCAGTCCGTCGATTCTGGACGGAGGTAATGACAGCACTAGACCTCATGACTGGCACACACATTCCGGTAGATCCTCTGACTGCACTCCTGGGATACACTGCACCTCTAGCTGCCCAAATCCGTAAATACACATCCCTTGCACTCCTCCTCGCTAAGAGAAAGATCGCTTGCAGATGGGGTAGAGGGAGAGCACCGAAATTTAAAGATTGGCTCCAAGATCTTATTTATTGTCAAGAACTACACACGTACGCAGAACTTCTGCCTCCCTCCTCCCGTCCCCGGGATATCTGGGCACCTCTGCAGACATACTTATTGGAACGCGCAGCTGGCACGCCTTCACCGCCCCCCCCACTACCCCACAGACATGAGACGCAATGATGAGAAATGATCCCCCACCCAAGGTGACACACACTCTGCATAGCGAATTCGGGGTTATCTGGACACACTACTCCATCGTTCCATGCATAGACTACGCCATACCACACAAGCTATATCTATAGAGCACATGACACAAGAGTGGAAAAGTTGTTGTTTGAAGGTTGTTACTCTACATCACGTGCCTACAATAAAATCCCTGATCCTTCAATGCTCCTATATCACCTGACGCGGCCGGCCCGATGTGGTTGTAGGTGGCATGCTGTGTTATCCCGCTCCCATCTGTAGTAAATCTTCGAGCATTGCCTTGCTGTGCCGGCCCTTTCAGGGATGTAGGCATTCTGCTGTGGATGACATCTCACTGTTCAAATAAAGGTTTTCAAAACAAAAACAAAAAAAAACTATTGTGGAGGAAGAGGAACAATTATGCCTTTACAGAAGCGTCTTACAAAACACAAACAGCACCCCAACTTGCCAACATCCCGAATTGCAAAACACAGACGACGCACAACGGAAAGAAGCTGGTGGCTCAAGATCTACCATTGGAAACTCGGGCTTCTGTAATGAAGACGTTAAAAGAATAATCCTGAAGGGTCGTGGAAATGGGGCCCCTGGCCCAAATGGCATCCCTCCAATAATCTTTAAATCAGCCCCAGACTTCTGGAGTGGTAGACTAAAAAACCTGTATGAGGAAGTGGAGAGAGAGAGGCAAATTCTGACAAGCTGGCAAGGATCAGTAATTACTCCAATTTTTAAAGGAGGCGATCGAACCTCCCCGTCCAATTACAGGTTGATAGCGCTTTTGGACGTAGATGCAAAGTACTATGCCTCTCTACTATTGGAAGATCTGATCATTTGGTCTGATAAAACAAAGCGGATACCACTCAACCAAACGGGGTTCAGAAAAGGGTGTGGCACTATAACAAACATCCTATCGCTCTAGTTGCTTGCCGACAAATATATACGACGGAAACAGCAGCTATACCTCAGTTTTATTGACCTAAAGGCGGCTTTTGATAGCATGGACCGTCATCTTTTATGGGGCAAACTGCGTGCATGGAACATCCCTGAAAAAATACTCAGAGGAATTTTGCTGCTATATTCCAACACATGGATGAGAGTTAAATTGGGAGATGGTGCAAGGCTGTCAAGAACAGTTATAACCACCAAAGGACTGAAACAAGGCTGTGTCCTGGCCCCGCATCTTTTTAACCTCTTCATGGCTGACCTGGCCCCAAAACTCAATAGGATCATATCTCATCCACCCAAACTAGGAACTTTATCACTATCTCACTTATCATATGCAGATGATGTTGTGTTGATGAGCCTAACTAAGATCGGCTTATGAAGAGCACTTACAGGAATGCTGGAATATATTGCCGACAATAAACTAGAGATAAACATTGCAAAAAGCAAAACAATGCTGATTAGTAGACATCAGAAGGCAAAACAGCAATTCCAATTAGAGGGCAAAAAACTAGAAGCAGTATCTAAATATAAGTATTTGGGCTTCTATATTGACAACAGGCACAATCATCGGGACCAAAAAGCATATATGACACAGAGGACAAACGCCTTTTCATTTGCCTTCAGGTCTTTAGCGAAAAAACTGAAGGGGCCATCATTTAAACCCCTATTAGCAGTAATAAAAGCCAAGATGTTACCAACATTAACATATGTCAGTACGGCACTACACGGGAAAGACGCTGACCTCCTAAACAAGTCTCAAGTTTCAATTTATAAACGAGTCTTTCAAATTCATCAGTCCGCCTCCCCAGCACAGGTAAGACTAGAGCTTGGGGTAATTAGTGAAACACTGGGGAGAATGTACGCAACAATTAAGCAATGGTGCACCCTCAAGCAAAATGCGGCAGAATTGGAATTGAACAAGGCTTTGTGGGACGAATTAGAGAAGGATGAAAAACCCCCATATAACCAATATCTAAAAAAAGCACTACTAGAAACCTGTACAGGTGGGCTCTGGGAAACCAATTTGCCCTACTCATCCTTTAAGCAAGCCATAAATAAATCAGCTAAATTTCATTCCTTGTTGGTCAACAAAAACATCCTCAGTAAGAGAAAACACGCCTGGATGGTAATTACTAATTATAAAGCACTTACCCCAGCGCCATACCTAAACATCTCGTTCTACAAAAAGTTGCAACAAATGGCTTTGCGTTTAGGCAATCTGCCGTCTACTGCCGATCAGCCAACATGGGTTCACAAAGGGCCGAAAGATTGTAGACTATGTGGAAGTAGTAAAGAGGATTTTGTCCACCTAGTCTGCATATGCCCCAAATTATCACAAGCGCGAATCTCTTTATTAAAACAAGCCATGAATACCAGAGGTATAAGGACTTGCAGATCTGCAATTATAGCGGCTTTGGACCCAACAGACGTTACACTGAACTGTAAACTAATAAAGTTCCTTTCCGTACATACGCAAGCATTAAAATAATAAAAAAAAATAAAAAAGGAAATGATTGTGGAGCATCGCTCGTTAATACCAAACAAGACTGACCGGCCCTGAGATTGCACTCGCTTCTGGGATACAATGGTGAATAAGGCAAGAACATTTGGAGAAATATTCACTCTTGTAAAGACTTATTAATAATGCACCTGGAAAATATCTGTATTTTATTAAGAGACTAACTAATTGAATTACGACATCTCCATACAAAACTGAGTGTTAATAATTGTCAAACAAAAGATTCTTTTACGATTTTTTAGGTTTTATAGAAAAAAAACTTTTACTGTAGTTTTATTATAGAAATTGTATTGTAGTGGTTTTAACTAACTGAAACAATAAACAATCTTGAATCTTGACCCTCACATGTTGCATTTGAACAAATACATTCACTGTCAACACCTTGACTGGTGAACCAAGCGCCTTATGACTGCTGTGTACAATGGGGTAGGAATCGGCCAGACAATGTTGAGTGTGGGGATGAGAGGCCTTTGGGTGTTGAATGCGGTATCATGCATCCCTATTGTGTGTGTTTTGTCATGGAAAAATATATTATTATGTGCCATGAAGTAAAGGCAGACTTTCTGGTACTTGTCTCACTCAAAATGAAACCAACATTCCAAGGGGGCCAAAATACACACATCTTCTCCACAGTGGCTTGCATGTCATTTGTAATGAATAGGTAGCTGTACTTGTGCTAACCAGTGTACAGCAGCAACGCAGTTGTAATGGCATGCTAAATGTGGCACTTGCCATGTAAAGTGGCTGATAGTGTCAAGGGATATTCAAATACTTAGATTCACATCTTAGCAAAGGTCATATCCAAGGCCCTGTTTGTATATGTACACCAAAACCAGCAGTTGCGTTGTGTTAGACAATGCTACACAACAGATGACATTTGATAGTAGGTGTAAGACTGTTGAGACTGCACATTAAAGGATAATCATTGATCCATGCTTATGTGTTGATATAGCCATCCAGACTGTGTCTCATCTCCACTTGTAGACTGACATTTGAAGATGACTATTTGCAATGTCAGGAAACACTGATTGCAATAATGTTGAAGGTGAGGGTTGGTCAGTACAGAAGTGTATACTTCCCAAATTTGGAAAGGTGGCAATGTGTGACTGAATTCAGGACATCACAATGATGGTATGTGTAAACTTGGCTCCAAGACCTATCTAATTGGTTAGTAAGATCAAAGGAGAACAAAGTCTACACTTGCTTCATGTAGTTACATGCTTTGTAATGACTTGTACACCAACTACATAAGGGTTTGCCTTCTATTTTTAGTGGACCTGGCTGCCCAAGAATAGCAGGACCATGGGCAGAGTGAGACAACTTCGGGGGCATTAGCGGCCATGTCCTCTTTCCTCCAGTGAAGAGAATGAGGAGGAAGGGTAGTGTGTCCACCCAGACAGAGCATCCAACAACTTCAACAGGCCTGGTGGAGGCTAAAGACACTGTAGGGGGTGCACTGATCTGGACATCTCCAGCCGGGGGGAGGAATGTGACTCTCCCCCTAACAAACAAAAACTTGAAAAAGCTGAGGTGTCTCTAGAGCAGGCCCTATCACCACCTGGGTCTGCCACCAACCCCTCACAATCTTTTGAGGCCCCCATTCCATCTGGGCCTCCAGCTGCACCCCTGTCGCTAGTCCTCCTCCAAGTGGCTGCAAGATGCACTAAGGGAAAGCTCTGACCCCGACACCCCACACCCCTCATCTGAGACCCAAACCCCTTCCAATAATGTAACTCCTGTAGCTGCATCCCAGCAAGAGATGGTGGCATCTGAGGGGGAGCCAGGTATGTCCTCTCATAGCCTACTGCAGTTCTGTGATGAACTGGGTAGGTTACGAGGGGAACAGGCAAGAGCCATGGCAAGCCTCAATGGCAAAATTACTTCCTTGAATACAGCCATGTTGGATGCCTTAGCCCAGCATTCCTCCCAAACTACCCTCCATGTATCTCCCTCTTCATCTTCCCACACTGTTTCCCCTTGTACCCTTAATACCCCTCAAGTTTCTCAATTCTATGGGGTGTCTGGTCCTGCACCGGCCAGCCAGTAGGAAGCCACAGAGTTTGACGATCTCCACATTGTGGAAAAGGAGGATGACATGAATGACCAGTGACTTGACCATGTTTGGACTTCGGACATTTGTTATCCCCCTGTACATAGAGTGGTTCCCCTGACGCTTCCTGATGTGTTATATTTATTTAACCCAATCCACGCCACGTTCCCTTGCCTATTCTGTATGAAGACCATTATTTGATTTACTTTCTCCCTTTCCAATGGACTGTTATTTAATTGCATTTATTTTTCCTAAATAATATCTAAAGTATTTTTATTTACCATCATCTCTGTGTACAATGGGAGTAGTTTAGTTATGCTTTCCACATGATACCTTGTTACACTAGTAGTCCTACAAATCTACATGTCTTACTCACACACAAATATTGTCACATCTATGGTCTACCACCAGGGATACCAATTGACCAGTATCACATAATATGCAACTCAGGATTGACTTGTGAGGAATATATTTTTATTGAAATATATTGTTGGTAACATTTTACAGTGATTCATCGGGGATCTCGCTGTGAGTAAGTGTGTTTAGTGTGTTGGTGGTGCAGTGCGGGTGTATGTTGTGCATCTGCCTATAAAGGTAAGAAGGGTGCCTGGACAGGGGATGAGTGTGGCTGTATTGGTGAGGGAGGTGCCTGGGTAGGGGATGAGGGTACCTGTACAAGTGTGGGGTACCCCGACAGGGGATGAGGGTGGCTGTACAGGGGGGTAGTTGCTTGGACAGTGAGTATGGCTGCTTATAGAAGGGGGCACCTGGACAGGGTGTGATCATGGCTGTACAGGTGGGGGATGTGACTGTGACTGTGACTGGGCAGTGTGGGGCATGTGCAAGGGGGTGGTACCTGTGAAGTTGGCTCTGCAGGTTTTGGTACAGGTGGCTGGGTGTGATGTGGTGCAGGTAGATGTGTTGGCTTCCCTCTATGCATTGACCAATGAGTTGACTGTGAAGGAAGACTTTGAACAGTTTCAGCATGCCCTCCATCATTGTTATGGCCAAGGCATGGTGTCTTGAACTCACTTCCCTATGGATGGATATGATGTTATTTATCTTCTTTGACATGTCTTGCCAAGATTTATCCATCCTGTCCAAAACCTGGGTCAGTCTGTCTACCATCTGTTGGATCTGGTTGCTGTGCTGTAGTGAGTCTGGCATGCCAGACAGAATAGCCCCTATGGCAAGAATGTCCTGCCTCACATCAGTCTGCTGTTTGAAAAAATCAGCCTCCCACTGGCCGCAACGATCATCTGCCATCCCCCTCCGCATGGGATGGCCTTAGATACGACCATCAGGACTACCAGCGGGGGCTGGTAGGTGGGAGGCTGTGGGCAGGAGATTAGTGCTTGGGGGTTACCTGATCCTCACCAGGGGTGGTAGGTCCCTCAGATGGTAGAGAGAAGGCCTGAGATGCACTGTCATGGCAGGAGTGTGTATGGAAACCAACACGTCTGACCTGGACGTGAGGGGTTGATGGTTGGGTTGGGGTGAATGCTGTAGTTGGTTGGCTAACTGCTGGGAACGGGCAATCCTCGGGGTGGAGTGGAAGGCATTATGCTGGCCCGAGCAGGTGTGGGCTTAGAGTTTTTGCCCAGTGGGACGACAATGACGGGCATGAAATCAGACTCCTCATCCTCTGTCACCAGCATCAGATTTTCTTTATCCTTCTCTACTTCCTCATCCTCCTCTTGTGCATTACTGGAAGCTGACAGGGCTGCCTCGAAGAAGAGTGGGTTCTCTCCTTGGATTGTCTGTCTCTGGCCACTGGTGGATGGTCCTTCTTCCTGAAGCGACTCATTGTCCTCAGCACCTGAAAGACAGAGGTTGCAACAGGATAAGTATTTGCCTTACCATTTCATGTTGTGCAACACTAATGTTGAGTCAAATGATCTTAGCATCAACAGATGTTCCACATGTAACCTGGTTTGTGTACACCTACACATGACAACTCACACCGTAGCATTAAGGTGTTCAATGCAGATGTGCAATAAAAAAGCAAACTCACAAGCTCCAACCACAGCTCTGTTTTGTATTGAGACCCCCAGTGATGTCAGCTGCTGAACCTGGGTTCTCAAGTGTGTAGCGGAAGATGTCGGCCTCGATACAGCAGCTTGAGAAGGAAGTGGCACCATAATTTTAATGTTGAGCAAGGAATATATGTGAACATGCACACTTGACACACACATCACTGAATATGTTGGGAACTTTTCACACACCAACTTCAGATGTTATGCAGAAGTGACTATATCTGCTAATGTCCTTCCACAGGGATTTGGTTACTGTGCATGATTTGGGACTCAATTGTTTACAACACTACATGGCTCACTTAGCTGGAGGACGGATGGTAGTGTGTTTGACTGTTGCTGCCAGGATATCTCTCAAACCTTTGGATGGTGCCATCTGGATCACTGAGGTAGTCTTGTCAGCCTCTGTAATGTTACATACATGTACATAATTAAGTGCAAAGGATGATTTCACATGTACATGTCATAGGTATAGAGTAGTGATTTGCACTTTAATGGTGGGGGGCCACATGTGGCCCTCCTGACCTGTACATGAGGCCCCCTGATCAACAGCAGCACTGGGCAGCTGTTAGCTCAACAAGGCACTGACATCAACCAGATATCACATTTACAGGCAAACGTGGCATTGAAGGTTACTGTTAGTTAAATGAAGGAAGTAACTAGGGTGACCTGCACCGGGTACCTTTTGGATACACCTTAATTTTTAGTTGCATCATGCTTCAAGTATGATGTGGTCTCTTCAAAAAATCTAAAGAAGTGTTCCTCAACATGCTGACCTGTTTCTCCTTCGCACATCAGATCATGCCAGTGCATTGAAGAGGAAAGTTTTGATATGTATAATTATCAACTAACATTTGGATAACAGTCCCCCCTCCCTCCCCTGGGACAACAATGCTTATTGTGGACTGGGAGGTCAAACATTTGTGGTATGCACTCTTTGAGTGGCCTGTGTTCCCATTATACATGAACAACATCAAAGTCTAACACTGGATAAGGATTTGTACAGCACATGTCCTGAAGTCATGTATTTCAATGTTAGCTTATATGTGATTATGGTGAAAGAGGAGGCAAAGTGAAAATCAACATTTGGCTAGGATCACACAATTTAGTCACGTGGAGAAGCTGGGATGATCTTCACCTTTTCTGGCTTCACATTGTGCAGTTCGGCCACCATATGTACCAGCTTAATTTCCTCTACATACACCTTACCAGCCCCAACCCTACTCCCCAACCACAACCCTGCTGACATCAGTGCAGCCCTCATGCACATCAATTACCATACACTTTGGGCCCTGGGATTTTTGTAGAGATTGTCCATGTCATGGACTTTCAACCCAATTGTTGGTACCCCTCTTCATAAGAGACAAAATTAGCAAATAGGTACGTAGTGTACTCACTTACGATACATTTTGAGTCTTCCTTTCATTAGGAAAAATGTTATGAAGTGGTATAGTGTTATGAGCCATATGAAAGCATTTGGAAATGATTAACAACAGTGATATTAGACACACACCACATAAAGCTGACATTGAATCCACTTTTTTGGAGCATGAGCATTAGGTAAAGCCATTCTTAGGTATACTTACCAGGGTCTCGCATTCGCTCAGTGTGTGGTGCCTGATCAGATGTCAACCCGTACATGTAGCAGAGATCGCTGTGGACAGAGTTTTTCTGGCCGTCACAGGGCCTACAATGATATATGTTTTCCAGTTTACATTCTAGTCAACACAAGCGATGCACAACATTTCCTAGTTCAGTTCACAGGTTTGGGACTGCTAATGGATTCTATGTCATATATCTATGGGGTGTCTGATCCCAATGTAGGAGTTTTGGACCCTTTCCTGGCCATATATATATTTTTTTAAATCATTTTATTAAACCAGCTCCTTAGACATCACACGGCTGAATGTACGTACATGTATACAACCTGGTCAAAATTGATGACAGTGATACATCATGAAGGGATCGTACAACTACAGCCACCTTGAGAGCGGTCATAGTGTTGGCTTTTCCAATTTTACCCTATGTGGGAAATGGATTGTAACAGACTTTCTTTCTATCATTATGAGGTGAGTGTAACAGTGTGTAACTTCGCCATGGAGACCATATTTTTTCCCACTTCTGTAGGCATCCCCTACTTTTATACACTACTTCCCCCGCTCATTGGCACCAGTCTAGGTCGACCTCCCATTCTGCCACTGACAGGGGAAGGCGCACCCCCCAGTGTCTCGCAATTTTCCGCTTTGCAACCCCAGCCGCAAGTGCCAGTCAGAGTCTATTGTGTGGAGGCCAGTCCCCCTCACCCTTAACCATCAAAAGGAGCCATCTGGCATCCACCTCTGTCCCCAGCACTATTGACATCAATGCCTTTACCCCTCGCCAAAACTAATTGATCACTGGGAATTCCCATAAGATGTGAAAAAAGGAACCCTCCTGTTGGCAGCCTCTCACACATTGTGCCGTTTGTGTCTTCCCCCATTTATGTAACAGTGTGTGGGGGTAATAAGAGCGGTGTAGTATCTTAAGCTGTACCAACCTAAATCATGTGCAGATTGTTATTTCTCTGGGGCTCTGTAGAGCCTCTGTCCAGTCTTCGTCATCCATGTTGCCTAGATCATCCATCCAGACTCTTCGAAGGGAGCCTAGGGGGTCTGGTGCATTGTTCATGATTTTCCGGTACATTGTTGACGTTCCCTTGTCGGGGATAGGGTCTACTAGTAGCCTGTTTTCTAGAGGGAATGATCTGGGAGGACCGTGCCTCGTTGTATGTGTCTTTGTAGGGCATGTATGACTCTCATGTAGGGAAATCTTTGGGAGAGTGTTAAGTCAAATTCTTGTTGCAGGTCGTGGAAGGGGAGGGGCACTCCATCCCTCCACACATCCCCTAGATGGTCAATGCCTATAGACTGCCATCCCTTAAACCCCTCTAGATTGGCCACCTCCCTCAGTCAATCTCCGAACCTTAGGGGCTTCATGCCTGTCAACTGCTCTTGCCATCCCAGGTACATATTTGCCTCGATCCAACATTTGACCACTGCTGTAGTGTGTGTTGGCCAGTCTGGATGTGTCCTACGGGCATATAGGAAAGGCTCATAGTTCCTGTGCGGCATTGCATCTCTGTCTATTCTATAGGCTGGTTCCTCCTTGTCTGCGTAAACCCAGTCGTTTATTACCAGCAGTTGTGAGGCCCAGTAGTAGACTTTAATGTCAGGGAGAGCCAAGCCACCCTCGTAAACCTCTCTTTGCAATTTATGTAGGGCAATCCTAAGTGTGCCTCCTTGCCATAATAGCATGCAAAGCACTTAGGCTACTAGCATAAAGTAAGTTGGGGGGACTGGGTATGGAGTATTTTGCAGCATGTATAAAAGGCGTGGCAGGGTCATCATTTTATATAGAACTGCTCTGCCCATTAGAGACAGCGGTATGGTGCGCCAATATGTTATGTCCGTGTGGAACCTGCTCAACTGGGGGAAAAGGTTCCTCTGTAGGAACATTTGTTGTTTATGGGTTACATGAATGCCCAGGTATTTAAAGCCTTCTGTAATTAATGGGGGCGGCACATTTCGCCAGGAGCGTCGGGGAGGGGGGGCCCGACAAGGGGAACACCACCGACTCGGTCCAGTTTATGGTGTAGCCCGAGTAGCTCCCAAAAGGTTTGAAGACGTGAAGGATCCTTGCTATGGAGAAGTAAGGCCTCGAAAGATATAGAATTATGTCGTTGGCGTATCGGGAGATACATTCTTCCATTCCCCCTTTCGCTGTGATGCCCCAAATCAGTGGGTCTGTTCTGATCCAGTGTGCCAGGGGCTCCAGCGCCAGAGCAAACAGAAGCGGCGACAAGCGGCAGCCTTTCTGGTACCCCTGTGCAGCGTAAAACTTCTGGATAACGCTCCATTGACTCTCACTCTGACCAGTGGACTCTGATAGAGTAGCCTTACCCAACCGAAGAATTTTGGGCCAAAGCCCAGTCTGGATAGCACGGCGAACAAATAAGGCCACTCTATACTGTCAAAGGCCATTGAGGCATCTAATGCCATTAGCGCCGTCTGTTGGGGCGAGAGGGCCTTCGTCAGGTGGAGGACACCATACAGCCTTTGTAGGTTATGGCGGGTACTCCTATGTGGCATAAAGCCAGACTGATCTACATGAATGATGGTGGCTATGACTGTCACCAATCTGTTTGCTAGGGCCTTCGCCAGCACCTTTGCTTCCATGTTTAGCAGGGAGATCGGCCTATATGAGCTGCAAATATCTGGAGGTTTGCCTGTCTTGTGTATTGCCACTATTGTGGCTGTGCATTGGTGTACGGCAATGATCCTCCTTCCCTAGCCTCCTTGAACATTCTGAGCAATGGTTGTGCAGTTCTAGTAGTTAAGCCTTTGAAGAGCTCGACGGGGAGTCCGTTCGCGCCCACCGCTTTCCCTGACTTTAGTGACCCCAGGGCACTGGACAGTTCCTCTTCTGTGAAATCGGCTTCTAAGGCCTCTCTTGCATCAGTAGGTAGTGCCTTGAGCGATAGGTCTACCAGCAATTCCTCGCAGTCCCCATCGGAACGTGTGCTAATTGGGGAGTATAAGCATTCATAGTAAGAGGCAAAGGCCTCTGCTATTTCTACACTGGTGTTTGAAGTACTCCAGTTTTGTCCCTGACATTGACCACCCATGACCTTTCTTTATCTCTTTTATCTAACCAGGCCAGCAGCCTGGAGGCCTTATCTCCTATGTCGTATCGTCGGTGCTGCGTTGCCAGAGTGTACGCTCGTGCTTCGTTGTCTGCTAAGGCTCGCAGTTCTTGCTGGCGTAGATTTAGTCTATGGCGCAGCTCTGCACCCCCGCTGGCTATCGCATCCCGCTCCAGTACCTGGATCTCCTGCTCAAGAGTCTGAAGTTTTGATGGGTCTTCCTTTTTACTTCCCCCTTATCAGCGCCTGGGCTTGTCCCCTTAACACAGTTTTAAAGGCCTCCCAGAGAGTCTGGTGTGATCAGTAGTGGCCGGTGGTGGGAGTGCTGCCGGGCGGTGACGCGGGGCGGGGGAGGGGCCAGGTGGGGGGTAGTAAACTATGGATTTCGGCCACACTGAGGTAAGTAAACAAAAAAATAAATAAAACGAATTTCGTTGCGCGCGCTGCATCGCATTTGGCGATGCAGCACGCGCAACGAAATTCGTTTTATTTATTTTTTTGTTTACTTACCTCAGTGCGGCCGAAATCCGTAGTTTACTACCTCCCACCCTGCCCCTCCCACGCCCTGCATCACCGCCCGGCAGCACTCCCACCACGGGCCGCTACTGGGTGTGATGCGACCGATCCTTCGTTTTCTTTAAAGTATAGGCCGGCCCACTCGTGGAGTTTGTCTCTCAAGTCTGGATCTCTTAGGTACCAGGGGTCTATCATAGAGAATGCTGCTCTGCAGATGTTTGGTCCCTTAAGGATAATGCTCACTGGGGAGTGGTCTGAGATGCCTCTTGCCATGTGTGTTGGCCGTGCAAAACTTCCAACTCGGTCGTGTGTCGTGAATGGGTAGTATCTCCTTAAAAATGAGCCATGTCTTGCCGAATAGTATGTGTATTGCTTTTTGTGGGGGTTGTGTGACCTCCATAGGTCTGCTAAGCCCATGGCTGTCAGGCAACCTGGTAGAGCCTGTTCCCTCATCTGTCCCACCGCTGCAGTTGATCGGTCTAAGTCACGATTTATCACTGCATTGGCGTCTCCCCCAACTAGAAGGGTACCCGTGGGGAGGCCCACCAGCATAGCGCTAATTTTTGGAAGAATAATTGCATGCAGTTTCGGCGGTATATAAAATGAGCAGAGGGCGAGAGGGTGCCCCTCCCACCTGCCCGCTATGGCTACGCATCATCCTGCATCATCGTGCCAGGTTCTATCTACTGTGAAGGGCAGTGAATTTCGTAGCAAAATGCCCACACCACGGGCATCTGTTGACTACCCTGAGTGGGCCACCAATTTGTATCCAAAGCGGTCTAGAGCCTTGTAGTAATTCCCTTTTAAGTGTGCCTCCTGCATCATTACCACGTCCAGGGAGTGTCATTTAATATGTTGCAGTCCAAGTGTCCGTTTAATTTTATTCCCCAGACGATTTACATTCCAAGTCCATACTCGTATATTAGTAGTTCCCCCTTGCATCTTGGAAGATGCAATATTCGTGGCTGTGATTCGTCTCCCTCCCATGTTTGGCCTAATGAACACATGCATTGTGTTTCGACTGTATCTGTCCTGAGCAACATAGATAAACTTAACAACAAAATTAGCTTCCCCAACTTCCCCCTCCCTGCATCCCTGCTAAGTGAATTATAAACCCCCAACATTCAGAGTGCCTGTCGCCCAAACTGTGCTATCATAACAACTATAGAGGGGCGGTGAGCATGGCGCCAGCGTCAATGAGAATGTTACTTAAGGGGGATAAGACAATTCCCCTATGTCTCTGGAAGAGAGCACAGATTGACAGTTGCCACAGCAATATGAGAGTTTCTGGGGCAAAGTCTCAAGTCTTTGGTTCGATTCTAATCTACCACGATCAGAGAATCATCCTCAAATATCCAGCCTCACATCCCTCCGCCCGCACCATCCCACTCCCATAAGAAAGAGTCACATCAGTCTTTGCCATCGCCCAATGAGAATCACTTATCTGGTTCCTGTAGCTTGTCGGAACAGCCGGGCTGGGAGCCAGAGTCCCGCCTCTTCAGATCTTGTTCTATCGTGGAAGCTGCCCTTTCTCTGCCTTCCTTCCGCCTGACCATCCTCCAGCCCTCCAATCAGTGCCATGCTTCTTCGTGCGTCATGAAGAAATACGATTTTCCCTCAGCCAACACCTTAAGTTTGGCCGGTAACAGCATCATGTATTTCAGATTCTTTGTTCTGAGGTTCTTTTCACTGCTTCAAAGGATCGCCTTTTGCGTTGGACCTGGAGTGTAAAGTCCAGGAAAAAACAGATGGTGGCATTTTCGTAGTTGAGGTCACCATGCGTGCATGCCGCCTGCAGGATGGAGTCTATATCTCTGAAGTTTAGTATGCGAGCTATAATTGTGAGGGGTGAGCCCCCGGGCGCGGGCATGGTCCCAATGCATGATGCACTCGTTCCACTGAAAAAAGGGGGGACAAACACTTAGGTTTGAGCGTGTTAAGAATCAGATCTTCAAGGAAGAGGTCCACTGATTGCCCTTCCATTCCCTCTGGGACACCCACCACCCGGATGTTGTTGCAGCGGGCTCTGCCCTCTTGGTCTTCTAGCCAGGCCATCATTTCTGTTTGCCGTTTCATCAATACTGTTACTTGCTCATCCAGGCACTTCGTTTTGGACTGCAGGCCCCCAGTGCTCACTTCGGCTGTTGATATTTTATCCACTAGTTTCCAAAAATCCGCCCAGGGCAGGTTTACCTCCTCCATCACAGAGTCAAGCTTAGGTTCCAGGGTGCCTCGAAGGTCCCTGATTGCTTTCATAATGTCTTTTAGGGAGGGGTCCGGGGTTTGATCATCTTCTTTGGCTTGTGTCGTGGTTCCAGTTGCACCACCCTCACAGCCCACACTAAATATGGGGCAGATTTACAATGAAAGTGACTCAGTGCGTGCTGCAAGCCATTTGGCTGCGCCGCACTGAGTCACTTTCAAAGCACAGGGATGCGACATACTTACAACAAGATGTCGCATCTCTGTGCTTCCCCCTGCGCTGGCGCACAAACTGCTGCCATGCGCCGTCGCAGGCACCCTTGCACCATGGTGCAAGGATGCCTGCGTCATGGGGAGATTGTTTTTGTTCAGGAAGGGTTCCCTTCCTGCACAAAAACAATCTGAAATGCCGTTTTTCAACTTCTATGTGTGCTGCATTAGCACACATAGAAGTTGAAAAACTGCATTGTTTCAATGATTGTTTATGTGCAGGAAGGGAACTCTTCCTGAACAAAAACAATCATTAGAGGTGATTTCCTCTTTCTATGTATGCTGCAGAATGCAGCACACATAGAAACAGGAAAAAAAACATTTACATTCTCCTTGTTGCGCCTCCCTACGCATCCCCTGGGGAGGCGTAGCATTCACACGTATTTTCAGATTTACAATTCCTCGTAAATCTGGAAAATTATCTAGTTCCATAGGTGTTGCGTGGGAACACCCACAGCAACACCCATGGAACGCCCCTTTCACGCAAAGTGCTGCGTGTAAAGGGGCCACATTTACAAGGACAGGAAAAGTCACGCAGGGTGGTGATCCAGCAATCAACGCCCCCACCCCTCGGCCCTCATGTTGAAGTCCCTGCTGACCCTACTGGGATGATTTTGTCGCATTGTACAACTTTGTTTACCCGCTCGGCTTATAATGGCACGGCTGCGGCTGGAGGGGGAGGGGCACTCGAGCCCAACCTGCAGCGTCCCCTGAGATCTACAGCGGACGCGCTTCAGAGGCGGTGAGTGGGAAAGTGGAAAATAGCCTCCAGCGATCCTAATGGGAGTTTTGAGGACCTGATGGCGCCTAAATGAACGCCCTAAAAATACTTGGCTAGTACTTGTAAGCGGGATTCCCCGAGCCTGACCCAAAATGGCGCCTGCCAAGGTAATCCCACCGGAGAAAACGCGAAGAGGGGGAGGGGCGGAAAGACGACGATCTGTACAAGGCACCCGCCTGGAGTCCGCTGAATCCGATGACTCATCTTGATCTCCTAACATCAAACTGCAAGTATTAACAATCCAATAATACTGGTTTGATTTGCTCCGCACCACCTCTGCTGATTGCTCAGTACGCGCCAGATAGCCGACACTCCAATGCGACATACCGAAGCGCTCAAGCAAAATGGTGACCGATAAATAACTCTGGAGCTTCGCTGAAGCGACCGTACGACCACATGCCCAGCTGACCAACATACCCTATACACGCTATGCACGTTATGGACCAGTTAACACCACAGATCACCCTGCCTAACGTGTTATAGCCAACTCACATGCTGCAACCACAGTCGGCAAGAGAAACGGTCTGCACACATCAGTCGGATTTGTTCACATGCATTAAAAGGTCCAATGAGAGTGCTCACTAATGCTCATCAGACAAAAACGATCACTTAGATTCCCTTTTAATTTCTAGAGGGCTCTAAACCATTGTTCTTGTACAATAGCCCCTTGCAGCTTGAATGATCGCCTCACAGCCTGCCTGACAACCTGCCTGTTCTTAAGCTGGTGACTAACAGCAGCTCTGAATCACGCCAGACGATCCTCAGCGTCCCAGGTGTTGCCTCCTTCACTCGAATCAAGAGAACTTTTATGACCTCAACATCCTACATCCAAGGAACTCGACTCCAGTGTCATTAGCGGTAGAGGCGGGCGCCGTTTTCCCTTGAACACCGGGACTGGCGCGGCTGATGGAACTATGATGATGCCCTCTGGCGGAAACCTTATATGTTATACTGACCGCGGTGCCCGAGCAACATGGCCGATGCCCGGTGGAGCTGTTTTAGGCAGCTAAAGAGGAGACTGACTTTGGTTTCATCCCCTTAGCCGTCACCTACCCAGCCGGACATTGGACATTGTTTTTCCTCGTCTCTCCGCTGTGTATCCTTCCCTCTCCTGCCTCCTCCCTCCGCGAGTGTGGCTGACTCCCTTTTCCAGCCCTATCTGAACTTTTTTTTTTTTTCCTACACCCCTGTCTCGAACCCTCTCCCCGCACCCTCCCTCATGCTCCAGGTAACTCGTATATGTTTGTTATTTTATCCTATGGTAACTGATGTAACTGTGTGCAACTTGTTCTTATGTAAAGCGCTCTGATACCTCCGGGTCTAGCCAGCGCTATATAAAACTCTTCAAATAAATAAATAAATATGGAGCAGTAAAATGCGCCACCGGTACCTCACAAAAAGTGACGTACCGGTTGCACAAGGGGCTTGTAAATCTGCCCCCATGTATTTATCTATTTGGTTGGCCTGGCTTAGGCCCATGCCCATAGTGAGGACCATTGTTACTGGCTTTCTGCGGCCCTGAGCAGCCTTGTGCTATGTTCGAGCAAAGGTAGCCGTTATCTCCCATGTGTCTCTTCAAGCCTTTACTGCACACTGGCCCACGCCGCTATTATTTCGTTTGTGCTGGTGTCCGCTGGGGTCAGTCAGCTTCCTCAGCCCTCAGAGGGAACGTGTCGCCGTCCCTCCACCAACCTGGTTCTGCATGTCCAAGTGGGCCCTGATGGATTCCCACGTGAGGTGGGAGGCAGAAGAAAGGGCCTCTCCCCTCCGATGTCTGGCAGTTTTCTTCTCTGCCTGCCCGTTGCACTCGGCACAGCAGCGGTATACTGGCTTTGGGGCCCACTGTATTACAGGAGGAAAGTGGGGTGGGGAGGGGGGGAGACGGATGCGGGGGCCTCCGATCGCAGCTTCCACGGTTTATGGTCCACCAGTATTTCTTATGTCGGGCTGTAGTCTGCTGGGCTCCAGTATTGCGAGAGATCAGTATTGTGCACTGGTAGGCCCCACCCCAGGCCTCGCCACAGGTTGCCCTCTGGAGTTTCCCCCTCTGGGCACGTCACAAGCTGCCCCCCCGGCTGGGGTATAGAACAAAGCCTCCCACCTGGTTACCTCTCATGTAGGGCTTGCTATTGTACCTTTTTAGTGCTTGCCAGGCCCTTTTCTGCGTGCATGTTTTGCGTGGGCCTCTGATCGGCCTCCTGAGCCCCAGGCTCGATTGATTGCTTCTCCACCGACGCTATTGTGGCTTCTTCAGGCCTCATTGTCAGGGGCGGCGGTCAGCCAGCGCCATCTGTTTGCATGTCGGGTGCCCTCTTTCTTATACGCTGTGTGGGTGGGAACCTCTCAGCGACGCCGCTCGAGTGCCCGGCCTGCACCTAACGGGCAGCCGGCGCATGCTGGTGATCCAGGCTCTGCTTCAATTTTCCGCTTTCCTCGGGTCTTTAATGCGGCTAAGGTCTATTCGGGCCATCATTACACACTCCGCTCTCTTCTCCCCCTCTGCAACACTTCAGTGCTCTCTTCTTTGCCAGATGATGATGGATTTTTTGGGGTTAGATGCTGTCGACTAGCGCAGCATGCTCAATGTGTGGCCATCTTCGCCGGCCGCGGGCCATGCCCTCTCCTGCCCATATTTATGTACCATGTTATGGTGGTAGTAGAGGTTGATGTGCCCCATGACGTTGCCTTCCTGTGGGTGTAGAGACCTCTGCTCCAGTGTGTGACTGTACTCTGCCTGAATGGGGCAATAAAAGGGAAAAGTCACCAGATGTAACTAAGAAATGTTGAATTTGTGCAACTTGTCAGCTATTTACTCAATGCCCTCTACATGCCCACAGTAATAATAAGAGAATGAGGCACATTATCTATTGCCATTTACCAGTGTTAGATAAATACACCAGCAGTGATGGCTCGCTGTTTGGGACTGAGGAATTGGAAGTTGCCATTTCTGTCACAAAGGATTTTGGGACCTGTAGTACAATGGACAAAATAAGACACATGAGGGTCTGACTCAACATGCAATTTGCACATACTTGGATCATAGCCACATTTGTAGTGTATCACAGACATTGATCATTTAGTGTCATAGTTATAATCATCACAGTTTACCTGGCACCACATACAGGTTGACTGTCACAGGCAGTCCATGCAGCAGCTGGGGGTGAATGGTGGAGAGGACATCCCTCTCGATTGGGGTGAGACAGAGACGGGGTCCAGTTTGTCCACCAGGAAGAGCTCTGGCCACCTCTACCCTGCTATACTTCTCCTTCACCCATCTCTTCTCAAGCTGACACTTCTTCTTGGTGTTTGTGACAATATAGACATCCTCCCCCAATGTAGTGACTGCAGTAGCCAAAAGCTACCATAGGGCTGCCTTCTGTGAGGCACTGCTGCTAAAGGGGGGGTAGACCTTTTGTGGTGGCTCACTATTATCATGGTGGTCTCCTCCACACTATAATTCTTCTTCCTCCTCAGTGGTAGCATGGTGGTGGCAAGGCACAGAGAAGGCAGGGAAAAAGCTGGTGTGGCCAAACCAGGGCCTTGAATGTGTGTTGCTTTTATGTGGTTTGTAGTGCTATCATTGCAGGTGGTATTGATAGTTTGCAGGTGTATGTAATTGCACTTACTCAGGGCTGGGTGCAGAATGTCCACCCCCGAATTCAAGGCCGGGATTGGCTCTTGGGCTAAGGAGTTTCCCCTGGAGCTGGATGGGGGGCTGGCCAGTACTGACACAGGTGTGCCAGATGAAAGCAAACTTTCTCTGCCCCGAGTGCAGAGATTTCACCCTGACTGCGGAGATTTCAACACAACTGCGGAGATTCCAGCCTGGGTGAGGAAACTCCACCCGAGTACGAAGATTCTGGCTCAAGTGCGGATGTAAAGATACTACTTGCTTCCATTTCTAACGATAATGGCATTACTCCTAGTCCTACTCCCTCGCCTTCCTTCAGCACAATTGAGGCCCCGCCTCCCACCCAGACCCACCCCCAGCATAAAAACTCTGCCCGCCCCCACCTCCACCTGTACGTAAACAAGCCGAGCTAGCACTCAGATGAACCGGACCGGGAGGGAGGGAGGGTCCTGAAGGAAGGCGAGGAGTAGGACTAGGAGTAATGCCATTATCATTAGAAATGGAAGCATTACCTCCCGTCCCTCCCTCGCCTTCCTTCAGCACAATTGAGGACATAGCAAGCAGAAGAAAACAGAGACGGACAGCTGAGTGCGAGAGAACACCAAAACAGAAACAGTGCCCCAAACACAGCAGATCAACATCCCAGGAACCCAGCGGCCCAGAACAGCAGACAAACGACCCAGACACGCAAACGGACAGCGACAGTCAAACGGAGAGGGAGAAGACCAGGACGCAGGCCAACAGATCCCACAGAGGAGCCCACCCGACAGGACACCACAACCGGCAGGGATCGCAGCAAAGCACGCCGGACATCAAGCAACGCAGCCACCGAAGCCGCCAAACAGCGAGAGGAACACCCCCGAACCCCCACAGGAGGAACCACCCCCAAAAGACAGACAGTCAGCAAGACCGGGGACCAAAACCAACGACCCAACAGAGCAGAGGAAGGCCAAACAACCACCGCAACCGGATCAAAGCAAAACGAGAACCCACAGCCGATCCAACACCCCCAAGCGCAGCGCAGAGGGGATGGCAACCAAAAAACAAGGCCCAAAAGACAAGAGCCGCAACCCGAGACCCCCAAGGGGACCAAAGGGAGGACAGCCAATACCAGCAGCCAAGACCCCGAAGGGAAGGACCAGACAGGGCGAGGGGCACCAGACCCCCGCCAACCCGCAAGAACGCCAGGAGCATCAAGAAGCCAGAGAGCCGCCCACAGCACCCGCAGAGGAGACACCGACAAACCCAGAAGAACCCCACCCGGATGGAATCGCCATGCCAAACATAGGCCAGCCACCACGGGAACAACACCCAGAGCAGAACACCAGACCAAAAAGGACCGCCCATGCCAAGCCCAGGACAGCAGAGAGGAGGACCGACGGGAAGGCAGCCAAGCAACCGCCAAACGGCCAGGAACCCCCAACCCAGCAAAGCCCAGACGCACCACCAGGCAGCAGGTGAAACCCCCACACAGAACCCAGGGGAAGGGCCGGAAACATCAAAGAGAACGGAACCACCGTAAGGACCCACACCCGAACGCAACAGAAGTCGGACAGGAGAGGAGACCAAGGCACCCCAGGCCAACGGGGAGCAACCAACAACCCCCGAGCACAGAGCCACCCGACCAGAACCAGAAAGGCCCCAAGCAGCGGAAAAAGGGGGGGGGAGAAAGGCCCCCAGAAGATCCCGAGGCACAGGAGAGGGAAGGCCAACGACCCCCCCCAAGCCCCGGGACCCCAGCCCAGAGACCAGAACCGGGCCAACAAGGCCCTCCCCGGATCCGCAACAGGACCACCACAGGGAGGCCCCAATGACCCACCAACAGGCAGGCCACACAGGGAAGAAGAGAGAAACGAGGGAAAAAGGAAGGACCCAGTACAACAGATCCGCCAGCCCAGAGGCCACCCGCCGAAGGGAGAGCCAACAGCCCCAGCACCCAGACCGGAGCCAGAGAAACAGGACGCCGGCAAACAAGGAATAAGGACCAGAACCGGGACCCACCCAGAGGGCGGACAGAGGACCACGCCCCCAGAACGCCAGACCAAACCAACACCCCAGGGGCCCAGCAGAGAGCCCCGAAAGAGCACTGGGGCAAGCCCCCAACAACTGCCAGCAGGAGGAACTCCGGGAGACCAGCAGGGACAGCACCCCGAACCCGAACAGACCCCAGCCAATCCTGCACCCGGACAGGCCGGCGGCCAAGCCACCACAAGCGGAGCCGGAGGAGGCAGCAAATAGCCAGCCAGAAAGCGACGGAGGGAGAGCCACCAGGAAAGCTCCCCCCCCTGACAAGGACCTAAAAGGGCAGCGAGGACAAAAGACCCCAGAGACCAACCCAACAGGATCCAGACGGCCAGGCGGAGAAGAAGAAAACGAGTCCCGGGAACCGGAAAACCCCCCAGAAGCCAGGAGCCCCCATCCCTGTAGCCACAGGACCGCCGGAGGAGCCACCCCCGGACAACAAGGCCCGAGCCAGCGAAGGAAGAGAGACCAGACGCAGGCAGGACAAGGGAACATGGCCACGCAAAGGCCGAAAACGAGCCCCAACGAACACCAAGCCCCGAGAGGGGACCAGAGAGACACCCCCAGGCCACCAACAAACCCGATCCCCAGAAGAACCACCAAGGTCCCCCGAACAGACCGAGCAAAAAGACACGCCGGCCGCACACAGCAAGAGGCCGACCAACAGAGAAGGACGAAGGAAAAACCCTCGCATGAAGGAGAGCCACGAGAGGCACCAGGACCTGCGGGAAGACCCAGGGCGAGGGCCGGAGGCCGAAGGGAAGGACGCAAAACCGAAAGGGCGTCACCCACAGCGAACCGCAGAAAAGAAGCGGCAACTGGGAAGCGGAGAGAAGCGTCCCCGAGACCCACGGCACGCCAAAAGAAGTCAGGCAGAACCAGAGGAACGACGGCCGAAAGGGCCAACACCAGGAAGGGAAAGGGCCGAACGCAGGAGCAGACCCACAGGAGAGCCAGGACAGGCCGAAGCCGCCGGACACCCCCAACCCTAGAAACAGAACGGAGAGGGCCCCAGGCCCGGGCTCCATGACAGGAACCCAGCAGACCGACCACAGGGCAAGCCAACAGGACACCCCGTCCAGCAGAGCCACCACGCGGGGACCGTAGACAGGCAGGGGAGGCAACCGAACCCCCGAATCCGGAGGAACCTGCACCAAGACGACCCTCAAAGTACACAGGACCCAGCCACCAGAAACGGGCCGCCGCCACCAAGGAAGAAAAGGCCGCAGACGACCACCCACCGCAGGGAACCATCCAGACAGCAGCGACAGGGACCCAGCCGGGCAGGGTCCCCAGGCGAGGAGGCAGGGAGCCAGGGTGAAAACAGGCCAAAAACCGTACCCACCGGAAAGGCGGAGGAGACGCCCACATCGGGGACAAAGGAGAGGCCCCAGGACAGGGCACCCCAGAAAGGCAGGATGCCCCACACAAGGAAAGGCAAGCAGCAGCCCCAAGGCGGCCAGAAGGACAGAGGACATGCAGCCCACAGTACCGAAAAGACCCAGGCAGCCACCCATCTAGGCACGAACCAGGCCCGACCCCGCCGAACAGCAGAGACCGGACAAGAGCAGGGGGGGGGGACCGGGCGCCACGGCCGGAGGCCCTAACAGCCGCCGCCAAAGCCACGAAACCCCACACCAAGGAGGGCGCAGAAGAAGCCGAGAACAGGCAAGCGCCACAGCACCAGCCAAGCAGAACAGCCGACCCGCCAAGCAGTGCGGTCAGGACAGAGTCCAACAGCCCAAAGGGAGGAAAGGGGCGAACACCCCCAACAAGCAAAGCCGCCGGAGGAAGCAAGGGACCCGCAGCACCGCAGGAAAAAAACCACTGATGCAAAAGAGGGCGTGAAGGAACCTGATACCAATCAGGACCAACACAGCACAGAAGGAACGCACAGGGCTGAGGAAAAGAGATCGCACACAGCAGGCTCCGCAGGCAACAGACAAACAGTCGCCAGCTGGGCGGGCCACAGTGGATAAAGCAGCAAGTACAATCCACAAAAAAAGTGAAAATAGCACGAAATACAGCAAGCACGGGCAACGCACGCCACTCCCACAGCACCAATCCCCACACCGGGACCGAAGGGCAAGCCCAACCAGAAGGGCCGGGAACACCAAGGAAGAATCCCACAGACCCCGCCCAGCAGGGAAGAGGAAAGCCCAGCCGAACAGCACAGGAGCCCAAGCGACCCTCCACACCCCCGGAGCCAAAGGCATCGCCAGAGGCGGGAGAAGGCCCAATACCCCAGGACCCAGACGGAAACCAGCCGCCCACAGGATCCGCCGGACGAGGACGGGATGGACCAGAAGGCAGCGGCCGAGCCCGTAAGTACCGGACAGAGCAGCCTCAATCAAGTCCCGCACCAGCCACAGACATGAGAGGCACCGTACCCCCCGCGGAGCCCATGCGTCCAGGGCACCCCAGGGGGACCGGAGACCAAGCAGCAGAGGAAGAAGACACCAGAATGCCCCCAACAACCTCAAGCGACCCAGGGCAGCAAGCGGAAAAATAGCCCCCAGCAGCCCCAAGACAAGGAAGACAGACGACCTCGCCCGTCAAGAGAAAACAGCAAGTCACAGTACATGGCACTCCAAAAGGAAAAAGGAACAAACACCGGGTCAAAAACCCGGCCTACCAGGTCTCCGTGATGTGTGCAGTCCGGGAGCAGAGGCAGCCAAGCAGGCCCGACCCGGAAACACAGCCACAGGAGGACCGTCGAACACCGTTGCGGCCTCCCGAGCAACCGCTCCGCCCCCATACCACGAGGGAGATGAGGAGAGGAGGCACCGCCAGGAGAACGCTGCAGAGGGCACCGCCGTCGCAGAGAACCAGACCGAAGACTCCCCGGCACCGCCACAGGGAGGAGCTGAAAGGGTAAGTCTCACTAGGGAGACAGAAAAAAAAAGGTGGAGGTGGGGGCGGGCAGAGTTTTTATGCTGGGGGTGGGTCTGGGTGGGAGGCGGGGCCTCAATTGTGCTGAAGGAAGGCGAGGGAGGGACGGGAGGTAATGCCCTTTGTGAATACCGAAAGACGTAAACTTAAACTTCCAGTCTAAGTTTACCTTTGTGAATACCGAAAGTCATAAATTTAGACTTTTGGTCTACTTTTATCTTTTGAATCGAGCCCACTATCTCCAGTCCCATTTATCTGATTTTGGTAAGTTATTTCTTTTTGCTCATTAATATTTTCTTCATTTTTGTATTGGTTTGGGAAATTTATTTTTCATTTTGCTTGAACCTTTGTGAGGCAAATTGTCAGCTGCTTGTGTTTTAGCAGCCAGGATTTAAGCAGAGATTTGGTTATTATTGTAGTGTGACTAATTCGATTCCATTTATCTACTTGATAGGAATACCCCTCTCCCAAATTATTAAGACACTTTCTGACATCCAGGTAATGTGTCTGAGAATAATATTGAATAAAGCTAAAACATGACTATAAATTAAAACATAAAATCAAAACATAATGAAACTGTCAATCTATTGCAAACATGACAGTAATTAGTAGGGGTATGTGAAATCCTATAATTTGCTTCTGCATAACTACAAGAAATGTCAGCAAAGTTAAGCAATAATACATGTAATTACGCACAAAACAAATCTGTCATTTTGAGCCATATTTTACTGCAAAATGCCTGTGTCAATTTTGGTGTAAGGACACATTTAAACAAAAGCACCAGGAACAGCCTCACGTGTTCTGTTGTTCCTGTGTGTTCATGATAAATTTTTACCACAAATGGCGTGTAATTATGCGAAGCGGCTCAGCCATCATAACGCAAAATTCCTGAAATTACACGAACTATGCTAGCATAATGTTTATTTTGCCCAGACCTAGGGGCATATTTACAAGCCCCTTGCGCCACTTTTGCGCCGCCGTTGCGTCACGCATGTGACGCAGCGGAGACGCAAACCATGCGCCGCGTTGCGCTATATTTACAACGTGACGCATCTAGGGAGATGCGTCACGTAGTAAACCCCTGCGCCACATGAAACCTGCGTCAGGTTTCATGTGGGCGTACCGGCGCTGGGGGGGCATTCCGGCGCAGGAACGCCTCGGAAAAGTGACGTAGTGAAATCTACAAGATTTCACGCAGTCACTTTTCCGACGCTGGTGCGTCAAATCCTTACGCCTGCTTCAAGCAGGCGTAAGGATTGACGCACCATGTTAGGGATAGGGAAGGTTGGAACAGTGCTGGAGTTGCGTTGCGCTTGCGACACAACTTGAGCACTGCGCCAACCTTCCACCGGCAGATGCGTCACGCATCTGCTTATCCTTGCGCCACGATGCGCCGCATTGTAAATGCGGCGCATCGGACGTGGCGCAAGGGTAAACTTGCGTGACGCATTTTCCTGGCGCATCCCTGCTGATATGCAGGGATGCGCCAGGGAACGTAAATATGCCCCTTTGTCTTCTACATTGCCAGCTACTACATTAAAAAAGTAAGTATATATTCAATATTTCTCCGACGCTTCTCTAGACTAACCACGCGATGCAGTGCTTAGATCAATGTTGTGATTGAAATATTTTAGTTATGCAATATATTGTATGTGACATAAAGACTTTGTAGCCATAATCGGGGAGTATTGAGAAAGTGGAAGCACTTGTGTGTGTGTGTGGGGGGGGTGAGTCTCAAAGATACTCAATCTGGCAACTCATAGTGATCTGTTAACACTGACTTTCAACAGCGCCTTTTTTTTTTTAAAGCATTGAGCTTTCTAACTTGTTTATTTTGTTGTTAACAGGAATAAGAACATGGAGTTGGAGCATATTAAATCAAGGTTTTTTGAATGCCGTTACTGAGTCTTTCAATCGTAATGTGAAGTGTAGTTTATAAATGGGAAAAACTGAATCAATTTTTGTTCGTTTATGTTTTCTAAAGAAAGAATATATAAGTACCTCCTACCCATCAAATTGAATTCAGTCTATTCTCCAGTGAGCGTTTCTGCGCGTTTTTGTTCTGTGATCATGTGCCTATCCAGACATCTGCAGCGGGGAACAAGACATATGACGTGAAAACCCTCGGGTATCTGCCGTAACAACCGTATTTGCATTATAATGCAAACTACGTAATGTATTTAACCTGCTTTTTTCATAAGAATTTGACATTATAATTATGCGCGCGCATTTTCTTGAGAAAACTCTCAAAATGAGCATCAAAGCTCATTGACTGGATTAAACCTTATAGCTAAGCGAGATTCAAAATAAAATAAAATAAACTGTTGGCATTAGTACTGTACGTGCTATTTGCTGGCTTCTCTCCGTGGAATCTGTTTATTTCCACTGTAATTCACTCATGATGTGCAAACACTTGAACAGACAGTACACATTTATTGAACCGCGCCATATGTGTTTGCAGTCTGGACTTTCATTTTTTATTTCTGTCTCACCCTGACAGATGGCCTTAGAATGAGGGGGTGAGTTTAAAATCACAGATGTTTGCCAAACCGTCTTCTCTCACGTATGTAGGATTTTTCAAGGCAATCTCACCGGCATTAAAATGTGAAATATTGATGTCTAGGGTTTATTATCACCATACGCGTGAATGGAGAAATTTATATTTACAAAATGTTCATGAATAGCATATGGTATATGCTGGAGTATTTGTCTGTCTGTCTGTCTGTATTTTGTCTTTTAGGTCTGTCAATGTACATATGACTTATGTTCTCCTGATGCTACTTCATGCCTTTTGACATGTCGGGTATAATGCTTGCTATTTAATTATAGTTTTAATATGATTTTCTGGGTAAAATCAAAGTCGTACCTATATGTCCTTGCACATAATTTCATTGAATCAGTTAAGGAAGCAACAACACTTTGAAAATACCTTGTCAAAAAAGTGTGCATAATTTGAACGTCATTCGTGAGGGCAGTGGCGAGGAGCGTCGCCCAACTGCTATTTCAGCAGTGCATAAAAAAATTTAAAAAATTATAATAACAGGATGTTATTATCATTTTGTTTTTCTATGCAGCATTCGGTGGCGGGGCTGGGCTCTGTGATGCCAGAGCAGAGTGACGAGTGTTTTCCACTCCTCTAAGTGCGCATGACGGCTTGGCCGGCCATACAGTCATGCGCACTTAGCATGTTCTCCACGGGGCTGTGTAGCACAGCCCCTTGGAGAACATGCCCACGCTCCCAGGCACTACCTGAGCAGCCAAACAGGCCACCCAGACCAATCACGACGCTGCTTATGCAGCATCTTGATTGGCTGGGAGAGTACGAAAGCCTGGGTGCTTCCAGAGGTTCCAGCAGATCTAAAGAGGACAGAGGAGAGGCGTACGGCAGCGTGGCGGGGCGGCGGGGCGGAGAAAGTATGTTTATTTTTTTAATGATTTTTTTAATCCATTCCCCCCACCTCACCACCCCCGTTCGGAGGCAGCCGCCACTGAGTGAGGGGAAACTACAGAATAAAGGCGTTTAGAATTATGGCTAGTCTCAGCCTCCCACTAAATTATAACATTGGGTGAGGATCTAAGATTGGTCAGCAACTTTGCAAATAGTTCCCACTGACCTTCCATAGATGTAAATTTATCTCACAAATATCCATTGAGGGTATCCTCAAAACATGGCAAGACGCTACAATTAGATGTGTTTATGAGCCCAGCCACTGAATAAGTGAATTCATAAATGGATGAATCAAAGACTGAATGAAAGAATGAATCGAAGAGTGAGTTGGCTCACCTTAATTTGTTTTCTGAATTGAAATATTGATCAGATGGTACATTTATGAAAATTAAATTTTATATCTTTCTTGCTTGAGTGGTCTTGGTTAAATGTTTGCTAGCTTAGCTCCTTGAACAAATATTTCTCCTCTTGAACATGGTATCTCTTCTGAACCAATGTGTGCCAACTTTTTCCTTTCAAGTGTCTGAAAGACCCAAACATTCTAGTTACTTGTTCTTCTGAACCCAGCACCTGATGACGCCTGTCCCTCCATTAGCTGTTATCCAGTGTCGGACTGGAAGAGAAAATAGGCTAGGGCACCAAAATAAAAGTTCCTGCCAGTAGTGAATTACATACCTAAAAAAGTATGTATCAGTGTGGGGTTTTTAGTATTGACAGGAATAATGGCGCTCAAGCTAATTCGCGCTGAGTTTATGTTATACTAGGAGTGTGAACGGTGCAAACCAGGTCAGGGGATATGCCCTAAAACCCCCGTGATGGTATGGATAGAAATCCACACAAATGAAGTAGGTACAGTCCCGGGCACACGTAACGAGGATATAATATCAGGAGAAATGTCTCATACTGCAGAAATGTAGAGGGTCTACACCAGAATGATAGTCATAGGTGTTTAATATAGTAACAGAGCATAAGCAACCAGCCAAAACAAAAGCAACCAGCCGACACGTGTTTCGTCACAAAGGGTAGTAACCCGTGACTCTTCAGGGCTGAAAGGCGGTGCCAACAAGGTGGATTCAAGTGACCGTTCAAGAATCCAAAACGGCAATGAAGAGCAGTGCGAACCACGGTAGGTGGACTACTGCCAAATGTAAGGAAAGGAAGACGGATATCGCTGGGCGGTGGATAAGCCAATGAGGACTATTGACCTTCAGAAAATGGTTCCGGAAGATGGCCGGAACCATTTTCCTTCCTGAACAACACTTCTCCCAGTTTCCTGTACTCCGGCGCATCCGCCGTTGTCGTCCTGGACTACTGACCTGGCACGCCTAATTCTATATTCCCCCCTGTGCTACCTAGCACTTGGTTAATCTCGTCGCCACAGACTGCATCGACTTTTCTGAAGGTCAATAGTCCTCATTGGCTTATCCGCCGCCCGGCGATATCCGTCTTCCTTTCCTTACATTTGGCAGTAGTCCACCTACCGTGGTTCGCACTGCTCTTCATTGCCGTTTTGGATTCTTGAACGGTCACTTGAATCCACCTTGTTGGCACCGCCTTTCAGCCCTGAAGAGTCACGGGTTACTACCCTTTGTGACGAAACACGTGTCGGCTGGTTGCTTTTGTTTTGGCTGGTTGCTTATGCTCTGTTACTATATTAAACACCTATGACTATCATTCTGGTGTAGACCCTCTACATTTCTGCAGTATGAGACATTTCTCCTGATATTATATCCTCGTTACGTGTGCCCGGGACTGTACCTATACCTAAAAAAGTGGCTGTGAACTTGGAAAGACATCAAAAATCACAAAAAAGAGACTAGAGAATGAGCCTTCTCTGACTCCCCTTCAAATATCTAAACTCACAAAAAAGAGAGACAGACTAAAAAAACAGGGCCAGGGACGTTAACCCAATTTAGGTTAACATTTTTTCTTATTCCTGCCCCCTCCACTGTGTGGGGATAGTTAACTAGTGAGAAACAGAAAAAGAGGGAAAATCAAAAGATTTTATAATACTGCCCTCACCCACTATGCAGTGGCATGCTTCATCATAGGGCCGCTGCAGACACCCAGGCGCAGACCAACACACTGGACGGAGCGCTGTTTTTTTAGGGTGAGAGAGAAAAAGAAAAGAAAAGAAAGTTTATGATAGGGAAGAGTATTCTCTAAAGAAGGAATCTCTAGTGCAGAAAAGCAGGAGAGTAAAACTGTCTAAGGAGATACCATTGGAATGCCTTTATTTTTTCTTCCCCTTGACAGGGTTAAAAATAATGCGATCTGGGGATATAAAGGAGGGGTAACTGCCCCTAAATCCCCACTGCAAGTACCAACATGTTTCGGCCTTCCACTCTTGCCCGCATGGGTCAAAAAGGCCTTCTTCAGGGTGTAGATCCCTTGAATAATATGGTCCTGACCAAAATTTGATCTTATTTCTAAAAAAGCAATTTTTTATAAAAGGTAAGATGCGCCTTCTACTTTATCCGTAACACATTCATTTTCCGAGTTTATGAGTAATTCTCTGAACCCGGGACCGTCGTGGGAACACCGTCTTATTTTCACACTTTCATCAAAGACCGGCGTTCATCTTATCTCCCCCTCTCGGGGAACTTGTAAAGACACCCTGTGCAAGGTATGGAAGGCTGCAAGGATGTGAGCATGCTACAGGCAATATCAGGAAATCAAGAGTAAAAACCAGCACACCAGACCACAAAACAGCCCCCACAAAAAGCCAAAAATATGGCCCACACACTGACCTGCCAGACCAGCTCACCCGGCGCTGTCTGGTTGCCCTATAGGCCAGTCCGACCCTGCAGTTACCCTCTCACCTCCACTTTATTTAAAAAATGTAAACGTCTGTAAATATTTCTCCTGTACTGTATGAGTCTGTTTCAGTCTTCATACACTGTTTTTTCAACAACCCTCTGTGGTATCTTCAGAATATAATTAACATGGAATATAGAATGTTAATGTTGCAGTCAGGGGTTTGCAATTGGGCAGTTAGCTATTGGAGCTGATGGAGCAAACACTGGTGGACCTGGTACTATTAAGGGAATGATATTTGAACTGTTGCGGGGTCGGAAAGCCATTACAATGATGTGTTCTGCTTGGATGAATGTTGATAAAGAAATAGAGGATGCAAGTAGACATAGCCAAAAGAGAGAGACAGGAAAAAGAAAGTCTGAAAATAGAAAGAAACACTTTAATGGAAAGAAAACAGTGAAGAGAGTAAAAATACAAGACAGGGATATTGCCCTGATTACTTTCCGGTAATCCTCATTACTCTCAGTCCTACTCGTCCTCGACCCAGTCATAACCAACGAGGTAGTATCCAATCACAGACAGGAAACACAACAGGAAATGCTTGCTAACCCCACCCACCTTCCTGCTAAGGGATATAATCCAATAGCCATATCTTAGCACTTCCCGAAATAAAAAGGAACACAAAGGCCTGATACGGGGAGGATGGGTGGGAAGAATAACTGGGTCGAGGACGAGTAGGAGTAACAGTAATGAGGATTACTGGTAAGTAATCAGGGCATTACCTCTACGTCCCTCATCCTCAACCCAGTCATAACGAATGAGGTGTACCAAAGCAGACCCATAAATAAAAGGCCTTTGAAATATCGTCTGAAACAAAGAACCACCCCGGATAGAAGCACACCACAGTGTATTTTAATGCAACAACCAAAGAACAACTCAAACAGGAGCAGGAGGCTCCACAGCCTGCAAAACCCCTCTCCCAAAATTCAAACAGTCATTCTGGGAACAATTCAAATGGTAATTTCTCATACAGGTGTGTTCAGAAGCCCAAGTCCCAGCCTGACGGATCTCCTCCAAGGGCACTCCCTTAAAAGAGTCCCATGAGGCTGAAACACCTCTAGTAGACCAGACTTGAACATTGGAAGGACACAGTAATGCAGCACCTTGATACGCCAAAGAGATGGTGTCCTTAATCCAACTCCCCAGGGTAATCTTAGATGCAGCTTTCCCTCGTGCTGCAAGACCAAAAGTCACAAATAAACTGTCAGAAGAACGGAATGCAGCAGAACTTAAAACAAACCGTGGGGAAGAACCCAGGATCCAATCTCAAAACCACAGCATCCTCCATGAACCTAAGAAACGGAGGGAAACACCTCAAAGCACACAACTCCCCCAACCGCCTAGCTGCCACTAGGAAAGCCACTTTAAAAGACAAGGGGCCCGATTCACAAAAGTAATCTGAGACAAAATCCTAACTTTATGACTTTCGGTATTCACAAAAGGCAATTAGGAGTAGTAAAGTTAGGATTCCTAACTTTACTACTCCTAATCTGAGACAAAATCCTAACTTTGCGACTTTCGGTATTCACAAAAAGCATTTAGGAGAAGTAAAGTTAGGATTCCTAACTTTACTACTCCTAAATGCCCCTTGTGAATACCGAAAGTCATAAAGTTAGGATTTTGTCTCAGTTTAGGAGTAGTAAAGTTAGGAATCCTAACTTTACTACTCCTAAATGCCTTTTGTGAATACCGAAAGTCGTAAAGTTAGGATTTTGTCTCAGATTACTTTTGTGAATCGGGCCCAAGAACTTCAAATGCACAGTAGCCAAGGGCTCAAAAGGAGAGGATTGAAGAGCACAAAGGACCAGAGAAAGATCCCACACCAGTACAGAAGAGCGGCCAGCAGGAGAACTACGAGAGAAACTCCGAAACAACTGGGAAACAAAAGGCCCCGCATAGGAGGAAAAACAACCAGAATCCCTGAAGGCCCTGATAACAGCCCACTAACCCTTCAATGTCGACAGGGCAAGGCCCTTATGTAAACCATCCAGAAAGCATTGATGGATAGAAGAAACAGGACGAGAAGTAAAAGACAGACCATGAAGAGAAAACCGCGTCCCAAAAGCCGACCAATGCTTATATTAAGACGACAGAGTAGAACCCCTACAAGAACCCTGGACCACAGAAATAATGTGGGCTGGAAAACTTTGCCTCGCTAGAGTCCGCCGTTCAGCCCCCAAACCTCTAGGGTGAGAGGGAACTGCGGACAATGATGGAGAGACTGCCGAGGAGACAGACCCTGAGGCAAGATCCAAGGAGGCCCCATAGCCTGACTCATCAGCAGCGGGAACCAGGACCTCCGTGACCAGCACAACACAGCAACCACCTGAGCCTTCTCCCTCAGAATCTTCAAAAGAAACATCTGAATGAGTGGAAAGGGAGGGAAGGCATATACAAACCTCGGAGGCCACAGGATCAACAAAGCATCCACTCCCCAGGCCCCCATCTCCAAAATCCTGGAGCAAAAGGTCGGGAGGACAGCACTGGTACTGGAGGCAAACAAATACACCTCCAGGCATCCAAACCTCCTGCAGATCATGCAGAACACCATGGGAGGCAGACACAAGTCTGAGAATATGGAAACTTGTGGCTCAGGGCATCCACCACCATGTTGTCCATACCCCTGATGTGTTGAGCAGAAATAGCCTGGAGATGCAGCTCTGCCCAAATGGCCACCGCACAAGCCACCCTGTTTTAAGGCTGACTGTGAATGCTGCCCTGATGGTTCACATACGCCACAGTCACTCTATTGCTGGAATGCATCAGGACATTGCAACCGGACAGTTGGGGCTGAAAATGCCAAAGGGTCCTCTCCACCGCTTACAGCTCCTTCCAGTTGGACGACCGCATGGCCTCCGACCAGGTCCAACGAGCCTGAATTGGCCACTGACCCAAAGTCGCTCCCCAACCCAAGGCACTGGCATCCGTCATCAGCACCGTCAGCGGAGAAGGATGCATCCTCATGCCCCTGGTGAGATTCAATAAGTCTACCTGCCATTGCAGGCTATGTACAACATCCGGAGACACAGGGATCTCCAAGGTCATATCCTGAATTGGGAAACAAACAAATCGGTGTAGGTGCCACAGCAAGGGCAGCAGGTGTAACCTGGCACACGGAACCGTGAGAACAGAGGCCGCCCTGTGCTCTTGCACTTCCATCCACTGAAACAGAGAAGCCGTGTTCCGCGACAACAGGAACATCACCAAGCCCTGCATCTGCTGGATCCGGGACTGAGGCATGAACACCTGGCCCAGAACAGTGTCGAACAATGCCCCAATGAATGTCTTCCTGGTTGAGGGTAGAAGATCGCATTTCGGAAGATTCAGGATGAAACCGTGGTTTCTTAGAGTACGCATGGTCAAGTCCAGATGATGCGGCATCACCAGAGCAGACGGGCCTGAATCAGCCTGTCGTCCAGGTATGCATACACCGAGATCCTCTGGAGATGAAGTGAGCGACTAGGGGAGCCACCACCTTGGTGAAGACTGTGGTGAGGATCTCAGGCCGAATGCTAGGACACAAAACTGCCAATGATGACCCCTCATTGAGAACCGCAGATACCTCTGGAATCTCAATGCCACCAGAACATGGAGATAGGCATCCTGGAGGTCCAATCTCATCATCACAAAGTCCGATTGGATCAACTGTTTAATCTGTTGCAGGGTCTCCATCTTGAAAGGGATCCTCTGTACAAACTTGTTGAGGGAGTGGATGTTGATCACTATCCGGAGACCCCCCTCCCATAATCTTCCAGACGAGGAACATGATGGAATAATAGCCTCGGCCTCTCTCTTATGCCAGGACTGGGACTATCACCTTCTTTTGTAACACCAATCGAACTTCATCCACCAATGCCTTCCTCTTGAGAACATCCTGTGGGAGCGGCATTGGAACAATCCCTGATGAGGGGGGAAAGGTGAGGAACTCAATCTGGTAACCGTGTTTCAGGACACTCAACACCCACCGGTCCGACGTTGTGTGATGCCAAGACACCAGGAAATGATGCAGTCTCCCACCATCCTCTGGTGTCACGCCAACCTGCTCCCAGGCAGCGGCATAGTCAGGAGAGCTGATTAGGGTTCCCCGAATCCAGAGGGGGTTTCCTCTGGAATTTTCCCTGAAAACCCTAGCCTTGGTCCTTCTGAACCTTGAAGGCAAACCTCTGCTGATGGGGAGGCTGATGAAAGGACTTTGTCAAAGAGAAGAAAGGCTGCCTCTGCTCCTGCTGCTTCCTAAAGGAAAAGGAATGTTTCCACTCCTTGAAAACCATTTGCAACTTCTCCTCCAGTCCTTTGCCAAAAAGTCTTGGACCTGTAAATGGCAACCTCAAAGTCATTGATTTCTCTGCAGCATCAGTGTTCCAACCTTTCAGCAACAGATTGCTCCTGGCTGCAATGGAAGCACCACAGGACAAAGCTGATGCTCTGACTGAATCAAACGCAATGTCCCAAAGTAATTCAGCCTGGCACTCCATAGATTCCAATAACCCAGGACAACACCCAACTTCCTGCATAGTAGTGAACAACGCCTTGAAGTCTAACAACTTCAACTATTCAACATGCACCTCATAGATAGCAGAACTAATGGCGTGAGTCCCTGCATAGGCCTTCTTCAAAGAGGAGTCTATCTTTTTGTCAGCATCCTCCTTAAGGACATTATCCTCTGCCATTGATGGCTGCCCCACCAGACTGGCCACAAAAGAGTCCACATTGACTGATTCAGGAATCAAATCCTCGATATCACTCAAAGGATAGATTGGACATGAAACGAGGCATCAGAATATTCTCAGGATCCTTCCAATCACTCAGCAGAACGTCCAACACAAAGGTATGAATGGGCAGGGCTCTAGTAAACTGTTTTCAAAATTGCGGCAACACCAGGTCCTTAGAAGTGCTGGCCACCTCCTCATCTGGAAATCCCACATTCTCACTCACATGGGATAGAATGTCCGGTAACATTTCCTTTCAGATGTACTTCCCCTTATGTTCCATGGAACTCAGAGAGGAATCTTCAGACAAATCCCTGCTGGAAATGTCAGAATAGAGCTCCTGCCCACCACCAGAATGTGAACCAGGCTTCTTCTTCTTGACAGAAGCCAATGTCTCCAAAATTAGCTGCTTAAGCCCTTCCTCGTAATCCAACTACTTAGACGGAAGAGCTGACACCAAACTCCTCACGAGAGAAGATGATGAAGATGTGGGTGAACAATGCCTTTTCTTACCAGCACGTTTCCCCATAGTGCAGCCAGCAGAGAAAGACCAACACCATACCAAGAACAGCACAATGTGAGGCCACAACCCGGCTCAAAACAGAAATAGGCAGCCGAAAAATGCAGCTGAAACCGCATCCGACATGAGCAATGTGTGATTGACAGGACATCCCTATAAGAATGATGTCAAATGCCACCTGGCACAAGTGGAAAACCTCAGACGGCGCCAGCATCACATTCTACTACAGAAAACATCGGCCTACTCGGCACACCCAGCCGCACCATGACTGCTCAGCCACTCGCAGACTCAGCCAGACAGAAGGTAAGCTCCCTTTAGCCCACAAATCGAGTGCCAAGCTCCCCTCCTCCCCCAGGCAAACATGCCACAGAGGGGGCAGGCAGCCTAAGACTACAGGGCAGCCCGCGCCGATCAGGAGAGCGGAGCGGCCTTTTCCCTCCCCAAATGCACGGCATACATGCGGGCGACCCATCTGCGGGGACCGCAGAAGCCACCAACATGCTGATCGTGCATCAGCCATGCGGGAATGCCGATCAGCCCAAGCCGGCCACGCAGCATGAGGGCATACTAGGAGAGCACGCCAGTCAAGCAGGAAATTCTACCCAGTGGATTTAGGAAGAAGCACATACCTGGAGTTGCAGGAGACCATAATTGTGTCCCGACTCCTGTCACTCCCACACTGGTCAGGGCCGCTCTCCAAAGCCCAGCAGAAAGAGAAAAGCCAGCAACTTCATTGGAGGTAAAAGCCTGGCAGTTGCCGCATTGTCCCCCTTATCCCATTGGAGACGGGAAACAAAACAGGAAGTGCTAAGGTATAGCTATTGTATTATAGTCCTTAGCAGGAGGATGGGTGGGGTTACCAAGTGTTTCCTGTTTTGTTTCCTGTTTGTGATTGGATACTACCTCATTGGTTATGACTGGGTCGAGGACGAGGGACGTAGAGGTAATGAAACATTAAGGCACCCATGAATAAACAAGATGGTCCAAATTCAGCAAACCAATAATGATAAAGTTTTTTAAAAACACAGGTAAAACAGAGGATTCATAAACATGGAATCTGCATAGGGTTGCAAAATTGAGAGTGATGGTGCAAACAGGAGTGAAACTTCAAACAATGCTATTGGAAAAGGCAAGAAACTAAAGGAAACACCAATTTAAAGAGAAAAATAAATAGACGGTTATACATTCGGAAAATCAAGTACTTAAAAGTAAAGCTGAAGTACTTGCTATTCAAGCACTAATTTGTTGTTGTCTTTACATTGGTACTTATGTAACTTAGTCAATGTTTCTTCATTCTTAGAAATGAAGAGTTTACAAATGTCTTAAATGGTTAACACTAAAAGGAAGAGTGGGAAACCCAATAGACCCTTGGAGGCTTGGGTAATTAGTGTATAACGGGTAAACGTGCCTATAAGGGATTCTTTTCTTTACTTATTCTCATGCTAGAGCGGTCGACCTCGAAGCTGGGGAACCAGGTTCGAGTCTCGGCTACGACGCTAAAACATCCTGTGATTCTGGGCAAATCACTTAATCTCCCCGTGCCTAACTAAAATGAATGTGTCCTTCTGTAACGAAACTGGTGCTCATGTAAAATGCTCTGATACCCGGTTTCTCGGGTCTAGTTCGCGCTATATAAAACTCAAAAAAAAAATAAGCTCTACACAGTAGCTTACATTAACTTATTTCGAGAGCTGAATTTCTTATTTCAATGTGAATAGATCTGCATACAAATTTTTTATAAAGGAACAAAACACAGACGGGTGTATACTTCTTGAAACACAAATTTATGTTGAAATAATATTAAAGGGTAAAAGAAATGCTACATATATGAACATACATAAACACACAGTGACTGAGATTTTGAAGTTTTTTGTTGCTGTAGTTATCTCATTGTCACTAATGTGGTCACCTGTTCCAAACAATATGTACAAAGGAAAATTGTAACTGATTATACAAAAAACAAATCCTTTAGTGAAAAAAATCACAGAGAAAATAGGTGTAAATGTCGACGTTTCGGTCTATGTAGTGAAGGAATCTGCTAGACCATCTTCAGGACGGTAATTTCATATGTTGAATGACCCTACGTAGACTACATTGGTGGCTTATAATGGTTGATGTAGTCTAGTGCGTTAAGATCGCGGTTGAAGTCGAGATCACAACTATTGGATAGCCGGCGATGACAAATTAATTGTCAAAAAAGTCTCGGGAATGTTAAGCTCACGGGGGCAATCACTCCTCCAACGGTCCACTAGGGCAAAGTATTACAGATATCGACGTGGCCGGTCACTTCATTTAGTGTTAAAGACGGGCACTGCTCCGTATAAAGATCTGCTGATCGACATTTACACCTATTTTCTCTGTGATTTTTTTCACTAAAGGATTTGTTTACTGTATAATCAGTTACAATTTTCCTTTGTACATATTGTTTGGAATAGGTGACCACATTAGTGACAATGAGATAACTACAGCAACAAAAAACTTCTAAATCTCAGTCACTGTGCGTTTATGTATGTTCATATATGTAGCATTTTTTGTACCCTTTAATATTGTTTCAACATAAATTTGTGTTTCAAGAAGTATACACCCATCTGTGTTTTGTTCCTTTATAAAAAAAATTGTATGCAGATCTATTCACGTTGAAATAAGAAATTCAGCTCTCGAAATAACTTACTGTAAGCTACTGTGTAGAGCTTATTACTGATGATTGCTAAAAAACATGAGAATAAGTAGAGAAAAGAATCCCTTAAATGGTTAACAGGTTGCAATTTAATTTCTAGCTTTTGTAATGCAAATGATACATCTTTCAAGTTTGCTATTGATGCTATTGGAGCAAACACTGATGGATGAGGTGTTGCAGGATTATAATTAGCTGATTGGATTACCACTTTTGATATGGCAGTATCATTATTACAGTCTTCCACTTAGCCGGCTAGTATATAATATGATTCATGAAAATCTTAAGAGAGAGAGAGAGAGTATTAATTGGGCCCGATTTCAATGTTGACGGACCTGAGTCTGTCCGACATCGATTCGGTACTGGGACTGACCGACCCAACCTAGCAATTAGGATGCGACCGAACACTGTTCGGTCGCACTCCTATTCTTTACAATGGGAGCATGCATTCCGACCGGAGTGCATTCTCTCATTGTAAAGAGAAGAGGTGCAGTTCATCCCGGCACCCCGTGGCAGGCACCTTGCAGGCACCTCAAGGTGCCTACCACGGGGAGCAGGGATCAACATGGGGCACCATAGGTGCCGCCTTGGCCTCCAACCGGAGGCCGTGCACCCATGCGGGCCCTGCTCAGGTCCCCCAAAGTCAACTTCCAACAGCCTTTCTGTGTCGGAAAGGCCGGCACAGAAAGGCTGTTGGAATCCGACATTGTAATCCGGAAAGAGCCACCCTTGGGATTACTGGAGTCTATCCGAATGGCAGACGGGCTCTCCGAGCCCATCAGAAGCCATTCAGAAATCCAGTTTGGATTCCTTACCGACCGACTCCATCCAAATGGGTTGGTTGGAAATGAATCCGAACAGCCAATTACGAGGGTTGGAGCCATTTTCTACAGCATCGTAATTGGGCCCAAAATGTGTAATCCTGTAGTATGGTCCATGTTTGCTGATGAGTATTTCTGGTGACGTCATAAACCACGGCTCAGAGTGGTTTGACCACACAATATTTACACCCATAAGTAATATCACCTAAAAGCATGATATCAATAAATAACAACACATACTCAAACCCATAAATAATACTGTGTTCATAGTCACTTGATTGTAATAATGGTATGTAATTTCATATGTAACCTTATTTTGACATGTCTAAATGCATTTGTCTTATCAAGGGTGAAGCCATGAACTTTGCATCTAGTGTGCAAGTTGTTGCTTGCATGCCTGTTTCTCGAGTTAGGGATAATGGAGCTAGTAATAACTTATACATTTTAGCGCTCTTTAGTTTTTTTTGTTGTTTAACCATAACGCTAAACAGACAGAGAAGAAAAATGACCAAGGCATTTCACCATACCAGGGACAGTTTTACAGCTGTGCAATGGTGATTGGAATAAGTAAACATAACTCCTGATGTGTTTCATTGAAATAAGAGCTTATAAGAGAAGAATAGCTTTGTTGAGACACAAGAGGGTACCCACTATAGGTCAATACCAAATGCTCCATAGAAAGGATCAGCTCTCCTCTTGAACCGGGAACTACACAGTGTTCCTAGCTGTTGCTTTGCATATGTGTGTATGTGCGTTTGTGAGAGAATTCAATTGGATGCTAAAAGCAGGACAAAGTAACCACATCTCAATTTCATTCAGTACAAAGCCATTCAGCAGCTCTACTAAATGTGTGTAAAGTAATCAATAAAAACGTACTACTTTATCAGATTCTAATCAATTCTTGATGTCGAACAGTGCCTCTAATTCAGCATGCCAGTGTTTCCTAAAATATAAACCATAGATACATAATAAGGGAAGCCTTATGTCTTCTCTATGGTTACATAAATGTGGACATATCATGACATTATGCTTTATCATCTCATTCATAGAAATGTCTACAAAGGGCAGTATTCTGAAATAAAAGAACAAGTATGTACACTTGACTTCAGGAGGTGAGACCATCTTGTCAATCAACAGTCACAGGCATACAAACCAAAAGTGGGTTGACTCTTTAAGGAAGCCATATCTGCATTTGGCTGTTTATCAAATACCTCCCTCAACCCCATTATTTGCAAAAGGGAATTAAGCTCCTTAGTTTTGTATATTCCAGCATAAACATGTGACTTTGTCTGTTCGATATTATAGAGGTGTAGCAGGCTCCCAGGTGCTGGTTAGAAAAAACATATTACAAATTTAAATACCCATCTTGAAAGTTTCTCTATGCACTTCTAAGTGAGAACTCCAATCTTATTGTTTCATTTTGGACTGAATTTTACATGATTAATTCCCATCTCTAGGAATACTCTTCATTTGTGTCTAGATTTATCTTTAAACAAGAAAAGCAAATCTCTGTCCCAGCAGTCATTATTGGCACTACATTGTCCAAGTAGCTCTTTCTGAAGGTCATAATTGAGTATTCCCGGGATGCCAATTGACTCTAGCAAGTCTCTTGGCATGAAATATGAGTCTGTATATGTTTTTTCTAATGTGCAAATCTGCATGACAAATTATTTTTGTGAATCACAATTGCATATAGTCATAACAGGAATACTGATAATTTTGCATGATAAGCGATATAAGAAATATGGTACAGAAGTGTGTTTAAAACATAACTTTGTCATGTCCTATGATCGACCGAGACACCATTTTATTAGAAATGGATGCTGTTTTCTTGTTTATTCTACTTCCACTTCCCCCCCCCTCCCCCCCCCTCCCAATCAGAGACCCACTGCAAACTTTCTCTCCTCCCAGTTTCCACAGACATGACAGATGTGACGCCTATTGAATCTTTGGTTAGAAAGTGTGTATTGACAATGAACTTTTTTTGTGTTCCCTATGTATAACTTTGAAGGACTTCCATGGGAAGATCCGATGTGGGCAGCTGAAGGCATAATTTTGGAAAGGTGTTTGTCTAGAAAATGTTTCATCTTGTATTTCCACATCTCCACACTAATGTTGCTGAGGGAGCAAGGGGAGATGTACCTTACCTTAAAAAATAGGTTAGTAGTGTAATAAAAATTAATCTTTGTGATGATGTTTATTCTGATTTGCTCAAAGTGAGCTAACCATGATCACGCCATACTAAATCTGCAGTTGTGCTTATTGACTATGCATAAATTGTGTATAAAAACCCCTAGTTTTAGGGATCGGGGGCAACATCTCATTTTACTCTTGAAACTCTGCTTGATTTTATTGAGATTTTCCTTAATTAGAATACTATCAGAACTATTTATTTGTATGACGTTTAAACCTAGGGAATAGCTGTTTACTAGAATTAATATTCTTGATGATGATTTATGATGTCTATATTTGAGTCTTTATGACGTTTCTTACTATATTTTCTGTAATGCTTCATGATATTTCCTGTAATATTATCTTTTACATGTATTTCTAACCTATAACCTAATTATTGAATGGTCCCAGTCACTATTTGTTCGTACTGTTTATACTCTGTTAATTGGAAGGGGGTAAGGAAAGAGTGTGGTGTTTATAGCTGCAAGAAAAACTGGAGTGAAGGTGCAGAACTGCCAATGTAAATTTTGAGTGCCTGAAAATATTGGGGCTTACTTGATTGTTGGGGTTTGGCGCCCGCAGAGTTGTGGTAGCGGAGGAGAGTTAGTGTTATAGCACCTCCTCTTTAAGGGGACCCTAAAAAGATTTTCTTGAAATAGTAAACCTTCTACTGAGACCGAGACTAAAGCGTTTTTTAATTTTGCCAGATCTTCTGAGTGCGGACTCACCTGCAGAATGACTAGGTGGATTGGCCGTACTTCCTGAGTCAGAAAGGAGTGCAAGTATGAACAACAAGAGAAATTGAGTTGAGAGTGTGCATTGTGTGTGATGAGAATGAGGTAAGAGATTTTTACATTTGTGTATAGTTGTTTGGGTATGTGAGGATGACTGTGGGACCAATAGGTGGATGAATTGTTGTTGTGCTGAGGTGTTACTCATATTTGTCAACTGTATTTTTTTGAAGCATTGATTAATGTTTATTAAATGTTTAGATTATTGAATTGAGGTGATTATCGGATTTGTCGAAATCCAAAATCTTGAGATATTTTGATTACTTGTCTGTCATTGTACTGTGAAGATCGAGGCACCCCTTGCACATTAAAAGAAATTTTGAACAGAATTTTCCTTTTCTAGCTGTGCATATTAATTTGGGTTGGTGTGATTTGCTCTTGAGTACACGGGAGCAAGTGAACTAAGTGGTAGACAACTACAGGTCGGGGTCTACTTGTAAAAGAGTTGTTGTTATTGTGATTAATTGGAGACCTACCAATCAAAAAAATATATATTTTGGCTATTCTTTGCTTTCTAGGAAAAACAGACAAGGGCTTTATTTAATTTTGAAAACTGAAACAAGTTTTTGTAATTGTTTTCCTGTTCACCTCTAAGTTATGCTGTGATTGGTTGTCTAGCCAGGAGCCGCTCTAGGATTGGTGAGACATCAGCACAAAGCAGTGCTCTAATTGGTTGGTTACTGACTAAAGGGACGCATGTGATAGATTGACCTTTGACAGAGCTACACTGCTATTGGTTGTTGTTTAATTCGTTTGTTGTGATTTTTAGGAGATTTCTGAGCTTAAAAGAGTCTATTTAGCAATATTTTACAATGGGAAGGTTAATGGCAAAACCCAAACCTGTAGATGGGCTTTGATAGGGTCAGAAATTACCAACCAAAGGAAACCCAGCCTATGAAATTAGGAAGGAGATTGGGTATTATACAGGCACCTGGATCTCTGAAAGCAATAAATGCACACCTCATGATAAGGCTTTACAGTATCCATTGGAGGGTACCTTCTGTTAGACCTGGCATCCTTGGCATTGTTTTCCCCCTAACTTTTTGCCTTCAACCCTCCTGTTTTGTTGACTTCATTTTTGCTGGCTTTAGGATTGCTAACCAGTGCTAAAGTGCTAGTGCTCTCTCCTTAAAACATGAGAGAAGTGGCTTATTCCCAATTGGGATATTTAATTTATTTGTAAGTCCCCAGTAAAATGGCACTACCTGTGCCCAGGGCCTAAAATGTAAATGCTACAAACAGGCCTGCAGCTCTGATTGTGCCATCCGTTTAAGTAGCACTTTAAATATGTCTCCTGTCTGCTGCTGCAGCCTGTGTGTGCAGTTTTTAAACTGCCATGTCGCCCTGGTAAAATAAAATTTTACCTGACCCAAACTTTCCTTTTTCAAATACATTTAAGTCACCTCTAGGGTAGGACCTAGACAGCCTAGAGGTCAGGGTGCAGTGTATTTAAAAGGTGGGACACTTAATTTTAAGTTTTATATGTCCTGGTTGCTAAAAACTTGCTTTTTTCACTAGTGAAAGGCGTACCTCTCCTCTAGGCTAACATTTCAGTTACCTTATTACATCTAATAAGTAATAATTTTGAAATGTGAGCAGGTGACCAGATCATGTTTGGTGTCCTTGGAATTGTAATGAAAAATCCTCTCTCACGGTGAAGTTGAATTTTAAATTACAATTTTGAAAATGCCGCTTTTATAAAGTTGGCATTTACCTGTCTTAGCCATTTAGTGGCTGCAGCCTGTCACTGGGTCAAATGACTGGGTGTAATTAGTAGTTGGGCTTTGTGTATTCCTCCTAGACAGCCATACACAATAGAGAGGTTAGATGTGCCTGGATGGGCCATCACTGGCCGGATGGGAGGACGGAGCTGGGCACAGCCCTACTTTCACTTGAATAGGCTGTGTGTTGCCTCCACTCCAGGACAGGCCTGGGAACAAAAAGCAAACTTGGAAATTTTTGTCAGACCAGCCCCCATACGGTGCATAACGAGTGTATGCCGTGAGCGAGCCTGATCAATATAAGAGGGGTTGGAAAGGTTCTTGCCCTAAGAAAATTTGGTCAAAAATGGTGCATTCTACAAAAGATTTGTCATTATATATTCAATTGTATTCGTTTTTAAAGCGTAGTTAATGATGACCTTACAGTGCACCAGGATATGGCAATCATTATTGGGGCTCTTCATTGATTATCTCACTATCACCCTCAAACAGTGCCTCTCATCTCTCCATAGCCCCTCTCTCACATGTATTTCAATTGTTTTATAGCATCGCTCATACCAGTGTAGGGTGTTGGAGGATTGTATATCACACATGTATACAGAGACAATGAATCATACATGTAACTTGTGAATGGCAAAAGAACTGCCACTCTACAAAGCTTCATCGACGCAGGCCCCCACATCACAAATCTCTTGTCGATGCCAGCCTCGGTGACGATGCAGGTTTTCGCATTGCAGCCTCGCAGCTTGGAACCAATGCATCTCCTCAACTGTGTGATGTATCCTTGACCCTGGACTTTGCATCGCAAGCCCTCGTCGGTGGGATCCTTGATGATAACGCAGGACCTCGCATCGCAATTCCTCAGAACCAATACATCTCCTCTGCTGCGCGCTGCATCCTCGACGCAGGACCTTGCAATGCTCCGCAAGTAGGCCTTACAGTACTCTTGTTCAGGGGGCCTACCTGGGTTCCAGTAGCCCACCCGTGCTCCATTGCTGTCGGCCTGAACTTATGAATTTGTTCCGGTCTGACACGACCAGATATTCACAATTGCTACTTTGTGCTTTCTGACGCTATTTTCACTGAAATCTTTAAAATTGCATATCTCCTGCTCTTCTGATTGGATTTTTGAGATTTTGACCATTGCCTTTAAGTTAAGCCTGACTGTTCCACGCCTAGCTATCAGAGGGTTGAGTACAGGCTAATTTGGGGTTGGATTGTGCATTACCCTGACACGTTTTGTGGCTTCTGCTTGAGCAGGGTTTCACATCACCCAACCCGTAGGCCAATTTCTCACAACTTCAATGTTAAAAAATTAAATTTCTTAAGACAAACCATATATGACATGGAGCCGATGGACAGGCCTATGCAATTCGATGCATTAAATAAATTGGCTGCAGAGAAGGATTCTAAGGAAGTAAAGAGTTCATTTAGACTCTGGTTCAAGAGTAAGCTTGTTCAAAGAGAAAATCATTAGAGGGAAGATAGGTTTGAATGTTAAAAGACATTCCCTGCTATTGTCTCAGAGGAGGGACAAGAGAGGAAAAATAAAAACAATGTAGCAAAACAAAAAGATAAACAGCCAGAGGAGACAGATGAGGATCAGAAATTCACATACGAGCTTCTGAATTCCAGACCTATGCCATAAACAGACAGTTCCCCACGGATAGCTAAACCCGCTGTAGGGGTAAACAGTAGAGCCAGTTTTGTAGGACAATCTGCTTCTGGAGTTGTACTGAGTGCACCTATGGGTGTGGCAGTTCCACCAGCAGTTCCAAGCATGAATGAAGAAGTACAGACAGGCAGACACAGGTTACTCCTGTGACAATTGAGTTATTACCTAAAGCCATTAGCGTTAGCATTCTAAAGATTGAATTTGGTGAAATGTTAAAGGGCAATGTAGATATGAACAGGCTTTTGACATACAATACTTGGGAAATGAGAAACATGATAATGGAAGCTGCTAGATGTGCTAATGAAGTGCATGCTAAATTAGAAGAAATAGCTGACAAATTGGAAGTTGATATCAGCAAAATGAAAAATTTTAAGCAAAGTTATAAAATTGACACATAGGGGTCGATTCCAATTCGGGCCGGAAAAAGCACCGACCGACTCGGATCCGGAAAAAATACCGACCGACACGTACCCGTGGCGCCCGACACGCCAAGTACGATGCAAGGCGCGAAAATCCGACCGACACGTACCGAAACTAAGTCGACCGACCGAGCCGCACGGAAAACAGCAATCCGGCCGGAAAACACGCGAATCCAACCGACCGACACGCACCCGGAACAAATCCGACCGAAACGTACACGCTAACTCCAAACCGCAAAGTACGATGCAAGGCGCGAAGACCACGAGCGAGTCGGACGGAGGACAAGCCGTACGACCGACACGCATACAAAACCGAGCCGAAGCAACACAATACACCGCGACCGACGCGTACGCAGCATAGAAAACTGCACAAACACAGCGTGAACGAAACGGAGAACACCGTACGAGACCAATGCAGGGTCCGACTCGGTCACAAGAACGTTTCCAACATACACAAACAGCACAAAGGAAAAATCACCCAAAAAAAGGCCAAACAAGCAATTACCAAGCCAATAAATACTGGGGGGGTGGGGAAAGAGAACAAAGACACACCCACAACTCCACCTATATAAAGGACACAAATCACTACCATGAGCCTTTGCAAATGCCATTCCACTGCCAGCACCCAAGAGAAAGCAACCACACACCCACAGCTCATCCCTCACACAAGCAACACACCATCAGCACACCAACAAATACCTACCTCACATACACCCAGCAAAACACACACTCACACACCCTCACCTGCACACCAACACACACATCACCCACCATCACCACCCATCACCATGCCCCCCAAGAAGAATCCCAAGTTCCTAGATAGTGAATTGGAAGTCATGGTAGACGAGATCCTCAGGGTGGAGCCACAGCTGTTTGGCACACTGGTCCAACAGACCCCCATGTCGCAGAAAACCAAGATGTGGGAGAGGATCATCAACAGGGTGAACGCCCAATCACCATGTCGGCGCACAAAGACCGACATCCAGAACAGGTGGTATGACGTGCGCAGGAGGGTACGGGACATGCTGAAGAAAGACTACATCAACAGCCAATACACCGGCAGTGGCCCTCCTGCCAAGCCAATATACCTCAGGCCCTGGGAGGAGAAGGTGCGGGCCATCCTTCCGCCAGTGAGCATATATGGACTAGAGGACATCCCAGAGCCTGGTGAGTACACAACAAATGTACACAATATACTGCCACAAAACACACACACATCACTGTCAAGGGGAGAGTCAAACCATGCACTCATAGCAATCACACAGCAACCAGAACAGAATCATCCCAAAATGTGTATGTCAGTCAGAGAAACACAACACATGCCATCAAAAAAGTCACATCCAACTGTGCCAACACATGTACAAACACAACCACAACTACAGCTAGGCAGTGGCACAAATTGAACTAACAAACACATCCACACATGTAGCCACCACAACAACACCAACACACAGTGAAGACCACTCAAAGGAAGGAATTCTGTGTATGCTGGCCAAGTCAGTGTAGCCAATAGCATCATGGGAGTCGCAGTCACACATATTGCCCCCCACAACTGTCCCATCAACACCACCATGAACCATGCGCACATCACAGGGAGTGGAGAAGGACTCACAAGATGGCTGACACTGGCAACTGCTGTGGGGAGCACAAGGCCCTGCTGCCAACTGTGCACCAACAAACAGCAGGACACCACTGACTGACATCCTGAGAGACAACTTCCACTCCCTGCAATGCAAGCACGTTCCATGGTGGGATATCTGGCTAGCTGGGTGGGAAGGGGGACTTGCAGCACTGACCATAGTCACAAGCACCTCCCCTCACACACACCCCAACACAAACTCCACAGAACTCACCTGGTAGAATGCAATGCCCCCATCCTAACACAAGATCCCACAAAGCACCACCACCCTGGGTTATGTTGTGTGAAGCACAGGGACACTCTTGGGACTCTTAGCCAAACAACTGCCAGGACAACACTCCCAGCCATCCTGTCAGCACAGCCAGCCCACCCCACAGGGAAGCAGAGTCAAAAGGAAGGAAGCATGGGCATGCTGGGAAGGGGGTGGAGGCAATAGCATGATGGGAGTCGTAGTCACAGACATTGCTCAGCCTCACAACTGGCCCATCAACACCACCCTGAACCATGCTCACATCACAGGGAGTGGAGAAGGACTCACAAGATGGCTGACACTGGCTACTGCTGTGGGGAGCACAAGGCCCTGCTGCCAACTGTGCACCAACAAACAGCAGGACACCACTGACTGACATCCTGAGAGACAACTTCCACTCCCTGCAATGCAAGCACGTTCCATGGTGGGATATCTGGCTGGCTGGGTGGGAAGGGGGACTTGCAGCACTGACCATAGTCACCAGCACCTCCCCTCACACCCCCCAACACAAACTCCACAGTACCCACCTGGTAGAATGCAATGCCCTCCATCCTAACACAAGATCCCACAAAGCACCACCACCCTGGGTTATGTTGTGTGAAGCACAGGGACACTCTTGGGACTCTTAGCCAAACAACTGCCAGGACAACACTCCCAGCCATCCTGTCAGCACAGCCAGCCCACCCCACAGGGAAGCAGAGTCAAAAGGAAGGAAGCATGGGCATGCTGGGAAGGGGGTGGAGGCAATAGCATGATGGGAGTCGTAGTCACAGACATTGCTCAGCCTCACAACTGGCCCATCAACACCACCCTGAACCATGCTCACATCACAGGGAGTGGAGAAGGACTCACAAGATGGCTGACACTGGCTACTGCTGTGGGGAGCACAAGGCCCTGCTGCCAACTGTGCACCAACAAACAGCAGGACACCACTGACTGACATCCTGAGAGACAACTTCCACTCCCTGCAATGCAAGCACGTTCCATGGTGGGATATCTGGCTAGCTGGGTGGGAAGGGGGACTTGCAGCACTGACCATAGTCACCAGCACCTCCCCTCACACCCCCCAACACAAACTCCACAGTACCCACCTGGTAGAATGCAATGCCCTCCATCCTAACACAAGATCCCACAAAGCACCACCACCCTGGGTTATGTTGTGTGAAGCACAGGGACACTCTTGGGACTCTTAGCCAAACAACTGCCAGGACAACACTCCCAGCCATCCTGTCAGCACAGCCAGCCCAACCCACAGGGAAGCAGAGTCAAAAGGAAGGAAGCATGGGCATGCTGGGAAGGGGGAGGAGGCAATAGCATGATGGGAGTCGTAGTCACAGCCCTACATCCCCCACCACATGGCCCAGCAAGCTCACACTCACGCATGCACATCCCACAGAGAGTGGAAAGGCCCATCAAAGATGTCTGACACTGTTGCTGTGTCGTGGGGAGCACAAGGGCATGCTGGGTACTGCACACCAACCAACAGCAGGACACCACTGTCAGCCATCTTGCCATTGCCCTCACACCCACACACACTGCACTCCACACAAAAGCAAGTAAGTATGGGAATGCTGGCAAGTGGGGTGGAGGCAATGGCATGATGGGAGTCGTAGTCACAGACATAGCTCACCCCCACAACTGTCCCATCAACACCACCCTGAACCATGCTCACATCACAGGGAGTGGAGAAGGACTCACAAGATGGCTGACACTGGCTACTGCTGTGGGGAGCACAAGGCCCTGCTGCCAACTGTGCACCAACAAACAGCAGGACACCACTGACTGACATCCTGAGAGACAACTTACACTCCCTGCAACGCAAGCACGTTCCATGGTGGGATAACTGACTGGCTGGGTGGGTGGGAAGGAGGTCCGGCTGTCAACCAAACACAAGCAATGCAGACCATGTTCACACCCCAGAAAATACATAGAAATGCCCAAATAATGCAGGACAATGTGCCACACAAATATCAACCCCTGACTGTGACGACTTAGGACAATGCAATGTACAGGCCCGCACCCAGAGGCACAGTCACAACTGTCATGTGTGTCAACCATTGATGCCTGCAGAAACATGACATACATTGTTTGTGTCTCCCAAAAACAGGTGATGATAGGGACACAGCAGCAGACGCTGAGGAGTCCCAGTCCCAGGCTCAAGAGGATGCCGAGCTCAGTGGCGTCGTACAGCCTCTGTCCTCCTCGGACGATGAAGAACAACCTGGCACATCCGGTGCAAGTCAACATGCAGCACCAGCAGGACCACCAGCTGCAGCACCAGCAGGACCACCAGCTGCACCCCCTGCACCCACCCCTACAACGAATGTCACCACGAATACCATCCCTGCCGACATGGACAGAATAAGGAGCAACACCAGCACAGTGACCCTGGACCAACCTGGGGCCATGGACACCACCACCACCACCAACCCCCAAGGTGGACCAGGGTTATCTGTGCGTGCCACTGCACACACTGCACATGTCAGCAGGGGTGGTGGGAGGGGTGGGAGACAGAGGTCGCTGCTTGCAGACGTTGCTGGTGTGCATGACGACCCACAACTGGTACGCATAGCTGATGCGTACCAGTCCAGCACCGGAGAGCTCAGCCAGGTAGTGGGGCTCCTCAGAGACATTAAACAGCAGCAGGCTGCCCATCATGCCCGCTTGGACTCCCACATGTCCCACGTGGAGTCACACATGTCCCGTGTGGACTCACACATGTCCCGCGTGGAGTCCAAGTGGGATGCACTGCATGAGATGACGGCGGTGCACAGGGACATTTTACAATGCCTCCGCCAGATGAACAGCAACCAGTCCACACCTCCCTGTGTGCCAACAACATCTGGTGCCGAACAAACTGCAACTGCCACAGGGAGGGAGGAGGACTCTGGCGGAGAGTCCCCTGCACCGCAGCAGCCTGCACTTGAGGGCCCCCCAAGAAGAGGGGTCGTCCGAGGAGGGAAAAGTGAGAGGCCGATGGCCAAGCGCAACTCCCAGGAAGCCTGAACCTGTTCTGGATGTTCGCCTTTGTGCACAGACTGTTCACCCTGTTGACGGCAACACTACTCCCACACATTGCATGGGGAGTACAAGTTGGACCAATGTGTCAGACAACTGTGGCCCCGATACTGGGGATCCTGTCTACCCGGACTTTCAATTCACCTAGGAACTTGGGATTGCAAGATTCATGTACAGCACAACCCATCCTATGCACTATTAACACAAATGTATCACAATAAACACACTAATACACCATACTTGCCTCTGTCGTGATTCCAACGTGGGTGCTGTTATGGGGATGATGAACTGCAAAATTACACTGTGTATGCGAACTGCAACAGCAAGGACAACACAGGCATGTGAGTACAGGCAACGTGACACACATGAGGGAGACACACCACCAGGGCTACACGACACATACACACCTAGGCCATCTGACTCATTGCCTACACTGATGTTGCCAGGGAAGACGGTGCAATGCACAGACACCACACCCATTCCCAGTTGTAGTCAAGTAGCCCACAGGTGCAGTAAGCAAATGGCAGTCAAATGTGTGACCACAGACAACGCACATCACAAAGTGAAGCACAGGTTTATTACACAGTTGCAACATGCCGTAACCACTACAGATGCAAGGTAACCCCACCTGGTAGCGGGCACACAGTCAACAACTGTAGACGGAAGGAAGTCCATGGGTGTGGCGCACATCACCTGTAGGGACACAACAGCTACCAGCCTGGATGTGCAATCACGTCGTCGGTGGACACAGTTGACCAAACGAATCTGAAAGTACCCTGTGAAGGACAGAAATGACACACAGTCAAAAGCAATGGAGTACAGGACAGAACAGCAAAACTCATGCACAATACATGTTACAAGATACCCACCCAGAACCAAGTTAGCATGTCAACACTGTTGGGGAGTACAGCCCACCTGTCACCACACATCGCAACACACATCCAGTCAAGTAGCCCATGGACACACTCCAACAGCACCAGAGCACCACCCACACATCATGCCAACTCACATCATTGACATGACACCTCAGGATACTCACATTCAGCTAAAGAAGTTGGTGATGAGCTGTGTGCGGACATCACCATCACCATCATCATCATCATCATCGTCACTGGCATCGTGGTCCAGGCCAGGATCCTCCACAGGTGGCGGATGTTGGTCATTGTCATCCTGGATGAGAGGCAACTCCTTCCGCACTGCCAGGTTGTGGAGCATGCAGCAGACGATGATAATCTTGCACACTTTCGCAGGGGCATATGGGAGGGACCCTCCGGTCTTGTCCAGGCAGCGGAAGCGGCTCTTCAGGAGACCAAAGGTCCGCTCAATCACTCTCCTGGTCCGACCATGTGCCTCATTGTAGCGCATCTGGGCAGGTGTCACAGGGTTCCTGAGGGGTGTCAGCAACCACGGCATGTTGGGGTATCCCGAGTCACCTATGGACAGACAAGTGCACATTAGCTGACTTGGAAAAGTGGGCGGAATACTACAGATCAGATCACACACAATGGCACAAAGTCAGTACACACCGACAAGCCAGGCACGCTGGTTCTGCATCTGTGCCATCATCCTGGGGATGCGACTACTCCTCATCACAAAGGCATCGTGTGCTGAACCAGGGAAACGGGCACACACGTGTGTGATGGTCATGTCTGCAAGACACACCACCAGTGCATTGACCGAGTGGTAGTGCTTGCGGTTCCTGTAGGCCTGCTCCTGGGCCTGTGGTGGTACCAAAGCCACATGTGTCCCATCAATGGAGCCAATGACATGCGGCATCCTCCCCAGGGCATAAAAGTCACTCTTCACGTCAGTGAGTCGTCGCAGTCTAGGGAAATAGATGTACCGGTTCAGGAAGAGCAACATTGCCGCCAAAACATCGCGGAGCACACGGCTGAACATGGTCTGTGACATCCCACCAGCAGTCGCCACAGTATGTTGGAAGGTACCAGTGGCAAAGAAGTGTAGGGCTGCCATCACCTTCACCTTGGGGGTCAGCGCTGTAGGATACGGCCGGCCAGGCTGCAAATGTGGGGACAACTGCACTGCCAAATCCTCAATCAGCTGCCTGGTGAAGCGGTACCGTCGGATGCTGTCCCGTTCCACCATCGTTGCCAGGTCTGGGAATGGCCGATGGACAGCAGGAGCCCTGCAGTGCAGAGGAGAAGTAAGCAAGATTGTCAGTCACCCCACATATGCGGCATTGAACACACTCAAGATCCCAACATACATCATTATGAGGCACAACTACATGAAGTGTGCAGTACCGGAAGGACATGTATGGTACATACATGGCCAACATCTGTCAACACGGTCCTACAGGTGGCATCAATTTGTCCCAGGTTGGCCCATTGGATATCATGAGGCCGTGTCACAGTTCCCATCTCCTGCTGCCGTGTCACAATAACCCCCCACAGTGACATGTGAGGACAGATGTGCCCCAGGCACCACAGCTCAACGACAGGTACATTCCCAGGGACCCTGTAATGCCACATGGACACTGGCATTACATGGAGTATCATGTATACACCACAGCAAAACAACCTTGACCCCCACAGGTAGTGGCCCCACTTGCCATGGCAGGACAGACATGGACGTCTGTGACACACACGCACAACATCAGAGTCCATGCACACACAACGTGGATGTGGAGACTGTCTCCCATTGTGCACATGAAATCAGAGACATTGTAAACACTACATGCACAAAGACTGTGGAGGACCATCACTATTGTGCCACTGGGACACCCTGGCTCAAACATACCGTCCCACATGGGACTCACGGGGTATGTGACATGACATACACATACACCACTGTGAAATGTGACCATGGCACATGCACAGATATGAACAGTTGCACATCACAGTGGTCACGTACACGTAACACCCAGGATCCTGTCCCCATGAACACGTGCACAGCCTGGGGGTGGCTGCCCACAGGTGACACCCACAGGACAACATGTACACCAACATACACACAATAGGAAATGCAGCCTTACATGCCTTATGATAAGGTTTGGACAGGCTGTCGTGATGTAGGTGTGCCCCTCAGTCCCTGGGAGCTATCTGTGGCTGGCATATGTCCATCTGAGACAGGCATGCTGACATATGCCAGTCACATGTACAGTGATGCGTTGAACAGCAATGGACCGATCGGTGCCTCCGGCCGGCCCATTGCTTTCAATGTGTGCGGGTACGCGTTGTACCCCTGTGCGTGTTGAACTGCAATGGACCGATCGGTGCCTCCGGCCGGCCCATTGCTTTCAATGTGTGCGGGTACGCGTTGTACCCCTGTGCGCGTTGAACAGCAATGGACCGATCGGTGCCTCCGGCCGGCCCATTGCTTTCAATGTGTGCGGGTACGCGTTGTACCCCTGTGCGCGTTGAACAGCAATGGACCGATCGGTGCCTCCGGCCGGCCCATTGCTTTCAATGTGTGCGGGTACGCGTTGTACCCCTGTGCGCGTTGTACCGCAATGGACCGATCGGTGCGCACCCATTGACAATGGGCTTGCCTGGCAACGGACGCGTTTTCGAATTTCGAACGAGTCGGTTGCTGGAAAATCAGTTGGTCACCCACAACAATGTTGCAAAATCATGTATGTCATGAAGTTGAAGATTTGAAGGATGCTGTGGGCGTGTTTTGGTGCTGCTATTCCATGGATTGGCCAGATTCAGAAGATGCAAACAACTTGGACCTATCACTTTGGACACAAGGGACAGTATCTGCCTCTCCAGCACATATATATTGCTGGCTGTTCCCCTGAGAGCCCACTTGCCTGCACTACATGCTCCAAGACGACATCTGCCACTGCACTGCTGCTGTCTCTGCCCCTCTGGACCCTGCAATGGCACGTACTGTGGAGAGAGCCCCAGCCTTCAGCCTTCAAGAGAACCAGGCCCTGCTGGACAGCCTACTTCCACAGTACAGCAAGCTGTATGGGACACCAGGGGAGCAGGTGAGTGTTCTGTGCACTGCCTTTCTGAATGTGCATTTTGTCTGACTAGCAAGGCTGAGAGTCTGCACGCCACTGGCTAGCAGGCTCACTGAGTAGTTGTCACCCCCCATAGTGTGTAGTGACTTGCACTGGACAGGTATGGTGCAGTGACAGTGCATTTGAACATGGTTTTACTTCCCATGCAATGATACCATGTAGTGACGTCTGGCAAACTGTCTATGGTCAGCTTTGCACTGCCTGTGTACATCATGTGCCCCTGTGATTGAGACATGTATATACGACTGTGTCATGCACGGATATGTTGCATGTGTGGTAATGGCCTTTTCACTTTGTCATCCTGACAGGTTAATGCCCATCGGAAGCAGGAACTCTGGAAGGACATCGTCCGGGCTGTCCGGTCCGTGGGGGTCTACAAGCGCCGGATCCGCAACTGCCAGAAGAGGTGGCAGGACCTTCGGGGCTGGACCCGGAGGATTGCACGGGTCCAGCTGAAGCTGTCGCCTCCTCGCAGGAGGGGCGGAACACGGACCCTGACCCCCACATGCTCCAGATCCTGGCGGTGGTCTTTCCAGACCTGGATGGGCAGCTGAAGGCCAGACAGCAGCAAGGAGGGGGTGAGTCAAAGACTGCACTGTGAACTCTGTATTACATGCTTTGTGCCCTCCTCTGGCCTGGTTCAACTGCCACAGTGCAGCAGTCATGTTGTCCAGGAGCCATGTCCCTCTATTGTGCACTGCCCACTGCTCATCTGATACCCAGGTGTGGCCCTTACAGTCAGGGAATTGTGTCACTTGGGACTGTGTCCTTGCAGTTTGCTTCACTAAAGGTGGGGGACAGCATCTGTTTCCCTGACTCTGTTGTGGGCATCATGGGTGGGTCCATTGTTCACACAACGCCTGGTTTTGGACATGTGATCTGCGTGTTGCTTTGATATGCGGTCCACTTGCTGAGCTGAGCCACCACATGTGCCTGGGGTATGTGGCACACGCCCATGCAGCGGGTGGGAACAATGTTTGGGCCCCAGGAGTGTGCAGATTACGTGTGTCACACATACATAGCCAGCTATCCACTGTCCAGGGCACATCCCTCATTCATGTGGAGCAGGACAGTCATGCCTACTCCAGGCCATGCAATGCACTCTGTACTCCCACTCCCGTGTATCAGCTGACACATTGTGCACAGTGATTTGACCCCTCCGGTGTCTGCCTCTGTGTCAGTGTGCTGTGGATTAGTTGCCAGGACTGCTGTGGTGTTTCTTGGTATGGGCTCAGCATGCCCCTGGAGATGTGACCATAGGAGACGATACTTGTGTGTCACATAGGTGTTTGATCAGCTGCCCGTGCAGACTGGGGTATGCGAATGTGATGTTCAGGCAGCTGTTCCCCATTCACAGCAAATTGTGAGGGGCTCAGGTTCAGAGGGTAGTGTCACAGGTCTCCCATATGTCCAATAGGTGTGACCTGGACAGATGAGGGTTGAGATGATGTGTTGTGTGGGGGATGTACATGTGCACTTGTGCAGCTCCAGGACTTGCATTCCCCATGACCTACTATTGTGACACAGTGCATAGTGTTGTTGTCTGGCTGCCAAGTCATACATCACTGAGACAGTGATGTATGACTTAACAGTCATGCCTCTGCCATGGCATGTGTCAACTTATTTGTGGTCCTGCAGGGGAGTGACATGTGCTACATGCACACCATAGTGGCGCTGGCTATCAGGACATGGGTGCATCATGGTGTCTGTCGCTGGTATGCATCACATGCATTTCCTATTTGACTCTGGGCATCCCTTTCATCCGGAAACCTGTACTGACTCAGTGGCAAGAGCTGTGATGTGTCCACACCGTGTCCTCTGCACTGTCCAACTACTGTGTACTTGGTGCATGTGTCCACACTGGGGTGTTGCAATCCAACAGACACCAGACAGATGGGTGCAAGGCCATGTGGGATGTGAGTGCCATGCTTGGCATCAGACTGACAATTGGCTTCTCCTGTTCAGTTAGGGCACTTTTAGCAATGTACAACTAATGATGCCAGGGCTTGCTCTGTGATGTGCTGTGCTCACAGTGGTGTGTGCGTTTGGTGCAGGTGACTGATGTCTGTCTGTTTCCCCATTGTTTGCAGATACATCCACGGCCACGGAAGGGGACAGCTCCACGGACCAGGAGGAGCCAGAGAGCCAGACTGGGTCAGCAGCCGAGGAGTGGTCGGAGGGACCCAGTGGCACGGAGGGCGAGAGGAGCCACACCGAGGAGTCCTCAGCACCATCCACCTCAGCTGAGGACCAGAGCAACTCGGAGGATGACTCCCTTGTGGAGGCGGGTGTCAGCAGCCACCACACCCCAGCTAGTGTTGCTGTCCCCGCCACCACCAGCACCACCACCGCCCTCCCATCTGCTCCCATTCCCCAGGTCCGTGGAGGCTCCCATGTTCGGGAGCGTGTCTCCTTTGGGCCAGGCAACGCACCCCTGCCCCTGTGTCCCCTGCTGCCCTGAGTGAGGAGTCTGTGTACCTCCTTCGCCAGCTCCATGTAGGGCAGACAGCCATGCTGAGTGTCCTCCATGCGCACACCGCACTGTTGACTCAGCTGGTGTCGTTCATGGAGGGCATCTCATCGGGCATGTCTGACCTACAGAGGGGCAACAGGTCCATGGACTCCTCCCTGACGGCAGCAGTGTCCCTCCTCAGACAGTCCCTCACCCCTCCTGCCTCTGCTCCATCCACACTCCCCAGCACCTTGCCCGTCCCAAGCACACACACACCGGCACAGGCACACACCAGCACACACACATCCAGCACACAGACACACACGCCACAAACTAAACGCACACGCACGCACAGTCAGGGGACTGAAACCAGACTCACAGGGGATGGGGCCCTGGTACACACACACGCATCCACGGGCACTGCGCAGTCCTCAGTTGCCTCTCCCTCCAAAGCACCCTCCCTTGCCTCACCTGCAACCCCAAAGACCCAGCGCCTCTTCCTCAGTGACCTCGGCCTCTTCCCCTCCGATCCAGCTGCCCCAGCATCCAGGGGGAAGAGGAAGCCCCCACATGGAGCAGAGTGCCCCTCGCCCCCGGACACCCTCCCCCAGGCGCAGACAGACTGAGGCCCCCACCTGCAAGTCCCCCGGAGTGGTAAGAGCAAGACCCCGCCGCCGCCCTGCAGCTCAAGCACCAGGTCACCTTCCTCCATCCCTCAGGCCCCCACTCCACAGGTGCCCCCGCCACACCCTGCCCCAGGTTCCCCCACCCACAGATATACCATCCCCAAGAGGCTCCGGCCTTCTCCCCCTGCCACTTGCTCTCCCGGCACCACACCCCCCGCTGCGCTTGTCTGTGCCACTGATGTGGTGAGGGTGTCCTCCCCTCTGTCCAGCCCACCTTGCCTGTTCCCCATTCTCCTCCCCTGGTGGTAGGCACTGCAGTGGAGTCCACTACCACCCTGTCTGACTTGGGCACTGCAGTGGCGGACCTGTCCACTCCATCTGCAGGGTCCACTGCAGTCGTGCCGGCACCCACAACATCTGAGCCATGCCCCCCAGTTGTGCCGGCACACACCATGTCAGACACCTCCACTGCAGTTGTCAGTGGCTCTCCAGCACCCACCACCCCTTCCCTGCTTCCTCCTGGTGAGCCCTGATCCTGTCCCTGCGGTGCCTGGCCTACCCCCCGGTTGCCCCTCCTAGTGGATTGTCCCTGGTTTTGTGCAGGCATGTGTAGGGTGGCATCTGCCACTGTCACCCACTTGTGACTTTGTTGATGGACTGGCCATTGGCCTTTGTTTATGTTGTACCGGACTTCTACTTTTAATGCCACATATGCTGAATAAACAACTTTCTGTTCTCTAGTGCTTTTGCTTCTGATGTACATGATGTTGATGATGCTAAGAATGCCCTTGCTGCAGTGATGGTGATATTTGGTCTCATGATAATGAAGTGTTACTGTCCAGGAACCCATGTGGTCCAGGGGTTATGGGTCCTATCCTGTGGTGTATCCATGTCATCCATAGCAGCATCTGAGGGTGTCATGTGTTCAGTATTTGGCAATGAGATTTCCTACTTAGATTGGCAACTTCACATCTGTGGCTTCCACCCCTGCACATCTGTTGTGCCTGCCATTGTTCTATTCGTCTACTTCCCTGACCGTGTGGCCATCTCCAGTGAACATGCAGGTTTGGGCATCAATGGGGAAGGACTCATCTGTGTTGTCAGTGCAACATTGCTATACAAGTGTGTTGGATCTGTGCTGATGATTCCGTTGGCACTTCCATGACCAGGCTGATGGGACGGGAGCCCTCATTTGTTGCTAATTGTTGATTGTGTGTCCCATTGCTGCCATGGTATGGTATCTGTTCGCCTCACATCTGCAGTCTCCACAGGGTATCTGCATGTGTGTGCCCATTGGTGCAAATATGCGGGTCTGCATTCGGATGGTCACTTCTGTCATTGTGTCATTGATGATTGTTGACGGTGTCAGCCCCCATAGGTGTTGTTTGTCTGCACATGGCCAAGGTTATGTCTTATTTGCACTGCAGGATTTGGCTGCCCCAATTTATGTTGCAATGGGACACATACACTACTTTGCCACTGATGTGTTTGTTGTTCTGTGACCAGGAATCATCCATGCAGTTTGGCAGTTGCACCTCTTACTTTGTCAACACTTGCCTTTTGGTCACTGTGATGATGGGGGTTTGGACCCCATTGCCACAATGTTCAAAATGTGCTTCAGCTATGGACCCCACACTTACATTTTGGTCACTGTGATGATGGGGGTTTGGTCCCCATTGCCACAATGTTCAAAATGTGCTTCAGCTATGGACCCCACACTTACATTTTGGTCACTGTGATGATGGGGGTTTGGACCCCATTGCCACAATGTTCAAAATGTGCTTCAGCTATGGACCCCACACTTACATTTTGGTCACTGTGATGATGGGGGTTTGGTCCCCATTGCCACAATGTTCAAAATGTGCTTCAGCTATGGACCCCACACTTACATTTTGGTCACTGTGATGATGGTGGTTTGGTCCCCATTGCCACAATGTTCAAAATGTGCTTCAGCTATGGACCCCACACTTACATTTTGGTCACTGTGATGATGGGGGTTTGGTCCCCATTGCCACAATGTTCAAAATGTGCTTCAGCTATGGACCCCACACTTACATTTTGGTCACTGTGATGATGGGGGTTTGGTCCCCATTGCCACAATGTTCAAAATGTGCTTCAGCTATGGACCCCACACTTACATTTTGGTCACTGTGATGATGGGGGTTTGGACCCCATTGCCACAATGGTCATGGCCTGCTTGCATTGTGGGTGCCACACACATATTTGTGTGGCACATGTGCTAGGGGGTCACATTGTATGTTCAAAGTCATGTTCGGTGTTGTAGGCATTTGACACAGTCTACACACGCTTGTCATGGTGTTGGGGGATGTCTCCTTCTTGCATTCCCTAGGTTGTGGTGTGCTGGTTGTGTCATGCATTGTCCATCCTATGAGTGGGGGTGGTAGTAGTGGTAGGCATCCTGCCCCCCTGGCTAAGGGTGGTAGTAGTGGTAGGCATCCTGCCCCCCCTGGCTAAGGGTGGTAGTAGTGGTAGGCATCCTGCCCCCCTGGCTAAGGGTGGTGGTAGGCATCCTGCCCCCCCTGGGTGAGGGTGGTAGTAGTGGGAGGCATCCTGCCCCCTGGCTAAGGGTGGTGGTAGGCATCCAGCCCCCCTGGGTGAGGGTGGTAGTAGTGGTAGGCATCCTGCCCCCCTGGCTAAGGGTGGTGGTGAGGCATCCTGCCCCCCTGGGTGAGGGTGGTGGTAGGCATCCAGCCCCCCTGGGTGAGGGTGGTAGTAGTGGTAGGCATCCTGCCCCCTGGCTAAGGGTGGTGGTAGGCATCCTGCCCCCCTGGGTGAGGGTGGTAGTAGTGGTAGGCATCCTGCCCCCCTGGGTAAGGGTGGTGGTAGGCATCCAGCCCCCCTGGGTGAGGGTGGTAGTAGTGGTAGGCATCCTGCCCCCTGGCTAAGGGTGGTGGTAGGCATCCTGCCCCCCTGGGTGAGGGTGGTAGTAGTGGTAGGCATCCTGCCCCCCTGGGTAAGGGTGGTAGTAGTGGTGGGCATCCTGCCCCCCTGGCTAAGGGTGGTAGTAGTGGTAGGCATCCTGCCCCCCCTGGGTGAGGGTGGTAGTAGTGGTAGGCATCCTGCCCCCCCTGTGTAAGGGTGGTTGTGGTGGTAGGCATCATGCCACCTCTGGGTGAGGGTGGTAGTGGTGGTAGGCATCATGCCACCCCTGGGTAGGGGTGGTGGTGTGCATTCAGGCCCCTGTGTGCATATGTGGCATTGGTGATGGGCATCCCACCCCTATGGTGCTGCTGTTGCTGGTGTAAGTATATTCAGCATCCCCGTGTGTGTGTGTGATGTGTCGTGTACGTGTTGTATGTGTTTTGTGGTTGGTGTCTGGCTTACCTTCTGCGCCGTACGCGTCCGTGCCTGTTCCGGTAGTAAATGTAGAATATTGGTATGATCGGGACGAAGGGATTCATGGTTGGTTCGTGTCGTTCGTCCTTCTCCTTGCTTCGCGTCGTCCTCGTCGCTCGCCTCGTCCTCGTCGCTTCGCGTCGTCCTCGTCGCTGCCGTGTTCGTCTCGTAGCCGTGGATCGTGTTGTGGCGCGAATCGGAGCTTATGTGCGCCTCTCCCGGATGCTTTGACGTGCCGTGCGTAGCGGCGGGTTCGGCGCGTACGGAAAGCGCATCGTACTTGTCCGGCCGGACGGGGCTGCATTTTTCCTTCCGTGCGACTCGATTCGGCGTTTCCGGATTCGCCTCGGTCGGAGAACAGGACCTGGTTTGGGTGAGTACGGCTCGGCCGGATTTTTTGCTGTTGTGCGCATCGTACTTGCTCGTTCGGTGTGCTGTACGGATCGGTCGGGAAACAGGCTTTCGCATGGCTTTTTTCCCGACCGAATGGTATTGGGTGCGCCTCCGACCGAGATCGGAATCGGCCCCATAGTGAAATTAAGGAAATTGGCTTAATTAACTTAAAGGCCCTTATTAAAGATTTTTACCTGGCAAAACACAGGATTGTGGAGATTTTGAAGATACATGCAGAAAGATGAAAGAAAAGCACAGAGAATAAAAATAAAATAAAAGGGGCTGAGGAAAACAGAAAGATGCTGCAAGTGATTCCGAAGTGGTAGTGAGTTCAGTATTAGAGAGTCCCTTAGGAGAGGTTAATGGTGGGAAATTGATGCATGTGCCGTGGTCTAGGGCTTGTTTGAATGTGTTTACACATAATTTTCCAAAGCTTCAAGAGGACCCAGCAAAATGGTATGATGAAATTCATAAGCTGATGAGTATTTCTCCAATGCTAAAGACTGATTTGAACTCGTTATTTGACATTGTGGTCCTTGGTGATGACTGGTTAGAGTGCAAAGTGATTGTAAGGTAGCCAACACAAGAGGCAGTAAGGGTTGGTTTGAACAATTCACCAGCTTCAGTAGTAGCAGACAAATATAAGGCTGTCATTGAGCATTTGAAAAAGCGAATTCCTGAGAGAGATGTGAATTGGGGCAAGATTTTGTGAACCACCCAGGAGACAAAAGAATCAGTGCATTCATATTACGAGAGTCTTATATGAAAAAAGCACAGTGGAGTTGAAAACCCTGAGCAAGGTGGTGCTAGTGGTTTCATTTCTGCATTTATGAATGGTTTGAGAAAAGAAATTAGTAATCACATTCAGCAAAGTGAATTGTGTTGGCTGAAAAAGAGCATTGATGAGATCCTGATGTTGGCAAAAAATAGTAGGGAATATTTTGAAGAAAAGAAGAAAAAACTTAAACAGAAGCTGATTATTGCTCAGACAAAGCAATTTGAGATAGGGAACTGAAATGAAATGGGTTCAAATATAAATTTTACACAGAATGGAGTAAACAGAATGAATCAAGGGGTACAAGGTGTTAGGAATTATGGCATGAATGTGAATGTTAAGATGTTGAAAATGAATACAGCATGTCTTTGCTGTGGAAGAATAGGGCTTTTGAAGTGGGAGTGTAGACAAAATCTGAACAGGGTACAGGTAAATGTAGATCAAGTCTCACAAATGCAGAGAATTGATGGAATGTCAAATATGCTAAAATCAGAGAAGAATATAAAATGTCAGAAATCATTTTGAAGGCCCATGTCAGCAGCTTCAGTAGTGCAGCTGAATGTGAGAAATAAAATGCCATATGATGGAGGGTATCGACAAAATGCCATGACCCTAAATGATGAGTTGGCAGGGAGCAGTTCACAATGACAGTCCATGAGGGGAGGATTGCTTACTTGGAGCAATCTTAGAGATAGATCAGAGTGGCCCATACATTGATGGAGAAGTCAATGGCCAGCCGATTTTGTTCCTAATTGATATGGGAGCTACCTGTTTTACAGTTCATTCTGAGGAAGTCCCAAACCTACCCCTGTCAGGAAGAGCAGTCCCAGTTCTAGGGCTCAACATTAAACAGATTGCAAATCAGGTTACAGCAGATGTTCCAGTTTTAATTGGTCTATTGGAGAATAAGGACTAGTCCATATTGTGGGATTAAACTCCAGTGAATCTCCTTGGAAGAGACTTTCTTTGTAAGATGAACTGTGTGATCTACTGCACACCGGATGGCAGTACAGTTGAAATCCAAGATGAAGACTTAGGGCCTGAATTTGATCATGGCGGACAGATTACTCCGTCACAGCGGTGACGGATATCCCGTCCGCCGAAATATAAATCCCACAGGGTATAATGGGATTTATATTTCTGCAGATGGGCTATCCGTCACAGGTGTGATGGAGTAACCCGTCCGCCAAGATCTAAATCAGGCTCTCAAAGTAGGGGTATGGGATTATATAGGCAAGTAGATTGGATTGATCAAGGGAGTATCACAAGTTAAGATAAAGATACAACCAGATGCAATATTTCCCAGAGTGAAGCAATGTAAGCTGACAAGGGAGGCAGAAGTAGGAATAAAACCAGTGATTGAGAAAATAATTAAACAGGGAATCCTTCAACAGGTCCTTGGTAACTCGCAACTCTCTGATCATGGGAGTTAAGAAACTGAATGAGAAGTGAAGAATTGTTCGGGATCTTATAAAAATAAATAAAACTGTGGTTCCATGCTGTGTTACAAAATCCTGCAGTGATTCTCTTCCAGATTCTCTCAGAAACAGAATGTTATACAGTCATTGACCTATGCCAAGCGTTCTTCAAAATAACGATTCATGAGGAATTTCTGTGACTTTTTGCATCTCAATTTTTTAATAAAGTACTTGTTTGGTGCATAATTGCCCAAGAGAGTACTTAGAGCCCATCAATTGTCTTCCAAATACTGAAAAAGGATCTAGAGAGTCTAAAATTGCCATGTAACTCAGTACGAGTAGAGGATATAGATGATTTAATGTTTGCATCCAAGAATAAAGAAGATTGTTATTTGGATATGATTGCCTTTTGAACCATTTGGCAGAAAATGGGCATAAAGTTTCAATGACAAAAATGCAATACTGTAGAAGAAAAGCCATTTATCTCAGAAGCCATATTTAAAAAGGTGTAAGGAAAGTCTCAAAACAATGCATTTCTGCAATTCTGAAAATAAAATCCACTGATCTCCCAGGGGGAGTTTCAGATGTTTTTGGGATTTGTTGGATATGGTTGTCAGTGGAAACTTTTAACTTATTGAGAGGCCCTGGGAGAGATTGACATGTTGTGATGTCCAAGTTCTGGTACCATTTGACGATGAATGTACTGAGGCATTCAAGAAGCTGAAAGAGAGTTTGTGTCATGTGCTCGCACTTGGGATGCCTGACTACAATGTGATTTTCTTTTTGTTCTATCATGAGAAAGTTGGATGTGCCCAGTGGAGTACTTGTCTGCTATGTTGGATCCAGTAGGTGTAAGTCTCCCAGGTTGACTGAAATCGTTTGTGGCTGTTTGTTTGGTGATTGGAAAAAGTGAATGGATTGTGATGGGTCCGACTTTGTTTATGTCCTGCTTTCAGTTTAGATCCTTTTAAAAAGAACAAAGACTCACCACATGTCAAATAGTAGGCCAACTCACTAAGGACAGAATATACTTTCAACAGAGAACATATCAATTCAGAGATACAATGCCCTGAATCCAGCAACACTACTCCAATTCCAGCCAAAACTGATGAGAACAGGGAAAGTGAAATGGATGATTATTTAGGTCATGGTTGGCTGGTGGTGACCAAGTTATGCACAAAACCGAGGCCAGACATTAAAGAAATTAATTTGTAAATGGCTGATTTGACACTGTTTGTAGATGGTTCCTGCTTAAGAACAAATATGGAGCACTGAAGGCTGCCTATGCAGTGTGTTCTATTTCAGAGACACTAAAAGTGCCTCCTTTACCAAATGTGACATCGGCACAAGTGGCAGAATTGATTACCTTAGCTAGAACTTGCTGCTATCTCAAAATTTAAGTGTGACAACCTATACAGATAACTATTCTGGTTTTAGTGTTGTTAATTACTATGGGCAATTGTGGTCACAAAGGGAATTCATGACATCCTAAGAAGCTTCAACAACACACTGTGTGCACATATTGGATTTATTAGGAGCTACTCAAAAGCCCAAAGAAATAATTGTGGTCAAGTGCATCACTCATAAAACTGGTAAGGGTATAGTCACCCTTAGAAATAGATATGCTGACCAGATAGCAAGGTACTGTGTACTACAGGAAGAGCTAGCAGTACAGCAAAGTGAACATGATTAATTTGAAAATGGTGCAATGCAGGAGTTAAATAATGTCAATTATTCTTTATGGATTAAATGCAAACCTCTTTGAGGGATTTGCAAGATGATACCCCAGTGGAAGAAAAAAGAAAGTGGGAAAATAGGGCTATAAAAAGAATTATCAGGATATGTTTGTTAATGCAGACCAGAGATACATTTTGCCAAATGCAATGGTACAGCCCATGTGTAAATATTTGCATAATCAGACTCATGCAGGAATGGATATTTTAGTTAGACTTTTAAAGAAGTACTAGGAAAATACTGGATTTTAACATGTTGCTGAGGATGTATGTAGCCATTGCATGGTCTGTCATTTGAACAATGAAGGTAAGAAAAGTATTACCATCATGAATCCCATTGGCAAATCATCCGATTTACAAGATTGCAGGCAGACTGTATTGAGATGCCACATTATGATGGATGGAACTACATCTTAGTGATTACCTGCCTCTTCTCCAAATGAGTGGAAGCATATCCCACCATTAGAGAGATAGCTCTACAATTGTCAAATAGCTCTTGAGGGATAGCCTACCCACCTCCATTCAAACAGATCACGATGCACACTTCAAGAATGAGGTGCTGCAAATATTCTGCACAGCTTTTTAATATCAGCAGCATTTCTATTGTAGTTATCATTCGCAATCCTCTGAATTAGTTGAGAGAATGAATGGAACTCTCAAGAACAAGCTAGTGAAAGTGTGAGCTTCAACTTATTTGAAATGGCACGATGTTCTTCCTATTGTCTTGATGAACATGGGAAGTACTCGCAACAAGAAAACTGAGCTATTTGCTCATGAGATAGTAATGGGCAGAGCGATGAGACTTGCATTTGAACCTTCAGCTGCACTTGTTTCAATAACTGATAACTTCGTGTTGGACAATTGTAAGATCTGGCTGATATGGTGAAATCTTTCACCAGGTGCATGTATCTACAGAAGACTATGAAGACATACCCTACGACTGACTGAATGCTGGTGATTGGATTGTGATCGGTAAGCATGTCTGAAAAGGGTGCCTGGACGAGAGATGGTAAGGCCCTTATCAGGTTGCGTTGACAACAAAATACAGCAGTACAGAGTGCAGGAGTGCCTCAGTGGATCCACAATGCTCACATGAAAAGAATGATTAGCTGAAACAGAGGATGAAGCCAATTATCAAGACACACAGCACACACAATTGGCTGAAAGTGTGAATCAAGCTCTGGTTTGTGGTGTGTATCCAGAGCGGGTGAAGATTTTTCTATAACTGGTGAAGACTGAGAAGAATCTCAAATAGAAACTGGAGAAGTGAAGTTTCAGGTGAGTGAGAATTCTGATGAAGAAGCTAAAATGCTAGAAGTCTAGTTTCAGAGTTTCAGAGTGATCAGAGTGAAGAGTTGTTGCAAAACAAAAGATCAAAGCATGAGTGGTAGCAAGAAGAAGTAGTCTCTAGAGTAATGACAAGTTACAACTGAGAATGAAAGTTAAAAAGGCCCCTCTTGGAAAGAGTGAGATTTCTGTGAACAGAGCAGCTGGAGAAAGGACTGACCCAAATACAAGTTCTATCTAAAGTCAAAGTTCAGAATTGACTTTAAATCAGTGCCCTGAGCAGTTAAGAACACAGTAACTGAAAGGAAACATGTTGAAGATATCCTGAGAAAAATAATTTGCTAATTAAAGCACTGTGAACTAGAGAAAGAGCAAACCAGACAGTTTGACTCATAGACTAGTGGGGGTGAGTCACCAGCTACAAAACGGTCAAATAGAAAAAAAGTACAGTATCAGAAGAAGATACATTGAGGGAGATTATTTCTTGTTGAAAAAGTGCCAGCAAAGGTGTGGGAGTGAATGAGAGTCTGAAACTGAAACTGAAGAAGAGCAACCTTGAAAAAGGGACTGAGTTAAAAAATATGGACAAGGAGAAATAGATCTAAAGAAGAGAAAGAATATTATATTTAATCAGTTTTGAGAATGAAATAGTGTGCCAGAGACTGCACCTGAAATTTTTAATTATTTTAAAAATTCTTTATATTTGAAACACTGACTAGTCACTTGAAAACACTTTGGAAAAAAGAACATCTTTGCTTAGTGTTTAGTTTTTACCTTTTGCCCTGATGATACTTTTTTTTTGCTGAAGTGGAGAAGGGTAAGAGCAAATGTTGTACAATTGTAGGGAAAATATTGCTGATTGCAACACTAATAGTATTAGTTGGACTGTTGTTATGCTTGATGACTCCTGAAGCATATATTTCAAGGCAGGGTAAAAAGAATGTTGATGTCTTAACAAATCATGATATAATAAACCTGTAGCAGTACATAAAGAGCATTTAGTCAATTTTAAAGGTAATGTGTAGAATTGTTAGGGAGTATACAGAGATCAGAGGGTTAACTGCTATGTGTTCCAACCTTCCAAAATCAGCTGAGGAAGACCTATACCCAGTTACTTATGTCTAGCAATATTCTAGTTGCTATTATTATTCATGAAAAGTTTGTTTTCCTTTATTTGGCTAATTTGCTGTCTCTAGAAAATCTGAATATTAGAGATCATAGTGAAATTAAATATGGTGAGTATTTTAGAGTAATTGACTAAAAAGGTATAGTACTAATGTGTTAAAAGAATATTTGTGTCTCTGGAGTGATGAGGAGAATGATTTATTTAGTGAATATAATGAGGGAGCAGTAAGAGTTGTTAAAAGTTTAGTGGAACAGAACATTTCTTTAGAAGAATTGAAAGAAGAGGACTGTCAGGTTTGCATCCTAGATTGAGAATAGAGTGGGAAAGGAGAGGTGAGTTGTGTATAATAAGGCAGACTTCAACAGGAGACAAAGGTGAATTTGTAAGAGATAGTAAATGTGATAGATTTTATGAAGTTAATAGAACGTCCTAATTGGAAGAGAATCTATTATGAGAGGAATTTATTATGTCTGCGAGAAGACTTCTTATTTAAATTTACCTAGAAAATGGGTAGGATCATGTTATCTAGCTTTAGTTATTCCTAGAGTTTATAATGCAGATGAATTAAAAGATGAATCTAGCTTGAAGATAGTGAGATGTATCTTGGGGGAGATTATATTAGATCTCTTCCGGGCTAATTTTTTTTCTGTAGGAGTGGCAATAAATGATGTAAAGATTAGATGAAAGTCCACAGTAGTGGATAGACTTGCTCTGGATACAACAGGATCTTTGAAGCTGGTGAATGAGGAAATGTTGGCAATAAGAGCAATGGCTATTCAAAAACTTGCTTTAGATATTCTTTTGGAAAAGGAAGGAAGAGTCTGCAAAGTGATTAAGGTTAAAAAGGTGTTGTACATACATACCTGATCATAGTAAAGCTATTGATTCTTTCATTACTAATATAACTAACTTGAATCCTGTGATTAAGTCTCTGGAAAACCTTGATCATGGAAAGCTGTAGGATCCTAGTTTGAAGGGATAGGGAAGTGTTTTGGTAGAATAGGTGAATGACTAAGTAATATTGATGGAGGCATTCTTTAAGTCAGTTCTAACACCTGCGATAATCATAATGATTTGTGCATTGTTCTATTGTTTTTGATTAAATTGCTAGGGTGTATGATTAATAACGGAACTAAGAGGAGTTATAGGGTCAACTCAGGAGAGAGGAAATGGTCGGTGGATTTGGAAATAGGAAACTGCCAGGATTGAGTTTATCAACAAGTGAAGAAGATGGAGGAATGTAATTGACCACTTAAAAGGTTGAAGACGTCTACTAACTGGTCAATGGCTGATTAAGAAAGTATAATTTTTCTTTTTTTGTGTGATTGTTTAGTAATAATGAGAGGGGAGTTTGTAGAGGTTTTTTTCTAATGTGCAAATTTGAGTGACAAATTATTTTTGTGAATCTCTATTTTTTAGGTTACATATGGTCGTAACAGGTGAGCTGATATTATTGCATGATAAACAATAGAAAAAATATGGTTCAGAAGTGTGTGTAAAACATAATTTAGTCATGTCATATTTTTGAGTGAGACACCATTGCATTAAGATAGGATGCTATTTTCTGCTTTCTTGTTTACTCTACCCCTGCTTATTCCCCTCCCAATCAGAGACACACCTCTCAAACATTCTCTACTCAAAGTTTCCGCGAACATGGCAGGCGTGATGTCAGCTGCATCTTTGGTTAGGAAGCGTGTGTTGTGAATGAAACTTTCTTTTGTTTTCCCTATGTTTCATTTTGAAGAGCTTCCACTGGAAGTTCCAATCTGGGCCTGCTGAAGGCATCATTTTTTAAAGGCGTTTGTCTAGAAAATGTTCCATCTTGTATTTCCACATAACTGGACTAATATTGCTGAGGGAGCGAGGGGAGATTTGCCTTACATTTAGAAATGGGTTAGTACTAAGAAGTAATGTTTGTGACGCTCTTTATTCTGATTTGCCAAAGGTGAACAAACCATGATCGTGTCATGCTGAATCTGCAGTTTTGGTAATCGCTTATGCATAAATTGTGTATAAAAACTCTGGTTTTAGGGTCAGGGGGTGACTTCTCATTTTACTTTCAAAAGTCTGTCTAATTTTATTGACAACTACTTTAGTTAGAATGCTGTCAGAACTCTTTAGAGTATGCCGCTTAAATTTAGGGAATAGCTGCTTAATAGGATTAATATTCCTGATGATGATTTTGTAATTCTGTATTTGAGCCTTTATGACATTTTTTACTATATTTTCTGTAATGCTTTATGAGATTCTTGTAATAAATCTTTTAAATGTATTTCTGACCTAGAAGTTAATTATAATTTATTGAGTGGTCCCAGTCACTATTTGATCATAATATTTATACTCTGCTAATTGGATGAGGGTAAGAAAAGAGGGTGGTAGTCACTAGATCAGCTGGAGTGAAGGCGCTGAGCTGCCAAGGTAAGATTCTGGGGTGTCTGAAAATGTTGGGGTTCATTTGATTATTTTGGCTCCGAGCCTACAAGTCTATAACTTAATGTTTGATTGAAATAAGGTCCTAATTTGTACCATCTTGTTAATATGTGCAATTTGAGTCCTTGTGTTAGAAAGGCAACTGAATTTCAATAAATGGAATTTTAGGTTTTCCTTCTTTTGGTTGCTAACTAGTTAGAGAATGTAGAGAAAACTTTGTTTAGATGAGTGCCAAAATAATACTGTCTTAGTTTTGTTGCTGTCACATCTCAGGATCTTTTCCATAATTGTTTTGATGGGTCAGTTACTGTGCTTTGAAGGTGATCTCTGCAATTAAGGATGAGCTAGAAGATTGAGGCGCAGCTTCAGGTAATATGTCTCCATGCTTCACTCTATTATCCAGTCAGCTTATAAAGTGTGGTCCACTTGGAAGCAGAAGAACGGAAGTATGGTACTCCAAGAACAGAAATTAATATAAAAGATTTGTAGTCTTATTACTTGCGAAATTATAAATGAGGCACTTCTTATTTAGACTGATGCATATGGTACAACTGATACAGCTAGTTAGCCACAGTGGGTCAATTTCAATCTCTCATCCAAAATCTCAGTCATCAACAAAGGTCCAGAGCTGGTGGTGCAATGTGGGACACAACAGGGCTCCTACCAATGGGAATTATTGACTTCCCTTTGTGGTGAAGGGATTTCCAGTACATATATGAGAGGACTGTGTCAGAGGAAGTAGTTCACAGAATAAGCAGTTGATCATAACCATGTCTCTTTAAGACATCATATCCTGACACCCAGGAAGATATCGAGCATAATGCAGATGACATTCAATTTATTATGAGATCACATGACAGGAACCTATTTGCTAGAGAGGCTGCAATGTCTGTTTTCATTTAATAGAGGGAGTTTGCTGAATAGGTGGTCAACTGTTGCCAACAGTGCCAGATGCCATCACCTAACAGTGAGAAGTTGAAAAATGTTACAAAAAATGTACCACCTATTAATATAGAAATGTGCCATAATGTTTTTTTTTTTAAAACAAACTTTATTGAGTTTTTCCAAGTGAACATTCGAACAGTTAGCCCCCGTACGATACATAAACATACCAAAGCAGTTAACGTTTGCAAGTATTACAGTTATCGTCTTGACATACGGTCGCCAGTCCTTGATTACAGTGCCTTTTGTTGTACAACGTGTTCCACCCGCTTTGTATGTTTACGCTTCATGTGTTAACTGCATACAATATTTGTATCAAGCAGTACATGTTCCAATCATTCTCAATTCAACCACCCTGGATCCCTCCTACCCACCCACCCCCCAGTTAACTAACTGGGCAACACATTTGGTATCCGCTCTAGCGTACAGAGTATTTATGTATTGCATTCGTAATAAGAAAGAAAACATGAGCAAGCTACACATTTCAGTGTACAACATCTCGTTCCAGATCACCACGTACATGATATCTACATCCCCAATGCCGTTGACCCTGAATCTTATGACGTCTGCCCAGCAGTACGCTGTAGCAGTATAAGTGTCCAGTGGAGGTACCTATGACATGTCAGTTGTCAAGTCAGCCACCACCTGTGTGGGCCTATCCCACACTTTAAAGGCTTCACACAGCATATCCCATGCCATTGCTATGGGCATTTTCCTCTGCCCCCGTTGTTCCTCCTTACGTATCGCAGCGCTTTTGGCTAGGTTCCACTTCTCTACTTCCTCCTTCCACGCCTCTATTTTGGTGGCCTTGCTGCCTTCCACCTCCTAGCGATGTGCCTCTTTGCTAGTATTAACGCTAGGTTAGCAAAACGCACCTGAACCTTGTATCCCTTCAGGTGTGGATATAGCCCTAGTATGCAGCTCTTTGCCATATTCCAAGTCCGCCCACCAACCACGTCCGTTAATATTTGCGCTATCTGCGCCCAGTAGTGTGTTAGTACTGGACAGGCCCACAACATGTGAATGAACCCTGCATCTGCCTCAATACATTTCGGGCAGTTCGATGTCATTGCAGGGAACATCTTGTAGAGTCTATGAGGTGTTAGGTATGCCCTTTGCGTGATCAGGAATTGGATACATTTAAATCGCGCATTGCGTGACACTGCTTTTGGGTAGGCTAGCAGGCTGTCCATTCTCTGTCAGTTAGTTCTGCTTCCATGTCTGCCCCCCACTTAGCCCATAAAGCTCCTAATGGGGAGGTCTGTGTTTCCCCGATGCCAGTGTACAACCATTTTGTCAAATGCCTACCGTTACCCATTAAATGGAGCTTATGGACTAGCTCATTCGTTGGCGGTTCCTGCCCGTCTGGGGCCCACACTCTTTTCACGTAGTGCGTTAATCCGGCGTGTAAGAGAAATAGGGTGTCCGGCAGGTCATTAGTATGAACAAAGTCCGTATGTGATAGTAGGATACCATCATTAAACATTGCCCCCACTGTTATCCCTCCATCCTCCCATCCGGCCAGTTGGCCCTGCGTGACTGTGCCTGTTGGTATGGAAAAACTCAAAAGAGGGATATTCGGTGCATAGGACAGGTGTGGTTGTGTATACTTTAAAGCATATTTCCAATACTGTATAGCCAATTTCCTGCAAGTTGCGGCCCGCTAACCAGTATGAGAGCCATTGTAACTGACTCACCATACAGTAGGCCTTAAAGTCTGGAGCTCCCACTCCTCCTGCTGTCGTCGGAAGTTGTAGCTGCTTTAGTGCCACCCTACTCCTACCCACACCCCATATCCGCTCTGTCAGCAGGGAATCTAGCACTCTGAACACTTTCATGGGGATTAGTATTGGGAGCGTCGTAAAGTAGAACAATACCCTTGGCAGCATTACCATCTTTGCGATGGCCAGGCGGCACGTGGCAGACAACGGCAGCATTATCCAAAACGCTATGTGTGATCGTAATGTAGCTATTGTGCTATGAACATTGCCGTCAAATGTGCCCTAATGTTAACATAAGAATGCGCAAAAAAATAGGAAAATGCCCATGACTGCTAGGTCACAATATTCTTTTATTTTTCTTTATTCCTTTAAGAATATAAATGCGTTTCGCAAAAGGTGATTTAACATTATAACAGAACTGTAGAACCTCACTTCTTTGTGAAATGTGGTGTATCCTGAAAATTATATTTCTCTTTACCTCATACCATATGATTTCACTGTATTTAGATTGTTTCCTCTGCCACATATTCATAATGAACAAGCGTAGTAATGAAAGAAAATGCTTGCTTAGCTTACATTTAGTGATCTAACTAGGACATGCCAGATTTAAATCTTTCATTTCATAGAAAAGCTCATTGTTACATGATGGGACACTAGGCAGCTAATAGAGTAGGCTTGCAAAAAGGTTCTCATGAGAACCTTCATAGATATATCTTTTTGTAATAAGCTCTAGCCACATCGGAGTGACTTCATGTTGACATGGGCATTTTCCATGGGAATAAAGGACGAAGACAACAGACCATCAAAAGATCTTCCTCCATTGGATGTTGATGACATATTTGCCTGTTTTTGCAACATGTTTAGTGGCTTTTATATATAGGATGTGTTCCTAGCTAGAGAGTAAAGGCATTCTATGCACTCCTACCCTGCCATGTCCCTTAGCACTTTATGGTGGTAGCACAAATTACTATAAGCTATTGCTAACAGTGATTTTTCTTTGATTATCCTTGCTCTAAGTGAGGAGACTTTCTATCTCTATGTCCATCATAGCTACTGCTGTGGTTCTTTCCTTCTACCTGTCCTAATGGTTGCTACTGCAGCTGTTTGGAGAACTCGGCTGAGTCTCCGGAACTACCCTGTATAAGGAGTTCTACCTTTCTTAGCTGTCTGACTTTGCTCCAGAATTTACTTGCTCTTTTTCAAAGGGAACTCTTTACAGGTTCTTGCTAGGATAGGATATGTTCTTTAGTTTAAAATAGGTTCTAAATTCTGAATTGAATACGCTGTTATTTTCTATACTTGTGCTAACTAAACTTTTCTGATAGAAAGAACAAAAACCCCAACTAATCTCTTAAGGAGAAAATAAACTTTGAAACATCACCAAACCTTTCTTTATTGGCTGAACACCAAATGCAAAAAATGATGTCTATTTTGTGGATTGCTCCATTCTAATACTGTGGCAAATATTCATCGACTTAGGAAGGTATGGAAGTTCCAGGTTCCCTAAGTAAGTTTTAAAGTGACGTTACTTCTGGAAATTGTTCTACAATTTCCATGCTCACAGCAGCAAATGAGAAGTAAATTATCTGGAAAAATACGTCTGTTAGCCTCATTACATCTCTAGAACATTATCATATTTTGAAGAGTTGGCACCTTAATGCTATCCTCAGATTCTTGACAGTCATGCATGAAATGACAAGGCAACCAGAAATGTTGATATAGAGTTAAGTTCAGAATTTGAAGTAGGTTTAGCCTTAGCAAAATAAGATTTTAGAATGCTCTCATAATATGTCCAAAGACACCAGGTGGGATCTAGAGCAAGGGCATAGTAGGGTGCAACCTGGGTAACAAGAAGCTGAAATGTGACATATTACCCCTACAATAGTTGCCTTCGTACTGCGGAACATTCTCACCTGACATTTCATGGGGTCATAAGCGCACCCCATAAAGAAGATGCTATTTGTCCTTCATTGCTGCTGCCTCATGTTGCTATAAACTCTGATTAGAGCTGGAAAACATAAAAGAGCCATGCCACCAGTCCCCTTTTTAATTACAGTCATTAATGTCCTAGAACTAGTGTAATAAGAGTGTACATCTATGTACTCCCACCTAACATTTAGACTCAGTATGCCACTAGAAGGAGAAAAGACGCACTCTAGCTTGTCACTTCACACCCAGGCAGTGAAGAACCAGGATCTGAAAGCAATCTGCTAAAGACAGCATTTAGAAACAAGACGTGCAATACACGAAGAATGACAAGAGAGAAAGCAGATATGTTGCATTCTGTCTCCATTATTGGCTTGTAAACTACATATCCATTCAATATTGTGTATGCAGATGTATGTGTTTATTTATACTAATAGTAAGCCTTTGCATAACACAGCATAAAAACAGAACTGCTTTTTGTTACTGAATAATAAAATAGCCCAATTAACCATAACTCATTTTACCAACATCTGAACAATTTAAGGGGTCGATTACGATGGCGGGCGGTGTCAGTACCGCGGTGCCGGCGGTGCGGAAAAATGCCTTTTACCGCCCGCCAGAAGCGGTCCTCACGGCCGCCATATTATGATGGGCAAATATGCCCCATTTCCCGACCTCCGCGGTGCAACGCCGACCGCCATGAAATTGCGCCCGCCACCGCGCCGGTGGTAGCCAATGGAGACTCACCGCCGTGCGGAATGACGTCCCGTCCGCTCAACAAATTAGGATGCGCCAAACAACCAGTCGAACCGCAGGGGAGAAACCGCCCTTCCAGACACGGCGGAATCTCGACAGCGGAGCGTGAAACGAGACTTCCGGGGCCCTCCACCCGGAGCCGAACGCCATGGATCCAGCACTACACGTCCTCCCGGTGCTGTACGTGATACATCACCAGGTAAACATCGCCCGCCGCGGACGCCGCCGCAGGTACGTAATAAAACACAATACAACACAAAACAGAATACAAATTCCACGGGCTGAAACAGGGCACCTGGCCACACCAGACACACAGGTGTGGACAGGAACACATCCATCAGTGTACCCACACATGTCTCATCTGGCATCAATTCACACCCTGCATCAAGCCCACCAATTTACCGCGACCATAATGTAATGTGTTGCTGACGACACCGCAGCGGTGAGTATGCGGGAAATCCATCGCACAAAGCACAATGCATGTACAGCAACGGTCAGGCCAGAAAGACCACAGGGCACCACCACCACCCACCACCCACAGCTCCGCCGCACACAGCAAGAAACATGCCAATACCCCCCCTGTGCACCCCCATGTCCAACACCAAGCGAGCTAAATCCACACCCAGCAGCACACAACTAACACCTAGGGAGACAGACACAGCAGCATTGGGTGTAGATTAACACACAGCACAGAAGCACAGGCCCAGGGCAACACACACACACACCACAACACCACATACATGGCAAGAAAGCTGAATACAAGCACAAAATTAACATACACACACACAAGGAACATACAGACTACTGGACACACACCCTGCCAACTCACACAGACATACCCCACACCGACACGCAGCCACATACACAGACTACATGCCACCAGCAATGGAGCACAACATAGAGGAAAGCAAAAATGATGTGCACACAAATGGGAGGGCAAGGAGACAACCAACAACCAGGTGAACAGACACATGCAGGACAAGGAACCTAGAACAACATCCACACCCCATCCAAGCACATGGCTGGCACAGTGAGTGAAGTCAAACAACAGTCACCTCAGTGCAACAACTCAGGGAGACAGCAAGGTAACCCATGTATAGGGACAGGGATGAAAGGAAGGACCTCAAGTCAAACAGTGAACAGCAAGTACACATGAGTATGCCAGCACCACAACACACAGGGCACATTGGCACACTCAATGACTGTCAAACACAAGTAGGAGTCCCCAAACATACCCCCTCATATCTGCAGCACACAACCCCAATGCCAGACACACAGAAGGGCCTACATAATGTCCAGTCAAGAGACAGACAAACAATCAAACCCCCTGGGAGCATCCACAAACATCACACACACACAGGGATGCCAGTACCAACGTCTGCACCAAAACAAAAATGGCAAACACAATTCAAAACAGAAACACATACAGAACCACAAAAATAACACACATCACCTGTGCAGCCAAACTAGGGGAAGGCAATGGGAGCACACACACAACAGGAGTGCACCACCTCATCAGTCAGGAAAAATGCATAGGCTACATACCACAACACAGACAAGAAGTGCACCATCACAGAACAACACAGACACATCAAACACACAACAGATGCACAACACCACAAAGCACATAGCAAACACAGCAGTACATCAGGGGATGTACACTAGGACAGCACAAGGCAACATACACCCACAGCACTGAATGCACAACAAGCAGTGTGTGCACACAAACACACAACAGTCCCACACAGCCATGAGTCACACGCCATTAACACACACATCAACACACACGACAAAGCCACAACCTACACACCGTACAACCCTTGACCACCCAAATGCACACCTTGTAAGTAACCGTTGTGACTAGGATGACTGCCCATCACAACATGACTACACATCTACACTGCTAGGCATACATGAAAGCAAGAACGCACATACATGTTGAGCCTGGTCAGCCTGCCTGCAATCCTGTGTATATGACCCCTCTATGTGTTTGCAGTGCCCACATACCAGGATTCAGTAAAACATAGCCAACAGCAACAAGGAAGGAACATGAGTCTGGTATGTCACCGAAAACAACATCACTGACCCCACAAGTATCCGAGTCATGAAGAACTGAAGTCCCCGTCACCCCTGTTAAAAAATAATAAGTTAAACAAGCCAGTGGCACAGTTGAAGTGGCACACAGAGCATGTGGCCCAGTAAATGTTAGACATACAGGAAAAGCCTTATTCAGTAAGGACAATGACACAACTGACAACATGAGCAACTGTTTTTATTCACAAATAGCACTGATAGGCAACAATATTAGACAAGACCAAGGCACAAGATGCAGAGCCTGAACATGAGAAGCTGCACAGGCAGGGGCAAACTGCAAGGCCAGTGGCCAGTCCAAGGTGCTGACAGAGTCAATGAGAAGCTGCACAGGCAGGGGGCAAACTGCAAGGCCAGTGGCCAGTCCAAGGTGCTGACAGAGTCAATGAGAAGCTGCACAGGGAATGTGTGTCACCAAACTCCGCCATGGTCAGCAACACAGTCTGGTGTGTCACGATGGGCAGCACAGGTACCGGTGTGGGAGAGATAGGTCTGTGACGTTGATCAACATTCATACTTGGCTGTCAGTCTGACTGGGAGCTGACTGTGTGTCGGGCACAGTTGGACCACTTGACTGGGGAGTGAGACGCCCAGCTGAGGAAAAGCTATCAGTGGCCTTGGACGCTGGAGGGCTGCTTGGACCAGGTGGTGTAGTGGCACGTGGAGGTGGACTCAGGCCGACGTGGGACACAGTGTGGGAGGGAGATAGTGGAGGGGTGCCTTTCCACTTCTTGGGGATTCTAAATGGCTTGCCTGTCTTGGTATCAATGGGAAGTGGTGTGGACACAAACGGCACACTCATCACCAAGGCTGCCGCAGGTGCACACGCTGGACCTCCCTCTGGGGATGTGCTGGATCCAGAAGGACGCTTAGCCTGGCATTGCCTCTGCCCCTCCATCCCCTCTTTACCCTGTGTGCCCCCTACAGTGCCCTCCTGTCCCTGCTTCACTGGTCTTGGAATGGGAGTAGAGGTAGTTGGTGAAACAGCCTTGGATACCTTACTATGTGTAGCCTTGCCAGGCCCCACCTTCACAGTGGGCATGGAGAGTGTCTGCATGCCTTTGCGAGACGTTTTTGGGACCACAGAGTCTGTGGCCGGGGATTGCTCTGAGGCTTGTGACCCTGAGTACTTCCTCCTTGAATCATGTGCCTTTGCAACGCCTGACGGGCTCTTCCCTTTGCGCTCTGGGGTTGTTTTTTCTTCGTAGGGGAAGGTGTCTGTGACCTTGACCGCTTGGGCTGCTGCTGCTGTGTGCTACGTGTGCAGTATCGTGACGTTGAGGTGTGTGAAGCGTGGTCACCGTCGTCAGACGTCGCCACTGGCATGGGGGTGGACAAAGGGACTGGAATTGGACTACGAGATTGAGCCAGTTGAAGTGCAGCCGCCACTGTGGAGGACATTGTCTGGACAGTGCGGTGCAGCCCACCCACGTCTGAATGTATGCCCTCCATGAAAGCTAACACCTGTGCCAATTTGCGGTCGTGGTCTGACAATGCATTGAGGAGCCCTGTCTGCCCCACACACAGCTGGCGCAAAAGGTCCACACACTCTGCACTGATGGCAGCAGGGGCACAGGGGCAGGGGCAGCGGTGCCTGGAATGAAGGACACCCTTCCCCTCTTTGTGGTGCGAACACGGGCAGCAACAGAGGAAGTGGCTGGGAGGGTGGGCACTGCACGCTGTGTGCTGGAAGATGTAGCAGACTCTCCGTTCCCTGTGTCCTCCAAGATGTCTGCACCACCGCCGTCATCAGATGATGTTGAACTTTGCGTCTCGGGCTGTGATTCCTCCAGCATACTCCTATCCCCCTCCGAGGCGCTGGTCACATCTGTGTCACTGGGATCCTGTGCGGCTGTTGTGCTTGTTTCACCACCACTGGTGTCCGTCCCCTGTCCCTCCGTGCCCACGGGAGATGCTGCATAACAGAGAGACATGTAGGGTCAGCAAAGTGACAGCAACAGGACAAACATATTCAAGCAAAGCAACACTGAGGATGACAAAGTCTACATGTTGCAGGCCACCCCGTGCATTCTCACCATGCAGACACACTTCACTACCTCAAACAGTGCGTACAAACATCTAAACACGGCATAGCTGAGCCATGTGATGGGCAGACAGCACAACATCATGCATGTTGGGGCGTACAAACACTAACACCAATGGACCAGGCCTGCAGCACACCACCCACAATGCCATTGAAATTCCCAGGATTGGAAAAACATCAGTAAGTGCATGTATGTAAAATCCGTGACTGCCACACCCAGCACAGGGGCCACTTACAACCCACTGCATCACAGTAACCACATCACGTACACCAGCGCAGGTACAGGCTTGGTACACATGCAGCCACTCACAGACAAAATCAACCTTCACAGAATACTCACCCCTAGCTTGCTGTTGATGCTCCTTCAAACGTGCGTCCAGCTCAGGCTGTGTCACAGCCAAGATGCGGCACATCAGTGGTGTCAAGCTGCGTCGTGACAACCTGCCACTGCGAGGGAGTATCCCCAGTGTCATCTCGGCAACGTTCTTTGCCAGTCGTGATATGTCGTCCCACCTCTTGTGGCAGTGGGTGCGCCGGCGGTTTGACACTCCCAGAGCCCGCACCTTGGTTGCAATGGACCTCCACACGGCCTTACGCTGGTGTACCTTGAGCTGCAGGTGTGGGAGACAAGAGGGGAAAACATCAGTGACACACTCTCATGGTAAAACCTCTCTCTCTGAACAGTGGCATGACACAGACTCATCCCAACACGGCAGATATGTCCCGCAGATACACTACAACATCTCACAGGGTACATCGTCATGTGTGAAGTCCACGTCAATGCATGCATGTTTGAGGAGGGACACTGTATCCGCACATCTCACATACAAGCTGGATGCTAGCACAGAAAGCCATGTGTAATGTGCCCACATCTACTGGCTATTACCAGGTAGAGCAAGACATATGTCACATTGCAACATGTGTATGGGGTGAGAGTCACTGTGTCCACCACTGCGCACGCCTAAATGACCTTGCTCTGTGAATAGCTCACTGTGTCATGTTTGTAGCATTGAGGGACATGATCTCACATAACCACTGACTGATCAGAGGGCCAGTCATGTGCAGTCCACACGGCAGACATGGGTCATTGATGTACACTCCTGCCAACCACACACGTATCACACTCTGTACAGTCAGTGATGTGTCCTTGTCACATTGGGCGTGGACAGTCCATGCCAGGTAGAATCACACAGAGATGGACAACGAGGACCCACACAAACAGTCACATGAACAATAACTGTCCCGAAACATGCATCACCAGATAGCTGTCACACCATATGGATGTGTACACAACACATGTCCATCCACCCTTCATGTCCATGCATTTAATGTGTGGGTTGCATACACCCCCTTAACAACTAGGAAACAGCATGTCAGCCAGTGCATGACACAACCCCACACTCTCAGGCACATACACCATCTGATCGACTACATGTGTGCCCCCTTGCACTCACACCCCCACTGTTGGAGACTTACCACAACATTTGGGCCACCATATAGCCGTGGGTACTGTGTCAGCACCTCGTCCACCAGGACATCCAGCTCCTCGCTTGTAAATGGACTGGCACGGATCTTCTCTGTCCTAGCCATCACTGTGGACATGAGACGTCAGCGGCAGCAGTGGGCGGTGAAGGGTCCCAGGCAGCAGTCCCTGGAGGCAGCAGCAGGTGAGGGGTCTCAGGCAGCAGTCCCTGGAGGCAGCAGCAGGTGAGGGGACTCAGGCAGCAGTCCCTGGAGGCAGCAGCAGGTGAGGGGTCTCAGGCAGCAGTCCCTGGAGGCAGCAGCAGGTGAGGGGTCCCAGGCAGCAGTCCCTGGAGGCAGCAGCAGGTGAGGGGTCTCAGGCAGCAGTCCCTGGAGGCAGCAGCAGGTGAGGGGTCTCAGGCAGCAGTCCCTGGAGGCAGCAGCAGGTGAGGGGTCTCAGGCAGCAGTCCCTGGAGGCAGCAGAAGGTGAGGGGTCTCAGGCAGCAGTCCCTGGAGGCAGCAGCAGGTGAGGGGTCTCAGGCAGCAGTCCCTGGAGGCAGCAGCAGGTGAGGGGTCTCAGGCAGCAGTCCCTGGAGGCAGCAGCAGGTGAGGGGTCTCAGGCAGCAGTCCCTGGAGGCAGCAGCAGGTGAGGGGTCCCAGGCAGCAGGCTCTGTGAGCAGTGGAAATGTGGTGCTCCCTTCCACACATATATAGGGCCCTGGACTCGTTTCAGTGGTCATAGTCTTCTGCCATTGGTGTTCCAGGTCAGCCTTCTTCAAAAGCATCCAATGACCGCCTCCGCGGGGGCGGAGCACGCCTACCGCGATTTTTGAATGTGCATCATGCCACCGCGATAGCGGTCCCCATTGGCTGCAAGGGCATGGTTCATGGCGGTGACACACCGCGGGGTCCTGGCCGGCGCTACTGCGGTGGTGCATCTTACAATTGCATCCAATCTCCGCATCCGCTGGGGGCGGAGCACGCCTACCGCGATCTTTGAATGTGCATCATGCCACCGCGATAGCGGTCCCCATTGGCTGCAAGGGCATGGTTCATGGCGGTGACACACCGCGGGGTCCTGGCCGGCGCTACCGCGGTGGTGCATCTTACAATTGCATCCAATCTCCGCATCCGCTGGGGGCGGAGCACGCCTACCGCGATTTTTGAATGTGCATCATGCCACCGCGATAGCGGTCCCCATTGGCTGCAAGGGCATGGTTCATGGCGGTGACACACCGTGGGGTCCTGGCCGGCGCTACCGCTGTTTAATTGCCATAGAGTGACATGGGTGACCGGGATGTGGCTGGTGGAGCATGACAAACGCCATCTGCAGCTATGTAGAGGGCCATCACTAACACCAATGTGTCATGTGCAGCACATGAAACACTTGCGTCAGTGGTGGGCATCGACAAAGGTTCAAATGGTGGTTGGCATGCTCCGCCACCCAATTCACGGACAGTATGTGCGTCCGCAATGGGGAATATGCAGCATCACATCGTACACTCTGTGCGTCATTGTGTTTATGGAGCACGTTTAAGGCACCTACGGACAGTTCTTGTTGTGTGTGGATCAATGGTCATTACTGTACTACGCACAGTGGATACGTACAGTGGCACATGGCACTGGATGACATTGATATGGTCTCCTGTCACAAATGTCAGCCAATGTGTAACGTCTCACACCAAATGGAACACTGTACTTCATTATGTTGAGCAATATTTACACACAATGTCGTATCTGCCACCCATGCTGACCACTATCTCACACCTGAGCCCATGTGTTACACTGACAACCCAGATGAACTCATTTATTCAGCATGACTGTCATCATTGGAAACAGATGTCACCCTGTTGTGTTATTGCTAAGACCAATTACATGCCGCATGTAATGTCTTTGTACACACTGGCAACTCCTGCAGTGTATGTCCACATGTACGGGGGGGCTCGACCTGCTAAAGGATGACAAGTACTTCAGCACCACACCTGGCATCCGTTGCATTATTATTGTTTGTCACTTGGGTAGACGGCCGCCAGAGCAGATGTCTTTGCTACATGTCTGCCACCTGTAACCACAGGGACCTATGTGGTAGTGTCAGGTCTGTGCTCATGTTGTTTGGACTGTTGTATGTGAATCAGTGACATATACATTTCAACAATGGTGCTTAGCTAAACTATGTTTTTGAGTGTTGTGCTGTGTTCCGGTGCTACTCACCTGCCACCAGTGCATGTCCATTGTTCACATCAGGAATGTTGCGTTGGCAGATGGACTGCATGCACGGTTGTGGATTGTGCTAACTGTATGGAATATAGTATGCAACATTTGTCCACAGGCTATGGGTGTCCAGTATTGCCTGTGCAATGTTGCAATGTGTGTGCACTGATTTGCGGGAATTGTCTGCAATGTTGGATGGTCAGCACAAGTGGCACACGTGTGCAGTGTGTTGCCACCAACACTGGTGTATGTGCATGCTATGGGATGCTAGCCATCCTTGCTCACCATCTATTCCAGCACTGTGTGGGTGGATCACATCTGCTGGTGTATCAGGATGGAGTGGGCACCCAAGACAGGTGAGATGTACCTTGATTGTTGTGCCTGTGACACTCATCCAACTACGACATTTGGTCAATGTGAGGTACCAGTGTCCCACTACTCATGCACAGCCAGCATGTTTGTTAGATGTGGGATATTGATTGTATGCTGTGTTGGGCCTGACAGCCTGTGTGGAATGAGGGTCAGGATGCATGTCCTTTGGGACATGTGGTGTAAAATTACATCCACTGGTGTCAGGTGTCTGAGCCAGTTGTCCATATGTAATGCATACAGTCTGTTCATGCGTAGACTTGTTGGCATACTGGCTTGGCATTGTCCATGTAGTGTTGTATGTTTGTGTTGTGGCACTGTTGTGTCTTGAAACAGCTGGATGTGTATCACCATGGTATGTGTTGTGGTGCACATGTGTCCTTGGGCAGTCCCTCCTTGATGCTGCATGTAAATGTCCAAAATGGGGGAAGATTAAGGGTGCATACAGGCCCTGCTGATCACGTCCCTCATCTATTGTTAATGTGTGCCACATTGGCTATCTGTGTGCTTGTAGAGAGTATTGGGCAGTGGGGTAATGGTGGCCTGTTACAGTGGTACACATACTCTGCACAGGCGTGACATCATCTGTCACTGTCCGACTTTGTATTCAAGTCAGCAGCAGATATGGCCTGTGTACTGATGACATTGGCACATGTATGGGTTTGGGATGTGAATGTCATTGAACTTGAGTGTGTTCGAAGTGGCACTGAGTACAAAGACAATCCCAATGATCTATCCACATTGTGTTGTTGATGTGTCCCCTGCAATTATTGGCCAAGGAGGTGTGGCAGGTACAGCAGCAACGTGGAAGCCAGCAGTGTCTCTGCTTCACACATGTCCTGTGTCATGTACACCCAAGGCTGAGTCCACCTCAGCTCGATATGTGACTCTTGGCATTCACATAGACAGTGTTCGTATTGTGTCTACTGACTGTGCAAATCCATGACAGTTGTACAATTAATCTGTCTCATGTTGGGACAACACTGAATTGCACTGTGTGCTTTCAGGGATGACAGTCAATGTTAGCGCCGTGACAGGACGGACTTTATGAATTTGTGCACATCCTAATTTATGTTGCTATGACGTGTCCCCTTTCATCTCACCTAGGAGGCGACCTAATGTGTTTCGTACCTTCACCCTGCTGGCTAACATGGAGGATACCGACATCATCAGGCGATTCCGTCTGGATCGGACAAACCTCCTGGAACTTTGTGCAATATTGGAGCCACACCTGCTTCCACGCAGGACATACCCAACAGCACTCACGGCAACGGCAAAGGTGATGGCATTCCTACATTTCGTGGCTACGGGATCCTTCCAGCAAACTGTGGGCATTGCAGGGGGATGTCCCAACCAACATTCAGCATGGTGCTACGTGATGTCCTGTTGGCTATGATGCAACACAGGGACCAATTCATACATTTCCCCAGGCGGCAGGAGTTGGCGGATGTGAAGGGCGAATTTTATGCACTTGGACACGTTCCTAATGTAGTTGGTGCAATAGATGGCACACATGTTTCCCTGATTCCACCCCAAGCACGGGAGCATATTTACCGAAATAGGAAACATTATCATTCCATCAATGTGCAGGTGGTGTGCCAGGCAGATATGGTCATCTCACACGTTTGTGCAAAGTTTCCAGGATCAGCCCACGATTCACACATAATGCGCAACAGCATTTTACCACAGCTGATGGCCAATCTGGCGCCGGAGCGGGCATGGATTGTGGGTGAGTACAAAGGGTCGAGTCGTGTGCTGTTTGTGTGCCATGCTGTCCTCGGACACATGTCAGACACTCAATCTGTATGTGTCTTTCACACTTAGGTGACTCTGCATATCCCAACGGACCTTGGTTGCTGAGTCCACTTCGCAATCCCAGGACACCAGCTGAAGTGCGCTACAACAATGCCCATCGGAGGACACGTCGGGTCATTGAGCGAACATTTGGACTCCTGAAATCGCGTTTTCGATGCCTCGACAAGACCGGAGGGGCTCTGCAGTACTCACCCGTCAAGGTGTGTCAGATAGTGGTAGCATGCTGCATGCTACACAACCTGGCCGTGCGGAAGGGGATCCCCTTAATCCAGGATGATGATGACCAGCCACAGCCCCCACCTGCGAACACCCAAATGTCAAGTGACGAGGATAGTGGAGAGGAGGAAGGTGTTGGACAGCGTCAGCAGCTCATCAACAACTACTTCACTTGATGGTCAGTGGCAATGTCAAAACTGGCTGTTGTCTGATGATGTTGTGCTTGGTGAATATGTGTATGTGAGCTTTGTGACTACAGCATGTTGCAGAGTCAGTGCTGGCTGCAAATGTGTATGGTAAGGGATCTTTTGACACAGCTACTTGATGTCTATGTTGGTACAGTTGCTCCTTGTGACATGTGCAGATTGTCGTACCTTGATGTGCTGTGTTGTGTGATGGTTGTTAGTCCACCACCTGAGTAGCAACTGATGTTCTGTTGTGTTTTCCTAGGTCCCTTCAGCCTCTACTTGCCTGCGGAGTATCCCTGCTCCTGTGACATTGTAATCATGGGTGTGAGTTAACATACTGTGATGAACATGGAACAGTGACAACTACATTGGTGCGTTATTAGTGTTTATTTACAGTGGATACATGTGATGTAGATGTGGATATTTACAGATTTGTGAATGGTGAATAACAGATTTGTCAGTGATGGTAGATGAGACAATAGAGTATACACAAGATCAGTATGGTAACACAGCCCAACAGTCATTTGCCATTCCCACAACATTGTGGGTGGGGACAGTCTGCAGGGTACACAGCAGGGTGAAGAGGGGTGCCATCATGGCTGGCTACTTGACTGGCTTTTGCCAGGTGCTTTGCCACGGGATGCTCCCAATGATTTTTTCGGGCGGCCCCTTGCTCTTTTGGCAGGGGGGACACAGGTGCATGGCCAGTGGTGTCTGATGAGTCCCCATGCTCGCTGAACGCAGGGGAGGATGGGGGTCTGTCATCCTGCGGCACAATGGAGGGAGCTGTAGGTGTTGGCGCTACCGCATGCCTGTCCCTGAGGACCCCCACTAGCTGGCCCAGGAGGTCCCTGATTTGGCCCATGCAGGCCACGAGTTGGCCCATGCGGTTGTCAATTGAGCGCAGCATCTGTTGTTGCTCACGGGCATCCTGCTGAGCCTGTCTCAACTGTCCCTGGGCGTGTTCATAGGCCCCCACAACTCTGTCAATGTGTGCCAGTGATTCAGTGCCAGGGTCTTGTTCCCTTTGGGTCAGCCTTGTCCTCACACCTGGCCTGCTGTCACGGCCCTGTTGCCTCCCTCCTGTGGGCACCGGCCTACTCTCCCGTACCTCCGCAGTTGTTGTGGTCTGGTTGGCCTCTGGAGCAGGGCGAGTGTTGCAGGCAGCAGTGGTAGTGGTAGTGGTGGTGGAGGTGGTGGTGGCACAGGTCGTTGCAGCAGGGCTCTGCGTTGATGTTGTTGCTGAGGGTGGTGGGGCTGTGGGGTCCTGGGACACATTACGCCCTGCCACACCAGATGGTCCGGGTTGGTCCTCCTCCTCCTCATTATCCAGGGAGTCTGCATCCGAGGGGAGATGTTCGGGAGCTGGTGACTGGCTGTGCTGGTTGAGGTTGTCGTCCTCTGCAGTCAGTTGTTGGTCACCTGTGGGACAGGAAGTAGATGGTAATTGCCTTACACACCTCAAGGTTGCTGTGTTTGATGTCTCTTATTTACATGTTATGCTACACACAGTTGCCTTTTTCACACATTGTATGTCTGCACAGTGATGTGCCTCATGCCATGAAGTGGAGTTACATTCATCATTTCACAATGGTGTGACCTGTGATTGGTTACCATGCCACACGTCTAGTATTGGTGATTTCAATGTGAGGTTGTCATCTGACAACTGGCATGACTACAAGTTGATGTTCAGCATCTTTGCTGATCACTCTGCCTGGCAGACATTACCTGTGTGCATGGACTAGCCATTGTCATCACATGCATACCGTTGACATGTCCTGTGCTTGTATTTCATTATACAGCAGACCATGCTAGTTTGTTTTTCCCATGGTCCTTCATGATCAGCACCCATGTACGCTACAGAGGGAAGTCTGGGTGATGCATGTCAGAGGCCCGTTTGCTTGGACATATTTGTTGAGAGTCACAGTTCTGTTTCTGTCACAGTTACGTACGCTGAGCTGTCTGCATCCTGTCAATGGCTGTGCTTTTCTTTTCTATTTTTGTGTGAAGTAGAGCCTCGTGTTGTCATGTCTCTCAATGCTTTTGTTGAGTGATGGTGGGGTGCATGCACTGTCTGATTACCTGTGCAGTGTCACTTTGGTTTTTACTTTCAGACACATGCTTCTGGGTGGGGTGCTCCATCCTGCTGAGGGGTGGGAGAGGGGGCCTGTTGGGAGTTGTTGTGCTGCCTCCAGATACACATTCCCCATCCCTGTGAAGATGGCTACCTACCTGTTAGGTGGTGGGGGAGCGTTCAATGGCTGACACATGCTTCTGGGTGGGGTGCTCCATCCTGCTGAGGGGTGGGAGAGGGGGCCTGTTGGGAGTTGTTGTGCTGCCTCCAGATACACATTCCCCATCCCTGTGAAGATGGCTACCTACCTGTTAGGTGGTGGGGGAGCGTTCAATGGCTGACACATGCTTCTGGGTGGGGTGCTCCATCCTGCTGAGGGGTGGGAGAGGGGGCCTGTTGGGAGTTGTTGTGCTGCCTCCAGATACACATTCCCCATCCCTGTGAAGATGGCTACCTACCTGTTAGGTGGTGGGGGAGCGTTCAATGGCTGACACATGCTTCTGGGTGGGGTGCTCCATCCTGCTGAGGGGTGGGAGAGGGGGCCTGTTGGGAGTTGTTGTGCTGCCTCCAGATACACATTCCCCATCCCTGTGAAGATGGCTACCTACCTGTTAGGTGGTGGGGGAGCGTTCAATGGCTGACACATGCTTCTGGGTGGGGTGCTCCATCCTGCTGAGGGGTGGGAGAGGGGGCCTGTTGGGAGTTGTTGTGCTGCCTCCAGATACACATTCCCCATCCCTGTGAAGATGGCTACCTACCTGTTAGGTGGTGGGGGAGCGTTCAATGGCTGACACATGCTTCTGGGTGGGGTGCTCCATCCTGCTGAGGGGTGGGAGAGGGGGCCTGTTGGGAGTTGTTGTGCTGCCTCCAGATACACATTCCCCATCCCTGTGAAGATGGCTACCTACCTGTTAGGTGGTGGGGGAGCGTTCAATGGCTGACACATGCTTCTGGGTGGGGTGCTCCATCCTGCTGAGGGGTGGGAGAGGGGGCCTGTTGGGAGATGTTGTGCTGCCTCCAGATACACATTCCCCATCCCTGTGAAGATGGCTACCTACCTGTTAGGTGGTGGGGGAGCGTTCAATGGCTGACACATGCTTCTGGGTGGGGTGCTCCATCCTGCTGAGGGGTGGGAGAGGGGGCCTGTTGGGAGATGTTGTGCTGCCTCCAGATACACATTACCCATCCCTGTGAAGATGGCTACCTACCTGTTAGGTGGTGGCGGAGCGTTCAATGGCTGACACATGCTTCTGGGTGGGGTGCTCCATCCTGCTGAGGGGTGGGAGAGGGAGGACTGGTGTGTGTTGTAGTGCTTTTTGTCTGTACACATGCAACCCAGTTGATTTTGTTTAGCTTTGTGCTTTATCAGGTTGAGTGGTGGTTACATCTGTGTGACCTGTTTTGGGTATTGTGGGTCAGACGAATGTCCTTTGGCCTAGGGGTTGTAGGTTTGAAGTTGTGCAAGACGGTACATGGCAATGTGATGATGTACATTGGTTTGTACTTACCAGCTTCCAGTCCGCCGCGGATTCCTTCAAGACTCTCTGGATGTAGGATTCCAAGGACCTTCTCCTCCCACGGACTGTATGGTTTGGGTGGGATGGGAGTGCCTCCACCAGTCCCGTCAGCCAGCTGACAGTTCTTGGCCCTCTTCCTCTTCACCACGGTCTTCAGGTCATGCCACCGCTTCTGTATTTCCTGCTTGTTGCAGGGGGTGGTCCCTACTGCATTGACCTTATTGACTATCCTCACCCACATTTGGGTTCTTGTGGCTAATGGGGTGTGTTGGACCATGTTGCCATAGAGTTGTGGTTCAACTCTTATTATCTCATCTACCATGACTGCAAGCTCTGAATCAGTGAATTTTGGCATTTTGTGTGGTGCCATGGTGTGTGCTGTGCAGATGTTCTGTGGTGCAGTTGTGTGGGTGTTGTGGGTGTTGTGGGTGGTGTAGGTGGTGTGTGTGTTGTGGTGGTGATGTGTGCAGGTTTGCCTCTCCTTTGTTCTCTGGGGTTGGGACCTTCAGTTGTGGAGTGTAGCAAAGGATTGTGGTCAGGGAGGGGCTGGTTTTATGCTCGGCTATGGGGGTGTGGCAAGCTGGTATGTTGCTGTCAGGTGTGTTGTGTGTGTTGTCCTGTGATTGGTTATTTTGAAATTTCTGGGGCTGTTGTCATTGGGCACTTTTGGTTTGTATTGGGACAGGTCTACTTCACTGTGTGCATTGTTTGTATTTTTTTTCGTGTTTTTTTCTACGTCCGCCATTTTTTTTGCGGATCCTCCGCAGCGGTTCCTCGGCAGCGGTGGCTATGCTGCAGCCCTTCCGCCACCTATCGGGTTCATCACTGTTCACGCACAAGGCGGTCGGATTCATAGGTAGGTACCATGGTGGTAACGGGGATGTCATAATGTCACGGGCGGTTACTCCGTGTGCATGGCGGCGGTTCTTGGCTTTTCCGCTGAGTATCCGGCCGTTGCGGTTGGATTTTCAGCTAGTCCGGCCAGTGCGGGCGTTTTTTCGTTGACTCCCGCCGCCGCGGACGGATTATTCTGCTGGTTCATCATAATGTATCCGGCGTTTTTCCCGTTGGCCATGCCGGTGGTTTTTTGCCGCTACCATGGCGGTCGGTATGCTTTTCCGACCGCCATCGTAATAGGCCCTTAAGTTCGCTTTACCGATGTCCTGGCAACTCAAAACTTTGTAAAGCATGTATTATTCGCAGTGGAGCACACCTCACTTGATTTTTTCAAGTGATCGAAATTTGTGACATGCCGGTTCTAAAACCATCTCTGCAGCAATCGCATGGATTAAAATCTATGATCAGCAGAACACTCAAATGACAGCCCTGATTATGATAGCAGGTGGTCAGACCACCGCCCGCTATCACGGCGGTCAGGAGACTGCCCTACAAGCAGGCAGCGGTTTGACCGCCCAATCACGATCTGACAGCCAGGCTGACAGTCGCAAAGTGCTCCTTATCACTGCAGCTTGTGCTGTGGGCCAGGAAATGGGCCACAGAACAAGCCAGTGTGTAAAGGAGTACTTCCTGCACCTCCATGCACTGTGTGCCATGTACCATATGGTGCATGGCACACAGTGCATGGAGGTGCATGGGGGCACTACATTTGCCCCTGGCCCTCGATGGAAGAGGCCCCTATTTAGGACTCCCAAAATCCATTTCCAACAACCTTTTTTATGGCAGTCTTTCTGCCATGAAAAGGCTGTTAGAAAGGGATATCGTAATCCAGAAGGCAGTGCCTGCTTCGACATCGTCTCCGGGATTGTGATTCTGACCGCCGCCCCGATGGAATCCCTGATCCTGTTGGTGGCGGCGTACTGAACTACGACCACCTGTATTGAAATACGGTGGTCAGCCTGAAGGGCTGTTTGTTGGTCGGACCACCACCTGTTGGTCCGACATCATAACATCATAATCAGTCCCTCTGTCAGCTTCTCTGTCCTTTGTAATACATACATTTTTAGGACAGAAAGACCCTGGAGTAATCCTGTGCTCTGTTGCTCTATCTTTATTGGATATTTTAAGGATAACCTGTCACCCCCAGTGAATTCTGTGTAATAACAATGGTACACTCAGCCCCCGTACATATAACAAACGTATGAATAATACTAACCCCAAATAACATAATCCACATAAACATGTAGGAAACATTTATTGGAAAACTTCACAAAACATCACCAGTCCAGTGCTCAAAAAGAAAGCAAAGATTCTGGTAAAAGTCCAGAAGTGGACTGGGTGGACAAATTACGAACAATAATACTGAATGTTCTCAGATCACTCAATTGTTTTTTAGAGAACTGAAAGTTAATCACAAGAGTATGTAAATAGGTGCTAAGGGGCCCATTACGATGCCGGACGGAAGGCCATCCGTGCTGGTGGAGGAAAACCGTCATGTCTTCCGCCCCAGGTGCGGTCATTGCGACCAACAAATCACAATGGACTCACAGAGGCTATTTCCTGTCTGCCGCAGCCTGTCAGGCTCCGCACGTTTTTTGCGTATGCAAGGGTGGCGGACGGAGCCAACAGGGCAGGTCTGGCATGTGGAAACACGTTCCGTCCGCCAAGCAAATCACGATGTTGCAGACAGCACTTCCCACCGCTGCTAAAAACCACCACGTTGCGGATGGTGGAAATACAACATCAGAGAGGAAGTGCCGATACTGTACCCATCCAAACCTCTAGACCCACCATGAATCCTGCGCCAGGTACCAGACATCTCCACGCATGCAGCCCCTGAACAACTACAACTCCCAGCAAGCGTGGCGGCACCGCAATGAATGTGGCAACCTGCCAAATGCAAAGTGCGAGGCCCACCTAATCCCCATGAGTGACCCTCGGTGCCCCTGAAGGCAATTGGAGCCAATGACGAGCCCCACAGTTGCAGAGCGCACACACCGCAACATCCAAACATGTACGCCGAAGGCACCCATTGGCTGATGGCTCATCCGCATTGTGTGTGCCACACCCTGGAGGCCCGGAAGCTGTGACCGCAACCCTGCAATGTTCAAGTGTGGACAATGCGTGTCATCGCAGCAAATACCAGCTACCGCGCTTGCGAACACATACTGCATTTGCATTGGCGCCCTGACTATTACATCACACATCACAACTCATTTGCCTAAAGTGACTGGTGCACCCCATAGGCAATGCTGTGGGGCACGAGGCCCCCATGCATATCGAGTAACCACACAGACACCGTACATGCATAGGAGAACTGGCCCAGGGCACGTGCGTCCTGACACATTTGTTGGCAGGGTCACAGGTCCAGTGACGCCTATGCTGAGTGGCTGTGGGGTGGGGGGTAAGTCAGCCCTCTGGGAGTGGCTGGCACATTAGAACAACTAGAACAGCGACCAGCTGGTCACTACACTGTGAAGGGATGAGAGAGTGTGACCCGTGAGCCAAGTCTTCACACACATGGAATGTCCAAGGAAAGGAGAGTGAAATTACATACATAGCCATGCCCTGTGGCCGGCATGGACTTAAATGAGGGAAGGAGTCAAAAAGGACAAAGGTCTCCCGCACTGTACCAATGTTGTGTAATGAAACATCCAACCTGTGAACCACGCATGAATATCCCTTGACATCTGACTGGCGTCTCTTGGCCAGGGGTCGAATTGTGAAGGGTCAGTGGCGTAGGCAGACAATCAGAGGTGTCCATCGTCCGCTAATCAGACATACGTGTAATCCCTAGCACACCCAACACACGTACTGGTGTGGTGTGCAGTGTGCCTAGCTGCCACTGCCTGTAAATGTCCCCACACATGTCCTGAGTCAGTGCTTCTCCAGACCAAACGCCCTCAAAAATCCTGCCCACCAGTATGGATGACATGTGATTACCACACCTTGCAATCCTCATTGGCTCACGTGACATTCCCTGTTGACAGATGTACTTACACAATTGTATGACTGATTGTCTCTGTACAATGTGTGCGTGATATAAAGCACTGTCACACCCCACACTCATATCAGTAGCGCCATACAAAAAATTAAATGCACATGAGCGAGCAGACATGGAAAGATGAGGGGCGATGGACGAGGGTGGCAGAGAGGTAATCCGAGGAGGAGGGCATGAGTGAGAGCATGAGAAGTGTCACTTGCCTGATACTCCCACCTCAGGAAACCTCCGCCTCCCATCAGGAGGTCCTTTCAAGGAAAAAACACACTTCTTGAGAGTGACAACATCTAGCAAGAGAATTAGGAAGGAAAGAATGCGTCTCCCTGGCCCTTGTGAAACTGAGGAGAGACAAAGTGGGGCCCTGAAGCAGGCCTGGTGAGAGACATAAGTGACAACTCGGGCACGCAGTGGCCCACCCGAATGCATCATTGAACCACACAAATAAAGATTCCTAGAGCCGGCCCTGCCTGGGAGGCATCCCAAATGTTGATGGCACACACAGGAAAGAATGCGTCTCCCTGGCCCTTGTGAAACTGAGGAGAGACAAAGTGGGGCCCTGAAGCAGGCCTGGTGAGAGACATAAGTGACAACTCGGGCACGCAGTGGCCCACCCGAATGCATCATTGAACCACACAAATAAAGATTCCTAGAGCCGGCCCTGCCTGGGAGGCATCCCAAATGTTGATGGCACACACATTGGCCTCGTACCACCACAGGCAAGTGAACCCATCTCTAGAAACCGCAAACACTACCACTCCATCAACGTGCCAGTGGTATGACAGGCGGAGCAGATCATCTCACACGTGTGTGCAGAGTAACCGGGGTCGGCACATGACAGCTACATCTGGCGGAACAGCACCATCACCCCCGCACCCAACCCACACATGCCCAGTGAGGATGACAGTGGTGAGGAAGAAGGCCTTGACCAGCGTCTACAGCTCATCATCAACTACTTCCGTTGAGTGTGATGCAACAATGAGTGACTGTGTCTGTGTGCCTTGCTGTCATCTCACAGACTCAGACACATTTCCCTGAGATTTCGTACACATACCGGACTATGCGCCGGAGTTGAAAACACATGCATGCAGGGACTGAGCACCCAGAAGCACCACTACGCACAGGACACCATTGCCATACTGCCTCACTTGCTCCCCTACTCTCTCTGAGGCATCCACGAGCATGTACACAAGCAGACAATTTGAAGACACAAAACTTTTCCAAATGTGAAGTTTTTACTAGAGTGTCAAAGCATGCTAAATATCTGCCACAACATGTTGAAAATGCATGAGTACTGGACCGGTAACCACAGTGACATATCCATTTCACATGAAGCAAGATGTGGCATCAATAACCCCTCTTGACGTCGAATCACGAGCATATGCCCCCACCCCTTGCAGGAAGGAGTCGTATGGGATGTCCCTGGTCTATGGCCTTTGTCAGCAGAACCCATTACCCAGACTATACATGGTGAGATTACACAACATTGGCTGTGTCTCACTCATCACTGGATGGATGACCCTCCAAGCGTGGGCCGCCTGGCCCGCATTCCCATGTCAATAAAATGGGATCCGTATCCTCTAGCAGCTGTGAGACCTTGTTGATTTGGGGTGATATGGCCTGAACAGAACAGAATGACAAGGGACAGGCTTCTGCGACCATGGACAGAATGTTCAGGCAGTACTCCTGGACCGCGCAGTGGACAAGCTCTGTGGACACCTCTCATGTGACAAACATGTACTAAGCTACTTGCAGGGCACAAGTCCTAAACAATGAAGTGGGGGGACTGACCAAGTAAGACAAAACGCACTTGACCTCACAACACCCCGACGTAGCGCTATGAGGTAAGGAAAATCGTGCGACTAACATGACTTGTGCAAATACTGGGACAGACTAACCCATCTGACAGTCTTACAGTGTCAGCATTGATATACAGGGACAGAACAAAGACAAAAGCATGCCTCCCTTAAGTATCTGTGTAGGGATGACAAGCTGTGTGCACAGGTTCCCCTCTGTGGCATCTACATTCAAATGTAAGGTTCAAGGCGGACCCCAGTCAGCATGTACAAACAAAGGGATGCTGGATAGCTCCTTTACTTAGGCCCGGCTGGAGGTGAAAAAAGGCACACTCGCTGCATGTACGTTGCTGCTGGGAATGGACTACAGACAACGTGCAGGTGCTGCAGAACGTTTACCAGTATCTGGACGGCACACTGGGACAAGTTAAGCATATCCCTGTGGGGACCAACGTCCTTGCAGGGGGGACGGTGTCAAACCTGGCCAAAGAGGGGGGGGTGCTGTGTACCTGCATGTACCCCCAACTCGAGCCCTGGGTACTTGCAAAACAACAACGCCATGTCGTCTTCATGCGCTACAGCTGCATAATGGAAGCCGGGCTCATGCCAGATGACAAAGTCCACGACAGTCAGATGACAGCCTTCACTTGCCCTGGTCTGTGGTACCAAGCGCAATAGACCGCAGAGCACAGCACAGTCCAAGCCAATGCAGAAAGGGCCATAGTCAGAGAGCTGGATGCCACATCCTGTCAGGTTGCATGCAGAAAGGGAGACAATGATTGAATTAGTCACCAACAGTTCCTGTTGCTGTAAAGTAGTTACGAATCCAAGAAGGCACAGGCAGCTTCGAAGGCAATCATTTCCAAGAGACGATCCAGTTCATCTTCAGCGAAGAGGACCGCCATCCAATTCAGCAGTATGAAGGAACAGATGTGCTCCTCGCACCACGAGGTTGAAAGGGGCATCCCATCGCAACCAGGGACAGGTTCGATGTAGGCATGGCACAGCAGCCATTGCGCAAACACACAGGTGCAGCTGTCAGCCTGCCTGACACATTGAAAGGCATCCCATAAACGTGTCTCACCAAAGCAGTCTTGCACGTGGACCAACAAAGGAGTCACCCACAGCTCATGATCCAGGTCAGCAAGGTATGTGTTTGAAAGGCAGACATCCATGGCCCACTGAAACAGACATCTTCTGCAGGAAAAGACGGGTTGCACGCAGGTGAAGTAGGCATAGCGGAACATCAGCCTGTAACTGATGCCCAGCACAGCCAGTAGGACACATCCAAATAGAAGCTGCATGCGGTCACAGTACAGTTGCAACAGACCGGGCTGGGCCTGGCCCACTGGACGGTCAGACATGGCGTGAGAGCAATCTCAGAACCAGCGCTCAGCTGTACAGCCAAAGTAATGGTCAGAAAGCGCGAAATGCAGTTTGCAAATTGGGGTACTGACACCCGGTGGTACTTCCGGAAAAGCATGGAAGGGAGGGACAAGGCCAGAGCCCACAAATCTGATAAAAAGTGTGCAACGGCCTTCAGTATCAGACGCTATCAATAGTCTGTGTGTCAGTTCACAGCGAAAATAGTGGGAGAGCCATGTTCAGCACTGGCTGAATCGCGCAAGACGGTCAAGACACCTGGTATCCGAAGGTCTTTGGGCTGGTGTGGGAGCAACTACTTGTCCAATCAGAGGCCCATTGTGCCTGCACACTCATTGAAGTATGCTTTCGCTGTGGGAATGTGAGGCCACGATTGACTATCCACAATCACTTATGGGGGAGTTAGCAGATCATTGGCACAGAATGGACACGTTGTGCAACTGTTACCATATGCGTAATGCCTGGCCTGTGCACACAGGAGGGGCCATGTAGGTCCTCAGCACTTGAACGGACCAGGGACTCTGCATCCGAGGCTTCACCTTCCGGGCGGGGTGCTGGCTGGGCTCGTCCATGGCACACTCGCCTTCTGTTGCTATCGAGTCACCTTTTGGAGTTAGGTCACTTTTGTCAGCATGTTCCTCACACAGCACAACTTAGCTGTTCATGTTTGCCACATTTGAATTGAGGTGACATGACTTTTGCCTTGGCTTTACTAGGCATTCATGTCAGAATGTCATAAGTCGCACATGGTGTTGGTGTACATACAGGGCTTTCAGGGGGCTGGTTCTCACCGGTGCTGTGCACCGTCCCTTTTTCTGAGTGGGCCTCGGTACGGGTTTCTTTCGTGCTCTGTTTTGTGCCCTGCCACAGGCAGTCCCTTCTTCCTGCTGGACTGCATAGCCAGCAGGCACATCGATGTGCGCATGGTCACTCTCCTCACTTCTCACTGGTGGAGTAGTTACGGCATGATGTCATGCCAGATGAGCGTTGTGGGGAAGTGAAGTCCTTTGTGGAATCATTTTGTCTCGGGAAATCACTCCTTTGGAGACTCATGAGCAGAAACATCCTTGTGGGGGTCATTTGGCTCCATGCTGTTTGTGAGGGGAGACAGAGAGCCATGTGGGAGTTGTGGTGTTGCGGTCAAGGCTCGACATACCCCTCCCCAGTGAGATGGCTAGCTACCTGTTGGTAGGCACAGTCAACGGCGTTAGCTAGCTGCCACATGGCTGTGGGGTGGGGAGGGTGAGCCATGCTGTTCGGGAGGGAGGCCAGGGTGCATGAGCTGCCACCTACCTGTGAGGTTGAGCTGATTAAGGAGATGCTGTCCTTGTGATCCATTGGTGTTGTAAGCGTGCATTCCACATGAGTTTGATGTGGGCAGGTGATTGGGGCTCACTTGTTGTGCACAAAGGTGTATTGTAGTGTGATGTGATCATTTTGTTGGTACTTACCAGCCTCCAGTCCCCCCCGATTCCTGTGAGACTCTCTGGATGCATTATGGCAGGCACCTTCTCCTCCCATTCGGTGAAGGTTGGTGGTGGAATGGGAGGGACGCCACGAGTACTCTGGGCCTCTGCGTTGTTCCTCTGGGCCGGATGCTTGTCCCGGCCCTTGGGGGTCGCACCACCGCTTCCTGATATCACGCACAGTGCGTAGGGTGGTCCCTACGGCATTGACTTGGCTGTGGATCCTTGCCCACATCTGATTCTTGCGCACAAGTGGGGTGTGTTGGACCAGGTGCCCAGACAAATGTGGTTCTGCCCTGATTGTCTCGTCTGGCATCACATTCAACTCTGAGTCGGTGATGTTGGGCATGTTCTTGGGGGGCATGGTACAAATGAATGAAGGGTGCAGGGTGCAAGGTAATGGTGGAGATATGTGTAGTGTGTGAGGTGTGTGGGTGTGAGTGGTGTTGTGTGGAGATAGGTGGGTGTGATGTTGTGCAGTGTGAGTCAATGGTGTCCTGTCTCTCTGTCTCTGCTTGTGGTGTTCAAGGGCTGCTGGCCCATGTAGGGGTTGGTTTCCATCTGTGGTATGTGGGTGTGTCCACATGGGTGTTGACCTCCAGATGTCTCTTCCATGCTGCGCATGGCTTTCCCTACCAGGAGCAGGTTGGGGTGTGTCATTGTGGCGTGTGTGTTGTGATTGAGTGCGGCAGGGAGTACAGGCACACTTCGGTGTTATTGTGGGGTTGGTTCCACCCGCCATTCATTTGGCCTGTGTGCGTGCGAGGCGGTCGGATGGCAGTGCTCGGTCTGCCAGCTCTGCGTTCTCATCGTAATTGGCCGTGCGGTCATGCCGTGGCAGGAGCGGTCTTTTCGAGCCGTTGTACAGCTTTCCCCGTCCGCCGTGGTCGGATTTGCTGCTTTTCCGACCGTGGTGGACGGTGTTTTGTGACATCCGTCCGCCGCGGTCTGATTTTGCGTACGTTGCATCGTAATTTGACCAACGGAAATGCCACGGCCCATGTGGGGGGATTTTTTCCGACACCATGGTGGTAGGAGGGCTTTTCCGTCCGGTGTCGTACGTGAAATGTGAAATGTGAAGTGAAAAATCACTTGTGAGCAGCCCAACAAAGTATTAACATGTTAAGCTCACATAGGCTTAATTCAGGCTGAAATGATACAAAGGTGATGAGAGCAAAATAAATAGAGATTTTACCTAAAAATGTTCACTCATTCAAAACATATGTAGGAAGCTTACCAAAAAATCATGCATTCAAAAGCAGTAGTCAGGAATGGACGGCAGTAAACCACCGGAGATTCGAGGCTCACAGGTGCATTTGCCCTATATATTATGGGGTCAACTAAGTGTGTGTAGGTAATTGATATGCGTATATATTTTAGTCTATTTTATTCATGATTAGTATAGGCCTCCCACCATTCCTTAAGAATGTTCAATCCCAGAGCCTTATGATGCTGTAGTGCACCATTTAGACAAATAGCTGCCTTTCTACTATACCCATGTGTCAAAATGAACTGGAGTAAGGGGGAGGCCTCGGTTGAGTCATGTGTCTTGCCCCAGGTCAGGGACACTTGTCATGTCAGTGCTGTGTACAGGAGGAAGTGAACAGGGCCCAGACTGTTCACCTCCATCAGACTATCGAAAGGTTGAAGCACCTTTCTCAAACAAGTCATACAATGCTGTGAGCTCTGCTCCTGACCACAAGGTCACGTCATGTCAAGTACTTAATCTCTCACAACCGGGAAAGGCCCATGAGGAGGCCAGGAGCATAGGGGGTCTGTATGCCTCTTGGCTGAACATATGTTGTCAAACATCACTTAGCAACCCTCATAAGCATGTTACCCTTACTATTACCTGACCCCAATCCAGGTCCCATGAGACACTTCAGCACATTGTGGTCCTGTATGCTTGTAGCTAGGTCTTGGAGGGCTCAACTACAATTATAGGTCAATGTTATACCTGCTGCTTAGCCAGTGCGACTGGGGTGAGGAATGTTGGTGTGTGGTGATGCTGTGGAATGTTGGATAAGTGAGAGAGTCAGTTGGAGAATGGGCTGTGCAGCAAGAAGGCTGATCCTGGTGGGACGCTTCATGATAACTACCTAATAAACTTCCTACATAATCTACACGTGGACTACTGGACATCTTTGAAATAGAACATTTTATGGCAAAGACTTTAATGAGGAACCTACATGTGTTAACTGAAGGAAAGAAGATACTATGGATACAAAATCTACAAGAAGCTAGAGCCTAAAGAAACTACACAAGGAAGAACCTTTAATGTAACTAAGAGTATGGAGTGCAACAGATAGTTCTGCTGCCCTGAGCCCCACCAGAGACCTCAAGACCGGTCGACCCCAACCAGGGCGTGCTTGAACTATTTACACCAGGATACATTTGAATGGAGTTGGTCTGTGGTGAATTAAGCATGACAAGCAGCGTGCTATCTCATTTTATTTCAAGAAGACAGAACATAGCAGCAGTTGGTGACGCCTGCAGACATCTGAAATGCGGCTAACTAATTTCAGCCCATTTGTAGACATGCAAGATACTTTCAAGAAAGAATTTTAAGGAAAACATAAATTTTAAAGCCAGCCGTGTTTTGGTGTGAACTAGAAGGTTCAGGAGAGACCGGCTCTGATTTGTTTTGTGTCTTAACACTGTTCCGCTAAGTGGTCTCCCACCGCGGGACTCCGACACTGTAAAACATTGAAGTAAGGGGACACTGACATCCTCTCCCGTAACGTTTAATGGTACAATCTGTGGCGGTAACACTAACAGTTCCGGGTTCAACCTTCCCGTCATGTTCAATTTTTAAAGAAATATGAATGGAGAAAACATAACGCACCTCAACGGTTATTCTCGTGCATCATGTCTTCGTGGTGGCCAGCGCGAGTTCAGCCATCTGGAGCTTGTGAAATGGTAATGAGCCCTGGAACCCGAAGCTGTGCAGCACGTACATGCCTGGAGCCACCCGGCGCGCCCCTAGTGTATGTGCTGCCATTTTGTGTGCTGGTGGTGGCTCCAGATGCACAGTTCGCTTGGTAACTGCATTTTGCTCAGAGTCAGGCTGTTTTGAAACGGAAAAGACAAACAAGATCACAGTGTTGGCATGCAGTCTCAGCGTAGCCATGGAGATCCGGTAAGGGCTGCGCTTCTGTGTGTCCTGTCAGTGGTTTTTAATTTCCCTTTGGATGTTTAACGTAAAGTAAAGCATTGACTTGGCTTGGGGGTATGTGGGAGGAGCAACATCGTCACCGGTGGGAGAATCACTGCTGCCCTTGTTTGAGAAGTAATCAATCTGCGGGGTTAGTGTCGGAGCACACTCTAGGAACGCTCTAGACTATGGGGTCAATTCCAATCTCGGCCGGAAGCGCACCGAATACGATTCGTCCGGAAAAAATACAAGCCGAACGCGTTTTTCCCGAACGATTCGAACAGTCGTCCGAGCGAGCAAGTACGATGCGCATTACTGCTAAAATTCCGAGTGAGCCGTATGTACCCATTCCAGCTCCAGTTCCCCGACCGAGCTGGATCCGGAAACGCCGAACCGAGTCGCACGGAAGTAAATACACAGCACCTTCCGGCCGGACTAGTACGATGCGCACTCCGTACGCGCCGAACTGGTCGCTACATCCGGCACGTCAGAGCATCCGGGAGAGCTGCACATAAGCTCCGATTCGCGCCACAAGACGATCCACGGCTACGAGACGAACAAGCCAGCTACGAGTATGAGTCGAAGCCACGAGAAACCCGAACGAGACGAACCAACCATGAATCCCATTGCGCAGGTCCTACCAATACTGTACATCTATTAACGGAACCGGTACGGACGCGTACGGCGCAGACGGTAAGTCAGACACCCACTACACAAACAAACGACACGTACCCGACATATGTCACACACACATAGGGATGCAGAAATGACGTACACTAGCAACAGCAGAACCATAGGGGCGGGATGGCTATCACCAATGCCATACACACCCATAGGGGCCTGATGGCTACCACTACCACCACCCCTACTCATGGGGGGATGGATGCCTAGCACTACTACCATCCCCACTCATAGGGGGATGGATGCCTACCACTACCACCACCCCTACTCATGGGGGGCTGGATGCCTAGCACTACTACCATCCCCACTCATAGGGGCATGGATGCCTACCACTACCACCACCCCTACTCATGGGGGCCTGGATGCCTACCACTACCACCACCCCAACTCATGGGGGGCTGGATGCCTGTCACTACCACCACCCCTACTCATGGGGGGCTGGATGCCTGTCACTACCACCACCCCTACTCATGGGGTCCTGGATGCCTGTCACTACCACCACCCCTACTCATGGGGGCCTGGATGCCTGTCACTACTACCATCCCCACTCATAGGGGGATGGATGCCTACCACTACCACCACCCCTACTCATGGGGTCTGGATGCCTACCACTACCACCACCACTACTCAGGGGGCTGGATGCCTGTCACTACCACCACCCCTACTCATGGGGGCCTGGATGCCTACCACTACCACCACCCCTACCCATGGGGGCTGGATGCCTACCACTACCACCACCCCTACTCATGGGGGCCTGGATGCCTGTCACTACCACCACCCCTACTCATGGGGGCCTGGATGCCTGTCACTACTACCATCCCCACTCATAGGGGGATGGATGCCTACCACTACCACCACCCCTACTCATGGGGGCTGGATGCCTACCACTACCACCACCCCTACTCATGGGGGCCTGGATGCCTGTCACTACTACCATCCCCACTCATAGGGGAATTGATGCCTACCACCACCCCTACTCATGGGGGCCTGGATGCCTACCACTACCACCACCCCTACTCAGGGGGGGCTGGATGCCTGTCACTACCACCACCCCTACTCATGGGGGATGGGGGCCTGGATGCCTGTCAATACTACCATCCCCACTCATAGGGTAATTCATGCCTACCACTACCACCACCCCTTCTCATGGGGGCCTGGATGCCTGTCACTACTACCATCCCCACTCATAGGGGAATTGATGCCTACCACTACCACCACCCCTACTCATGGGGGTCTGGATGCCTACCACTACCACCACCCCTACTCAGGGGGGGGCTGGATGCCTGTCACTACCACCACCCCTACTCATGGGGGCCTGGATGCCTGTCACTACCACCATCCCCACTCATAGGGGAATTGATGCCTACCACTACCACCACCCCTACTCATGGGGGCCTGGATGCCTGTCACTACTACCATCCCCACTCATAGGGGAATTGATGCCTACCACTACCACCACCCCTACTCATGGGGGCCTGGATGCCTACCACTACCACCACCCCTACTCAGGGGGGCTGGATGCCTGTCACTACCACCACCCCTACTCATGGGGGCCTGGATGCCTGTCACTACTACCATCCCCACTCATAGGGGAATTGATGCCTACCACTACCACCACCCCTACTCATGGGGGCCTGGATGCCTACCACTACCACCACCCCTACTCATGGGGGCTGGATGCCTGTCACTACCACCACCCCTACTCATGGGGGCCTGGATGCCTACCACTACTACCACCCCTACTCATGGGGGCCTGGATGCCTGTCACTACTACCATCCCCACTCATAGGGGAATTGATGCCTACCACTACCACCACCCCTACTCATGGGGGCCTGGATGCCTACCACTACCACCACCCCTACTCATGGGGGCTGGATGCCTAGTCACTACCACCACCCCTACTCATGGGGGCCTGGATGCCTACCACTACCACCACCCCTACTCATGGGGGCTGGATGCCTGTCACTACTACCATCCCCACTCATAGGACGGGTAATGCATGACACAACCAGCATACTCCAACATAAGGAATGTCAGCAAAAGACATCCCCCAACATCATGACAAGAGTGTGTAGTCTGTGTCAAATGCCTACAACACTGAACATGACATTGAACATACAATGTGACCCCCTATCACATGTGTCACACAAAAATGTGTGTGGCCTTCACAATGCAAGCAGACCATGACCACTGTGGGAATGGGGTCTAAACCCCCATCATCACAGTGACCAAAAGGTAAGTGTGGGGTCCATAGCTGAAGCACATTTTGAACATTGTGGCAATGGGGTCTAAACCCCCATCATCACAGTGACCAAAAGGTAAGTGTTGTCATGGAAAAAGCTGCAACTGCCAAACAGCATGGATGATTCCTGGTCACAGAACAACAAACACATCAGTGGCAAAGTAGTGGTTGTGTCCCATAGCAACATAGATTGGGTGAGGCAAACAGTGCAGTGCAAATAAAACATACCTTTGGCCATGTGCAGACAAACATCACCCATGGGGACTGACATTGTCTCCATTTATCAATTACACAATGCCAGAAGTGACCATCATAATGCAGACCCACATATCTGCACTAATGGACACACAAATGTAGATATCCTGTGGAGACTGTAGATGTGAGGTGAACAAATACCATACCATGGCAGCAATGGGACATACAAACCATGATTATTGTGCTGACTGATGACCTAGGAGTCCCAGGGACAGCATGGGAAATCCTCCAAACAACATACAGGCAATGGCACACTAAAGATATGCCAATGCAGTGGTGCAGATGCACAAACACAAACAGGCAGCCTCACACTGCATATCAAACACAACAGGTGATGGGGGTGTGCCAGTGTCCCCAGGCAACCACACAACACATGAGGAGGCCTGAATTCCAATTACACAGATGTGTATACAGTGCCATACAAAAGTAACTCATGGATCGGATTCCCCTATGTGGGCAATCAGGCATTGTTAGATGAGAGGGAGCCCAAATTACACATGTCACACAAGCTTGTAGGAACAGCAACTAACACAGCAAGAGACAGACCCACCACAGCACTACCCCCAGGGACCCCACATTGTGGTGACACTAGCCTGCATGATAATCCCACTGTGATGACAAAGGTAGATGTCGTTCACACTGTGAACCACAGCCATGTGTCCTGAGCAACAAACTACCATCACACCTACACAAGCACAAATCAATCAGCACGGCCTGTCAGCCAAGGCCAATATGGAGGTAGGGGTCTAGCCGTGCAACAACTCACATTTGCACACACTCACACCACACACCTTGATCTCCACCAATGTGCAGCAGTGAAGCTCACATGGACTGGTGACATTGCACATGCACCCATGACAATCACAGGGGTGGTTGTGGGAACTGAGGTGCAGAAACCCATCACACCTGGCCAGTCAACAAGACTCGTGAATGTCTGACACACTGCACAGTACGCCGTACATGGGCATGACGTGAAATCCACCCCAATCAATGGGATCCCGGCCACAGTCACACACCAATGAAGAAGCCAAGGTCACCCACAAAGAACACACGTAGACAACTTCCAACATTGCAGCTCTGACCCTGAGGAGTGGCAGCAGTCACACACACAACGTGTCACAATCACTGAAAGCTACCACAAACTGTAAATTACATGACTTGTGTAACCAACAAGTGCCAAGGGGAATCCTGACTGTGTCTCATCTGCGTTTGCCCACATCCCCAGCCCTGACAACAAAGACAACTAGGGATGACAACCTGATGAACATTAGTTTGCCATGCACCCACATCACGGAGAAACCAGGTACAAGATGCTGGATGAACACAGGACAACTCAGCAAGCATCACAAACAGGAACATCCGTAGGGACACAGCCGGTGTAGGAAAAGGGAAGGGAACACACACAGACATGCTTACACAACACACAACACGGGCCCAGGCAATGTCACGGGATTACACACTGCCATGAGGGCACTCCACTCCTGTGGAAGGTCCGCTGTGCCAAACCTTGTCTGTGCACGACTCAAACATGTCAGCAGAACACTCGGTCAGTGAGTCAACAATTACAACACACTGAAGGCTCTGCTCACATCAGCCTGGGTACGGGAGTGTCACTTCAGTCATCTGCATATACCCAATACACGTGTCAAGCAAGTTGCACTGTATACACAGATGAGTCCTTCAACATTGATGTGCTAAACTGCATGTCCAGTGGAGATGGGCACACAGTCAGGGAAATAGAAACATTGAACAGTGGTAAGCACACCAGATGTGCATCAGTGTAAGCCACAGATGTTAAATTACAAATGCAAAACGTACATCCCTGTGTCAAATGCTGAACATTACACCCTCAGACTGCAGCAAAGGATGCTATGGATCCAGACTAGATTAGGACACATATCCCATGGACCACATGGAGTCCATCACAGCAACACTTCATTTTCCTGATCTGAACACTATTACAACAGCAAATGCATGATGATACTCATCTACATCATGTACAACAAAAGCAAAACCACTAGTAAACAAAAAGACGCTTTATTCAGCCAATGTAAATGAAAAATTGGAAGTCCAAAAGAAACTAAGGCCAATGGCCAGTCCACATTCACAGTCCCAAACAGGGTGACATGTGACAACTTGTCACCCATTGCTTGCCTGCACTGGTACGGACAGGGGACATCCCCCTCGGAGGGGCATACAAGGGGCAGGCCAGGCACCGCAGGGACAGGATCAGGGGATGCCAGAAGGAGGCAGTGAAGGGGTGGTGGGTGCAGGAGTGTCACCGGCAACTGCAGTGGAGGTGTCTGACTCAGTGGGGGCCGGCACCACTGTAGGGCACAAGTCAGATGGTGTGGGTGCTGGCACCACTGCAGTGGGCCGGTCAGATGGAGTGGACTGGGTCCCCACTGCAGTGCCCAAGTCAGACGGGGTGGTTGTGGACTCCACTGCAGTGCATAACTCCAAGGGAGTGGAAGGGGGGCAGATGAGGTGGGCAGGACAGAGGGGGACCCGGTCTCCACACCAGTGGCACAAACAGGCCGAGCGTCTGGGTTGGGGGTGGAAGAGCAAGTGGTAGGGGGAGGGCCTAAGCAGTTTGGGGATGCGGTATTGGTGTGTGGGGGAACCTGGGGCAGGGTGTGGCGAGGGAACCTGTGGAGTGGTGGCCTGGGGGATGGAGGAGAGAGACTGTGTGGTGGAGCTGCGTGGTGGTGGTGGTGGGGTCTTGCCCTTCCTGGTCCGGGGGACTTCCTAATGGGGTCCTCAGTCTGCCTGTGCCTGGGGGAGGGTGTCCGGGTGTGAGGGGCACTCCCTCTGTGTGTGGTGGTCGCCTCTTCCGCCTGTACGTTGGGTCAGATGGATCTGTGGGGAAGAGGCCAAGCTCACAGAGGAAGAGCTTCTGGGAGGGGGGTTGCAGGTGAGGCAAGGGAAGGGGTTTTGGAGGGAGAGGTATCTGAGGACTGCTGGAGTGCTCGTGGATGCGTGTGTGTGTGTCTGGGCCCCATCCCCTGTGAGTGAGGTATCAGTCCCCTGACTGTGCGTGCGTGTGCGTCTGGATTTTGGCATGTGTGTCTGTGTGCTGCTTGTGTCTCTGCTGGTGCGTGCCTGTGCTGGTGTGTGTGTGCTTGGGACAGGTAGGGTGCTGGGGATTGTGGATGGGGCAGAGGTAGGTGGGGTGAGGGACTGTTGCAGGAGGGACACTGCTGCCGTCAGTGAGGAGGCCATGGACTGATTGGTCTGATGTAGGGCAGACATGCCAGATGACATGCCCTCCATGAATGACACCAGTTGTGTCAACAGACCCGTGTGTGCATGGAGGACACTCAGCACTGATGTCTGCCCTACATGGATCTGTTTCAGCAAGTCCACAGACTCCACACTCAGGGCAGCAGGGGAGACAGAGGCAGGGGTGCGGTGCCTGGCATGAAGGAGACACGCTCCCCTACACGGGAGCCTCCACGGACATGTGGGATGGGAGCAGATGGGAGGGTGGAGATGGTGGTGGTGGCGGGGACAGACTTGCTCGATTTTGTCTGTGGTCTGCTGACACCCGCCTCCACAAGGGAGTCCTCACTGGAAGTGCTGTGTTCCTCAGCCGAGGTGGTCGTAGCTGAGGTCTCCTCAGTGTGGCTCCCCTCACCCTCCGTGCCACTGGGTCCCTCGGTCTCCTCTGCAGTGGACCCAGTCTGGCTCTGCCGCTCCTCCTGGTCCGTGGAGCTGTCTCCTCCTGTGGCCGTGGATGTATCTGCAAACAATCAGGATAAACAGAGCAACATTAGTCACCTGTAATGACCACACACACCACAGTAAGTACAGCACATCACAGAGCAAGCCCTGCCATCATTTGCTAGACATTGCAATAAGTGCTGACACTGATTTGAAGAAGCCCATTGTCTGCCTGACAGTCATTCATGCCACACATATCCTACCTGTTCATGCACCCATCTGTCTGGTGCCTGTTGTATGCGACTAATCATATGTGCACACATGCACCACATACACAATTGTTGGACATCCAAGAGAACATGTGGAAATGTGTCACTCCAAACACATGCCATCTCCTGCCACTGACTCAGTACATGTGTCAGGAAAAGTGATGGGCAGAGTCTCTGTCGATATGCGGGTTTTGGTTCCATCACCAGACACAATGATGTCCTCATGTCCTGATAGACAATGCGACAATGGTGTGCATGCAGGACATATCACACTACTGCTGGATCACCCTTTGCAAGTTGAATGTCATGGCACAGGCCTGTCTGGCAAGTCAGTCATAACTGTCTCCTGTCACAGGGGCAGTGCATACACACAACACCAGTCTGCACTGTGTCACAATCATGGAAGTTTTGGGAATGCAAGCCCTGTAGCTGACAGGTGCACATGTGCACCCCTGGCCACCCACATCATGAGGACTAAGATGATCCCACGTCATTCAAATGAGACATTTGAGTGACTGCAAACACAAATCCATACACATGAGCACTTCACCGTCTGATGAGAATGAACCAAAGCTGCCTGCACCTCAATGTTTCATACACCATTGTGCACAGTCAAGGGATCAGAGACCTATGCATTAACCAATGTGCAGATCCTATAGTCACAACTCAGATGGCTGGCCACCCCAAATTGTTAAACACTCCAGGAGTCCAAAAAGCAAGGCCACACCACGGTGACACAGAGGCAGACACCTGAGTGCACTCTTCACAATGCCCAATATGTATGCTGACACACGGGAGTGGGAGAACAGAGTGCCTTCGATGTCCGGAGTAGGCATTACAGTCCTGGTCCATGTGCAACATGGTATTACCCTGAACACTAGGCAGGTGGCTCTGCATGTGTCACACACATGATGTACATACTTCTGAGGCTCCTACCTTGGTCTCTGCTGCAGCATGGGTGTGTGGCACATACCCCAGACATGTGGTGAGTCAGAGCAGCAATTGGAACACATATTAAAGCCATACCCAGAGTACATGTCAGATCACAGGCATTGTGTGAGCAATTGTACCACCCATGCAGCCCACAACAAAGTTCCTGTAACTGATGCTGTCCCCAGCTTGAACCACAGGTAACTGCAAGTACACAGTACCCAAGTGACCTAAGTCACAGACTGTAAGGGCCACACCTGTGTATCAGATGAGGAGGGGGCATGACACAAGTGAGGGACATGAGTCCAGGACGACAAGACAGTCGTACTGTGGAAGTGGAACCAGGCTAAAGGAGTGCATAGAGCATGTTAGTCATAGTACCCAGAAAAGGCTAGCACTTACCCCCTCCTTGCTGCTGTCTGGCCTTCAGCTGCCCATCCAGGTCAGGGAAGACCACCGCCAGAATCTGGAGCATGTGGGGGTCAGGGTCCGGTGTCCGCCCCTCCTGCGAGGAGGCGACAGCTTCAGCTGAACCCTTGCGATCCTCCGGGTCCAGCCACGAAGGTCCTGCCACCTCTTCTGGCAGTTGCGGATCCTGCGCCTGTAGACCCCCACAGATCGTACTGCCCGGGCGATGGTCAGCCAGATCTCCTGCTTCTGGTGGGCATCAACCTGTGAGGATGACAAAGTGAAAAGGCCATTACTACACATGCAACATATCCGTGCATCACACAGTTGGATATACATGTCTCAATCACAGGGGCATATGATGTACACAGGTAGTGCAACTATGGCTATGAACAGTTGTCCAGCAGTTACTAAATGGTATCATTGCCTGGGAAGTAAAACCTTGTTGGAATGCACTGTTACTGCACTATACCTGTTCAGTGCATGTAACTACACACTTTGGGGGTGACAACTACTCAGTGAGCATGCTAGCCACTGGTGTACACACTGTAAGTCTTGCTAGTCAGACAACATGCACAATTAGTAAGGCAGTGGACAGCACACTCACCTGCTCCCCTGGTTTCCCATACAGCTTGCTGTACTGTGGAAGGAGGCTGTCCAGCAGGGCCTGGTTCTCCTCAGTGCTGAAGGCTGGGGCTCTCTCCACAGTACGTGCCATTGCAGTAGCCAGAGGATGCAGAGACAGCAGCAGTGGTGGTGGCAGATGTCGTCCTGGAGCATGTAGTGCAGGCAAGTGAGCTCTCAGGGGAACAGCCAGCATTATATGTGTGCTGCAGAGGCAGATACTGTCCCATGTGTCCAAAATGATAGGTCCAAGTCGTTTGCATCTTCTGAATCTGGCCAATCCATGGAATTGCACCACTTATACACGCCCACAGCATCCTTCAAAAGTTCAACTTCATGACACCCATGAATTTGCAACATTGTTGTGGCTGGCCAACTGAATTCACTGCATCCGACTCGTAAAAGCTTTGAAAATGCGTCCGTTACCATGTCAGTCCATAGCCAATGCGTGCGCACCGGTCGGACCATTGCTGTACGACGCGTATTACGTCACACAACACGCATCCATCAACATCATATGCAATGGCCAATGCGTGCGCACCGATCGGTCCATTGCTGTACAACGCGTATTTCGAAACACAACACGCATCCGTCAACATCATATGCAATGGCCAATGCGTGCGCACAGATCGGTCCATTGCTGTACAACGCGTATTTCAAACACAACACGCATCCGTCAACATCATATGCAATGGCCAATGCGTGCGCACCGATCGGTCCATTGCTGTACAACGCGTATTTCGAAACACAACACACATCCGTCAACATCATATGCAATGGCCAATGCGTGCGCACCGATCGGTCCATTGCTGTACAACGCGTATTTCGAAACACAACACGCATCCGTCAACATCATATGCAATGGCCAATGCCTGCGCACCAATCGGTCCATTGCTGTACGACACGTATTTCGAAACACAACATGCATCCGTCAACATCATATGCAATGGCCAATGCGTGCGCACCGATCGGTCCATTGCTGTACGACGCGTATTTCGAAACACAACACGCATCCGTCAACATCATATGCAATGGCCAATGCGTGCGCACTGATCGGTCCATTGCTGTACGGCGCGTATTTCGAAACACAACACGCATCCGTCAACATCATATGCAATGGCCAATGTGTGCGCACCGATCGGTCCATTGCTGTACAACGCGTATTTCAAACACAACACGCATCCGTCAACATCATATGCAATGGCCAATGCGTGCGCACGGATCGGTCCATTGCTGTACGACACGTATTTCGAAACACAACACGCATCCGTCAACATCATATGCAATGGCCAATGCGTGCGCACCAATCGGTCCATTGCTGTACGACACGTATTTCGAAACACAACACGCATCCGTCAACATCATATGCAATGGCCAATGCGTGCGCACTGATCGGTCCATTGCTGTACAACGCATATTTCGAAACACAACACGCATCCGTCAACATCATATGCAATGGCCAATGCGTGCGCACGGATCGGTCCATTGCTGTACGGCGCGTCCCTGTACAAGTCACTCGCATATGTCTCCATGGTTGTCACAGGTGAACGTATGCCAGCCACAATTACTTGCCAGGGACTCAGGGGCACACCTACAACACCACAGCCTGTCCACACTGTATCCTAAGGAATGTAAGGCTGCATTACCTGTGTGTGTATGGGGGTCAACATGTGGTTTGTTGGGTGGCACTTGGGGGCAGCCACTCCCAGGCTGTGCACGTGTTCATGGGGACAGAATCCTTTGTGTGTTGTGCACATGACCACTGTGATGTGCAACTGTTCAGTTCAGAGCATGTGGCATGGTCACATTTCCAGGTTGTATATGTGTATGTTATGTCACATACACCCTGAGTCCCATGTGGGATGGTATGTACGTCACAGGGTGACCCATTGCCACAATTGTGATGGCCCTCCACAGTCTGTGTGCATGTTGTGTTCCAGATGTCTCTGATTCCATGTGCACAATGGGAGACAGTCTCCACATCCACGTTGTTTGTGCATCGACTTTGATGTTGTGCGTGGTGTGTGTCACAGACGTCCATGTCTGTCCTGCAGAGGCAACAGGGGCCACTACCTGTGGGAGTCATGGTTGTTTTGCTGGCGTGTACATGATACGCCATGTCATGCCAGTGTCCATGTGGCAATACAGGGTCCCTGGGAATCTACCTGTCAAAGAGCTGTGATGCCTGGGGCACATCTGTCCTCACTTGTCACTGTGGTGTGTGTTTGGAACGTGACAGCAGTACATGGATACTGTGACACAGCCTAATGATTTCCCATAGCACAACCTGGAACTTGTTGTCAACACATGTTGAACTGAGATGTTAGATGATGGCCATGTAGGTGCCATATATGTCCATACAGAACGGCACACACATCAAGTACTTGTGTCTCGTAATGATGTATCATGTGATATTTAGTATGGTCAATGCCACATATGTGGGGTGACTGACAATCTTTCTTTGTTCACCTATGTACTGCAGGGCACCAGCTGTCCATAGACCATTCCCTGACCTTGCAACCATGGTGGAACGTGACTGCATCCGACGGTACCGCTTCAACAGGCCGCTGATTGAGGAATTGGCGGGGCGGTTGGCCCCACATTTGCTACCTGGCCGGCCATACCCTACAGCGCTGACCCCCAAGGTGAAGGTGATGGCAGCCCTACACTTCTTTGCCACCGGTACCTTTCAACACACTGTGGCGTCTGCTGGTGGGATGTCACAGACCATGTTCAGCCGTGTGCTACGCGATGTTTTGGAGGCAATGTTAACATACGTGAACCAGTACATCTATTTCCCTAAACGTCAACAACTCACTGACGTCAAGAGTGACTTCTATGCCCTGGGGAGGATGCCACATGTCATCGGCTCCATTGATGGGACACATGTGGCTTTGGTACCACCACAGGCACATGAGCAGGCATACAGGAACAGGAACATTTTCCATTCTATCAATGCTCTGGTGGTATGTCTTGCAGATATGAGCATCTCACATGTGTGTGCACGTTTCCCCGGTTCTGCACACGATGCCTACGTGATGAGGAGTAGTCGCATCCCGAGGATGATGTCACAGATGCAGAACCAGCGTGCCTGGCTTGTCGGTGTGTACTGACTTTGTACCATTGTGTGTGTTCTGCAATGTTGTATTCCACCCTCTTTTCCAACTCAGCTAATGTGCAATTGTCTGTATGTAGGTGACTCCGGATACCCCAACATGCCGTGGTTGCTGACACCCCTCAGGAACCCTGTGACACCAGCCCAGATGCGCTACAATGAGGCACATGGTCGGACCAGGAGAGTGATCGAGCGGACATTTGGTCTCCTGAAGAGCCGCTTTCGCTGCCTGGACAAGACAGGAGGGGCCCTCCCATATGCCCCTGCAAAGGTGTGCAAGATTTTCATCGTCTGCTGCATGCTACACAACCTGGCAGTGCGGAAGGAGTTGCCTCTCATCCTGGATGACGATGACCAACATCCGCCACCTGTGGAGGATCCTGGCCTGGGCCACGATGCCAGTGATGATGATGATGATGAGGGTGATGTCCGCACACAGCTCATCACCAACTTCTTCAGCTGATTGTGAGTATACAGAGATGTTATGTCAATGATTTGAGTTTGCATGATATGTGTTGGTGGTGCTCTGTTGCTGTTTGAGTGTGGCCATGTGCTACTTGACTGGATGCGTGCAGCGATGTGTCCTTACAGGTAGTCTGTACTCCCCAACAGTGTTGACATGCTAACTTGGTTTTGTGTAGGTATCTTGTGACATGTATTGGGCATGAGTATTGCAGTTCTGTCCTGTTCTTCAGTGCTTTTGACTGTGTGTCATGTCTGTCCTTCACAGGGTACTTTCAGAGTTGTTTGGTCAACTGTGATCCCCGACACCATGATTCAACTTCCAGGGTGGAAGCAGTCGTTTCCCTACAGGTGATGTGCCACACACCCCTGGACTTTATTTCTTCAACACTTGTTGACTGTGTGGCCACTGCCACGTGGGATTACCTTGCATCTGTAGTGGAAACAACATGTTGCAAATGTGTAATGAACCTGTGCTTCACTTTGGGATGTGCGTTGTCTGTGGTCACACATCTGACTGACATTTGCTTACTGCACCTGTGGGCTAGTTAACACAGACTCTGAATAGGTGTGGTGTCTGTGCATTCCACTGTATTTCCTGGCAACATCAGTGTAGGCGATGAGTCAGATGGCCCTGGTGTGTATGTGTTGTGTTGCCCTAGTGGTGTGTCTCCCTCATATGTGTCACGTCGCCATGACTCACATGACGGTGTTGGAATTGCTGTAGCAGTTAGCATGCACAGTGTCATTTAGCAGATCATCATCTCCATGACAAAATACCACGTTGGAATCACAACAGAGGCAAGTATGGTGTATTAGTGAGTTTATTTACATACATGTGTGAGGATAGTGCACAGGATGGTGGGTGCTGTACATTGGGATTGGAATCCAAAGTTCCCAGATGAGTTGGAAGTGTTGGTAGCAGAAATGTCCTGAGTAAAGTCCACAGTCATCTGATACATTAGTCCAACTTAAACTCCCCATGTCATGTGGGAGAGTTGGGTTGCATTCGACAGGGTGAACAGTTTGCACACAAAGGAGAATTTCCAGAACAGGTGTTGGGTTCCTGGGGGATGTACATGGCCATCTGCCTCTCAGTTGTCCTTCCTCGGACGACCCCTCTTCTTTCTGGGGGACCCTCACGTGCAGGCCGCTGCGGTGCAGAGGACTCTCCACCAGAGTCATCCTCCCTCCCTGTGGCAGTTGCAGTTGTTGCGGCACCAGATGTTGTGGGCACACAGGGAGGTGTGGACATGTTGGTGCTAATCTGGCAGAGGCATGTCAATATGTCCCTCTGCACCGCTGTCAGTTCTTCCAATGTGTCCCACTTGGACTCCATGCCAGACATGTGTGTCTCCACACGGGACATGTGGGAGTCCAAGCGGGCATGATGGGCAGCCTGCTGCTGTTGAATGTCCTTGAGGATCCCCACTACCTGGCTGACCTCTCCGGTGCTATTCTGGTACGCATCTGCAATGCGTACCAGTTGTGGGTCATCATGCAGTCCAGACCCCTCTGCAAACAGCGACCTCTGCCTACCACCCCTCCCACCACCCCTGGCCACACGTGCGGGACCTGTGGTGGCACGCACAGGTGACCCTAGGCCCCCTTGGGGGTTGGTACTGGGGTTGTTGTCCGTTGCTTCCCGGGGGCCGGGGTCCCTGTGCTGTTGTCATTCAGTGTCCTTGGTCTGTCCGTGTCGGCGGGGGTGGTCTGTGTGTTGGCAGATGTTGGAGGAGTGGGTGCAGGGGGTGCAGATGGTGGTCCTGCTGGTGCTGCATGATGACTCACACCGGAGGGGCCAGGTAGGTCTTCGCCATCCGAGGAGGGCAGAGGCTGTTCCACACCAGAGAGCTCAGGGGCCACCGGAGCCTGGGACAGGGACTCCTCATCATCTGCTGCTGTGTCCCCATCATCACCTGTGTTTGGAAGAGACACACAATGTATGTTATGTTTCTACAGGCATCAATGGTTCAAACACATGACAGTTGTGACTGTACATCTGGATGCGTGCCTGTACATTGCATTGTGCTAAGTTGTCACAGCCAGAGGTTGATATTGTTGTAGCACATTGTCCTGCCAACCTGAAGCATTTCTATGTGAATGTTGAGGTGTGTGCATGACCAGCTCATGTATAGATTGGCTGTACATGGCCATTGCTACTCAAGGGCCATCACGTGCCTGACACAGGTGTGTCATCCTTGTCCACATTTGTCCTTTAACAGGGACATACGTGCAATTCCACTTAGGATATCTTTCAAGATTGGGACATGTGTGGTGGCAGTTTTTGCCAGTCTTTGTGCGTCACATTGGTGTGTCTGGACAACATGGTCACAGTCCGGTATGCCTGGGATCTCTTGGGAGTATCTGTGTTGTTGTCTGGGTTCCTAGTTCACGTCTCATTTCATACAAGTGATGTTGTTAACGTAGCTAATGATGTTGTTGCTGAGTTTTGTACGTGCAAACGTGATTAATCTTGTCAATGTCCTCCATGGTGATAAGGATTGGGCACGGCAGCTCTCTGGCTTTTCCATTGTCATGACAGTGATGGCCAGTGGTGTGTGTTGCAGTTCTGCTGCTGTGAGTAGCATGTCTCCTCAAATGCAGTCCAGCTTGGTGCTTGTGTCTACAGTGTCTATGACAGTGAGTGGTGTGTTGTGTGAAGGATGCATATGTTGCCGAACGATGTGGGAGTGGAATGCAGCTCACAACCGCAACTTGTGTGACTGACACCATGGTACAGTGTCCGGTATATTGGTGTGTCCATTGCATTCACTGTCAGGTGTCCCCTGTCAATGATGTCTCTGTGACTTCCTGTGTGTTTTGTGCTATGTAGTTTGTCTGATTCTCCACAGTTGTCATCTGCAAGTCACACCTTCACAGCCAGGCCAGGGGGCACCCATGGACACTGCATCCCCTGACAGTGTGTGTAAACATAGAGTTGCAATGGCTGTGAGTGTGTACGTGTTTGGGTTGGCCAGTGCATGGGTGTGAATTGCAGGCACATCATTTCTCATGCCCATGTGTCAGCCATCTTGCCAGGGCTTTTACTTTGGGAGTGACTGGTCCCACGTGTGCAATGTGTTTTTGCAGAGTAGGTGTGTGTATGGCCAGCATTGGTGGTATTTGGTTGACATCCGGACCTCCTTCTCCCCCAGCCCAGTTATCCCACCATGAAGCATGCCACCCTTGCAGTGGGTGCAGGTTAACTCTCAGGATGTCAGTCAGTGGTGTCCTGTTGTTGGTTGGTGCACAGTTCCCAGCAGGGCCTTGTGCTCCCCACAACAGAGCACCATTGTCAGACATCTTTGAAGTGGCTTTTCACTCCCTGTGAGGTGTGCATGCTTCAGTGTGAGCTTGCCGGGCCATGCGGGTGGGGGATGTTGAGCTGTGACTACCACTCCCATCATGCTATTGCCTGCACCCCCTTCCCAGCATGCCCATACTTCCTTCCTTTTGAGTGGACTTCACTGTGTGTGAGTGTGAGAGCAATGGCAAGATGGCTGACAGTGTGGTCCTGTTGTTTGTTGGTGCACAGTTCACAGCAGGGCCTTGTGCTCCCCACAGCTGAGGCCAGTGTCAGACATCTTGGAAGTGGCTTTTCACTCACTCTCTTGTGGAGCACGGTCCTAGGTGTGTTGTTTGGAGTTAGTGGAAGTGGTGTGTGTGTAAGGACCTTCTGGTAGCTGTAGTCGGAGCTGGCACTCCTCCTCCCCCAGGCCAGACATCCCACCATGAAACGTGCTTCCATTGCAGGGAGTGCAAGTTGGTTGTCAGGATGTCAGTCAGTGGTGTCCTGCTGTTGGTTGGTGCACAGTTCCCAGCAGGGCCTTGTGCTCCCCACAACAGAGCACCATTGTCAGACATCTTGGAAGTGGCTTTTCACTCCCTGTGAGGTGTGCATGCTTCAGTGTGAGCTTGCCGGGCCATGCGGGTGGGGGATGTTGAGCTGTGACTACCACTCCCATCATGCTATTGCCTACACCCCCTTCCCAGCATGCCCATACTTCCTTCCTTTTGAGTGGACTTCACTGTGTGTGAGTGTGACAGCAATGGCAAGATGGCTGACAGTGTGGTCCTGTTGTTTGTTGGTGCACAGTTCACAGCAGGGCCTTGTGCTCCCCACAACAGAGCACCATTGTCAGACATCTTTGAAGTGGCTTTTCACTCCCTGTGAGGTGTGCATGCTTCAGTGTGAGCTTGCCGGGCCATGCGGGTGGGGGATGTTGAGCTGTGACTACCACTCCCATCATGCTATTGCCTACACCCCCTTCCCAGCATGCCCATACTTCCTTCCTTTTGACTCTGCTTCCCTGTGGGGTAGTGTGCCTGTGCTGACAGGATGGCTGACAGTGTTGTCCTGGCGTTTGTTTGGCTACAAGTCCCAAAAGTGTCCCTGTGCTTCACACAGCATAACCCAGTGTGGTAGTTCTTTGTGGGATATTTAATTAGAGTGTGAGGCAATGCATTCTCCCAGGTGAGTTGTGTGGAGTTTGTGTTAAGGGGTGTGTGAGAAAAGCTGCTGGTAACTATGGTCAGAGCTGTCAGTCCTCCTTCCCACCCAGCCAGATATCCCACCATGGAACGTGCTTCCATTGCAGGGAGTGCAAGTTGGCTTTCAGGATGTCAGGCAGTGGTGTCCTGCTGTTGTTTTGAGCACAACACCCAGCAGGGGCTTGTTCTCCCCACAGCAGTACCCAGTGTCAGCCATCTTGTCAGTTCTTTTCCACTCCCTGTGATGTGAGCATGGTTCAGAGTGGTGTTGATGGGCCAATTGTGAGGGTGACCAATATCTGTGACTACAACTCCCATCATGCTATTGGCTACACTCACTTCACCAGCATACACACAATTCCTTCCTTTCAGTCAGCTTCCCTGTGAGGTGGTGTTCTAGTGGTGGCAAAATGTCTGACAGTGTTTGTTGGTTAGATTTGTGCCACTGCCTTGCTCTATTTGTTGTTAGGTTTGTACATGTCATGACACAGTTACATATCACTATGAGATGGCAGGTATTGTGTTTGTCTGACTAGCATACACATCTTGGGATGATTATGTTTTGGTTACTGTGGCTTTGCTAACGGTGCATGGTTTCACTATCCCCTTGACAGTGATGTGTGTGTATTGTCACACAATATTGGGTATATTGGTTGTGTACTCACCAGGCTCTGGGATGTCTGATAGTCCATGTACGCTCTCTGGTGGTAGGATGGCCCGCACCTTCTCCTCCCAGGACCTGAGGTATACTGGTTTGGCAGGAGGGCCACTGCCGGTGCGATGACTCAAGGCGTATTCCTTCTTGAGTAGGTCCTTGACCCTCCGGCGCACGTCATACCACCTGTTCTGGATGTCTTCCTTTGTGCGCAAACATGGTGATTGTGCGTTCACCCTGTCGACGATCCTCTCCCACATCTTGGTTTTCTGCGACATGGGGGTCTGTTGGACCAATGTACCAAACAACTGTGGCTCTACTCTTAGGATTTCATCTACCAGGACTTCCAATTCACTGTCTAGGAACTTTGGATTCTTCTTTGGGGGCATGGTGATGGGTGGTGGTGGGGATTGATGTGTGTGTGAGTGTGCAAGTGAGGGTGGGTGAGTGTCAGTTTTGCTGGGTGTATGTGAGGGTGCTATTAGGGAAGTGCTAATGGTGTGTGGCTTGTGTGATGGATGAGTTGTGAGTGTGTCTGTGGTTGCTGTCTGATGGTGTTCTGTGCTGGCAGGTCAGTTGAATTTGCAAAGGATCATGGTAGGGATTTGTGGCCTTTATATGGGTGGAGTTGTGGGTGTGTCTTTGTTCCATGTTTTTTCCCCCACTATTTATTGACTTTGTCATTGCTTGTTTGGCCCTTTTTTTGTATTTTTTCCTTTGTATTTTTTGGGCATGTAGGAGACGTTCTTCTGACCGAGTCGGACGCTGCAGTTGTCTCGTGCGAGCTTCTCCGAGTCTTTCACGTTGTCTTTCTGCTGGGTTTCATGTGCGGCGTACGCGTCGGTCGCGGAGTATTGGGTTGCTTTGGCTCCCTGTTTTCTATGCGTGTCGGTCATACGGCTTGAGCTCCGTGCGACTCGGTCTGGTTTTACACGCATTGCATCGTACTGCGTGGGTCGGAGTTCGCAGGTACGTATCTGTTGGGTTCATTCCTGGTGCGTGTCGGTCGGTTCGAATCGCGTAGCTTTTCCGGCCGGATGGCTGCTTTCCGTGCGGTTCGGTCATTCGGCTTGTGTTCCGTACGAGTCGGTCGTAATTCACATGCATAGCATCGTACTACGCGGATCGGACAGCGCCGGTACGTGTCGGTCGGACTACATTCCCGTACCGAGTCGGTCGGTACGTTTTCCGGCCTGAATCGGAATCGGCCCCTATGTCTATTCCAGCCACAGTTAATGCAACAGACTTGCATACTTCAAGTTGAATGGGTTATGGGTAAAATAAACAAAAAAACAATAATGAAAGCCACATGGACGTAGTGCTTTATATTATGCTTATGCGTATGTGGTATGTGGAAAGATTGGCTTGCTGAGTTCATACGATTTCTTTTGTGTTCATAGTGTGTTCGTATTGACATTGAGGTTTTGAGCGCTATCTTCCTGTTTAGGGTTCTGCATAGTGGATGATTGACAGTTCTCGGTGTTATGGCTGGGGTGGTTGCAGTGGATAAGTCTCTTTTTATTGTTAGATTTAGAGAGTATATGAGTTTTTGGAGGACTGACTGTGTGTAGATTAAGTCACTCAACTTTTCTTTATTACGTGGTTGTGGGATGGTGTAGGGATATCACCCACAATTGGTGTTGTGTTTGTGATGGCTTTAAAAGGATAAGTCATTCAGGTCTACCTGGTTGTGGGATGATGTAGGAATGGTAAAGAGTCAGAATATCGAGTTGGAAATGTCGACTTGCACTAATATCGACTTTAAAATATCGAGACAAAGAAATATCGACAGCAAGAATATCGTGGTCAAGAATATCGAGTTCAAGGTAAGAAATATCGTTTTTTAAGATATTGAAATCATTAATATCGTTTGCAAAAATATAGTTGTTAAAAATATCGTTTTTTAATTAGTGTTATGTATTTTAGTATGTATTTTAAATGTATGTGCTCTATTTTTTTGTCTAAGTATTGTTTTTGTTTTTTAATATGTGTTAATTTTTTAGTAGTTATCAATTTTATTTTAAATTAATTTTGTGTTTTGGTTCCGTAGCGGGTTGTGGGTTTATAGGGAAATAGGGTGGGAAGTAATTTAATTATAATAAATTAAATATTAATTTTTATTTATTAGTATTTATTTAATTTAGATTTTATAGTGTTAATTGTGGGAATTAATTTATTATTAATTAATTAATAATTGGCTGTTAGTTTTAATTAATTAGTTAATTGGTAAATATGTTAATTGTGTCATTTTTTAGGAGCGGTTTGTGGGTTTATAGGGGAATAGGGGGAAGTAATGTAATTATACTTAAAAAAAATGTTTAATTAATTAATATTTATTTATTTAATATTGTATAGTGTTAATTGTGGGATTTAATTAATTATTTATTAATTGGTTGTTAATTATTATTAATTAATTGTTAATTATGTTAATTGTGTCATTTTTTAGGAGCGGGTTGTGGGTTGATAGGGGAGTAGGATGGGAAGTAATTTAATTTTAATATATTTATTAATATTGTTTATATAATATTTATTTTATTTAATAGTGTTAATTGTGGAATTAATTTATTGATAATTATTTATAATTTGCTTGTTAATTGTTATTAATTAATTAATCATTTGTTAATTAATTATGTTAATTGTGTCACGTTTTTAGAAATGGGTGGTGGGGTTTATAGGGGAATAGGGTGGGAGGTAATTTATTTTTAAATAATTAATTATTTGTTAATTAATGCTAATTAATTAATTAAAATTTAGATATGACAATTGTGTAATTAATTTGATGTGTGAGTTGTGGGGTTTATAGTGGTAAATGGTGGGAAGTAAATTTTTGTAAATTAATTAATTATTTGTGGTTAATTGATATTATTTATTATTGTAAAATTAGTTATGGAAGTTGTGTAATTATTTTTTGGCGTGTGTTGTGGTGCTTATTGGGGTAGAGGGTCGAAAGTAATTTAGTTTAAAATAATTGATCATTACTTGATCATTAATCGTTATTTATTACTTGATAAATATTTTTGGTAATTGTTTATTTTTTATTTTGTTTGTGGATTTTGGTTATACAGGCGTAACGTTTGGTTAGTATATTAATTTTTATCTGTTTTAATGTTTTTTTTAATTATTAACATTTGTTTAATTGATAAATATTTGTGTTGATTATGGAGGTACACTTTTTTTAAATTTAGATGTGTGTTGTAAATAGTGTGGTGTCATAGGGTAGGTAAAACAATATTATATTTATGTAATAAATAATGTTTTTGATTATAAATAATTTTTATTATAAAATATTCATTTGTTTGTAAATTATTTTAAAAATTTTAGAAAATAAACTTTGTATGTAATTTTTTTTTAACCATTATATTATGTTTCAATGTTTTGTAATTTTTTAATTTTTTATATATGTTTTGTTTTTGGAATTGTTATTATCTTTTATACTGTAGTTGATATTTTGTTTGTTTTTAAATTTTAATTTCTTCAGTGGGAATAGTAATTTTTACCCCTCCGCTATCCAACACTTTCCCTACTGTTGCACTCACTGGAGTGGGAATAGTAATTTCCCCCCCCCCCGCTATCCAAAACGTTCCCTACTGTTGCACTCGCTGGAGTGGGAATAGTAATTTTATCCCCTCCGCTATCCAACACTTTCCCTACCGTTGCACTAGCTGGAGTGGGAATAGTAAGTTTTACTCCTCCGCTATCCAACATATTCCCTACTGTTGCACTTGTTGGAGTGGGAATAGTAATTTTTACCCCTCCACTATCCAACACTTTCTCTACTGTTGCTCTTGCAGGAGTGGGAATAGTAATTTTTTCCTCTCTGTTATCCAACACTTTCCCTACTGTTGCACTCACTGGAGTGGGAATAGTAATTTTATCCCCTACGCTATCCATCACTTTCCCTACTGTTGCACTCACTGGAGTGGGAATAGTAATTTTATCCCCTCCGCTAAACAAAACCTTCCCTACTGTTGCACTAGCTGGAGTGGGAATAGTAATTTTGACTCCTTCGTTATCCAACACTTTCCCTACTGTTGCACTTGTTGAAGTGGGAATAGTAATTTTTACCCCTCTGCTATCCAACACTTTCCCTACTGTTGCACTGGTTGGAGTGGGAATAGTAATTTTTACCCCTCCTCTATCCAACACTTTCCCTACTGTTGCACTTGTTGAAGTGGGAATAGTAATTTTTACCCCTCTGCTATCCAACACTTTCCCTACTGTTGCACTGGTTGGAGTGGGAATGGAAATTTTTACCCCTCCGCTATCCAACACTTTCCCTACTATTGCACTCATTGGAGTGGGAATAGTAAATTATTCCCCTCTGCTACCCAACACTTTCCCTACTGTTGTATTCACAGGAGTGGGAATACTAATTTTTACCTCTCCGCTATCCAACACTTTCCCTACTGTGGCACTTGCTCGAGTTGGAATAGTAAATTTTTTCCTTCGCTATCCAACACTTTTCCTACTGTTGCACTCGCTGGAGTGGGAATAGTAATTTTTACCTATCCGCTATCCAACACTTTCCCTACTGTTGCATTCGCTGGAGTGGGAATAGTAACTTTTACCTCTATCCAACACTGTCCCTACTGTTGCACACGTTGAAGTGGGAATAGTAATTTTTACCCCTCTGCTATCCAACACTTTCCCTATTAGTGCACTCATTGTAGTGCGAATAGTAAATTATTCCCCTCCGCTATCCAACACTTTCCCTACTGTTGTATTCACTGGAGTGGGAATACTAATTTTTACCTCTCCGCTATCCAACACTTTCCCTACTGTGGCACTTGCTGGAGTTGGAATAGTACATTTTATCCTTCGCTATCCAACCCTTTCCCTACTGTTGCACTCGCTGGAGTGGGAATAGTAATTTTTACCTATCCACTATCCAACACTTTCCCTACTGTTGCATTTCCTGCAGTGGGAATAGTATTTCTTACCTATTCGCTATCCAACACTTTCCCTACTGTTGCATTCGCTGGAGTGGGAATAGTAATTTTTACCTCTCCGCTATCCAACACTTTCCCTACTGTTGCACTCGTTGAAGTGGGAATAGTAATTTTTACCCCTCTGCTATCCAACACTTTCCCTACTGTTGCACTCGTTGGAGTGGGAATAGACATTTTTACCCCTCCGCTATCCAACACTTTCCCTACTGTTGCATTCGCTGGAGTGGGAATAGTAATTTTTACCTCTCCGCTATCCAACACTTTCTCTACTGTTGCCCTCAATGTATTGCAAAATGTAGGTTTAAAAAATATTAAATATTTTAATATTTTAATTTATAATATAATTTTTTTAATAACTTTTTATGTTACAGGTGTATGTATATATATTTATTATTTTTAATATATTTATAACATTTTAAAATTAATTAAAATTATTATTTATTAATTAACTTTGTTTAAGTAAATATATATATATTATTCGTTATATATGTATGTTTAATTTTTTTTACATTAAATGTATTCTTTATAATTGTTAACATTTACAAATAAATCTAAATAATTTTTTTTAAGTTTAATTTATTATTAAAGTTGTTTTACATTATTTTTTATACATATAAAAAAACGATATTTTATACATCGATATTTTTTACAATATTTTTTCCGATTATTTTGTACTTACCATTATGAAGATAGGAGGTCGATATTTTTGACAACAATATTTTTGTCCCAATATTTCTGTAGGTCGATATTGTTGTTGTCAATATTCTGTCAGTGATCCTGAAGGAATATCACCCACTGTTGGTGTTGTGTTTTTCATGGCTTTATAAGTGTAAGTCATTCAGGTCTTCTCACATGGCCCAATATTACATTGTCGTATTCTCTAAGTTAGCATGAGCACGCTGCAGCTTGTTGCTGCTTTGCGCACGTTACTACATGACTTTATTTTTGCAATAATTTCAATGGCTGTTTTCACATGAAAACTCATCGCTGTGTTCACTCTCTGCAAGTTCCTGGGATTTTGACTGAACATTGTGAGCAAGGTCGAACAACAATGCCCCTTGTTATTTTGTTCTTGCCAGGCCTTAGCCCTTTGACAAAACATAGCGATGCAGATGTTGTTTGGACAACACACTTTGATTTTATTATAATACACGAATAGGGAGCCCACACTTGGAGAGGGACCTTTCCAGGGAGAAGAGCGAGACAGAACCGATAATGTAGATCTACCATCTATAGGCTAAGGTATGGGGTTTGCTGACAAAGCCCAGAGATCTTCTAATATATAATAATACTGCTTCTTAGCAAGGGGGGGGAGGTTAGGCTCTATTGTCTTTTCATGATGATATCGCCCTTTATGATTTATGGACTAGCTGCTATGCTGACTGTATTTGCACTATGCATTTTTCTGCTTGTTGTGGCACGTATACTGCATGTTAGGGCATGTTAGTTAAAATAAATATTTTAAACTGTCTTGTGCCTCTGTCAGATATTATTGCAAACAAGTACAAGGGTGAGAGCAAAAGGGTGTGTCTTGTTACCACGATTCCTGAGAGATCTGGGAGTGTTTTGTTCTGGGGTGTCTAATCATTTGTTTCTCTGTGAGTGAGTAGGAGAGCAAGTGAGACACTATAGCTAGTCGGTCCTGGGCTCGTGGGCACTAAGGTGGGAGGATGACTCAGTCCCTATACACCAAGGTCCTATAATAATGTGCATAGTTCTGTGTTTGTGCAGAATCCCTGCAACATGGCGCCGCCAACGTTTGGTCTGGTACTTATTCATGAGACCCCTGAGTAGCGCTTGTGCTTGTCCACAATACCCTCTTACTGGTTCTTGGAGACATCCGTGGTGGGGGGGCTTAGCCTTGTATATATGTATATTTATAGGTTTTACAAGCATGAATTTTAAACGGTTCCTGGACCCTGTTTTGCACTGCCGTTTTGTTAGTTGCTTTCTTTATAAACATGGCTCAAGCTGTCGCTATTGCGGCACAAAGTCGCGTGGCAGTTACAGCACACTTAACTCTACACGGAGTCCCCAATGCAGGGGCTACCTTTATTTTTGTAGTCGATGCGGACCCAGCTTACCGCTTCAAGGTTTTCTATTCTTAGGTTAAGTTTCCCATGGTAGATGGGAATTATAATTTCTTTCATGAAAATACGAGCGCGGCTCCTCCGGCGGCTTATCATCCTTATGCATTAATTGAAGTTCCGTTGACGTCCTAGGAGCATACCATTTGGGTTAATGGCACCCTTCCTCACCCTGTATCTATTGTTCATATGGGACCCTTATCTATTAATGGGGCCACTTCGCCGGCTTTGGCTGGTTTCTACACCACATCCCAATTATCTAAATGTCACTGTCGCAGAGTTACGTCTGTTATATACACAGTTGCTTCATATTCACAGAAGTGTCATAGAGTTTATGGCACGTGCACTTCAAGCAGCTCCAGGTGGAGCTGTTCCTCCACCTCCAGGACACGGCGGTGGACTGGTGATTATTCCCGTCATGATTAATTCGGTTATGGGAAAACATCCTAAAATCTTGATTACTTGCTGTTTTGGCTTGTCCAAAAATTTGAGCAGCTTGAGACAGTTTTTCCCCACACAACTCCTGTTGAAACACAGGATCCCTACAATGAGTTTGCTGAGTAGTCTGATTCCCTCTTTAGCAGACTGCACCACCTGGGGGACGGTGTTTGCTTCGGTGTATACTTTGTGCTTTGGCACCCCCTCCATGAGCGTTTTACTGAATGTTCTGAAAAAGGTAGAGGATGAGCACGGGGCTGGTCCAGCCCTGTATTTGGGGATGAAGTTAGTTGGAATGTTCCCTATTGTCTCCAATATGATTCTGGCCAACATTAAAGGTGAGGCAGTTTGCTTACAAGTACGTCAACACCTGGCGGCGGTGGCGGAAGTGGATCGGCAGCGACAGTTGCCGATTATTATTGCGGATGTGTACACATCTTTAGGTCACAATAGCTTGGGGATTCGACCATTTACTCAGCCACAAGTTAAACCCCCTCCTGATAAGGAAGGTCGTCCAGTCTTTCCTAAAAAGGCTTGGAACAAGAACCACCGGCAGTAGTAACAGAAGCCTAGTTCTCGTCCAGGTTCGCCTCCACCTTACGCTTCTGATTGTAGATATGATTTGCGTGACCGCTCCAAAATGAAGACACCGAGAGGTTCAAGGTTCCTGATCCTTGTTCTCCTCGTTCCCTTCAGGAATCTTCGGATCAACAATTCGGCAGAGGAGGACGTCAGGATCACAGACAAGGCAAGTCTACGCAAGCAAGACGTGACCCGCAGCCCCAGTTTGATGTAAAAGTAAAGCAGGAGGAACCACTTCACTACCATGCCCCTTTTCAGAAGAAAAAAGTTTCCACTTTTCCTGCAAAGTATGCCTCAGACAGTGAGAACCCTGCTCCTCAACAGGAGTTGGGCGGGATCCCTCCTCGACAGCGCAGCGGAGGTTACCATAGTGCGGGAGATACTCCACCAGCGTCTGGAGGTGAAAGCAACTGATACTTTCATTACCATGGAAATAGCAGATACACGAGTTGCTCCTCCTGATAGGCTTTATGAAATAAGCCTCCAAATTGAAGGTGAAATTAGACGCCCGATTAAAGTAGTCTTTTCGGAGAATCTAACTTCTTATTATGATATTTTATTGGAGGAGGTTGATTGTCCTCCCCCTTTTGTCCTAGCTTCCTCAAGAGGGGAAGATGTTATTCTACCCAGTTTTTCACAATATGTACCTGATGACGATAAAATGGCTTATGCCACAAAATGGGAACTGTCTTTAGTTCTGGCGTTATGTCACATTCAGGCGGGTTGGAACGAGGATTCCCCGGTTCACGTGATTCCTTTGCATTCTACACCACAGCCCCACCCACAGTATCCCATTAAACGTAACGCTAAAGCATCCGTTAGTGACATTTTGACTCAATTGGAATACCAGGGTGTGATTGAACCCTGTGTTTCGTCGATGAATAATCCTCTTTTTCCAATATTAAAACCGACGGACCATATCGTATAGTTTTAGACAACACACATTTAAACATCCATATTCGTACCTTTGCGGTTCAGAACACACATAGCTCTGCGTTAGTAAACAACATTGTTCACAAAAAATATCAAACTACTTTGGATATTTCCAACGGCTTTTTCAGCCATTCTTTGGCACCGGAAGGCCGTGATTTGACCGCATTCAGTGCGTTAGGCAATCAGAGACGCTACACGAGATTGCCTATGGGATATAAGAATAGCCCTGGCATTTTTGCGGCACGCATTGTTTCAATTTTACATGAGATTGACCCTGATGACTTTTCGTGCGTTGATGACATCGATTTGACTGATGATGAGATGGATCCTCATCTAATGCGCGTTGATCACATTATCACTTATTTTGCTAAGTTAGGCTACAAATTTAATTTTGCGAAATCGCCCATCGCCTTTTTGTCAGTGCTTTTTCTTGGTTATGAACTCAATAACAAAGGTACGGGGTTGGCCCCACACTTTTTGGAGAAATGTGCTCAATTGCAGCCTCCATTTAGCCTTAAAAAATTGCAGTCTTTGCTGGGTTTTCTGAATTTTGGCAGGACTTACATTCCTGATTATGCCCAGCGTATCAAACCGCTCTACGCGTTGATACAACCCTCTTCTTCATCTTCCAGTTGGCTTCCGGAACATACAGCAGTACTTAGGTCTTTGCAGTCCGATCTGCTTGCGAGTCAATTCTTGTTAAAAAGCGATAATACTACTAATTTTTTCATAAGGATTGTACCAGGGGCATTAGGATTCACTTACGTGACTTTCAATGAAGGGGACACCATCCCCATTGCTTATAAATCGCATTTGTATACTCCGGCTGAGATACGTTTCTCTTCTACAGAAATGTTTTTGACAGCGGTACAGATGGCGATTCTGAAAGAACGCTCTTTGGCTCAGGGTAAACGCATTTTAATGGTCTCGCCTGTGCCTGCTTCAGAAACAGTCACAAAGGCTAGTGTCCCAAATTCCAAAGCCTTGCATCCCTGTTGGATACAATGGGCAAGTTCTGTGACGTCGGCTGATGTCATCTTTATCTTTGACCCTTCTTTGCAAACACAAGAGTTTTTACAATTTGAACATGTTCATCCTCCTCCTTTCATTACTCCCTCTTGATCAGTACAAATGCATTATTTACACTGATGGGTCTGCGCAGGCAGCCATTGGTTCTAAACGTGCTTATTCTGTAGCCTGCGCGATTGTGGCAGGTACGATTGTTTATGGGAATTTCAAATCCTCCTTGGTGCACACACAATCTCTTGGAGATTGCACGGCTCAATTGGCTGAGCTACATGCTTTGCTTTTGGCTCGTGAATTTGCTGATCCAGAAGCTCCTACACTTATAGTGTGCGATTCATTTTACTGTCTACAATTCTTTAGTGACAACGTGTTCTTCTGGACACAAAATAATTTTCGTAATTCTAAAGGCAGCGCAATTAAGCATAAAATGCTTTGGGTCCGAGTGGCCGCTCTTAAGGAACATTTGCCACTCACACATGTTATCCATACTTTGGGCCATCAACATGTGGGAGCACACGCAGGTCGTAATTCGTTGGCTGATGAGGCAGCCAAGTCTGCAGTAGCCATTTGTTCAGTAGCAGCAGTCACTAGGTCCATGACTAAAATTGATGATGATATTTTAGCGTCTATAGCTGCGACGAAGGAGGGAACAGAATTTCCCCAAGGTTTCCATTCACGTTATACATAACACTTGTCATCTGATCAAATTCCATTTGTGACTATTCCACCCGTTGGGGATTGGCTGATTCTCAACGAGGACCAAAGACTTTCTTTAATAGTGGCTGTACATGAAGGCGTTGCTTCTGCACATGCCGGAGTGTCAGTGACTATTTCCCTTTTACAGCAACGTTTTTGGTGGCGTGGTTTATACCAGCAGGCATGTAATTATGCTCTTTCCTGTGACATTTGTCAACAGATTAAGCCTTCAACTGTTTCACTTTCATCCCACACTCAACTGTACATTTCAAATCAACTGTTTGGTTGTATTTATCTTGATCATTGCGGTCCTTTAACATCTGATAATGCTTTCAAGTATATTTTGGTTGCAGCATATTTGTGCACTAGATTCCTTTGGGTTTGGCCGCAGCGTAGTGCGATGCTTGGACTGTTATAAAAGATTTGCGTGTCTTTGTAGGGACATTTGCCTGTGGAACTTTCCATTCTGACCAAGGTGCTGCTTTTGCCTCTAAGACTTACCGGGATGCGATGAAGTCTCTGGGGGTGCAGGTGCAATTCCCGTCTCCATATTGGCCTGAGGGCAATTCTGCGATGGAGCGGATGAACCGTGACTTAAAGCAATCTTTAACAGCGAGAGTATTAGGTACTGGTCGGGGCTGGTTGACTCAACTATATGGGGTTCAACGTGTACTTAATCATCTCCCTAGAAGACCTCTGAGTGGGTGGACCCCATACAAAATGCTCTTTGGCATTAAAATGTTTGTGCCAGAGCTTGATGGTCTAGACGCTGTGGTGGCTGCCCCAACCTTTGACGTAGATAACCATTGTACTATGTTACAGGATCTACAAAAGGCTTGTGATTCACAAGCGAAAGTCCATTTGCCCTCTTCTACGGATGTGGCTGTGCTGATTCCGATTTCTGGCTGGCTCACTAAAGTTGGAGATCTGGTCCGAGAAAAGGTGGAGAACAAAAAAGAATTTGGTCCTTCATACCGTGCACCGGTCAGGGTCCTTGGCTTAAAAGGCACCCGTACTGTGATTCTGCCTCCATTACCTGGTCGCAAGGAGAATCGTTACATTTCAATCGAGCATGTCAAGCTACACCATATGGCCAATACCGAATAGTTTGTCTGCACGCATTCCATGCCGGGATATTTCACTGAATCCGATGGCTTAAGTTTCCTCGACTGGTCCCCACAAATGGAAGGGGAGATGGAATCTTCAATTGATTCGTTGCCTGTTTTACCTTCTACATCTACAACTGCGGGTAATGAGTATGCTTCTCCTCCAGTTGCTTTTCTTCTGATACATCTTCGTTGTCCTCCAGTGTGGTAAAGCCCCCTTCCCCTGTCAGTCTTTTCATCTCCTGGTTCAAAAAGACTTACCTGGTCCCGCCCTGGACATAAGTCTGGTTAGTGCTGACGATGGTGTTCCTCTTCATGTGGATTGGGTTCATGACTGTGTTTTTCCTGTTGATTAATGGCCATTACTTACCTGAACGCTCTGCTGTAAACTTGGTTAACGGAGTTCTGGCCCCTCACACTTCTTCTCATAAAATGAAAAGAGATCAAGCTCTTGTTTATATTTTTTAGCATTCCCAGTTGTTGATGGCATTGTTTGGGATAAAGTACCATTCGATATCCATGGCCCGACCGAAACTTTGAACATTCCATACGTATTCCGGGTTTCTTTAGGAGATGTGGTTTTGCCTGGAATACACTCTGATGACTGGGATGTTAACGCTGTTTATTCATTATTTTCAGATTTAAAATACTATACTGCTTTTGACACTGAGGATTTGTATTTGAATTCAGCAAATTATGCTGATTTGTTCTGTTTCCAACATTATGGGCATCATTTTTTACATAAAACTAATACTCAGAGACCATTTTTTAATTAAACCCAGTGGGAACATTGACCGACCCCATTACAGGGTAGCTCAAAGACCCGACGGAGGAAATTTATGCATTTTTCTAGTTACAACATTTCTGACCCGGTGTCCTATTTTTATAAATTGAAAATACCCACCCAAACCAAATTTATGCTGACCCATACTAAATTAATCTACTCCCTCTCCTTCATAAATGATTTGTCCGTGAAAGGTTATGATTACTGGAAGGACACGGTTGATTTAAAATCCATTTGGGGTACCAAGGTTTGGCAAGTGCAGGGAACAGAATCATTGCATCGCGCGTGCCTAATACCGTCTCAGCTCGTATTATTGAATGAGACGGTGCAACAGTCTACTTGTTTTGGTTTAGCCACAGCTAAAAATCTAAATTCTCCCTCCATTCCGTTATTGGCTGCTTATGACACATGGCAAACACACACCAACTACACAATTGAGGACTTAACTACCATTTTTCAGAATGACTTTCTCAACTCTTCCAATATTGATCCCTTGGGATAGGTATTGTGGCCAACAAGCTCAAATGCACATCATTTGTGCTTTCTGAATACCACAAAAGGGTTTACACAAAGTAGACCTGATCCTCGTTTTCCACATTCCCATACTGTTACCATGTATTCTGTGGGTAAATTATGTCAGCAATGGTTAGAACATTCCATATTGTCATCTGTGAAACAACATCTTTCTTTATTAACAGGTGTCATTGATCTTGCTGATTTTTTTTTTTAGGCCAAAGTTCCCTCGAACATAACATTTTGTATATGCGGCATATAATGAATTTTGGAAGCTATCGCTGCTGGAACTTGCGGTGCGCCTGTGCCAAATTGACTAAGATAATTTAGATAAAGTTCTAGCAGTAGTCGATAACAGCATTAATACACTGGGGTCGATTCCGATTCGGGCCGGAAAACGTACCGACCGACTCGGAGCCGGAATTAATTCCGACCGACACGTACCGGTGCAGCCCGACCCGCAAAGTACGATGAGAAGCGTGCAAAACCCGACCGACTCGTACGGAACACAAGCCGAACGACCGAGCCACGCAGAAAACAGCAATCCGGCCGGAAAAACACGCGAATCGAACCGACCGACACGCACACGGAACAATCCCGAACGAAACGTACCCGCGAACTCCTACCCGCCAAGTACGATGCAACGCGTGGAAAACACGACCGAGTCGCACGGAGGACAAGCCGTACGACCGACACGCATAGAAAACTGCGAGCCGAAGCAACGCAAAACACCGCGACCGACGCATACGCAGCATAGAAAACAGCACAAACACAGCGTGAACGAATCGGAGAAGCCCGTACGAGACAACTGCAGGGTCCGACTCGGTCACAAGAACATCTCCTACATGCACAAAAAGTACAAAGGGAAAATACACAAAAAAAGGCCAAACAAGCAATTACAAAGCCAATAAATACTGGGGGGGGGGCAGGGAACAAAGACACACCCACAACTCCACCCATATAAAGGACACAAATCCCTACCTTGATCCTTTGCAAATTCTAATTACCTGCCAGCACTCAAAAGACAGCAACCACACACCCACAGCTCATCCATCACACAAGCCACACACCATCAGCACCCCAACAAATAGCAACCTCACATACACCCAGCAAAACACACAACCACACACCTTCACCTGCACACCAACACACACATCACTCACCATCAGCACCCATCACCATGACCCCAAAGAAGAATCATAAGTTCCTAGATAGTGAATTGGAAGTCCTGGTAGATGAGATCCTCAGGGTAGAGCCACAGCTGTTTGGTACACTGGTCCAACAGACACCCATGTCGCAGAAAACCAAGATGTGGGAGAGGATCGTCGACAGGGTGAACGCACAATCACCATGTTTGCGCACAAAGATAGACATCCAGAACAGGTGGTATGACGTGCGCAGGAGGGTCAGGGAGCTGTTGAAGAAGGACTACCTCTTGAGCCAACACACCGGCAGTGGCCCTCCTGCCAAGCCAGTATACCTCAGGCCCTGGGAGGAGAAGGTGCGGGCCATCCTACCACCAGTGAGCGTATATGGACTAGAAAACATCCCAGAGCCTGGTGAGTACACAACAAATGTACACAATATTGTGCCACAATACACACACATCACTGTCAAGGGGAGAGTCAAACCATGCACCCTTAGCAAATACACAGCAACCAGAACAGAACCATCCCAAAATGTGTATGTCAGTCAGATAAACACAACACATGCCATCTCATAGTGACATGTAACTGTGTCATCACATGTACAAACACAACTACAACTACAGCTGGGCAGTGGCACAAATATAACTAACAAACACATCCAGACATGTAGCCACCACTACAACACCACCACACAGTGAAGCCCACTGAAAGGAAGGAATACTGTGTATGCTGGGCAAGTCAGTGTAGCCAATAGCATCATGGGAGTCGTAGTCACAGATATTGCCCACCCTCACAATGCGCACATCAACACCACCATGAACCATGCTCACATCACAGGGAGTGGAAAACAACTGACAAGATGGCTGATACTGGCTACTGCTGTGGGGAGCACAAGGTCCTGCTGGCAACTGTGCACCAACCAACAGCAGGACACCACTGACTGACATCTTGCCATTGCTCTCACACTCACACACAGTGAAGTCCACCCAAAAGCAAGTAAGTATGGGCATGCTGGGAAGTGGGGTGGAGGCAATAGCATGATGGGAGTGGTAGTCACAGATATTGGTCACCCCCACAACTGTCCCATCAACACCACCCTGAACCATGCGCACATCACAGGGAGTGGAAAACAAGTGACAAGATGGCTGACACTGGCTACTGCTGTGGGGAGCACAAGGCCCTGCTGGCAACTGTGCACCAACCAACAGCAGGACACCACTGACTGACATCCTGAAAGACAACTTGCACTCCCTGCAATGGAAGCACGTTCCATGGTGGGATATCTGGCTGGGTGGGAAGGAGGACTCACAGCCCTGACCATAGTTACCAGCAGCGTTTCTCACACACACCCCTAACACAAACTCCACATAACTCACCTGGGAGAATGCATTGCCTCACACTCCAATCAAATATCCCACAAAGAACCACAACCCTGGGTCATGCTGAGTGAAGCACAGGGACACACATGGGACTTGTAGCAAAACTAACCCCAGGATAACACTGTCAGCCATCTTGTCAGCACAGGCAAACAACCCCACAGGGAAGCAGAGTCAAAGGGAAGGAAGCATGGGCATGCTGGGAAGGGGGGGTGGAGGCAATAGCATGATGGGAGTGGTAGTCACAGCTCAACATCCCCCACCCACATGGCGCAGTAAGCTCACACTCAAGCATGCACACCCCACAGAGAGTGGAAAGCCCCATCAAAGATGTCTGACACTGGTGCTCTGTTGTGGGGAGCACAAGGCCATGCTGGGAACTGGCCACCAACTAACAGCAGGACACCACTGTCAGCCATCTTGCCATTGCTCTCACACTCACACACAGTGAAGTCCACCCAAAAGCAAGTAAGTATGGGCATGCTGGGAAGTGGGGTGGAGGCAATAGCATGATGGGAGTGGTAGTCACAGCTCAACATCCCCCACCCACATGGCCCAGCAAGCTCACACTCAAGCATGCACACCCCACAGAGAGTGGAAAGCCCCATCAAAGATGTCTGACACTGGTGCTCTGTTGTGGGGAGCACAAGGCCATGCTGGGAACTGGCCACCAACTAACAGCAGGACACCACTGTCAGCCATCTTGCCATTGCTCTCACACTCACACACAGTGAAGTCCACCCAAAAGCAAGTAAGTATGGGCATGCTGGGAAGTGGGGTGGAGGCAATAGCATGATGGGAGTGGTAGTCACAGCTCAACATCCCCCACCCACATGGCCCAGCAAGCTCACACTCAAGCATGCACACCCCACAGAGAGTGGAAAGCCCCATCAAAGATGTCTGACACTGGTGCTCTGTTGTGGGGAGCACAAGGCCATGCTGGGAACTGGCCGCCAACTAACAGCAGGACACCACTGTCAGCCATCTTGCCATTGCTCTCACACTCACACACAGTGAAGTCCACCCAAAAGCAAGTAAGTATGGGCATGCTGGGAAGTGGGGTGGAGGCAATAGCATGATGGGAGTGGTAGTCACAGCTCAACATCCCCCACCCACATGGCCCAGCAAGCTCACACTCAAGCATGCACACCCCACAGAGAGTGGAAAGCCCCATCAAAGATGTCTGACACTGGTGCTCTGTTGTGGGGAGCACAAGGCCATGCTGGGAACTGGCCACCAACTAACAGCAGGACACCACTGTCAGCCATCTTGCCATTGCTCTCACACTCACACACAGTGAAGTCCACCCAAAAGCAAGTAAGTATGGGCATGCTGGGAAGTGAGGTGGAGGCAATAGCATGATGGGAGTGGTAGTCACAGCTCAACATCCCCCACCCACATGGCCCAGCAAGCTCACACTCAAGCATGCACACCCCACAGAGAGTGGAAAGCCCCATCAAAGATGTCTGACACTGGTGCTCTGTTGTGGGGAGCACAAGGCCATGCTGGGAACTGGCCACCAACTAACAGCAGGACACCACTGTCAGCCATCTTGCCATTGCTCTCACACTCACACACAGTGAAGTCCACCCAAAAGCAAGTAAGTATGGGCATGCTGGGAAGTGGGGTGGAGGCAATAGCATGATGGGAGTGGTAGTCACAGATATTGGTCCCCCCACAACTGTCCCATCAACACCACCCTGAACCATGCGCACATCACAGGGAGTGGAAAACAAGTGACAAGATGGCTGACACTGGCTACTGCTGTGGGGAGCACAAGGCCCTGCTGGCAACTGTGCACCAACCAACAGCAGGACACCACTGACTGACATCCTGAAAGACAACTTGCACTCCCTGCAATGGAAGCACGTTCCATGGTGGGATATCTGGCTGGGTGGGAAGGAGGACTCACAGCCCTGACCATAGTTACCAGCAGCGTTTCTCACACACACCCCTAACACAAACTCCACAAAACTCACCTGGGAGAATGCATTGCCTCACACTCCAATCAAATATCCCACAAAGAACCACAACCCTGGGTCATGCTGAGTGAAGCACAGGGACACACATGGGACTTGTAGCAAAACTAACCCCAGGATAACACTGTCAGCCATCTTGTCAGCACAGGCACACAACCCCACAGGGAAGCAGAGTCAAAGGGAAGGAAGCATGGGCATGCTGGGAAGGGGGTGGAGGCAATAGCATGATGGGAGTGGTAGTCACAGATATTGGTCACCCCCACAACTGTCCCATCAACACCACTCTGAACCATGCACACATCACAGGGAGTGGAAAACAACTCACAAGATGGCTGACACTGGCTACTGCTGTGGGGAGCACAAGGCCCTGCTGGCAACTGTGCACCAACCAACAGCAGGACACCACTGACTGACATCCTGAAAGACAACTTGCACTCCCTGCAATGGAAGCACGTTCCATGGTGGAATATCTGGCTGGGTGGGAAGGAGGGCCGGATGTCAACCAAATACAACCAATGCAGACCATGTACACACCCCAACATTCACATAGAAATCCCCAAATAATGCAGGACAATGTGCTACACCAATATCAACCCCTGACTGTCACAACTTAGGACAATGCAATGTACAGGCCCGCATCCAGAGGCACAGTCACAACTGTCAGGTGTGTCAACCATTGATGCCTGCAGAAACATAACATACATTGTGTGTGTCTCCCAAAAACAGGTGATGATGGGGACACAGCAGCAGACGCTGAGGAGTCCCCGTCCCAGGCTCAAGAGGATACGGAGCTCACTGGTGTGGAACAGCCTCTGCCCTCCTCGGATGAAGAAGACCCACCTGGCACCTCTGGAGCAAGTCATCATGCAGCACCAGCAGGACCACCAGCTGCACCCCCTGCACCTACCCCTCCAACGACTGTCAACACACATACCACCCCTGCCGACATGGACAGACCAAGGAGCACCACCACCACCAGCACAGGGACCCTGGACCAACATGGGGCCATGGACACCAACACCACCAACAACCCCCAAGGGGGCCCAGGGTCACCTGTGCGTGCCACCTCAGGTACTGCACGTGTCGCCAGGGGTGGTGGGAGGGGTGGGAGACATAGGTCGCTGATCGCAGAGGGGTCTGGACTGCATGATGACCCACAACTGGCACGCATAGCCGATGCGTACCAGTCCAGCACCGGAGAGCTCAGCCAAGTAGTGGGGCTCCTCAGGGACATTAAACAGCAGCAGGCTGCCCATCATGCCCGCTTGGACTCACACATGTCCCACGTGGAGTCCAAGTGGGACACACTGCAAGAGATGACGGCGGTGCATAGGGACATATTACAATGCCTCCGCCAGATGAGCAGCAACCAGTCAACACCTCCCTGTGTGCCCACAACATCTGGTGCTGAAACAACTGCAACTGCCACAGGGAGGGAGGATGACTCTGGCGGAGAGTCCCCTGCACCGCAGCAGCCTGCACTTGAGGGTCCCCCCAAAGAAGAGGGGTCGTCCGAGGAGGGGCAACTGAGAGGCCGATGGCCATGTGCAACCCCCAGGAAGCCAAAACCTGTTCTGGATAATCACCTTTGTGCGCAAACTGTTCACCCTGTTGACTGCAAAACAACTCCCCCACATGACATGGGGAGTACAAGTTGGACCAATGACTCAGATGACTGTGGACTTGATACAGGACATTTCTGCTACCAGGACTTCCAATTCACCTAGGAACTTTGGATTGCAATCAAAATGTACAGCACTCACCATCCTGTGCACTATTCACACACATGTATGACAATAAACACACTAATACACCATACCTGCCTCTGTCGTGATTCCAACGTGGTTTCTGTCATGGAGATGATGACCAGCGAAATTACACTGTGCATGCTAACTGCTACAGCAAGTACAACACAGGCATGTGAGTCATGGCAACGTGACACATATGAGGGAGACACACCACCAGGGCTACACAACAAATACACACCTAGGCCATCTGACTCATTGCCTACACTGATGTTGCCAGGAAATACGGTGCAATGCACAGACACAACACCTATTCACAGTCTTAGTCAACTAGCCCACTGGTGCAGTAAGCAAATGTCAGTCAAATGTGTGACCACAGACAACGCACATCACAAAGTGAAGCACAGGTTTATTACACATTTGCAACATGTTGTAACCACTACAGATGCAAGGTAATCCCACCTGGCAGCGGGCACACAGTCAACAAGTGTAGAAGGAAGGAAGTCCATGGGTGTGGCGCACATCACATGTAGGGACACGACAGCTACCACCCTGGAAGTCGAATCACGGTGTCGGGGATCACAGTTGACCAAACCACTCTGAAAGTACCCTGTGAAGGACAGAAATGACACACAGTCAAAAGCACTGAAGAACAGGACAGAACTGCAATACTCATGCCCAATACATGTCACAAGATACCCACCCAGAACCAAGTTAGCATGTCAACACTGTTGGGGAGTACAGACTACCTGTAAGGACACATCGCTACACGCATACAGTCATGTAGCCCATGGACACACTCAAACAGCACCTGAGCACCACCAACACATATCATGCAAACTCACATCATTGACATGACATCTCTGGATACTCACATTCAGCTGAAGAAGTTGGTGATGAGCTGTGTGCGGACATCACCATCATCATCATCATCATCACTGGCATCGTGGTCCAGGCCAGGATCCTCCACAGGTGGCGGACGTTGGTCATCGTCATCCAGGATGAGAGGCAACTCCTTCCGCACTGCCAGGTTGTGTAGCATGCAGCAGATGATGACAATCTTGCACACCTTTGCTGGGGCATATGGGAGGGACCCTCCTGTCTTGTCCAGGCAGCGGAAGCGGCTCTTCAGGAGACCAAATGTCCGCTCAATCACTCTCCTGGTCCGACCATGTGCCTCATTGTAGCGCATCTGGGCTGGTGTCACAGGGTTCCTGAGGGGCGTCAGCAACCACGGCATGTTGGGGTATCCGGACTCACCTACATACAGACAATTGCACATTAGCTGAGTTGGAAAAGAGGGTGGAACACTACATTGCAGAACACACACAATGGTACAAAGTCAGTACACACCAACAAGCCAGGCACGCTGGTTCTGCATCTGTGACATCATCCTCGGGATGCGACTACTCCTCATCACGTAGGCATCGTGTGCAGAACCGGGGAAACGGGCACACACGTGTGAGATGCTCATATCTGCAAGACAGACCACCAGTGCATTGACCGAGTGGTAGTGTTTGCGGTTCCTGTATGCCTGCTCTTGGGCCTGTGGTGGTACCAAAGCCACATGTGTCCCATCAATGGAGCCAATGACATGCGGCATCCTCCCCAGGGCATAGAAGTCACTCTTCACGTCAGTGAGTTGTTGGAGTCTAGGGAAATAGATGTACTGGTTCAGGTATATCAACATAGCCTCCAAAACATCGCGGAGCACACGGCTGAACATGGTCTGTGACATCCCACCAGCAGTCGCCACAGTGTGTTGAAAGGTACCGGTGGCAAAGAAGTGTAGGGCTGCCATCACCTTCACCTTGGAGGTCAGCGCTGTAGGGTACGGCCGGCCAGGTTGCAAATGTGGTGCCAAGCACACTGCCAAATCCTCAATCAGCTGCCTGGTGAAGCGGTACCGTCGGATGCTGTCACGTTCCACCATCGTTGCCAGGTCTGGGAATGGTCTATGGACAGCTGGTGCCCTGCAGTGCATAGGTGAAGAAAGAAAGATTGTCAGTCACCCCACATATGTGGCATTGAACACACTCAATATCACATGATACATCATTATGAGGCACAAGTACATGATGTGTGCAGCTCCGTAAGGACATGTATGGCACATACATGGCCAACATCTAACATCACAGTTCAACAAGTGGCATCAATAAGTCCCAGGTTGTGCCATTGGATATCATGAGGCCGTGTCACAGTTCCCATCTCCTGCTGCCACGTTACAAACACACCCCACAGTGACATGTGAGGACAGATGTGCCCCAGGCATCACAGCTCAACGACAGGTAGATTCCCAGGGACCCTGTATTGCCACATGGACACTGGCATGACATGGTGTATCATGTATACACCACAGCAAAACAACCATGACCCCCACAGGTAGTGGTCCCTGTTGCCTCGGCAGGACAGACATGGACGTCTGTGACACACACACGCACAACATCAAAGTCCATGCATAAACAACGTGGATGTGGAGACTGTCTCCCATTGTGCACATGAAATCAGAGACATTGTAAACACAACATGCACACAGACTGTGGAGGACCATCACTATTGTGCCAATGGGTCACCCTGGGTTAAACATACCATCCCACATGGGACTCAGGGGGTATGTGACATGACATACACATACACCACCGTGAAATGTGACTATGCCACATGCTCAGATATGAACAGTTGCACATCACAGTGGTCATGTACACGAAACACCAAGGATCCTGTCCCCATGAACACGTGCACAGCCTGGGGGTGGCTGCCCCCAAGTGACATCCACAGAACAACATGTTCACCCCCAAACACGGAATAGGTAATGCAGCCTTACATGCCTTAGGATACAGTTTGGACAGGCTGTGGTGTTGTAGGTGTGCCCCTCACTCCCTGTGAAGTATATGTGGCTGGCATATGTTCACCTGTGACAGGCATGGTGACATATGCCAGTGACTTGTACAGGGACGCGTTGGACAGCAATGGACCAATCGGTGCGCACACATTGGCCATTGCATTCAATGTGTGCTGGTACGCGTTGTATTCGCAATACGCGTTGGACAGCAATGGACTGATCGGTGCGCACACATTGGCCATTGCATTCAATGTGTGCTGGTACGCGTTGTATTCGCAATACGCGTTGGACAGCAATGGACCGATCGGTGTGCCCGGCCGGCCCATTGCATTCAATGTGTGCGGGTACGCGTTGTAACCTGGGTACACGTTGAACAGCAATGGACCGATCGGTGTGCCCGGCCGGCCCATTGCATTCAATGTGTGCGGGTACGCGTTGTATCCTGGGTACGCGTTGAACAGCAATGGACCGATCGGTGTGCCCGGCCGGCCCATTGCATTCAATGTGTGCGGGTACGCGTTGTATCCTAGGTACGCGTTGAACAGCAATGGACCGATCGGTGCGCACCCATTGGCTATGGCCTGGCCTGGCAACGGACGCGTTTTCAAATTTTGAACGAGTCTGATGCTGTAAATTCAGTTGGTCACCCACAACAATGTTGCAAATTCATGGGTGTCATGAAGTTGAACTTTTGAAGGATGCTGTGGGCGTGTGTAAGTGGTGCAATTATATGGATTGGCCAGATTCAGAAGATGCAACCGACTTGGACCTATCACTTTGGACACATGGGACAGTATCTGCCTCTGCAGCACACATATAATGCTGGCTGTTCCACTGAGAGCTCACTTGCCTGCACTACATGCTCCAGGACGACATCTGCCACCACCACTGCTGCTGTATCTGCACCCTCTGGACCCTGCAATGGCACGTACTGTGGAGAGAGCCCCAGCCTTCAGCACTGAGGAGAACCAGGCCCTGCTGGACAGCCTCCTTCCACAGTACAGCAAGCTGTATGGGAAAGCAGGGGAGCAGGTGAGTGTTCTGTCCACTGCCTTCCTAAATGTGCATGTTGTCTGACTAGCAAGGCTAACAGTCTGCACGCCACTAGCTAGAAGGCTCACTGAGTAGTTGTCACCCCCCATAGTGTGTAGTTACATGCACTGGACAGGTATAGTGCAGTGACAGTGCATTTAAACAAGGTTTTACTTCCCAGGCAATGATACCATGTAGTAACTGCTGGCATACTGTCCATGGCCATCGTTGCACTGCCTGTGTACATCATGTGCCCCTGTGATTGAGACATGTATATCCAACTGTGTAATGCACGGATATGTTGCATGTGTAGTAATGGAATTCTCACTTTGTCTTCCTCACAGGTTGATGCCCACCAGAAGCAGAAGATATGGCTGACCATCGTCTGGGCAGTGAGATCCGTGGGGGACTACAAGCGCCGGATCTGCAACTGCCAGAAGAGGTGGCATTACCTTCGGGGCTGGACCCGGAGGATCGCACGGGTCCAGCTGAAGCTGTCGCCTCCTCGCAGGAGGGGCGGACACCGGACCCTGACCCCCCACATGCTCAGGATCCTGGAGGTGGTCTTCCCTGATCTGGATGGGCAGCTGAAGGCTAGAGAGCAGCAAGGAGGGGGTGAGTCCATGACTGCATTGTGAACTTTGTCTGCCATGCTATGTGCCCTCCTCTGGCCTGGTTGAACTTCCACAGTACATCAGTCATGTGGTCCAGGACCCATGTCCCTCGATTGTGCACTGCCCACTCCTCATCTGATACCCAGGTGTGGCCCATGCAGTCAGGGAATTGTGTCACTTCGGTACTGTGTCCTTGCAGTTTGCTTGACTCAAGGTGGGGGACAGCATCTGTTTCCTTAACTCTGTGGTGGGCATCATGGGTGGGTCCATTGCTTACACAATGCCTGTGTTCTGACATGTAATCTGCGTGTTACTTTGATATGTGGTCCAATTGCTGAGCTGATCCACCACATGTGCCTGGGGTATCTGGCACACACCCATGCTGCGGGTGGGAACAATGTTTGGGCCCCAGGAGTGTGTATATTACGTGTGTCACACATACTTAGCCAGCTGCCTACTGTCCAGGGCTCATCCCTCATTCATGTGGGGCAGGACAGTCATGCCTACTCCAGGCCATACAATACACTCTGTACTCCCACTCCCGTGTATCAGCTGACACGTTGTGCTCAGTGAATTGTCCCCTCAGGTGTCTGCCTCTGTGTCAGTGTGCTGTGGCTTCGTTGTCAGGACTGCTGGGGTGTTTCTCGGTTGGGGCTCAGCATGCCACCGGAGATGTGACCATAGGAGACGATACTTGTGTGACACATAGGTGTTTGATCACCTGACCGTGCAGACTGGGGTATGCGAATGTGAAGTTCAGGCAGCTGTCTCCCATTCACAGCAGATTGTGAGGTGCTCAGATTCAGAGGGTTGTGTTACAGGTCTCCCATATGTCCAATCGGTATGACCTGGACAGATAAGGGTTCAGATGATGTGGTGTGTGGGGGATGTACATGTGCACTTGTTCAGCTCCAGGACTTGCATTCCCCATGACCTACTATTGTGACACAGTGCAGAGTGCTGTTGTCTGGCTGCCCTGCCCATGTGACTGGAGACAGTGATGTATGACTTAGCAGGCATGCCTGTGCCATGGCATGTGACTTCCTATTAGTGATCCTGCAGGGGAGTGACATGTGCTACATGCACACCATTGTGGCAATGGCTATCAGGACATGGGTGCATCATGGTGTCTGTCGCTGGTATGCATCACATGCATTTCCTATTTGACTCTGGGCATCCCTTTCATCCGGACACCTGTACTGACTCAGTGGCAAGAGTTGTGATGTGTGCATGTTCACATGCTTAACCGGGTTCTCAGCACTGTCCAACTACTGTGTAGGTGGTGCATGTGTCCACACTGGGGTATTGCCATCCAACAGACACCAGACAGATGGGTGCAAGGCCAGGTGGGATGTGAGTGCCATGGTTGACCATCAGACTGACAATTGGCTTCTCCTGTTCTGTTTGGGCACTTTTAGCAATGTTCAACTAAGGATGCCAGGGCTTGCTCTGTAATGTGCTGTACTAACTGTGGTGTGTGCGTTCGGTGCAGGTGACTGATGTCTGTCTGTTTCCCTATTGATTGCAGATACATCCACGGCCACAGGAGGGGACAGCTCCACGGACCAGGAGGAGCCGCAGAGCCAGACTGGGTCAGCAGCCGAGGAGTGGTCGGAGGGACCCAGTGGCACGGAGGGTGAGGGGAGCCACACCGAGGAGTCCTCAGCACCATCCACCTCAGCTGAGGACCACAGCAGCTCGGAGGATGACTCCCTTATGGAGGCGGGTGTCAGCAGCCACCACACCCCAGCTAGTGTTGCTGTCCCCGCCACCACCACCACCACCACCATCACCGCCCTCCCATCGGCTCCCATTCCCGAGGTCCATGGAGGCTCCCATGTTCGGGAGCGTGTCTCCTTCTGGCCAGGCACCGCACCCCCTGCCCCTGTGTCCCCTGCTGCCCTGAGTGAGGAGTCTGTGTACCTCCTTCGCCAGCTCCATGTAGGGCAGACAGCAATGCTGAGTGTCCTCCATGCCCACACCACTCTGTTGACTCAGCTGGTGTCGTTCATGGAGGCCATCTCATCGGGCATGTCTGCCCTACAGAGGGGCAATAGGTCCATGGACTCCTCCCTGATGGCAGCAGTGTCCCTCCTCCGACAGTCCCTCACCCCTCCTGCCTCTGCCCCATTCACACTCCCCAGAACCTTACCTGTCCCAAGCACACACACACCGGCACATGCACACACCAGCACAGACACGAGCAGCACACAGACACACACGCCACAAACAAGACGCACACGCACGCACAGTCAGGGGACTGAAACCACACTCACAGGGGATGGGGCCCAGGCACACACACATGCATCCACGAGCACTGCGCAGTCCTCAGTTGCCTCTCCCTTCAAAGCCCCCTCCCTTGCCTCACCTGCAACCCCAAAGACACAGCGGCTCTTCCTCAGTGACCTCGGCCTCTTCCCCTCCGATCCAGCTGATACAGCATTCAGGGGAAGAGTGCCCCTCGCCCCGGACACCCTCCCCCAGGCGCAGACCGACTGACGCCCCCACCCGCAAGTCCCCCAGACCCGGAAGAGCAAGACCCCGCCGCCGCCCTGCAGCTCAGGCACCAAGTCTCCTTCCTCCATCCCTCAGGCCCCCACTCCACAGGTGCCCCCACCACACCCAGCCCCAGGTTCCCCCACCCACAGATACACCATCCCCAAAAGGATCAGGCCTTCTCCCCCTGCCACTTGCTCTTCCGGCCCCACACCCCCCGCTGCGCTTGTCTGTGCCACTGGTGTGGTGAGGGTGTCCTCCCCCTCTGTCCTGCCCACCTTACCTGATCCCCATTCTCCTCCCCTGGAGGTAGGCACTGCAGTGGAGGCCACTACCACCCTGTCTGACTTGGGCACTGCAGTGGCGAACCTGTCCACTCCATCTGCACGGTCCACTGCAGTCATGCCGGCGCCCACACCATCTGAGTCATGCCCCCCAGTTGTGCCGGCACACACCATGTCAGACACCTCCACTGCAGTTGTCAGTGGCTCTCCAGCACCCACCACCCCTTCCCTGCCTCCTTCTGGTGAGCCCTGATCCTGTCCCTGCGGTGCTTGGCCTGCCCCCGTATGCCCCTCCGAGGGGATTGTCCCTGGTTTTCATCAGTGCAGGCATGCATAGGGTGACATCTGCCACTGTCACCCTGTTTTGACTTTCATGATGGACTGGCCATTGGCCTTTGTTTATTTTTTACATGACTTCAACTTTTGAACCCACATATGCTGAATAAAGCAACTTTCTGTTCTCTAGTGCTTTTGTTTCTGATGTACATGATGTTGATGATGCTAACCATGCCCTTGCTGCAGTGATGGTGATATTTGGTCTCATGAATATGTAGTGTTACTGTGCAGGAACCCATGTGGTCCAGGGGTACTGTGTCCTATCCTGTGGTGTATCCATGTCATCCTTAGCAGCATCTGAGGGTGTCATGTTTTCAATATTTGGCAATGGGATTTCCTACTTACATTAGCAATGTCACATCTGTGGCTTCCACCCCTGCACATCTGTTGTGCTTGCCATTGTTCAATTAGTCTACTTCCCTGACCGTGTGGCCATCTCCACTGGACGTGCAGGTTTGGGCATCAATGGGGAAGGACTCATCTGTAATGTCAGTGCAACTTGCTATACATGTGTGTTGGATCTGTGCTGATGATTTCGTTGACACTCCCATGACCAGGCTGATGTGACAGGAGCCTTCATTTGGTGCTAATTGTTGACTGTGTGACCAAGTGTTCTGCTGACATGATGGAGCCCTACTGAGGCGACATATGGCACAGCTTTCCTCACACAGGAGTGGAGTCCCCTCATGGCAGTGTGTGCTCCTGTGACATCGCCTGCGCCCAAGGTGTGTGTTGTATGAGCATGTCTGTGTGTTCACTTCCATTTTGCTGTGCATGCTGGGATCCCTAGTGATGTTCCTGTTTGTGATGCTTGCTGAGTTGACCTATGTTCCCCCAAAGTCTTCTCCCTGGGTTCTCTGTGATGTGGGTGCATGGCACATTACTGGTCATCAGGGTGTCACCCATAGGTGTGTTTGCTGTCAGGGCTGAGTTTGTGGGCAGACGCTGATGGGTCACAGTCAGGATTCCCCTTGGCACTTGTTGTTTACACCTGTCATGTGATTTCCGGTTTGTGTTAGCTTTCATTGGTTGTGACACGTTGTGTGTGTGACTGCTGGCACTCCTCAGGGTCAGGGCTGCAATGTTGGTAGTTGTCTATGTGTGTTCTTTGTGGGTGACCTTGGCTTCTTCATTGGTGTGTGACTGTGGCTGGGATCCCATTGGTTGGTGTGGTATTGCCGTCATGTCCATGTACAGCGTAGCGTCCAGTTTGTCAGACATTCAGGAGTCTTGTTCAGTGGCCATGTGTGATGTGTTTCTGCACCTTGGTTCCCACCACCCCCCCTGGGATTGTCATGGGTTCATGTGCAATGTCACCAGTGCATGTGAGTTTCACTGCTGCACATTGTTGGAGGTCGAGGTGTGTGGTGTTGAGTGTGTGCAGATGAGAGTTGTTGCCCAGCTAGACCCCTGCCTCCATGTTGGCCTTGGCTTACTGGCCATGCTGATTGATTTGTGCTTGTGTAGGTGTGATGGTAGTTTGTTGCTCAGGACACATGACTGTGGTTCACAGTGTGAACGACATCTAGCTTTGTCATCACAGTGGGATTGTAATGCAGCCCAGGGCCCCCACATTGTGGGGGCCCTGGGGGTAGTGCTGTGGTGTCTCTGTGTCTTGATGTGTCAGTTGCTGTTCCTACATGCTTGTGTGACATGTGTGATTTGGGCTCCCTCTCATCTGACAATGCCTGATTGCCCACATAGGGGATTTGGATCCATGAGTTACCTTTGTGTGGCACCGTATGCACATCTGTGTAATTGGTATTCAGGACTCCTCATGTGTTGTGTGGTTGCCTGGGGACACTGGTACCCCCCCTCACCTGTTGTGTTTGATGTGCAGTGTGGGTCTGCCTGTTTGTGTTTGTGCATCTGCACCACTGCATTGGCATATCTTTAGTGTGCCATTGGCTGTATGTTGTTTGGTGTGTTTCCCCTGCTGTCCCTGAGACTCCTAGGTCATCAGTCAGCACAATGATCATTGTTTGTGTGTCCCATTGCTGCCATGGTATAGTATGTGTTCACCTCACATCTACAGTCTCCAGAGGGTATCTGCATTTGTGTGCCCATTGGTGCAAATAAGTGGGTCTGCATTCTGATGCTCACTTCTGTCATTGTGTCATTGATGAATGTTGACAGTGTCAGCCCCCATGGGTGATGTTTGTCTGCACATGGCCAAAGGTATGTCTTATTTGCACTGCACTGTTTGCCTCCCCCAATCTATGTTGCTATGGGACACAAGCACTACTTTGCCACTGATGTGTTTGTTGTTCTGTGACCAGGAATCATCCATGCAGTTTGGCAGTTGCAGCTTTTTCTTTGTCAACACTTACATATTGGTCACTGTGATGATGGGGGTTTGGACCCCATTGCCACAATGTTCAAAATGTGCTTCAGCTATGGACCCCACACTTACATTTTGGTCACTGTGATGATGGGGGTATGGACCCCATTGCCACAATGTTCAAAATGTGCTTCAGCTATGGTCCCCACACTTACATTTTGGTCACTGTGATGATGGGGGTTTGGACCCCATTGCCATAATGTTCAAAATGTGCTTCAGCTATGGACCCCACACTTACATTTTGGTCACTGTGATGATGGGGGTTTGGACCCCATTGCCACAATGTTCAAAATGTGCTTCAGCTATGGACCCCACACTTACATATTGGTCACTGTGATGATGGGGGTATGGACCCCATTGCCACAATGTTCAAAATGTGCTTCAGCTATGGTCCCCACACTTACATTTTGGTCACTGTGATGATGGGGGTTTGGACCCCATTGCCACAATGGTCATGGCCTGCTTGCATTGTGGGGCCACACACATTTATGTGTGGCACATGTGATAGGGGGTCACATTGTATGTTCAAAGTCATGTTCAGTGTTGTAGGCATTTGACACAGTCTACACACGCTTGTCATGGTGTTGGGGGGGATGTCTTTATGTTGCATTCTTTATGTTGGTGTGTGCTTGTTGTGTCATGTATTAGCCATCCTGTGAGTGGGGGTGTTGTTGGTGGTAGGCATCCAGCCCCCATGGGTAGAGGTGGTAGTAGTGGTAGGCATCTGTCACCCCCTGGGTAAGGGTGGTAGTAGTGACAGGCATCCAGCCCCCCATGGGTAGAGGTGGTAGTAGTGGTAGGCATCTGGCACCCCCTGGGTAGAGGTGGTAGTAGTGGTAGGCATCTGACACCCCCTGGGTAGGGGTGGTAGTAGTGACAGGCATCCAGCCCCCATGGGTAGAGGTGGTAGTAGTGGTAGGCATCTGGCACCCCCTGGGTAGAGGTGGTAGTAGTGGTAGGCATCTGACACCCCCTGGGTAGGGGTGGTAGTAGTGACAGGCATCCATCCCCCATGGGTATTGGTGGTAGTAGTGGTAGGCATCTGGCACCCCCTGGGTAGAGGTGGTAGTAGTGGTAGGCATCTGGCACCCCCTGGGTAGGGGTGGTAGTAGTGGTAGGCATCTGGCACCCCTGGGTAAGGGTGGTAGTAGTGGTATGCATCTGGCACCCCCTGGGTAAGGGTGGTAGTAGTGACAGGCATCCAGCCCCCATGGGTAGAGGTGGTAGTAGTGGTAGGCATCTGGCACCCCCTGGGTAGAGGTGGTAGTAGTGGTAGGCATCTGGCACCCCCTGGGTAGGGGTGGTAGTAGTGACAGGCATCCAGCCCCCATGGGTAGAGGTGGTAGTAGTGGTAGGCATCTGGCACCCCTGGGTAGAGGTGGTAGTAGTGGTAGGCATCTGGCACCCCCTGGGTAGGGGTGGTAGTAGTGGTAGGCATCTGGCACCCCCTGGGTAAGGGTGGTAGTAGTGGTAGGCATCTGGCACCCCCTGGGTAAGGGTGGTAGTAGTGGTAGGCATCTGGCACCCCCTGGGTAAGGGTGGTAGTAGTGACAGGCATCCAGCCCCCCATGGGTAGAGGTGGTAGGAGTGGTAGGCATCTGGCACCCCCTGGGTAGAGGTGGTAGTAGTGGTAGGCATCCGGGCCCCTATGTGTATATGTGGCATTGGTGATGGCCATCCCGCCCCTATGGTGCTGCTGTTGCTGGTGTAAGTAATTTCTGCCTCCCTCTGTGTGTGTGTGATATGTCGGGTACGTGTAGTTTGTTTTTGTGGTTGGTGTCTGACTTACCTTCTGCGCCGTACGCGTCCGTGCCTGTTCCGGTAGTAGATGTAGAATATTGGTAGGATCGGCACGATGGGATTCATGGTTGGTTCGTCTCGTTCGTCTTTCTCGTTGCTTCGCCTCGTCCTCGTAGCTGGCGTGTTCGTCTCGTAGCCGTGGATCGTGTTGTGGCGCGAATCGGAGCTTATGTGCGCCTCTCCCGTATGCTTTGACGTGCCGTGCGTAGCGACGGGTTCGGCGCGTACGGGAAGCGCATCGTACTTGTCCGGCCGGACGGGGCTGCATTTTGGCTTCCGTGCGACTCGATTCTGCGTTTACGGATCCGGCTCGGTCGGGGAACAGGACCTGGATTGGGTGAGTACGACTGGGTCGGAATCTATGCTGTTGTGCGCATCATACTTGATCGTTCGGAATAATGTGCGGTTCGGTCGGAAAACAGGCATTCGCATGGCTTTTTTCCCGACCGAATGATGTTAGGTGCGCCTCCGACCGAGATCGGAATCGGCCCCACTGTCTTCACATATATATACCAGCTGTGTGGTTAATAAATTGGGTTATTTCACTGCCCATCTCTCTCTTCCAGTTTACGACCTGCATGAAACACTATCTGGTTAGTAGATATGAGTCCCTTGGCAGTAGCTATTTTCATTTCATTTTCATTGTGGTCCCTGCCTTTCATGTTTCGTTGTCAACGAGCTGATAGGGAGGTTTTGCTTACAGGGGAGGATTGTGATTCTACAGTAGGACACTTCCTAGTCTGCAAACAAGTAAAACTTCACGGTGCCTGCAATGTTTCGGCCCCTAATTTAGCTTGTTTTTTAAAGGGGACCGCAGTCCCAGCTAGAAATTCCCGCACTGACATTGCTTTGTAACGGCAGTGATCTTTTTCTAAATAACCACGATTGATGCAGCTTACCGGCCAGCATCCCGTATATAGTAACAGTTTTGCAACATGTTACATGTTTCTACAATTTCCTGTTTCCACCCCCGCGTGGGATTGTAGAAAGTTTGCTTTTGCCTTGCATTCCAACTTTGAAAACAGATTTCAATAAGCTAAGCAGACTCAAAGCACTATTGTTTCAACAGGAAGTGACTCTCACATCAGCTGGTGAGACCTTCGAATTGCAGGTGGCAAGAACCGCAAGTGAGATTCAGTCATTGCTAATCACTAATCTCCCACTCCATTTTTGAGAATTAATTTACCAAATATTTAATGCGTATGATACAGAGGGCCTTGCACACTTTTTTAAACTTGTGGGATCCGGACTTGTCACCTCCTTTCAGACTATTTTTAGAGTAATCCCAGCTTTTATTCATTCCATTTTTTCCAGCGCCTTCGGAGGGTTTCCCTAATGCTCCTGTTGATTTGCGGCGTAATTGTACTTCTATTGCGGCTCCGCAATGGCTGCTTGATCTGTGGAGCTGCCAAGCCCGGTCCAGTTGCAGCTGTACTGTGATCGGATACGCCAGCTTTTTGGTTCAATGCCATTAAAGGATCTTAACATCGACTATTGGCTGGACTTCCGTTATGCCTATTTTACCAGCGTGCAACCTGTGTTCCACAGCCTCCGGTGCCCTTTTCAATGGGCCCTGGATGTCTGCCTGTCCAATACAACACCCGCTGCCCTGGATTATGAACTGTTAATGGGTCCGTTAAAGGCCCATGACCAGGAATGCTCCATGGGTAGAGGCCTGGTGTGTGATCCTCTGCTTGGACCAAAGGCAGACATGGGTACATATGCTCGTGCACAGTGCCTCTTGGAACGGAGTTTCATCGAAGTTAACGGAGGTTGCCCTGAAATGCTCCTAACAGCCTCTGGATATGAGGAGCATGTGTGCTCGTTCGACTTACTTAATTGGATGGCATACCTTTTTACTATGGAAGGTTCTGACAAGATATTGGAGTTTATGGCATTCCGCTTTTGCCGTGACATTTTTGGATATGAAGAGTCGCTCTGAATGGATATGTTTTTGGGGACCCAGTTGGCAGTTTTTTAAATTTGAGAATCTTTTTTTTTTTGGTACACAAATATTCCGATTTGGATACCACTGAGAAGCTTTGCCTCTGCTTAACTCTGAATTTTGTTTTAGCCCAGTGCTAACGGCCTGTCCAAGGGAAGGGTGTCACATGGCCCATGGGGACATTGTCGTTTTCTCTAAGTTAGCATCAGCATGCTGCAGCTTGCCTGCTGCTTTGCACACATTACTACACAACTTTATTTTTGCAATAATTTCTATGGCTGTTTTCACATGAGTACTCATCGCTGTGTTCACTTTCTGCAAGTTCCTGGGATTTTGACTGAACATTGTGAGCAAGGTCGAACAACAATGCCCCTTGTTATTTTGTTCTGGCCAGGCCTTAGCACTTAGACAAAACATAGAGATGCAGCTGTTGTTTAGACAACGCACTTTGATTTTATTATGCTACACAAATTGGTAGCACACACTTGGAGAGGGACCTTTCCAGAGAGAAGAGCGAGACAGAGCTATGGTGTACAACTACCATCTATAGGCTAAGGTATGGAGTCTGCTGACAAAGCTCAGAGATCTTCTAATATATAATAATACTGCTTCTTAGCAAGGGGAGGGAGGTAAGGCTCTATTGTCTTTTCATGATGACATCTCCCTTCATGATTTATGGACTAGCTGCTATGCTGACTGTATTTGTTCTATGCATTTTTCTGCTTGTTGTGGCACGTATACTGCATGCTAGGGCACGTTACTTAAAATAAATATTTTAAACTAATTTGTGTCTCTGTCAGATCTTATTGTGGACAAGTACAAGGGTGAGAGCGAAAGGGTGTGTCTTGTTACCACAATTCCTGAGAGATCTGGGAGTGTTGTGTTCTGGGGTGTCTAATCATTTGTTTCTCTGTGAGTGAGTAGGAGATCAAGTGAGACACTATAGCTAGTCGTTCCTGGGGTCGTGGGTACTAAGGTGGTAGGATGACTCAGTCACTATACACCAAGGACCCATAATCCTGCACATAATTCTGTGTTTGTAAAGAATCCCTGCAACAGTCTACCACTTTTACGTGGTTGTGGGATGATGTAGGAATATCGCCCACTGTTGGTGTTGTGTTTTGATGGCTTTATTTGGATAAGCCATTCAGGTCTACCACAGTTACGTGGTTGTGGGATAATGTAGGAATATCACCCACTGTTGGGATTGTGTCGTGATGGCTTGATAAGGATAAGTCATTCAGGTCTACCACTTTTACGTGGTTGTGGGATGATGTAGGAATATCGCCCACTGTTGGTGTTGTGTTTGTGATGGCTTTATGAGGATAAGTCATTTAGGTATACCACTTTGTGTGGTTGTGGGAGGGTTGCAAGTGAATCTCTTACCTGTAAGTGTAATGGTTATGCTTTAGTGTGCTGTGATTGAGAGGGCTCCCCTCCTTCTGTTGTGCTATGGGGTGGTCCCTACTGCTCCTTTGGGGGTTTATTCCCTGCATGTTGTCTTTCGTGTCGGCCTGGCCAGCTGGCATATTTGTGGTGTTAGGGGTTTGGTAGAGGGGCTGTTTGTGGATAAGTGTATGGTGTTTGGGTAATGGAAAGGGAGGTACATGGGCGAAGTGTGTTTGGTTTATTTATTGAGTGTGTGATAATAGTGGCAAATTGACGTGTACCATATTTATAATGACAATATGCTTGCACTCAACAAGTTACTTGCTTGTATTCCGTTTACATGTATATCTTTATTTCTTTTGGAAGATGTGTGAGGTGTGCTTGGTTTATTTATTGAGTGTGTGATCATAGTGGCAAGTTGACGTGTACCATATTTATAATGGCAACTGGGATCGTATGTGGACTGTTGTAGTCTCCTTTATTTTTATATGCACTTTTATGATCTTAATTCAAAGATCGAATAAAGTTTCTAATTGAAACTGAAATTGATAATGGCAATATGCTTGCACTCAACAAGTTACTTGCTTGTACTCTGTTTACATGTATATCTTTATTTCTTTTCTTTTCTGTGGTTAGCATGCATGGTTTTTCACAATTAATATGTTACATGCATGTTTTATTACTGTTGATGTTGAGACGTGTACCATTCCTATATGTAATTTGGCAATATATTGCTTACTCAGTTATGCATCCTGTGTGTGATGTTTTCCACCTGATATTTCCATGCACCTTTATTGCCTCTCATTTGCTATTGCGTAAACATGCATGCAAGAGTCTCTAATGTTATTCTAGTTTTTGTATGCACCTTTCTTTCCTCTTGTTTTGCTATTTGGTAGACATGCATGGAGTAGTCGCTAATGTTATTCTGGCTTTTGTAAAGAAGGGAGATATGTTATACCTGCTGCTCAGCCAGTGCGACTGGGGTGTGGAATGTTGGTGTGTGGTGATGCTGTGGAATGTTGGATGAGTGAGAGAGACAGTTGGAGAATGGGCTGAGCAGCAGGAAGGCTGCTCCTGGTGGGCTCTTCATAATAACTACCTGATAAACTTCCTACATAATCTACACGTGGACTACTTGAAAGAGAACAGTCAACCACCACCTAAGCCACTGTAGCTGTTCTGTGATATATTAGAGTTTGTAGTAGGGGGGCCCCAGCCCACCATCTACTAAAGGGGCATAGAGCTTCTGCATCGCAACTCTGTCCCAGCCTGTACCCAATATCAATACAGTTAACTGCAGCTGGAGTTCCCTAAAAACCTTTCTTTAGCATGTCTGCAAGTGATGCAAAAAACACAAAAAGTGGGGTAAAACCAGCATTTGTGCTGATGTAATCCTGGCCATAGAGGTCAAAGGAAGCGTACACCAAAAGAGGATCAATTGTCATCTAGAAATCAGCACGTGCCACAGGTACCCATCAACCAGGTCCCTCTTGAAATGATAGGAAGTCACGCCCATATATTTGATGGTATCGAATTTCGATTGTAGGTCTGTGGCATGCAAGAGATTGTGCCGGTCTTCGGGTAGTTTTACCAGAGGAAATAAAAAGATTTATCTCAGTTTATCTGTAGATCTGATATTTTGCCAAACTTGTTCAGTGGATTCATCAAAAGCGGTAAACAATCAATACTCTCATGTAGATAGACAAACGCATCATGGGCGTATAGCGAAATAATATGCCACTCCCTGCCACCCTGATTCATTTTAGTGCAGCAGTTCTTAACCTGTGGTCAGGTGACCACTGCAATCCATGAAACCATCTCGGGGGTCAGCGAGTGCTTTGAAAATTAAATGTAACTACTGAATAATAAAGTGTGTACAAATAAAGAAGTAACATGTAAAATTAAGAATTTTAAAATGTTCTGTAAATTTGAAGGAATTTGAAATTGGAGGCTAAAAATTAAGTTAGTATCCTCGGATTGATTCATGGGCACAGTGCAAATGCATCAAAGCGCATATAGTATGGACGATGAGTTGCCTCAATTGAATAGAAAAATTTCCCATTAAAATTTTGAAGTTTTTTTAAATTTATTTGTGAATTAAATAATATATTTAATCATTTATATATTTCTTTGAAGAATGATTCTTTTTGTATTTTTTGTGTAATGCTTTGCGGTTCAAATAGTTGAAAATGATTAGCTGTGGTCCCCACCTTCCAATAATAACTCAGTGGGGGACCCTGTTTTCCATTATTGATTTAGTGGAGGTCCCCAGATTCCTATAATGATTCAGTGAGGTCCCTGGCTTCCAGTAACAATTAAGTGGGGGTCTACAAAAGCCAAATGTTATGAACCACTTCTTTGGTATGTAGGAGGCAAGCCAGTGGTTCCATGGCCAGTATGAAGATAATGGGGGACAACCTTCTCAAGCACCGATAGCAGGTTTTGCCAACTGAAGGTAACATAGGCCTTTTCAATCTATACAAGGTAGAAACCTATTGGTTAGCCCAAGACAGCCTTGGCCGACCAATAACAATGAATAAATGATCCAGGTTTCAAAAGTTTTTTTGTGCCTGGTATGAACCTGTTTTTACCTGGATCTATTATTGGTTGGGCTACAGGTATTAGTTGATTTGCTAAGATTTGACATAATACTTTATAGCTCAGGTTTAGGAGGGATAAAACAAAGTAGGAGCTTACATTTAAGGGGTTCTGTGCCATGCTTCGGGAGAACCACCAATAGTGCCTTTCTCATTTCTATTGACAGTATCATTCTTACCATTGCTGCCTCATGTACGCGTACTAGGCAGGGCACCAGTTGTGAGCTGAATGTGGATAGAATTCAACGGGCAGGATGATCGTAAAGGGGGTCTTGCCTCTTGTTAGTTGCTTGAGGGTCAGTAGTATCTTATCCAGTGCTAGCAATGTTTCCAATTTTGTGCTTTGTGACAGTGATAACTGGCATATTTATCCCTTCTAAATAGCCAGAGATTGAGTATACATATGTATAGGGGGCCATAGTAGTCCGCGAATGGCTGGTTTTATCTTACTTTTGGTGTTCATTATTACTCCTTGCGGGTTCCGAATGGCACCTATTGCTGTCCTGGGGCCTTTGCTTTTAAATTCTAGGCAGGCAGCCTACCTGCCCTATCACTCTCCATATGTTGGAGAGCACCATACTGCCTGTAACCTAGTGCACTCAGCCTCTAAAGTGTTGACACTTGGCCAAATGTTGCTTTCCTCAAGTGTTTAATGCCATTAGTGTCTGTAACAGTTTTGATTTCTAGTGCGGGTTTCCTCTCCTCAATTGTTTTTAATTACCTCAGTATGACTAATCTGACCCCATACACTGACTTAATACAGAGACCCCCATAATTGCCTTGAAGGTATTTGGTTGCAATGTTGGATGCCATCCTTGTGTTTTTCGTAAAGTATCAGTCAATGTTGTTGTTTATTGTGGTATAAAATACCACATTTCGGAGGGCTTTGACTGGGAGACACCATGACAGTATCTTTGGATGCCCCCCCTATTAAGTACCAAATGGAGGGGTTTGTGGTCAGACAGCATGAGGTCCAGATATTTAGCATCCCCCAACCCTCTTACCAGCCATGGAACTGCAAAATAAAAGGTACATTCTGATGTTTAAATTGTGTAGTCCAGAGTAAAATGAATATTCTCTTGTCCCTGCATGCATCATTCACCACAGATAAGAAACTTGGGTGTTAACCACCTATTGTTGTAAGTGATTGCTGCTGTGATTGATTGTGCTCTCTGTGAGGGTGGTGTGGATCTGTCCATATCTATATTCTGGACACAATTAAAGTCTCTACCCCATATACAGTGTGCAACGTATCCCTAATAAGTGTCAGTGTGAGTGCTGCCAGAAATGCAGTTTGGTATGCATTGGGGGAATAACTGGCAACCACTGAATGTGGTTCCCCATCTTATATCCCTTCAAGTGCTGCATGTCAGCCCTCTTAGTCTATTTTGGAGTGTTGCACAGTGAAAAGGACGCCAGGGTCTGTCCATGGTTTGTGACATTTCTGTAGTTCAACTAGGATAAGATGTGTCTCCTGGAGGCAGGCTAAGTGCATTTGTCTTCATCTTAAATAGAGCTGTATCCTATATTTTTGATGTAGGTTGTGATGCCCCTGTGTTATTTCAGTATGAAGATCTGCAGTTGTTCTCATCAACTGTGCTAGCACCAGAGTGTATTCCCAATGGAGCATAGGTGAATTTGAGTCCTGGCTCTCTGAACCTCACATGGCCTATGCAACTAGGATGGAGACCATATCAAAGCCTGGCAACCATCTCACATGAACTGCCCCCTCCAGTGCAATGGCCCTTAAGGTCACTACCCCATTATTGACACATGTGCATTGTTGGAAATGGCCCTTTTTTGCAGGGTTAGCCCCAAAACTTTTTGCCTCTTCCCCCAATTTTGTTCCTGACCTGTGGTTGTTGGCTATAGGACTCTGGGCACTTTACCACTGCTGATCAGTGCTAAAGTGCATATGCTCTCTGTGTAATTGTTATTGTGATTGGTTATCCATGATTGGTATATTTGTTTTACCAGTAGGTCCCTAGTAAAGTGCACTGAGTGTGCCAGGGCTGGTAATCCAAATGCTACTAGTGGGCTCGCAGCACTGATTGTGCCACCCACAGGAGTAGCCCTAAAAAGATGTCTCAGGCCTACCACTGCAGTGCCTGTGCGCAGTTTGTTAACTGCCATGTTGATCTGGCCAGTGTACCCACTTGCCAGGCCTGACCCTTCCCTTTTCTTACACATTGGACACCCCTATGGTAGGCCCAAGGCAACCCCCTGCGCATGGTACAGTGTATGTGAAAGGTAGGACATGTACTAGTGTGGGTAACATGTCCTGATAGTGAAATACTGCCAATTTCATTTTTTCACTATTGAAAGGCTATCTTGCCCATAGGACAGAATGGGGAATGCTGTGTAACATGTTTACCTGCATATCTTCCCATAGTAGCAAGGTAGAAAATTGAAATCTGGTATCCATGAACTCAGAATTTAATAACACATCTTTTAGGAAAGATGGTTTTTAAATTCTGTGTTTGAAAATAGCACTTTTAGAAAGTGGCTATTTTCTTGTTCAACCTTTCTGTGTGCCTCTGCCTGTTTGTGTATTGACTGTCTGGTTTGAGAGTGACAGGGGCTGGGGGTGGCTTCAGGAGACTGGGTGAGTCCGCACTAGGCTGAATAGACCTATCTGCATTTGGAGTGGTGGGAGGAGTAGCACCTGGGCCTGAATAGAGCTGTGCCTGCCTTCCACAATGCTGGCTCCACCTCCTGCGGTGTGTCTGATGACCCTGGCCCATACTCACAAAGGAAGAAGAGGTGCACTGGCAGAATGCACCCAGAACTGGTTTGGACTGGGTCCAGGACCCCTCACACATAGAGAACAAAGACATTTGGGGTACAAATATGAGAGCTGAAACCCCTGAACTTTAGACTACTTCGTGATCAAGAGGAATCCCTGCCAAAGAAGATCAGCTGAAGAGACTGAGGAGAAGTACTGCCCTTGCTGTGTGTCTGGGGTTGGCCTGCAGTTTGCTGTTTCTACTGAGGAGAGGACCAAGGGACTTTGCTGTGTGCTGTGTCCCCTGCTTGAAGAAGGACTTTGCTGTGTGCTGTGTCCATTTGAAGAAAAATCTCCAAGGGCCTGAGAAGAGCTGGCCTCCTGTTTCTGAAGTCCCAGGCACAAAAGGACTTCACCCCCAGCTTCCCTGAACTTCCTTGCTGGGAGTTCCAGTCTGCCAGGAGCGCCTGTAACTGTGTGTGAGGCCTCTTTTGCTGTGGGGAGCTGGAAGCACGACGCAACAAGAGAGAAGCGTGACGCCGCCGCAGCAGCCGCTGTCGCATCATCGAGGAAGCGTGATGCCGCTGCTGCTGTTCGCTGTGGCATCACCGGAGAAGCGTGTCGCAGTGCCATCGCATCACTGGAGAAGCGTGTCGCAGGGCCGTCGCATCGCTGAGGAGGCGCGCCGCCGCTGATCACCGCCGCAACACCGGAGAAGCGTGTCGCCATCACCGAGGGTGTCGTCGCATCACCGGGGAAGCGTGTCGCAGGGCCTGTCGCGGCGCAGAGAATCACCAAATTCGCCGCACGGCCGTAGGGCATGCACGCATTGCCTCCACGTTGTCGCATCGCAACAAAGACACCATTTTGTCGCATCGCACCGGATCGTCGCAGCGCATCGAGGCGCTATTTTGTCGCACCGGAGCGCAGGAAGAGTCGATGCATCGCCTTCTCTGCGCCCCTTTTGTTTGTTTTGCGTGACGCATCCCAGGTACTTTGAGACTAAAGTGTCGCATTTATCATCTGCAAGTTTATTTTTGCAACAAACCCTTTTTAAAGACATTCTACTGAGTTTCTGTATGTTGGATTTTTGTCGTTTTGGTCTTGTTTAGTTTAGATAAAGATATTTTTTTTTCTAAACTGGTGTGGTATCCATTTGTGATGTTTTAACTGTGTTACTGTGAGTGTTGGTACAAATACTTTACACATTGCCTTTGGGATAAGCCTGTCTGCTCGTGCCAAGCTACCAAGGGGGTGAGTAGGGGTTATCTAAAGTGTGTATCCCCCTTACCCTGACTAGAAGCAAGGGTCCCTATTTGGTCAAAGGTACCTACCTCTGCCAACTAGAGACCCCCATTTCTAACATTGGTGGTCAGCGGTGAGGATTTGAACTTGTATTTGTACTTGACCCACAGTGATTGGTGTACATCACTAGATTAGTGCAGACCACTACGCAACCACATACTGTGTTTCCTTTTCTTTTTGTCCTATTTTTGATCCTTGAGTCATCCACGCATCATGTCTCAGAATGGTAAAGCAGCAAGTGAGAAGGCAGAATTGGAGTTTCACATTGAGGATCTGTATTCCTACAAGGTAGATCAACTCAAACAGTTTTGCAAGGATTTGGGATGTCCCACAAGGGGTAGCGCTAAGAAGGATGATCTACAGAGGCATTAAAAGCCTGGTGGGAGGCCAAAGAGCTGAAGAGAGAAATGATGCAAATGTGGATGAGGATGAGCAAGGGGATGGGTTCGGGCCACAGGATTTGCCTGTGCCAAGAGCAGCCTCCAGGGCTGGCAGCATCCATTCTGCGGGGAGTTTCTCCCGGGAAGAGCGGGAAGAGAACCAAAGGATCAGAGAACATGAGCTGGAGGTCATGAGGCTCAAGGAGAAGGCAGAGGAGAGGGCTCATGCCTTGGAAGAAATGAAATTGACCTTGGCACATGAATTAAGAATGAGGGAGCTTGATTTGGAGCTCGAGAGGCTTGAGGCCATGAGTGTCTCAGCTGAAAAGGAAATGTGTGTGGCTCAGGAAGTGAGCTTTTCTGTGTTGGAGGTGGAGTCCAGCTCAGATGGTGGCAGCCAGATTGTGTTATCTAGTGCTGAGGGAGAAGTACACACACCCAGAGATGTGGCGCCTGACTTGAGGGAGGGGGTTAACATACACCAGGGGGTTCAGGGTTATGAGGTAGCTCCAGTGGTGTACAGTGTCCCTGAAGTAGATTGGGGAACTGATACAGGGGATCATATTCCTAGTGGTGGGAGGGATGCTCTACTGACTCTAGATGAGGGGTGCAGGGAGAGGGGTCCCCCCATGGTAGAAACCTTGGTGTGTGAGTGTGGAGACCGCCCAGAAGAGTGTGGGTTGAGTGACAGAGACAGTCAAAAACTGTCTTGCCAATCTCAGGAGAGTGATGTGGGGTACTTGTGTGAGGCACTGGATGGTGAGGCAAAGGGTAGCTTGGTTAACAACTGTGGGGGGCTATGTGATTCATTTGTTGGAGAGCATATTTTAAGTCCTTGTTTTCCAGAGCTATGCCAACACCCGGTGGAGAGTGAGTTCTCTGAGTCCAGGGAACTTGCGCTGGAGGTAGACCTTTTGGTGGATTCCAGAGGGTCTGAAGAGGCATTTGGGAGTGATCCTGAAGGGGGTGGCTCAGGTTTTCGCCGACCAAGTGAGGTAGAGGAGGTTTGTGGTAGCCCAGATAGGTCCCAGTGTAGTGGGAGGGGTGTAGGGTCCCACGTCCAGTCTCAGAGGAGAGGGAGTGGGAGTGGGCTGTGTCCCAAGGTGCCCAAAACCCAGTCCCAGGACCTGGTTGGTTCCATAAGGGAACACCAGGAGGGGGGCCTAGTCTGTACCAGGAGGCCATTTCCTGAGGGGGATCTCCTAGTGTCAGGAGAACCTGGAGCGTCCGTAAACGGAGCTCCAGGGGTTCTGGTGTCTGGCGGTGCCGCTCCTAAGTGGAGGGTGCAGAAGTCCAGATTGAGGGGTGAGAGGGGGATGTGTTCCCCAGTGGGAGAACCAGTGGGTCAGGGGCCAGCCAGAAGGGCTGAACCTCCTAGGAGTGACCATGGTGACACCACTTCTGGCCTGGGGGATCTTCGTGCACTGTCAGAGGGACAGGGGTCGGGAGATCTGCACCAGGCAGACTATCACACAACACATGATTCATGTGTTACCCTCGGGGGGATGCTGTGTGTACCCCCAGAAGTCCTGGTGTGCCAGGCAAGTGCTCAGCCGTGGGGTTTAGCCCCTAGGTTGGGAGGGCAGGTTCAGGTTCTACCTGACCTGGAGGGAAGGACATATGTAAGTGGTGTCCTGACCGGTTTGGCTTCCAGGGGTACCACTCCAGTTGGGAGGGTGCAGAACTCTGGAAGGGGGTGCAGAGGGAGGGAGTCCACGCCTCTGACCCCCGTGCAACCTGAGGGTTTAGACCCTAGATTGGGAGACCAGTTGCAGGAGAGAGGTTCTGAACTGGTGGGAGAGTTGTGTTCAGAGGGTGCCTCTCCTGGGAGGAGAGTGCGGGACCCCAGAAGGAGAGGTAGGGGGAGGAGAGCCTCACCCGTGACCTCCGGTCAGCCTGAGAGTGTGAACCCTGGGCTGGTGGGCCAGTGTCAGGATGCCATACCTGACTCGGCAGAAGGGAAAGTGAAGAAAAGGTGCCAGGCACCCGGGGCTACTGCCCCCCACTTTCTGACACCACAGAGGTTGGAGAGGCCTGACAGGCGTGAGGCCTGGCTCTCATCACTGACAGCTGTCAGTGGCCACTGTGGCTGGTTGTCCTGGTGGACAGAGTGGCCCCTGGGAGGGGGGCAGGAGTCACACCCTGGGGGTGGCCTGGGCCACACCGCTGTGTTGGCCAGGTGGGTACTGTCTACCAGTGCGGACACATCTGTGAGCAAAGTAAGTTTAGGCGCTGCACAGATGGGGTCCCCAGGTGAGGAGAAGGGTCCCCCATGGGTTAGCCTAGTTGGCCCTGGGAGTATAGATAGAGGGATACAACTGGGTTCAGGAAGGCGTAGAATAGGAATAGACCCCTGCAGTTCGGGCCAGGTTCCATGTTCTATCGCCCCAAGCAGGGAATCCCATTGAGATATCGTTTGGTCTACCCTGGCTTTAGGCTGGATGGGGGTTGTGTTGGAAATGGCCCTTTTTTACAGGGTTAGCCCCGAAACCTTTTGCCTCTTCCCCCTATTTTTTTCCTGACCTGTGGTTGTTGGCTATAGGACTCTGGGCACTTTACCACTGCTGATCAGTGCTAAAGTGCATATGCTCTCTGTGTAAATTGTTATTGTGATTGGTTATCCATGATTGGTATATTTGTTTTACCAGTAGGTCCCTAGTAAAGTGCACTGAGTGTGCCAGGGCTGGTAATCCAAATGCTACTAGTGGGCTCGCAGCACTGATTGTGCCACCCACAGGAGTAGCCCTAAAACATGTCTCAGGCCTGATACTGCAGTGCCTGTGCGCAGTTTGTTAACTGCCATGTTGACATGGCCAGTGTACCCACTTGCCAGGCCTGACCCTTCCCTTTTCTTACACATTGGACACCCCTATGGTAGGCCCAAGGCACCCCCTGGGCAGGGTGCAGTGTATGTGAAAGGTAGGACATGTACTAGTGTGGGTAACATGTCCTGATAGTGAAATACTGCCAATTTCGTTTTTCACTATTGAAAGGCTATCTTGCCCATAGGACAGAATGGGGAATGCTGTGTAACATGTTTACCTGCATATCTTCCCATAGGAGCAAGGTAGAAAATTGAAATCTGGTATTCCTGAACTCAGAATTTAATAACACATCTTTTAGGAAAGATGGTTTTTAAATTTTGTGTTTGAAAATAGCACTTTTAGAAAGTGGCTATTTTCTTGTTCAACCTTTCTGGGTGCCTCTGCCTGTTTGTGTATTGACTGTCTGGTTTGAGAGTGACAGGGGCTGTGGGTGGCTTCAGGAGATCGGGTGAGTCAGCACTAGGCTGAATAGACCTATCTGCATTTGGAGTGGTGGGAGGAGTAGTACCTGGGCCTGAATAGGGCTGTGCCTGCCTTCCACAATGCTGGCTCCACCTCCTGCGGTGTGTCTGATGACCCTGGCCCACACTCACAAAGGAAGAAGAGGTGCACTGGCAGAATGCACCCAGAACTGGTTTGGTCTGGGTCCAGGACCCCTCACACATAGATAACAAAGACTTTTGGGGTATAAATATGAGAGCTGAAACCCCTGAACTTTAGACTACTTTGTGATCAAGAGGAATCCCTGCCAAAGAAGATCAGCTGAAGAGACTGAGGAGAAGTACTGCCCTTGCTGTGTGTCTGGGGCTGGCCTGCAGTTTGCTGTTTCTACTGAGGAGAGGACCAAGGGACTTTGCTGTGTGCTGTGTCCCCTGCTTGAAGAAGGACTTTGCTGTGTGCTGTGTCCATCTGAAGAAAAGTCTTCAAGGGCCTGAGAAGAGCTGGCCTCCTGTTTCTGAAGTCCCAGGCACAAAAGGACTTCACCCCCAGCTTCCCTGAACTTCCTTGCTGGGAGTTCCAGTCTGCCAGGAGGGCCTGTAACTGTGTGTGAGGCCTCTTTTCTGTGGGGAGCTGGAAGCGCGACGCAACGAGAGAGAAGCGTGACGCCGCCGCAGCAGCCGCTGTCGCATCATTGAGGAAGCGTGACGCTGCTGCTGCTGTTCGCATCACCGGAGAAGCATGTTGCAGTGCCGTCGCATCACCGGAGAAGCGTGTCGCAGGGCCATCGCATCGCTGAGGAGGCGCGCCGCCGCTGATCGCCGTCGCAACACCAGAGAAGCGTGTCGCCGTCACCGAGGGTGTCATCGCATCACCGGGGAAGCGTGTCGCAGGGCCTGTCGCGGCTCAGAGAATCACCGAGTTCTCCACACGGCCGTCGGGCGTGCACGCATCACCTCCACGTTGTCACATCGCAACAAAGATGCCATTTTGTCGCATCACACCGGAACGTCGCAATGCATCGAGGCGCCATTTTGTCGCACCGGAACCGGACCGCAGGAAGAGTCAACGCATCGCCTTCTCTGCGCCCCTTTTGTTTGTTTTGCATGACGCATCCCAGGTACTTTGAGACTAAAGAGTTGCATTTATCATCTACAAGTTTATTTTTGCAACAAACCCTTTTTAAAGACATTCTACTGAGTTTCTGTATGTTGGATTTTTGTCGTTTTGGTCTTGTTTAGTTTAGATAAAGATATTTTATTTTTCTAAACTGGTGTGGTATCCATTTGAGGTGTTTTCACTGTGTTACTGTGAGTGTTGGTACAGATACTTTACACATTGCCTTTGGGATAAGCCTGTCTGCTCGTGCCAAGCTACCAAGGGGGTGAGCAGGGGTTATCTAAAGTGTGCATCGCCCTTACCCTGACTAGAAGCAAGGGTCCCTATTTGGTCAAAGGTACCTACCTCTGCCAACTAGAGACCCCTATTTCTAACATGCATAATAACCTAACAGCAAAATATCAAACTCAGTGTCAGAGGGACTCACCATGTAAGCAGGATGTATGTACTCGGACCGACACCGGTCCAACCATCTCCTCCATGTACCGGGAAATCGGGAAACAAAACCAAGACGTCCGGCAAAACGGGAGGATAACTCCATCCCCGTATCGTGTATCCTCACAGGGAGAAGGGCACCGGGCTGACGTAGCGGAAGAAGGCGGGGCTAACCCCGGAAGAACAGATGAATGGCAAGTGAAAAGGGACTGCCTCAAAAAGAACGGGAGAGCGAGTTGGACGGACAGAGGAGACGCGGGAGAAGCGGAGCGAGAAGAAGAATCGGGAAACAGCTCCAGAGACGAAGACGCCGAATCCTAAGAGGACGATGAGCGGTGGAGTGAGGAGTGGTGGCATCCACAGGAGTAAGCTGGAGAGCGGCCATTGCGGTGAAGCCGGTAAGTGACGACGGGAGGGGCGAACAGGGAGGTGGGACTGAGGGAGAAGGGAGGGAAAACGGGCACTTGGGTATAATGCGTGCACAAGATACTGCCTCACGCTGAGCACCTTTCTGACTACAGGACACAATCTAGAGATCCCAAACTCAGAGATATACTTGCCCACTACCCTTCTTTAAACCCAAAGGAGACCGGCTGATTAAGTAAAGCTGGATTTCTACACCCCACACTAGGCAACCTGTGAAGAAACATTCCAGGTCCTATTATATTGGGTTTTATTTTTTCTCTTTATGTGTCTTGGCAACCCCCCCCCCTTTTTTTCCTGCACAAATCCTTTCTTTGTGGATTATCAGCACCTACCCGGTGTGGTGAAGGGTGCGCATCTTCCTGAACCTCACCACGTACACTTACTGATTGCTCCCTCTTTTTCCTCTCTCAACTTGAGCCTCCGTGGGAGACCACTGAAGACGGGAAGAAAAGGAAGAGACCGAGAACACCACATCAGAGCAATCCGAAGGAGGCCCCTTAAGGAAAACAGAAGCCCGCAACAACCGTTCCTTTTGTCTGAACTTTCCCTATCACTAAAATAATAAAAAGACACCGTCAAAATTAAGAGATACATACAGCCTCCGCGTCTGTTTATCCAGCCTGTGCTTCCACACTCCGCTATTAGATGACGAGGTCTGAAGTCATTGGGGTTAAGTTTGGCCCCGTATGTAATTTCAGGTCGACTTCACCAAGTTCAGTGTCGCTAAGCTGTCAGCCATGTCCGATTCAGATCTTAGGGAGCATGGGCTTGGGCTACTGAGCTGTTCTACGTCTGCCACCACCAATTCTCTTTCTTTAGCCGCCTGTTCCTTGGAGTGTCTGCCCCATAGTGTCCTGGGGCATGCCATCCGTTCTGATATGTTGACCATCCTTCATGGAGGGGCCACTGAGCCACCATAACCAGTTCACCTCTCTATTTCAACCATGACTGAGCCTCCTCTGGGTACAGAAGATCAAAGTTTTATTGTCAATCATGATTTTGAGTTTGCAAGAAACCTTAGAGTATAACATATGCCCAGCCATTAGAAGTGCTTTTCCACTTTGAGGAATGACTCCCTCTTCCTCTGAACCTCCAAAGTATATTCTGGGATAATGCTGACTTTGCTGTTCTCCAACAGCCATGGGCTCTTAAAACTGAATAGCTTGAGTATATGATCTCTGTCTCGATAGCTGAACAGTCTCACCACCATCGGTTTGCAGGAGCTCCTTGAAGAGGCATTCTATTTGGGACCATATGAGCATGTTTCAGAGAAGAGAAAGTGAATTGTTTGTGAACTAGCACCATCCCTATCAACCATTCAGAAAGTAGTACTACTATCAATGTTTCTATGCAAGCATCCTTCTGCATTGTTCACCTTCATCTTCAGAAAGTGCATTATGTCTTTAAGTGCCTTGATATGAGAATGCAACTGTATAGCAATGAGTGTATTGAAGCTAATGAAGATTCATTATCGTCCTTTCACTTTTTTAGTTCCTTATGACCCATGCGGCTACAAGGTGTATTTGATATCAAGGAAAGCCTTTAGCATCTAGTCAAATTTCCTTATGTGCTTGTATAGTGTGCTCTCCATTAAGTTGGTGGGATTGAGTATCTCTATTTTATCTGTGGTTAGGATCCCCAACTCCCTCACCAGGGTGATTGATTCATTTAACTGCTTTTGTGTTTCACCATGTTGGGGTTTCACTGTGAGTCTCAATGGTGTGCACTCCCCGTTCCGAAATCGAAATTGCTCTTAGTCAGGGGATGATAAGGAGCATTTGGACAAGTATAAGGGATTATTTGCTTTCCCCCCTAGATGATCCCTCCGCATTTGTGCTGAGTTATGACCAAAGCAATCATGGATATCCCAGTGGGATTGCATCCCAGAGGAGAAAGTGCATGATGTTGTCTCTTAATGTCTCTGTGGTGCTACTTGGCAGCAAGGCGACAGTGCTATAATAATCTACAAGAATAATATAGGCCTCGGGCAAACTCATTGGAGGATTACAGGTTAGTTTGTAGTGTTGACTGGCTCATAATGTTTCAAAAATATTGCCACTATCAGCCAATCCCCTCCTGGGCAGACAAAGAATAGGGGTGGAGGATGGGCAGGGTATACACAGGGGCAGGATGACCTCATTCCTGTGCCCCACCAGTAGATGGAGGCTTAGGTGACCTCAATCACCCCCACTGGAGAGACCAAAATAGGAGAGTTCACCGGGCCCCGTTGAGGCCCTTCTAGAGGTCCAGGGCCAGAAAAGAATTTTTTGGGGTCAAGGATGTCTTTCTGCTCCTGCAAGAGGACGGTTACTGCAGGTGCAATCTCAAGCCTTAAAATGGAGCTGCCCATTTCTTTAGTCCGTGGCTTCCAGGTCACGTCTGGACCCACCTGCCAACAATGGACGCGGCATTGTACTTCGTTCCATGCCACGAGTTGGTGCAGGAGGATAGCTGGAGTCCAGAGGGTGAATCTGGCTTGTCATAGTTTCTGGAAGGGGTTAGGATGAAGCACAGGATCAATGAAACCAGTGTAATTCAGCAGAAAGTGCAGCAAAGTAACCCACCCAGTTGCGATCTTGGGCAAGCTTCAAGTAATACCACATTTGACCAGGATGGTGAGTAATTCGAACAGTTTCACAAACTTCAATCTTGAGGCCAGGAAAGATGTAAACCAATTCAGGACTAAACTTTAAAATGCCATTCTTAAAGATAATGCACCTGATTCACAAAAGGTCCTCACACTCGGGGTGGAGTCTCTACAATGAGATTCCGCCAATAGTGCGGAGACTTCTCCACTACTGCGGGGCCTCTGCAATGAGTGCAGAGGTCCTTTGTCCACAAAGGGTCCTCGCACTCAGGGTGGAGTCTCCGCAATGAGATTCCGCCAATAGTGCAGAGACTTCTCCACTACTGTGGGGCCTCTGCAATGACTGCAGAGGTTCTTTGTCCATCAGGTCCACAATGTGTAATAGGGGGTGGTGTTCAAGGGTGTTGAAAGCTGGTGAACGATCCAACAATACCATAAGGCATGCAGTTCCTTCAGCTAGGATTTTAAGCATATCATCTAGTGTCTGAATTGTGGCTGTCTCCATACTGTGTTTGGAATGGGATCCAGGTTGAAAGTTAATGAGGGCAATGGTTTTATCCAAGAAATCAGAATTTGGAGATCAGTCTGAGGTTTTGTAGGTTGCTGGGGTCACAGTTCCCCTCTTTGATACTAGACTTTATCTGACTAGTATATGAATTTTGTTTATTAATTGGGGCAGGTTACTACCCACTTCAAGGAAATATCATGATCCTTGTCAGGGTGAACCCTTAAAGTCACCAAATTAACCAGAGATCAACCCCCTTGTAGTTATGCCACAGAGCAGATGGCCGTACGTTAGAGCAATCTGTAAAGTATTAATGCCAGTCCAAAACAGTAATAATATCAAAATGCAATACAATAAAAATCCCAAACCAAATTAGAAAAATAAAGTAAAATGTAGTAAACAAAATGACATCAAATGAGAACAATCTAATAAAAGGAACCAGAAATAAGATTTTTTAAATTTAAGAAGGTGTAGTGCCAAGAAACATAAAGTGCCAATGATAGGTAGCGGTCATGGTAAACTGGGACATAGGTCCCACTTCATGCTGACCGCGGGTCGAATATACCAAACAGGTTTGTCCCGGTCAAAGATTTTACCTTCCAATTTCAGTCCATTAATTTCCAATCCACCACAGGAGTGCACTGCTAAAACCCCTCCACCCCAGCACCTGTGGGGGAGGCAGATTGAGATTTACAGGGTGTCAGGCAGAAGCCAACAGCGGGGTCCAGTCCAGGTTCAGTTGTCACTGGGCAAAGGCCTCTTTTAGTTTGTTGTGTCCTTGTAGCTTGAACAGGCAGTCAGACTTATGACCTTTGGAGTCCACTTCAATGTCCAAGGTGGAAGATGGAGCAGGTTCAGTCCTTTCAGGACTCTTCTAAGGCCTCACAAAGCAGGGCCGGTCCTCTTCTGATCTTCATCAGATCCAGGAGTATTCTGAAGTGGGTGCCTGGAGATGCCCCTTTAATGCCTGGCATGAACTAGTGGGTGGGAATGACTCCTGTGTATGCCATAACCAATGGGGTAAACCTTCTCTGGATGAACCATACCTACTTTGGGCATTTTCAAGAGGGCAGAAGCCTTCAGCCAAACTTAATGTGGACTCTAGGGGCTCGGGTTGTGTGTGTGAGGAGTGTATTATGATAGTCCTAGTGTATTCCCATATCTAACACTAAAATCCTGTTTGGGGCAGCCACTGTACCCACAATAAATTCATACACAGACGTCTTGTAGAAAAAGAAGGGTTTTCCAGCAATCAGAAAGTGGATACATAAGAACTGTTTTGACATCCTGTTCTCGCACTTTAAAGTGCACTCCAATCTTTATTTTTAAAACCTCAGCAGACCTGACAAGTAGGACTTGACACTGTAATGTCACCAAGGATGCCCGCAGCCACAACATGCATATTCTGCAAGGTTCAGAGGGGTCATCTCTTCAAGTAAGTCTATTGTTTGCTCCTGGGAGGCATTTCTGGCCCATTCACAACTATTGAAATGCTAATTACTGTCAGGGAGAAGTAGGAGAGCAAATGCAAATGGGCTACCAGAGACTTGAGGCAGGGAAAAGTTAACTTTCTAAAAGTACGTTTCCCTTAATATTTATCAAAAATCTGACTTCACCATTAAATTTGATTTTTAATAACTATTATAGTTGTTCGATCATTGTTCTAGCTGTTTCCTAACCAAAATTAGCATTGTGAAATGTAATATTGTAAACTTTTGCTTTCCTCTGAAACAGCCAGCCTTGCTACAGTGAAAATAGCTTTTGGGGCTTTTTAGCTGTAACGACGTTTGCCATTAAATTCCTATATGTTTTCATTTTGAATACCAAGCACTCTGACTTATGGGCAATAAAGCCTACATTGGGTGACTTCTAAATACTCAAATGGAAGGTGTTGTTCTGTTAAAATGGGTTATTTTGACAGGTCTAGCAAGGCGTTATTTTGACAGGTCTAACAAAGGATTATTTTGAGAGGTCTAATTTTCAGATTAAAACTACTACCGCCAAGCTAGAAATGGTAGACCTGCAATCATGTTTGCACTGTCACTGTAGTGGGTGGCCCAATGGATGCTGCAGTCCACTAGTGATATTAAATTTAAAGGCCCTGGGTACACTTTGTACCATATTATGGGGATGTATAGGTAAGTTAAGTATGCCAATTTGGGGTATGCCAGTTTCATCATGTTGAAAGTGGGAGCTCTCAGATACCTTATCACTGGTTAGCAAGGGTATAATACACTGAGTTCTATAGCCAGCACAAATATCGGGTCCAGCAAAAGTTTAAAAATCTAGGGTGACCTCGCAGAAAAGCTAACTTTTCTTCAACTGGTTTTGAGGGAAGAGGCAAAGGTGCCTTGATGTATAGAGGTGTATACAATTTTGAGAATGAGGGGGCAATACCTTGTGAGCAAGTAGAACGAATGGTATGGCATCCTTTGAGTATGAAGAAGGGGATAGGGAAGAGATGATTTGTGTGGTGTCCTGCAGATACATGGGCATATTTATGAACGTGTTTGCATCGTGCTTGCACCACACAACGTGGTACATGTGTGAAGCAAACCCAAAATGCGATTTATCAAGCCACGCAAGGCCACTTTGCGTGGCCCTAAGTGGCTTGATAAATCAGGAGTAACACAAGGCAGCACAAATCACTGCATTGCATTACTCTGCCCTGGGAAGATGTTCCATGGGCATTGATTGGGTGTTCCAATGCAACTCCAATGGATTTTGAGGCATTACCAGATTTGTGCCAAAATGCTACGCCTTCCCAGGTGAGGCATAATGAGGTGAAATATCTTTATTTTTCCTCGTTACTTCCTCTTTCTTTGTGTGCTGCATTCTGCAGCACACATAGAAAGAGGAACATGCCTCAGGGGATTGTTTTTGTGAGGAAAGTTCCCCTCTCTCCACAAAAACAATCCACCTTACAGTGCAGGAAACCTTGCAGCAAGATGCAAGGGAGCATGCGTTGGCACTTGGTAGTCAAAATGGCATCAGTACGGGGACAAAGGCAGGAATTAGCTGTTTTATTTTAAATATGATATATTCATGCCCTTTTCCTGTAATGCAGCGCAGCGCAGCAAGATGACTTGCTGCGCTGCATTTCTTTGCCATAAATATGGCCCAACATTTTTGGAAGAAATGCCTTTTAGATGTTTCCCTTGCAGGAGCATTGTGAGTTGGGAGACAATATGAGAGCTTGAGAGTTTTTTCAGCTGTTTATGCATTGAGAGGGTTGTCTGCAACAGGAAGCAGGCTTTGTTATTGAATATTGTGTGAGAGCACAGAATTTCTGTTTGTCGAGTTAGGTTTACACAGTGCTTTACTGTTTGGGAGAAATAGTTCTTGGGCAGTTGGTGGCATGTATGATTTTGTTGGTGAGAGTGGAGGCATGCGCTACTAGTAAACTACCACATTGCTATTCTAGCTTTGGAATTAGCCCATTCAAACACCACATGGCTTATAGTGCAGTAATCTGGCAGTATTCATTGTTCACTGTCAAACAACTTAGCAGGTTACGCCACTTAGGGGAGCCCAGCCATATACTTTGTTACTCCACACAAAAGTTTTGTTTCATATAGTTTTTATTAATTTTGTCATGTATTGTACATCTCATCAACATCTGATGGATCTCAACATACATGCAGGTGTAGGATCAGATTGAAAATGTACATACATATAGAAATGTCCTAACTCCCCCCTAAGCTGCTCATTGGAGTTCACAATAAACATTTTTACTACTTCAAGTCACTAGAGCAAAATGTGTGTGGTATAGCTGTCTCTCCCCCATTGGAATTCTGCACCTGCATCGTCTGTGTTCTTATTCTTGGCTGTAGACTGGTTTTCATACTATAGCCCACAGCAATGCCTCCCCACTGCTTTGACCTGTCATGCCCCAAACCCCATGTGTTTACTCCTATGTTTCGCTATCAGTGTCGTTTTTGGTTGGCACTTCACCTGGTGTGAGGCTCACCTGGATTTTCTGCAGGGGCGAAATATAAGGAATCGATGCTAGGTCCCAGCTTTCCTCACCCACCTCCTTCACCCAACAAAGTCAAAGCCAAAGAGGGAAGGTGGGGAAAAAGGGGAGACAAAACAAGGAAAGGAAGAAGGGGTAGAATCCACTGGATCATCCGTGGGGTATCACCAAGGCGCCTAATGGAAAAGACACAAAGGTAAGTATGTTCCTTTATACTAGTAGCTAGCTGTATGTATATATGTATCAACTACTATGATATTATACCTGCTGAATGCGGTGCTATTCATACGCAGAGAACATTCACAATTAGAACGTAGGACACACAAAGTATCTAGAAAATAAATATAAACTTATTATATATATAGGGACTGCTGGAGTTTAACCACAAATAAGGATGAAATATGAAGCATACCAACCTAATCAGGAATCCCCTTTGGAGATCAAAAGACCCTTAGGAAAAAAATATCTATTTCACCTGAACATGGGAAAACCCCCAAAACTAATTTCCCTTATCAGGAGAAAAATAAGGATAAAAACATGGCAAAAAGTGCAGGGTCGAACTAAGAAAATAATGTGAACTAGAGGTGTTTCTTATGCTGTCTCTTTCTTTATATTTCTTTTAGCAAGAAGAGACTTGACGCAACCAGGAGAGAACTGGAAAACACACTCCTCAACAAACAAGGAGCACAGTCATTAGATAAGTATGGGAGTGCAGTGGGAAAAGAAAAGCAAATTCCCCAAACAATCAATCAATCAGGGAATTGTAAGCGCGCTACTCACCCGTGAGGGTCTCAAGGCACTGGAGGGGGGGTCAGCAGTGCAGTTCAGCCGAAGAGCCAGGTCTTGAGAGTCTTCCTGAAGGTGTTCAGGGAGGGGGCATATCTGATGTCTATTGGGAGCTCGTTCCAGGTTTTGGCCGCGATGTAAGAGAAGGATCTTCCTCCGGCTTTGGCTCTGTGGATGCGTGGGGTTTCGGCGAGGACGAGGTTGGCTGATCGGAGGTTTCTTTTGGGTACGTGGAGGGTGACTCTGTCGTTGAGGTATTGGGGTCCGGTGTTGTGTAGGCATTTGTAGGCGTGGGTGAGAATCTTGAAAGTGACTCTCTTCTCAATTGGGAGCCAGTGGAGATTCCGTAGGTGTTGGCTGATGTGCTCGTGTCAAGGGATGCCGAGGACGTGTCTTGCGGCGGTGTTCTGTATCGTCTGGAGTTTGCGGAATAGAGACTTGCTTATGCCGCCGTAAAGGGCGTTTCCATAGTCCAGCCTGCTCGTGATGAGTGCATGGGTGACTGTCCTCCTTGACTTGGGGGGATCCACTTGAAAGTCGTATGGAGGATGCGGAGGGTGTTGAAGCAGCTGGAGGCGACGGCGTTGACCTGTCGGTTCATGGAGAGAGATGAGTCGAGTACGATGCCGAGGTTTCTGGCGTGGTCTGGGGGGTCGGTGGGCTGCTGAGGGCGGTGGGCCACCTGGTGTTGTCCCATGCTGATGGGGTGGTCCTGAGGACTAGGACTTCTGTCTTCTCAGTGTTGAGCTTTAGGCAGCTGTTGGTCATCCAGGCTGCAACGTCCAGCATTCCTTCCTGGAAGTTGAGTCTGGTGGTGGCGGGGACCTTGGTTAGGGCGAGGATGAGCTGGGTGTCGTCAGCGTAAGATACGGTGCTGAGGCCGTGTTGTCGGACGATGGTGGCGAGGGGGGCCATGTAGATGTTGAAGAGGGTTGGGCTGAGTGATGACCCCTGTGGTACTCCGCAGTTGATTTCCGTAGGTTGGGAGAGGAAGGGCGGCAGTCTGATCCTTTGGCTTCTGCCGGTGAGGAATGAGCGGACCCAGTCGAGGGCGGTTCCTTGTATGCCGGCGTCGTGTAGTCTGGCTACGAGTGTGCGATGGGAGACGGTGTCGAATGCTGCTGATAGGTCGAGTAGAATCAGGGCTGCTGTATGGCCTTGGTCAAGGAGGGTGCAGATGTCATCTGTGGCGGCGAGTAGGGCGTTCTCGGTACTGTGGTTGCTTCGGAATTCGGATTGAGAAGGGTCGAGGACGGCGTTGTCTTCAATGAACCTTGTCAGTTCTGATTTGACTGTTTTCTCTGCGACTTTCGCAGCAAAGGGGAGAAGAGAGATAGGTCAGTAGTTCTTGAGGTCCGTGGGATCAGCTGAGGGCTTCTTGAGCAGGGGCCTGACTTCTGCGCGTTTCCAGGCATCGGGGAAGGTGCCAGTATCAAACGTGGTGTTGATGGTGCATTGTAGTTCGGATGCGATGGCGGTGGCAGCTCTGTGGTAGATGTGTGGTGGGCAGGGGTCGGTGGGGGCCCCCGAGTGGATGCCTTTCAATGGGGAGGCGGTCTCTTCAGCCGTGATCGGTGTCCAGGAGGAGATGGTGGGTTGGCTGGTGTAGCCGGAGGGCGGGCTGTCTGCGGAGTCGGGCGTATGGTCGATGAAGTTGTCGTAGAGGTTTTTGATCTTCAGGTGGAAGTAGGATCCGAGGATTTTGTTGTGAATGAAGGTCTTTTTGGTGGTTCTGATTCGTTGGTGGTAGTCCGTCATGGCGTCCTTGTAGGTGGTGTAGTTTCCAGGTGTCTTGCTATTTCTCCAATTCTTCTCCAGGTGTCTGCAGGTGCGTTTGGCTTCTTGGAGATTGGTGGTGAACCAGGCGGCTTTCCTGGGGCGCTGTTTGTTGGGGTTGCGCAGCGGGCGAGCTTGTCTGCGCAGTTGGAGATCCAAGAGTGGAATTCCCTGGCTGCAAGGTTGGTGTTGGATGCCGTGGTGGGGTTGTAAGGGATGAGGGTGGAGTTGAGTTGCTCGTCGGTGACTTTGCTCCAGTTCCTTCGCGGAGGGCGTGGGGCAGGTTTGGGTTTGTCGACGAGGAAGTGTACGCAGTGGTGGTCGGTCCATGGGGTTTGCGTGGTGTGGCTGAAGTGGACACTGTTTCCTTCAGTGAAGATGGGGTCGAGGGTGCGTCCTGCCTTGTGGGTCAGTGTGGTGACGAGTTGTTTTAGTCCGTTGTTGGCTAGGTTGTCACGGAGGGTGGTGGAGTTGGGGTCGCTGGGGTTGTCGAGGTGGAAATTCAGGTCTCTGATTAGTATGTAGTCCATTGCGGCGATGGCGTGGGATGCGATGAGGTCAGTGATGGTGTCGGTGAAGGGGGCCCCGGGGCCGGGGAGTCTGTAGGCGAGGGTACCGCGGAGTGTGGAGTTGGGGATGGTCTGGATTTGGAAGTGCAGGTGTTCGGCGGTGGGGAATGTTTCGCTGGAGGTGGTGAGGCGGAGGGGGTTCTTCTGAACGATGGTGAGACCCCCTCCTGGGTGGTTGGGGCGGTCCTTCCTCTGGATCTTGTATCTGTCCGGGATGGCGATGGCGATGTCAGGGGCAGAGGTGGCGTTAGTCCAGGTTTCCGTGAAAAAGGCGACGTCGGGTGAGAGTGAGTCTAGTAGGTTCTAGATCTCCACGGCATGTCTGTGCACGGAGCGCACGTTGAGGACGATGCATCTTAGGGCGTCGGCAGTGTTGGCGGTTGGAGCGGTAGTGAAGGTCTGGCGGCTGTGGCGGCAGGAGAACTGGCCATGGGTTGTGCTTGGTGTGGCCTGCTGGCAGTTGTTGTTCCTTCCGGGGTTGAGTGTGAGGAGGGTGGCTGTGTTGTAGCGGTGGATGGTTCGAGATCCAGGGTCCCTGGCGCTGGTCGCGGTCGGGTCGCGGACTGGCGCAGACGGGCTTGCCTTTTGCGTGCCTTTGGCGCGCCAGCGTTCGTTGGGGACGCGCAGCGGCCGCCATTAAATAGGGGAGGAGGGAGAGACATGCAGCAGGGAGGCGGGAGCGGGGCCGTCCGGGGGGAGGGGCTGCAGGGGCAGCAGCAGCAGGAAAAGGAGGCAAAATAAAATTAAATAAGCTAACAGTGGCGGAAAAGTAAAAAGAAATTAAAGAAATAAAAAGAAAAATAGAAAGAATTAGATAATAGGGGCTGCAGACGAAGGGCAAAGCGTGGAGCCGGCTGATGACGGGCTAGACCCCAGGCGGAGCGGGCGGACGAAACGAGCACCAGCGGGCGGGCAGCAGCCTAGAACCTACCAGATGGAGGTCAGAGGTCTGTAGGGCATAGCGATGGCACAGCGGAGCTGCTGGGGAGAACGCCGACCTAGACCGGGGGTCAGAGGTCTTGCTCATGCTCCACCGCAGCGGCCGCCATTAAATAGAGGAGGGGGGAGGGACGTGCAGCTGGGAGGCGGGAGCGGGGGCCGTCCAGGGGGAGGGGCCACAGGGGCAGCAGCGGCGGGAAACGGAGGCAAAATAAAATAAAATAAGCTAACAGTGGCAGAAAAATGAAAATAAATTAAAGCAAAAAAAAAAAAACAACGATTCTTTAGAAGTCTTTTTTTCTCCTCTTCTATTACAGAAACAGACTGCTGGGAAATGAAGAGTTAAGCTGCACAGCAAAGAAAGAACCAAAGGAAACAATGTTGCCAGCTGGCAACAGAGCTTCGAGAATACTTGGAGCCCCGGAAGAGCATCCAACAACCCGGAAATAGAAAGTAACTCAAGGAGACCGAAGAGGAAAGCTGGAACGTTTCACCACCTCGGCGAGGGATCAAGGAGATGGCAGGTAAGTGATCCGAAAAGCAAAAGTAATGTACGAAGGCCTGGCGGGGTCCGTGATGGAACGCGAAGCGCATTTCCCTTGCGTACACCTCCCTTTATACTGCTCTGGCGCTGCCTTCCCCAGCTGACAGGAGTCGGAAGGCGGGGCTCTCCTCGGAGGTCGCAGGCGGGTTTACGAGTGCCGCTACGAAAAGCCAGACACCTGGAAGGTCTACCAACATCTGCCTCCATGCTGCCAAATCCAATCAGTCATCCTGTCTCACATGTTTCCTTCTGACTTCCTCTGCTACTTCCCACTTAGACATATCACTCAACCATTAAACTTTTCAGTACATCTGGAGGAGGGGGGGTTCAATCCATTTGATGGTGATCTATCTTTTGGCCAGTACTAAGCAAAACATCAGAAATATGTGCCTAAGTTTCTTTTTTGATGGAGCTGTGATCAGCCCCAGCAGTATCGCCCGTGGGTCATATGGGATTTTCCATCCTGTTGATCCATTTAAACATTGTAAGACATCTCTCCAGTAAGAACACTGTTGGGGGGCAACTCCACACCATGTGTTCGATACCTGCAGCATGGACTCTGCAGCGTGGACATTGGTCATACCATGTAGGGTAGATGTCATGTAGGGTCTTGGGCGAGAGATGTGCAGGGTGTGTGTAGTTATATTGTATCAGCTTAAAGCGTGCATTAGAACTCATAATGTGCAACCCCATATAGACTTTTTCCCAGCCTTCTGTAGTGAGGACTTCACGCAACATCTCATCCCATTTTTCATGCATCTTGGGTACTATTTTCAGCAGATCATCTCTGAGTGCATGGTATAAATGCAATATTAATCTACAACCCCTAGACAGTTCTAATATACTGGTCAGCGCTCGTGAGGGTAGTATCTTTTCAGGAAAACATGGCCAAATCTTATGGGCATTAGCCGATACCTTAGCATACTGTAAGTACCGTCGCGTCCCAAGCACAAATTAATCCACTGCATCTTCATGTGTAATAAACTGACCCCCTAGATATAAATCACCCAGGATGTAGCAAACCTCCATCCCCCCACTTCTGCACAGACATCACCTCTGCTATGGCCGCAAATGGCTTCAATGCCCAGATCAGCATATCACGTGCATAGGGTACATGATGGATCACCCTCTTAACAGTCCATTCCCATTTCCTGCTCATTTGCCAAATCAGTGATGGCTACACTGCCAGTACTCGTCTACCACTCATGAGCAGCTCCGAAAGGGTGGTGTCCCCATGAGTGTCCTTCAGAAGCCTCTTCACCCAGTTGGTACCCTCGTCTAACCAGTGAACCCTATGTTGAAGTTGGGCCACAAAGTAATAGAGTTCCAAGTTAGGGAGTTCAATCCCGCCCCATTCCCATGTCTGCTTCAACATGGCAAGGCCTATCCGCTTCCTTTTAGTGGTCTATAGGAGGTCTATGACCAAACTATCCAGCTCTTTGAAGTATCTCCCAGGGATCTCATACAAAGTGCCCTGCAGAATATATAAACACCACGGTAGCACCACCATCTTAAATAGGGAAGTTCTTTCCATTAGCGAGAGGAGGATATCTTTGAAAAAATTTATCAACGCACGCAGGCCCTCCAGTACTCTACCTATGTTAAGATCCATTAATCGTTGTTTCCCATAGACAATCCAAATTCCCAAAAACCGCATCTCACATTCACCCCAAGACAGCCCCACCTGAGGCAGCATTGCTTGGCCCACGACAGACAGTTCACCCAATGGCAACAGCTTTGATTTGTGAGGGTTCACCCGTAGCCCTGACACCTCACTGAAATCTTCCAAAGTACGCAGAAGCACTGGGACTGAGTCCGTCGGGTTCTGCAAGTACACAAGGGTGTCATTGGCATAGAGAGGCACCACATGCGTGATGTCACCCACTGGGATCCCCAAGGGTTCAAGCATGCGACGCAACAGCACAGCCAATGGTTCCACTGCCAGGTCGAAGAAGAGGGGCGACATAGGACAGCCCTGCCTGGTACCACGTCTCAGTTGGAATCTCGCAGACACCAGCCCACCTGTTTGAATCCTAGCAGACAGCTCTCCATAAAGTAATTTAACCCACGATATATACTTTGGTCCAAGACCAGGGCCGGACTGGCTACCGGGCGTTTTGGAATGCTGCCGAGCTGGGGGCTGATTTCATTGATTGGGACCTGCGTGTGCTGAACGAAATTCGTTTTGCTTTGTTAATTTCGAAGCACACGCAGGTCTCCATCAACGAAATTAGCCCCCACCGCAGTGACATCAGCCCCCAGCTCTGCAGCATTCCAAAACGCCCGGTAGCCAGTCCGGCCCTGTCCAAGACCCACCTTCTCCAATACTCGCCAAAGGTATTCCCATGTAACCGAGTCAAACACATGTTCAACATCGAGGAATGCCAACGCATATGACCCCTTGTGCACACACATAGAATGGATGACATGAAATAGTCTGCACAGGTTATACATGGTACTTCTCTGCAGAATAAAGCCGCATTGATCTTTATGTTTCAGTGTGGGCAAGTATGGAAGCAACCGAGCTGCCGAAATCCCACTCAATATTTTGACATCTACATTCAGCATTGAGAGTGGCCTGTAGGACAACACCTCTACCGGATCCTTGCCCACTTTTGGTACTAGAACTATGAGGACCTCGTGCATGGTGTCAGGAAGATGCCCACAGCCGAGTGCCTCCTGACATACCTCCATGAGCTTATCCACCACCACATCAGCATATTTGCGGTAAAATTCACCCGGTAGGCCGTTGCCACTCTGCATTTTAACAGGTTTCTGCCCCTGTAGTGCTGTGAGGACTTCCTCAAGAGCCACCCGCTCCTCTGCGCCCAACATAGGGACGTCTACACCTGCCAGAAATGCCAGCCCGCAGTCCCCTGGTCTCCCTCCTCACATCGCATATACCCCTTTGCGGAGAGCACGAGACACTTCTTTGATTGTTATCTGGGAGTTGACTAAGTTACCATGCCTGTCCCGGAGATCCAAAATCTGTTCCCTGGACTCCTTCTGTCACATCAGGGGTGGACGGACAACTCCGTTCCGTCCACGGAATGTGCGGAATTTTGCCTGTTACGCGTTCCGCAAAGTAGGCGGAACAGGCAAATCCCTGCACACTCGGGCGGAGCGGAGTTGACCTCCCGCCCGCCTCCCGCCCGCACTATTAAAACATTATAAATAAGAATTTAAAACACCTTACCTTATCAGCGGCGTCCCCGGGCATCCCTCCTTCTCCATTGCAACTTCTTCTTCAAAACTGCGCATGCGCCAGAGCCCGCGCATGCGCATTTCTCGTGAGGAATGCGCATGCGCGGGCGCCTGCGCATGCGCAGTTTTCCAGAAGAAGACGCAATGGAGAAGGAGGGAAGCCTGGGGACGCCGCCAATAAGGTAAGGTGTTTTAAATTCTTATTTATAATGTTTTAATAGTGCGGGCGGGAGGCGGCTGGCGCGTAGCGGAGCTACGCGGAGTGTGCAGAGATTGGTTCCGTCTCCGTGGCACTCCGCATAGCCCCACTACGCCCACCCCTACTAACATGCCACCTGCCCTGTCCCCCTCCGCATTCAGCCGATGTCGGTACGCCATATAAGTATATTTTTCCAGCCTGTGTCAGTCATCTAAGAAGTCACCATGGGTGCGCTGCCAGTCCTCCAGTCTCTGTGGCTGCGAGGGAAGCTCCCGTACAATGTCATGCAGTTGAGATTCTCCACGGGTCAGGTCTCGAACTAGTTGCTCATGGATGCCATGCGTGGTTTTCAAGCAGATGCCTCCGATTACTACCTTCCCAGTCAGTCATGGGCCCTGCTACTCGAGCTGCCCCAGTTTTCCTGGAAATAATGAAGTGAGCTCCTCCCGCACTGTGGTCATGAAAGGTGGGTACGTCAGTGCCTCTGCGCACAGGCACCATACCGGCACTGCAGGGCGAGTACGCCCCCTATGCAGGCATATTAGGAGCGGAGAGTGGTCAGACATATATTGCACCAGGTAGGAAATCTCAGCACTTTGTTGCGCCATACCAGGGGTGGTAAGACAATGGTCCAGTCGGCTATATGTTCCCGTAGCAGGAGTATAGCAAGAGAACTGGCTAGAGGCCGCGTGACTTCCTCTCCAGACATCTATCAAGCTGAAGCTCTGCATCAGCTCTCTCAGGTGCCCAGTCATACGCAGCTTTGTGTTTCCCCAGGGGGGTACACGGTCCAGCATCCCCATCAATCACACAATTACAATCACCTGGTAATATCATTTTGGCAGTCTATGTACAGGGCAAGGTTTTGTGAAGATTGTGTTGAAAGCAAAAAATAATATAAGGTAAATTTTAAGTATTTCGCCTGCTTTCCGTCTTTCGCTTACAGTGAACACTTGAATAGTTCTCCATTTCTTTTGTTTCTCAGGTTTCGTTGTCTATCTCTGGCAGCACTGGAAACGTCAGCACAATGTGGCATCAAGCAAAACGATAAGCCTGACAAGATCTAAGAGTTTATTATTTTTGTAGAAAAAAGCAAGAATAAGCTGCTAAAAAGCACATTGCAGTTGGTAGTCAGAAATACGCAATTGTACTCAGACCCTCAGGAGGAAAAGCTATGTTTGCAGGCCTTCATCTAACATACTCGTTAGAACTGAGGTCTTATGACTGATTGCCATCTCTGTGAAATATCCAAGGTGTGTCAGAGTATATCATAGGCCTCGCCATCCCCTCCGGTGCGGGGTGTAGGGTGGATGGGTTATACCATTCTTGAATTAGTGGTAGGGGTGCTCAGGCAAAAGCCTTACTATACGTGTAACCTAGTGCTGACGCCGGCAGATGAGCAGCCACAGTATAGTTGGGTGTTTAGGCCTTTCCTGAGCACGTTTCATCGTTTTGCGTTACACCTTTTCATGTTTTCATTTTTATAAGCGAATCATTGTAGATGCAATTTTAATAAGGAAATATTCCACGGGTTATAGGTCGGAGAATGGAGATCATGAAGAATGCTAGAGTCAGGCTGGCAGCAGTAAAAGCCCCGGCTACTTACTCAGCAGCTTATGCTGAATGACTTGTGCTCTACTGTAACTAAATAAATATTAAATCACCTCAATTCTTTCCATTAGGCAAAGTGGAAATGTTAAAGTGATCACAAGTTGCTGGGAAAGAACAGACGCGCGGATCTCAGGAATTCCTTGCAGTAATACATTTTCCTGGTATTTCACAAATGAATTCTATTGAGGGCCAGGCATTCAGACAAAAACAATAGTAATTCAGGATGCGGTTGTGTGGCGTGTTTTTTTCCCCCGGAGTTTTATATAGCGCGAACTTGACCCGAAGGTGTCAGGGCGCTTTACATGAGCACCAGTTGCACTACATAAGGTCACATTTATTTTTAGGTCGAGCCCTGAGCCAGCGCGCAAGCGCTGCTCTGGGGTTGATCTGGAGTAGTTCAGTTTGGGAGAGAAGCCTCGCCCACCACCCCGCCCATATTTTTCATTGGCTTGTGTGTTTGTCCTTATAAATGCTGTCTTCTGATTGATTATGAGGCTTGTTAGTCCCTCCTTATTATGGCCACGTCATCATCTGTACCCTCCCATGGCTACTGGCCCCTTTACTTCGACTGTAACACCGTACTACCTTATCAAGTACATGTGAGCCAAATGAAGTGGAACATACGATAACAAAAACAGATAGCATCCAATTAAAAAAGCATACAAAAATAAACCATCAAGAGATCAAAAGAAAAACGCAGCTGTTATTAACCCCTTCGGTGCTCATGACGGAATGGTTCCGTCATGAACACCAGTGCTCCTGTGCTCATGACGGAACCATTCCGTCATGAGGACAGGGGCACAAAATCCCTCTGCTGCAAACAGCGGAGGGATTTCCATTTTTTTTGGGGCCTCGGGAGGTGGGGAAGAGCTTACCCAACCTCATGAGGCCCTTCCCTCATTTTCAATCTAATGACGATCGCGCGCATTGCGCGCTGTCGTCATTAGATTGAAAACGAAACTGAAACTTAGTTGCAGTTTTAGTGTTCCAGTGCTCGTGGGGCTGTCTCAGCCCCCGAGCACCTAAACACTTAGGAGAGGTATTGTTGGAAAGGGGAGAATCTTCCCTTTCCAATGGTACCCTTCACTAGTGGATCCCTGCTTGGGGATCACCCCAGGAGGGCGATCCCTGAGCAGGGATCCACCCACTAGCACCAGGGAGGGGGGAGCAGCCCCTTGGGCAAGGGCCTTTGCTCCCCCCATATTTGTTTGGACACAACAGTCTTTCTGCCCCCCTGAGGGGCAGATGGGGGCAGGAGCTCCCAATCTTGCCCCCCGGGGGGGGGGCAGAAAGCCCACTAGAAACCAGGGATTTTTTTTTTTTTTACGTTGGGGTGGGGGCTGCCCAAAAAGGGCATGGCAATGCCCCCACCCCCCCCAGAGAAATGTCAGTCTTTCTGCCCCCCCAGGGGGCAGACGGGGACAGTAGCCCCCAATCTGCCCCCGGGGGGGGCAGAAAGCCCACTAGAATCCAGGGATTTTTTTTATTGATGTTGGGGTGGGGGCTGCCCAAAATGGGCATGAAAATGCCCCCACCCCCAGTGAAATTCCAGTCTTTCTGCCCCCCCCGGGGGCAGATGGGGGCGGTAGCCCCCAATCTGCCCCCTGGGGGGGCAGAAAGCCCACTAGAAACCAGGATTTTTTTTTTATTTACGTTGGGGTGGGGGCTGCCCAAAAAGGGCATAGCAATGCCCCCAACCCCCAGAGAAATGTCAGTCTTTGCCCCCAATCTGCCCCCCGGGGAGGCAGAAAGCCCACTAGAAACCAGGGATTTCTTTTTTTATTGATGTTGGGGTGGGGGCTGCCCAAAATGGGCATGACAATGGCCCACCCCAGTGAAATTCCAGTCTTTCTGCCCCCGCGGGGGGGCAGAAAGCCCATTAGAAACCAGGGATTTTTTTTATTGATGTAGTGGTGGGGGCTGCCCAAGATGGGCAGGCCAATGCCCCCAACCCCCCCCCAAAAAATGCAACAGTCTTTCTCCTCCCCCCAGGGGCAGATGGGGGCAATGGCCCCTGATCTGCCCCCGGGGGGGGCAGAAAGCCCACTAGGCACCAGGGATTTTTTTTTTTTTATAATGTAGGGGTGGGGGCTGCCCGGAATGGGCATGATAATGCCCCCACCCCAAAAACAATTACCACAGTCTTTCTGCCCCTCCCCGAACGCATATTGGGGAAGACTGAGGGGAACGCTGTGGGGTAGGATATTTGTGCCGGCTCGGTGATTCTACCCAAAAATATGTGGAAAATGTGTTTTTTTCAGCTAAATTTGAGGTTTGCAGGGCATTCTGGGTAGGAAAATGTTGGGGGATCCACACAAGCCATACCTCGCTGGACTCCCCGGGGTGTCTAGTTTTCAGAAATGTGTGGTTTTGGTAGGTTTCCCAAGATGGCCGCCGAGCCCAGGGCCAAAAACCCAGGTGACTCCCCTTGCAAAACCAGGTTGTTTTGTGATAGGTCATTTTGATGTCTCCTCAATACGTTTTGGGCCCTTGCCTGTCACGGGTACTTGACCCACCCATGCGAGTGAGGTATCATATTTATCGGGAGACCTGGGGGAATGCTGGGTGGTAGGAAATTTGTGTCAGCCCGGTGATCCTACAACTTTCCCACACAGAAATTTGAGAAAAATTTGATTTTTTCATCAAAATATGAGGTTTGCTGGGGATTCAGTGTAGGGAAACGTTGTGGGATCCAAGCAAGCCATAGCTCCCTAGACTCCCCTGGGTCTCTAGTTTTCAGAAATGTGTGGGTTTGGTAGGTTTCTCTAGATGGCTGCTGACCCCGGGTCCAGAAACCCAGATGCCCCTATGTATCTGAAAATGACCTGGTTTTGCAAGGTGGGTCACATGAGTTTTTGGCCCCGGGCTCGGCGGCCATCTTGGGAAACCTACCAAACCCACACATTTCTGAAAACTAGACACCCAAGCGAGTCTAGCGAGGTATGGCTTTCGTGGGTCCCCCAACGTTTGCCTACCCAGAATCCCCTGCAAACCTCAAATTTAGCCGAAAAAAATCACTTTTTTCTCAAATTTCTGTGTGGGAAAGTTCTGGAATCTACGTTGATCCACAAACTTCCTACCACCCAGCGTTCCCCCAGGTCTCCCTATAAAAATTATACCTCACTCGTGTGGGTGGGTCAAGTACCCGCAACAGGCAAGGGCCCAAAACATATTGAGGAGACATCAAAATGACCTATCACAAAACAACCTGGTTTTGCAAGGGGGCTCACCTGGGTTTTTGGCCCCAGGCTCTGCAGCCATCTTGGGAAACTACCAAACCCATACATTTCTGAAAACTAGACACCCCGGGGAGTCCAGCGAGGTATGACTTGTGTGGATCCCCCAACGTTTTCCTACCCAGAATGCCCTGCAAACCTCAAATTTAGCTGAAAAAATCACTTTTTTCTCAAATTTCTGTGTGGGAAAGTTCTGGAATCTATGTGGATCCACAAATTTCCTACCACCCAGCGTTCCCCCAGGTCTCCCGATAAAAATGATACCTCACTCGCGTGGGTGGGTCAAGTACCCGCGACAGGCAAGGGCCCAAAATGTATTGAGGAGACATCAAAATTACCCATCACAAAACAAACTGGTTTTGCAAGGGAGCTCACCTGGGTTTTTGGCCCCGGGCTCGGCGGCCATCTTGGGAAACTACCAAACCCACACATTTCTGAAAACTAGACACCCAGGGGAGTCCAGCGAGGTATGGCTTGCGTGTACCCCCAACGTTTTCCTACCCAGAATGCCCTAAAAACCTCAAATTTAGATGAAAAAAACACATTTTCCACATATTTTTGGGTGGAATCACCAAGCCGGCACAAATGTTCTACCCCACAGCGTTCCCCTCAGTCTCCCAGGTAAAATGATACCTCACTTGTGTGGGTGGGGCAAGGGCCTGTGACTGGGAAGAGCCCAAAACATAGGGAGTAAGGGTACCGCACTGAGAATTCTAAGCGCTACATTTTTTAAAAAATACGTTTTTAGCCAATTCTGCATTGGACACCCACACAAGTGAGGTATCATTTTACTCGGGACACTAAGGAGAACGCTGTGGGGTAGGACATTTGTGCCGGAACGGTGATCCCACAAAAAAATATGTGGAAAATGTGTTTTTTTCAGCTAAATTTGAGGTTTGCAGGGGATTCTGGGTAGGGAAACATTGGGGGATCCACGCAAGCCATACCTCATTGGACTCCCCAGGGTGTCTAGTTTTCAGAAATGTGTGGGTTTGGTTGGTAGGTTTTCTTAGATGGCGGCGAGCCCGGGGCAAAAAAATCCAGGTGCCCCCCCAAAACCAGGTAGTTTTGTTATAGGTAATTTTGAAGTCTCCACAGTACGATTTGGGCCATTTCCTGTTGCAGCCACTATGCCTACCCACACAAGTGAGGCACCATTTTTATTGGGATACCTGGGGGAACGCTGGGTGGTAGTAAATTTGTGTCAGCCCGGTGATCCTACAACTTTCCCATACAGAAATGTGAGAAAAACTTGATTTTTTCAACAAAATTTGAGGTTTGCAGGGGATTTTGGGTAGGGAAATGTTGGGGGACCCACGCAAGCCATACCTTGCTGGACTACCCCGGGTGTCTAGTTTTCCAAAATGTGTGGGTTTGGTAAGTTTCCCTAGATGGCCGCCGAGCCCGGGGCCAAAAACTCATGGGACCCCCCTTGCAAAACCCGGTTGTTTTGTGATAGGTAATTTTGATGTTGCCTCAATAGGTTTTGGGCCCTTGCCTGTCGTGGGTACTTGACCCACCCATGCGAGTGAAGTACCATTTTTACCAGGAGACCTTGGGGAACGCTGGGTGGTAGGAAATTTTTGGATCCACACAGATTCCAGAACTTTCCAACACAGAATTTTGAGAAAAAAGTGATTTTTTCAGCTAAATTTGAGGTTTGCAGAGGATTCTGGGGAGGGAAACGTTGGGGGACCCATGCAAGCCATACCTTGCTGGACTACCCCGGGTGTCTAGTTTTCAGAAATGTGTGGGTTTGGTGGGTTTCCCTAGATGGCCGCCGAGTCCGGGGCCAAAATCTCATGGGACCCCCCTTGCAAAACCAGGTTGTTTTGTGCTAGGTAATTTTGATGTCGCCTCATTAGGTTTTGGGCCCTTGCCTGTCACGGGTACTTGACCCACCCACACAAGTGAGGTACCATTTTTCTTGGAAGCCTTTGGGGAATGCGGGGTGGGTGGAATTTTGTGGATCCACGCAGATTCCAGAACTCTCCACCACAGAAATGTGAGGAAAATGTGGTTTTTTGACAAAGTTTGAGGTTTGCAAGGGATTCTGGGTAATAGAACCTATTGAGAGCCAGACAAGTCACCCCATCCTGGATTTCCCTGGGTGTCTAGTTTTCAAAAATGTATAGGTTTGCTAGGTTTCCCTAGTTGCTGGCAGAGTTAGGGTTCAAAATCTACACCTAGGCACTTTGCAAAAAAAGGGTCCGTTCTCACTGTGAAAATGTGGTGTGTCCACGTTGCGTTTTGGGCCGTTTCCTGTCGCGGGCACTAGGCCTACCCACACAAGTGAGGTACCATTTTTCTCGGAAGACTTTGGGAATCGCGGGGTGGGTGAAATTTTGTGGATCCACACAGATTCCAGAACTTTCCACCACAGAAATGTGAGGAAAATGTGTTTTTTTGGACACATTTTTAGGTTTGCAAGGGATTCTGAGTAACAGAACCTGGTGAGAGCCAGTCAAGTCACCCTATCCTGGATTTCCCTGGGTGTCTAGTTTTCAAAAATGTATAGGTTTGCTAGGTTTCCCTAGGTGCTGACAGAGTTAGGGTTCAAAATCTGCAGCTAGGCACTTTGCAAAAAAAGGGTCCGTTTTCAGTGTGAAAATGTGGTGTGTCCACGTTGCGTTTTGGGCCATTTCCTGTCGCGGGCACTAGGCCTACCCACACAAGTGAGGTACCATTTTTCTCGGAAGACTTTGGGGAATGCGGGGTGGGTGGAATTTTGTGGATCCACGCAGATTCCAGAACTTTCCACCACAGAAATGTGAGGAAAATTTGTTTTTTTGGACAAATGTTGAGGTTTGCAAGGGATTCTGGGTAACAGAACCTGGTGAGAGCCAGTCAAGTCACCCCATCCTGGATTCCCCTGGGTATCTAGTTTTCAAAAATGTATAGTTTTGCTAGGTTTCCCTATGTGCTGGCAGAGTTAGGGTTCAAAATCTACAGCTAGGCACTTTGCAAAAAAAGGGTCTGTTTTCACTGTGAAAATGTGGTGTGTCCACGTTGCGTTTTGGGCCTTTTCCTGTCGCAGGCACTAGGCCTACCCACACAAGTGAGGTACCATTTTTCTCGGAAGACTTTGGGAAACGCGGGGTGGGTGGAATTTTGTGGATACACGCAGATTCCAGAACTTTCCACCACAGAAATGTGAGGAAAATGTGTTTTTTTGACAAATGTTTAGGTTTGCAAGGGATTCTGGGTAACAGAACCTGGTGAGAGCCAGTCAAGTCACCCCATCCTGGATTCCCCTGGCTGTCTAGTTTTAAAAAATGTATAGCTTTTCTATGGTTCCCTAGGTGCCGGCAGAGCTAGGGTTCAAAATCTACAGCTAGGCACTTTGCAAAAAAAGGGTCAGTTTTCACTGTGAAAATGTGGTGTGTCCACGTTGCGTTTTGGGCCGTTTCCTGTCGCGGGAACTAGGCCTACCCACACAAGTGAGGTACGATTTTTATCGAGGGACTTAGGGTAACACAGAATTGTAGAGCAACTGTTATTACCTATTGACTTTCGATGCATTTCTGCCTTCCAAATGAAAGACAATGTGTAAAAAAGAAGTCATTTTGAAAAATGACCTATAATTCTCATGCTAGTATGGGTACTCACAATTTTGGAAATGTGCAAATATCTACTGTTTCTAAACTCTATATTTTGTTCCAATTTCAGAAATACATAGGTGTCTTTCATACCGATTTTTCCATGTATATATTTTCCCAAATTAATTGCTATATACCCAGTACATAATAAAAAAAAACATTGCAAGACGCTGCTCAGTTATTGGCTCTGGGTTTGTTGGGTTCTTGGTGAACCTACAAGTCCTATATATACCCACAACCAGAAAGGTCCAGCAGATGTAATGGTATGTTGCTTTCAAACAGCTGTCATAATTAGAAGAAGTTACAGGTGAAAACGTTGACACAAACGGCTGTTTTTTTCAACTAATTTTCAATTTTTCCTATATTTAACTGTTAGTTTCTATAAAGAAACCTTGAAGGATCTACACAAATTAACCCTTGATGAATTCAGAATTTTGTCTACTTTTTTAAAATGTATAGCTTTCCAGGATCCATTATTTCTTTCATACCCATTTCTACCATTAACTGGAAGGAGGTTGAAAGCACAAAAATAGCAAAAATAGGCTATGTTCCAGAAAAATGCCAAAACTGTGTAAACATTTTTGGTTTTCTGACAAAAGTCTGCTTGTCCCTGAAAGCTGGGAAGATGGTGATTTCAGCACCACAACCCCTTTGTTGATAGCATTTGCAGGGGAAAAACCAGACGCTTTCATCTGTAGCCCTTTTTTCCCATTTTTCCCCCAAAAAACAAGATTTAGCTGTATTTTGGCTAATTTCTGGGTTCCCTCCAGGGGAATCCACAAGCCCTGGGTACCTTTAGAATCCCCATGATGTTAGAAGAAAAGGACGCAAATTTGGCGTGGATACCTTATGTGGTCAAAAAGTTAAAGGGGCCTAAGCGCGAACTACCCCAAATAGCCAAAAAAAAGGCTTAGCACAGGGGGGGAAAAGGCCTAGCAGCGAAGGGGTTAAAGTGAAAACAGAAGCTAACAATTAGCAAGGCGGACTTAAAACAAAGTCGCTGCAGACTGGGAGTGACCGCATAACCAGTTAATATTATTAGGAGAAAAGTGCAGATCTGAAGCGCTCCTCAAAAAGGCCCGCGCACGAGAGAGAGAGCATGAGTGAGTGCGTGTCTGCGAGAGAGAGAGGCCAGTCCCAATAATCGCAACGCTGCACGCTTCCCACAGTTGTTTCAATCACAGCCGCCAGTTTCTCTTTCCCCTCTCTCACGGAGAGGTTACGTTTAGAGAAGAGCCATTTAGGGAGTTGCCATCGGCTTTGGAGCTCGGAAACGTACGGTCTTTTCTCATCCCACCAGGCCCGCCAGAGGTGCGCGCATGTGCCAGCGCTGTGACAGGACCACGCAGGCACTTGATTTAATGCGTGCGCGGGCGGGGAGAGGGGCGCATTTACTGCAACAGAGCCAGTCACCGAGGCCCTTCTCAGGTTTAGAACCGGGCCCCGGGGACTGCTGTCCACGGGGCCATACGGGCATCAGCATTTGATGTATGATGCGGGCGCCTGTTCTGCAGTAACTTTTCCGGACTTGTGATTTCACCTAGCTGTGCGCCTCCAACATGCTATTTTAATGAGTACATCCGCCCATCTCCAGAGACATCCCCCACCATGGAAACCTTTCCATTGCACACTGGACATAGGCTCCTGCTCGTCGCAATCAGCGTCGCATCTGAAAGGAAAAAGAGATTTCTTTGAAGAACCCATCTATTTTTACCGCAGCGCAAAAATAAACAGCACAGGGCCGTTCATTTGTCCAAAAAACACATGTCGTGAATGCATGTGGTGACGAACAACTACGCTCATTCGGCCAATAAACACTTCCTTCTGCATCCACCAGAAAGCATGAAACAAAGCTAAACATGGCACATGATGGGAACACCCTGTTTCTACTGTAGCAGGATCTGCTTTTCTGGCGAGAAATTTGATGCAAATTCTGGAAATGTGTCAGTCTCTACTGCAGAAAGAACAATACTCCACGTAGATGTCCCTGCCAAAGAATTTCATAATAGACCGTCTTTTGACATGCTTCAAGAGATATTATTAAGTGGACTGGAACTTTTTGTCCACACTGGACCAATTGCTGAATTGCACACATTACTAAAAACGTTGAAGTACTTCGGTTAGGCGAGTGGTTATGCAGAACGCCACCTCACCATGTAACCTGCACTGTTCGGAACCCGGAACCCGCTGTGACCAGGAGCATAGCTAGCACTGGTGCAGTAGGTGTAGTGGCGCCTGAGATCAAGGGTGTGAAGATCCAATTGCACCCTAATCATGACTCAATCCTGACTCATTTACCATCTAAACCAGGGTTTCATTGCTTGTAGGCGGGCCGTAACTGGAAGACTCCACTCAACAATTTCTAGTTATCAAAGGCTTTCAAGGCAACAAATAGGTAGAGAGAGATGGGTTTTTGAAATGGTCCTTTTTGGAATGAAAGGGATTAACAAATACACCAACATTCTTTAAAAAATGCGACTCCTGCTTAAGAAAGTAGAAACTCTCAAACTTGTATCACTTTTCTTGAGAAAGAATGTCAGACCTTTCATATCTGATCATATTGGCCTGCATCTGCTTCCAAAGAAAATGCTTTCAGGGTTAACGTGTCAAAAAAAACAAATGAGTGAGTAAAGCAATCAAGTTTGCCCTACTTTTTGCACCTTTCCTCCTACTGAAGGGCCAAGCCCACTACTGGGGTGTGTCAGCCAGCTACACAAATGAAAAATTGGTGCCCTGGAAGTGATGTTCTCGTCACTTCCTGTATGAGCAGTAAATTCCTTGCAATCTGCCACAGCCTATGCAGAATAGCCCCTCCTCCTTAAGCAACTTCTGCTTTGGCCACAATAGTCTCTACAAAAAAATTAGACATGGTCCTGTAAAAAGTATACCCGCAAAACTTTCTACCATTAGCAACGTTTCTGGCTCAAGACTACTACTGTGCGACTTCAAAATAAGACAAGCATTTGCAATGCAATCGGTCTTACAATTGCGAGACTGTGAGCTATTGGCATTGTAAATGACAATGCCTTTTATTTATGTGCTTTAAAAACCTGCAATAATAAAAGGCATTGTCATTTACAATAACAATAGGTCAAAGTTTCTAAAATGCGAGACCTATTGCATTGCAAATGCTTGTTTTGTTAGGCACGGGTAAATTAAGCGATTTGCCCAGAATCACAGGATGTTGAGCGCCGTTGCCGAGACTCGAACCTGATTCCCCAGATTTGTGGTCGACTGCCCTAGACGTTAGGCCACACCCTCGCCGGTGTTTTCGGTGATATAAATTGTCTCTTAGTGTCGCATGTGTCTCTGTGCTTGGGTATCCTTAAATTCCATTCCCTGGTTACTGTGAGGTTTGCAAATGAAAAACATGATTCTCAAAAGACTGGAACACACTTGACCGTCTAAGAGGAAGCTTCTGACTTTCCTTTAAACAAGCAATGGCACAATCAATAGGTCTGGTATTAATGAGCTAACTCATAAAACTAAACGCGTAAACTAATGTTGTCTGCTTGTGTTAGCTCTGTCAAACCATACTCATTGTCCTTGCAAATGACTCCCCTCCCAATGTGGATAATATGTAGAAGTCCTGCAGGCCAATCTATTGAACATTTATCAGCCAGCAGCTTTGGCTCTTGCAGGGACAGGGGCTCTAGTGGACAACTGGTATGTATGTGCTCTTTGCATCATAGGTCGAGGATCTTACTTCACATATAAACAAAACAATACATACATAAAACATTTCATAAAATTAAATGTTCATTTGCTTGCATACTCTGGATATAGATTACTATGCACATTCCTCCTACTAGTGAGACATGGGGCCTTGTGTGCAGGATTGAACTCCCTGTGCGTTTAGGTTAATTGCAGTTATCATGAGGCAGTTATCACAAGGCTTTACCATTAACTTCCACTTTTATTCGCTTATCATAAAGGTTAATTGAGTACACACAAGACAGAATAATCCATGGTTGTAAGTTCTCAAACATAATTATCGTCACTGGACATGCCCATGGTATCAAGCAGAACAACGTGCATTTAAAATATTCATTTTGTAGGGGACTAGCATGGCTAGAGTAGTGCCAAGATCTTGGTGATTCTTGGTGATGGAGTAAACATTGCTCCCTGCAGCACACAGCTCTCCACCAAGCTTTTGCCACCTGGCTCCAGTGAACCACTAAACACTGCTGTTGCACGAATGACCAGGAAGAGGGTTTGTCAGAAATTGGGTTATTGGTTAATGGGGGTGAAACCCAACTCAAGCAACAACCACAGTCCCTGTCAGGGTGCACCACAAAAAGTTACAAAATTGACCTGTGCTTTAGCCTCTGGTAGATTGGCACAAAAGCAGTCTGGCTTAACTTAGAAGCAATGTGTAAAGTATTTATTCAGCTCATAAACAGTAATAAAGTGAAAACACAGGACATGAAAAATCTTGCACATATTTATAAAAACAGAGAAAAATGTAATAAGTTATTTGACACCACAACGACAACAACCAGTCAGCAGAATCAGAAATATGCAATTTTAAACATTTTAGGTAAGCATAGCTCTTAAAAGCATTTGCGGTTATCTGGTCATGCTAGACCGGGGTAATTAACAAGTTCCGTCCGTGCGTAATGGACTGTGGATTGAATACAAGGACCAGGTTAGTCCAGCTGAAAAAGTTACCTTCTCAAAGTCCAGTGTGAACAGTCCCGTTCCCAGTGGAAGAGGCTGCGAGGAGAGCGTCACGGATGTTCGCCGATGTTGCACGAAGATCAGGCCATGCATCACGGACGGTTGTCGCTGTAGTGTGAAGATCCTGTTGGGCATCAATGATGGTCATTGCTGGAGCGTCACATTGGCAGGCACCGCAGGCTGTCGCTGCCTTAGCCCAAAGTGCAGATCTGACGTTGCCAGTCATCGCTGGTGGTCGCTGTATTACGAAGAGTCATGTCTATCAGCGCTTTGAGTTAGCGGTCTTCACAGGCAGCAAGATCTCAGCACGAATGGACCCATTTGTGGTCGCAAAAATCCCATGGACCTGGGGAGGTACTGCTTGAGGATCAGGTACTCACTCTTGCAGAGGCCAGCAAGGCTCAGGCAAGTCCAGTTGCAGGTTCAGGCATGAACAGTTGCAGCAGCTCAGCTGGGCAGTTGCAGGGAGGTCTCTGGAGCTTGTTGTGTCCCTGTAGTTTATACAGGAGGTCAGCCAACTGACCCATGAAGATACTTAGGAAGCCTGGGATGAAGTAAGAAGGTCCAGTCTTCCTTCTGAAACAGCAGGGCAGGCCTCCAGCAGCAGGACAGTCCTTCATCTGTAGTATCCACAGGTCCAGAAGTGTTCTGAAGAGTGTGTCTCAGGGTCCAATATTTATACCTAGTGCCAGCTTTGAAGTGGGAGAAACCTCTGGACTTCTCCCCACATCTGGTTCTGAAATGTCCTTCCGTCCCCTGCCCAGACCCCTAGATGTGATCCTAGGGGCTACAAAAGGCAAGTGTGAAGTTCTTTGTGAGTGCTGGAGGCATACCCTATTGAAATGCAAAAGTGGTAGGTGACAGCACCGCCCCCCACCCATCTTGTCAGGACGGCTCATACTGCCAACACCCACTCTCTCTTTGTGATACTGGGAGGAATACACAAAGGCCAACTGTCAACTACACAAAGTTATGTGACGCAGGACACAGGCTGCAGGCACCAAATTGTTAAGACAAGAAAAAATGGCAATTTTCTGAATGTGTCATTTTTATAATTGTGACAAAATTCAACTTTACAATTAAAGATAATTTTAAATTACAATTCTCCAGAGACCAAACATGACATTTCAACCTGTTCCCAAAGAATAGCTATTACTTAAAAAAGGTAATGATGTAACCAAGTGTTATCCTATGGGAGAGGTACACGTCCAACATTTTAACTACAAGGCACTCTGCCCTATTGGCTGTTTAGGACCTACCCTAGTGATGATGTATATGTATTAAAAAGTATGGTTTTCACCTAGGAAAAGGTTTATTTTTGCTGGTATAAATGGCAGTTTAAAACTGCACACAGGCTGCACTGGCACACCCGAGACACCTTTTTAAAAGGGCTAGATAAGTGAGTGGCACAATAATTACTGCAGGCCCACTAGTAACGTTTAATTTACAGGCCCAGAGTACACGTAGGGCCACTTTACCTGGGACGTATGAGTAAATTAAATGCATCAATTGGGTGCAAGCCATTTTTACCATGTTTAAAAGAGTGAATGCAAGCACTATAGCATTAATTAGCAGTAGTAAAGAGTGCAGAGTTCTAAGGCCAAAAATTAATTTAGCAAAACAGAAGTAGGGAAGGCAAAATGTTTGGGTGAAAACCGTGCCTAGGATGTCAGGTCTAAAAAGGATGCTGACAAAGGGATGGATTGTACAGGTGTCTCACCACTAGGGATCCAATGCTGCACTGGGTGCTAGAAAATAGTCACGAGTATCTTGATGCAAGAGGCACTGGTGCAAGATGTCAGGGAAGCAGAAGGAGACATGAGAGCCAAACAAAGGCAAGAATTTGCACCTGGAAACTGAAAGGGATGGACTGAACATTATATGGCAGGCTGTCCTGACACTGAGAGCACATCTTCAAGAGTAGGGAAAGTGTTGGACCTTAGATGGATCAGAGTAAAAATTCCCACTCCAATCAAAGCAACATTAGGGAAAGTGTTGGACTTTGGAAGGGGTAGATGTACCATGCCCATTTCAATCCAAGCAACAGTTCGAAAAGTGTTGAAATTTGAAAGTGTCAGATTTTCTACTCCCACTTCAAAATGTTTGAAAATCAACATTTAAATATAGACAACAAAACTTAAAATGTAAAAATATTTTTTAAATGGGCATCTTCATTAAGTGTAAAATAAACAAAATAAAAAATATGAGATACAAAATTCATATTACAAATAAAATAAAAATTCTTAAAAACATTAAAAATATTTTCAATTAAAACACTTCCCGCCCTCTAACCCTAAAAAATGAAACCTTGCAAACAATTTAACTGTGTTTGTGTATAAACAATATTTGCTATGTTTATTTATATTAGTTGGAGAGAATGTTGAAACCAATTACTTTGCTATTTTTTACTGCAGGATTATAGATTTTTGAACATTGCAGTAGAACTTGGCTGTTCTACTCTTTGAAATCATAAACAACATTTCAGCTGGCCAATAGTTGAAAATGTACACTATTATGTTGTTCCCTTCTATGCTTGAATAGTGGCTGAAGGCAGTTCTTATACATCTCAATAACTGTCACTTAGCGAGGCAGAGGTGAGATGGGCAAAGCTAGTCCAGTAAAATGCAGAAGCAGTTATCTCATGCTCAGTTTACTTTGATACAGCCACACTGAGAAAAGTGGTTAAGAATTCTGGCCCCTTAAAAGTGATGACAGCTTTTCGGCATGAGAGTTCTCCTTAAAACCACATGCCTCCCTTAACAAATGATTCTGATTAAGACAGTTGCAGATGAGAGGCTGAATACTGCAGTCACAGTTCAGCAAGAAGCCTTGCAATGTACCAGCTGCTCGGGAGGACATAGAAAATTTGGCGAGATGTGCAAAAAAACTGGTCACAAAATACATCTCATAAATTATTATAAATTGTAACCAGTATTTTTGCAACCAGTAAAGACTTTTTGTGAACTGACCTATGTAGTAATAAGTTGGTTAGTAAAATTTCAAATCGAAGTGGGTCATAATGTGACCTACCTCATAAATATGAACGAGGTAGGTCACAAATTGCAACTCTTTATGTTTGAAAGCTGTAACAGAGCTGGTGGCCTGTTATGGTCAGCAGACCATCATGCCTGTGTTTCATAACATACACTTTTTTTTAAATGCATCCCATTTTCTTTAAAAATAAACTTTACTTTTTTTCCCCAAAAGTTTGAGAGTTGACAGCACACAGCAAAGGGGCAAGACTTCCAGAAATGATCTAAAAGTCTGGGGTCTGGGCCCCACTTTTTATAGCACAAAATCCTTTGTTCTCAGGTGGCAGAGAAGCTCTTTGCCCAGCCAAAACCAGCTCTGTCCTCTCTGGTGCAGCTTCCTGGCAGGAGGTGGAGCCAGCATTGTCCAAGGCAGACCAGGCCCTATCAGGGGTGAAAGAAATCTCCTCCCCCTACTCTGAATGCAGCCCAGGTCTTTTCAGCCCAGCCCTGACTCACCTTGGAAAGGCAGGACACACCACACCCCCCAAGGTGGCTGTCTGAACAGAATCCACATCCCCAGCCCCTGTCACTCCAAAGCCAGACAGTCAATCCACAAACCAGCAGAGGCACACAGGATGGCTAAGCAAGAAAATACCTACTTTCTAAATGTGGTATTTTCAAACACAGAATGTAAAAATCATCCTTACTAAAAGATTCATCTTTATACTCTGAGTTCAGGGATACTAAACTTTAGCTACTGATCTTGTCCCAATGGAAAGTTATATTTATAAGATGTTATAAATAAACTCCCAATCTATCCTATGGGACAGATAGCCTTTAAATAGTGAAACACGAAATACACTGTATTTCACTATCAGGACATGTCACACACCTCAGTACATGTCCTGCCTTTCACATACACTGTAACCCTGCCCATGGGGCTAACTCGGGCCTACCTTAGAGGTGTCTTACATGTAAGAAAAGGGAAGGATAAGGCCTGGCAAGTGGTTGCACTTGCCAGTTCGACATGGCAGTGCCAAACTTCGCACAGACACTGCAGTGGCAGGTCTGAGTTACATTTACAGGCTGCTCATGTGGGTGACACAATCAGTGCTGCAGGCCCACTAGCAGCATTTGATTTACAGTGGACTGTACTAGGGACTTACCAGTAAATCAAATATGCCAATCATGGAATCACCGATCCATAAACACAATTTACAGGAAGAGCATATGCACTTTAGCACTGATCAGCAGTGGTAAAGTGCCCAGAGTCATAAAACCAACAAAAACAGGAGGCCAAAAAGCAAAAAGTCTGGGGATAAACCCACTGGAAAAGCCAGGTCTAATAGTTGTTATATGAGATTGGTGCATTTTCTAAAGAAGCTGCAATGCCACAATCTTTAGCCTGCACTTAAGTCAATTTATTTGGGAGATACTTGTGTATGTCGGTAATGTGCACACCATTTCTCTACTAAGGCTGAGGCAGCACCATATTCTAGGAAGGTTCTGTTGTATTTTATATATATATGCTGTTTATAATATTCATCCTTCACAGTGATACGCATACCTTAATTACCTTGGTGTGCATTGGTGCATTCACTGTTTGGATTATAAGGCCAACTTTATTTATGCATGTCTGTCATGGTGATACATTCACCATGTTTGGATTATACAACCAAATATTCTATTGCTTTGTGTTTAGGGGTGTTAGACCATTACATTTGTCACACTGTTAGAAGTACATTTATTTTGCCATTTTAGGATCAGGTACTCCTGTGTGTCAACATGCATAATATAATTTTACCTCCATCTTTTACTTTCAAAGCCTGGTCTTCCTCGTATTGATTGGGACCAGTAGAAGGAAGATTTTAAGGCAAATCTTGATGCTATTGAAGGAGACATTTTTACTCCTCAAAAAAATATGCCCTGTTGCATCACTGTATAGGGCATGAGGGAAGGAAGATTTTCAAACATTTATCATGTCAAACAGGTTTAGGAGAAGGTGATGTTGAGGATGAGTACACTTCCAATATAAAAATACTTGACACTCATTTTAAATCACATAAAAATGTTATTCTGGAGAGGCATAGGATTTACAGGAGTCATTTTTAGTTGCTGGGTGAACCCATAATGAGTTTTGTGGGTGCTTTACATGTGCTTGCTTCTATGTGTGACTACGAAACCTTCGAGGAGGATTTAATCAGAGATCAGATTGTGGAGAACACTAACAATAAAAAGATACAAGAAATGCTTCTTACTATTACCATTTTAACTTTAGATAAAGCTATAGAGATAGCTGCAGGAACTGAGAGTACTGCATCATATATGGCAGAGATATTGAATCTCCAAGCAGCCTAGCATTTGGAAGATAAGGTGGTGGAGAATTCTTCCAAACTGAAATTTGGAAAGAAAAAAGCTTGCTATTGCTGTGACGGTACCAATCACTTGGAAAATGCCCCTTCTTGTCTTGCCATTGGCAAGATTTGTAATTACTGCGGGAAAAAGGGCATTTTTCTAAAGTGTGTAGATCACGAAAAAAGGGTGGATCAAAAATTGTACATTTAATAGTAAATGTAGGAACTAGTGTGGAATATGTTGATTCTTATTTTGAAAGTGTGGTGCTGTGTTTGGACACTATGTTGATGGGGTGATGCTAGCGAATGACAATTCATTGTACAAAATGGATTTAGCCACTAGTCGGAGACCATAGTGCATGATTGGTGCAGGTGAGAAATAGAATATGGTGAACATAATGACTGATCCTGGATCTCCTTTTACTATAATAGGTGTTGGAGATTGTGAAAAATTCAATAATGTTAAATTGATTGTATCATCTATGAGACATGTATCGTATGGTGGCAAGCCCAATGAAGCTTTGAGTGAATTTGATACAGCAGGCGGCAGCCCGTGCAGATAAGAGTGGAGGGGCGGGGGTGGGGTAGGAGTGAAGGGCAAGCCCCACGTGAAAGGGCCTGTATCAGTCTTACGCCTGCTGTGAGGCAGGTGTAAGATATTGATGCATCTGTGTCCTAGAAGTGGCGCAGTAAAATCTCATAGATTTCACTGCGTCACTTCTACGAGGCTCATTTGCGTGGGAACGCCCCTGCATACATTATACCTGACGCAGGTATGATGTAGCGCAGGGGTTACAAAGTGACGCATCTGCTTAGATGCGTCACTTTGTAAATAGGTCGCAACAGGGGGTATGGTTTATTCCGCTGATGTCCAAGTAGCGTTCCCTAGGTAAGGCCCATCCTCCTAGGCACAGCGGACTAACCCACACACGGGGTTGTTTGGATTTCAAAACTCCAACATAACACTTGGAATGTTCCGAATTAAATCATCTTCGTCATCGTCGCTGACGTTTTCCAATTGAATCTGCCGCGATTCAGATGCCGGAAAGGGACTCGGGTCCGCTCTAAGATGTGGACGACGGTTCCACATCATTAGCACCGTTTGGGCTTTACTCTGGCCAATCAGCTCTTCACTGGAGGAATATTATTCTCTAAAATATTTTGCCAACACTGGACCACACAAAAGATATCCAACATATACAGCTTGTGGTTCTTCTTTTTTTACTTACACTGAAACTGAAAACTCTTTTCCAGAGGAGCTCTTCTCCTTTTGAATGCCCTGAAGAAGCCCGCCACGGGTGAAACGCGTGTGCTGTATTGGCTTTCCATTATAAGAGCAGAAATAAAGGATTGAATATTTAAAGATTTCCTCTCGTCTTATGTGCATATGTCCAGCATTTGTGCTCTTAACACTTTAAAGTTTGTTTATGTTGCCTCTCAGAGCTTCTGTTTCACATCTTTATTTGTTGTTCATCCTCATAGGATTACTTTTCACGTTATCGCGTGAAGTCAGCAATAATACATCAACAAGTGAAATTATGTATGGCAATCGTCAATCCTTGATTCCATCACTCCCGATGCATTTCGGGCAACCAGCCCTTCGTCAGGGGAAAACTCTAGAAAACATACAAAACTGTCATGAGGAAACCATCCTAACAGTAATGCTTGGTAACTCACCACCCAGGGTGTGGTAGCCAGTGACTGTGATGAAAAATCAGTACCATGTGAACATAAAAGTGCTTCTGTTGGAACCACAGTGAAAACCAGTGCAGAAATCTGCGAGAACCTATAAGTGCTGAACTAAATGTGTGTCTTAACAAGGTGCATGCCTGAGAGTCTGGCATATAGAAGTGAATACATCCAAATAAGCTGCCACGAGATGTGATAACAATAAAATGACATGCGATAAGAGAGCAGCAATAAGCATGCAATAGCGTGACTTCCAAGGTACAACAGTAGTGCCATGCGATTTATGTTATTATCAAGATGAAAGGTAGAACTCGCGTGTGAGAGCAGGAGAATCCTATACGGGCACGCCGTGTCCCGAACGTGATCAAAAATGTGCAGTCAACATGCATTATTAGTAGAGGCGATGTAATCAATCATATTTAAAATGCGTGACGATGTGAGTGTCAACAATCGGCATGCGTTACTTACAAGCATGCGTTACAATGTATGGCATGTTAATCAGCCGTATTACAAAGCGCGCGTAGACGCATGTGTCAAATGGAAAACAGGGCCAAGTCTAATCATAAAAGTACTTACTCGGAATGGAAATCGGGTATCGAATCTTAACGGAGTTCATCCTAAAAATGGTGAATGCCCTGGGAGTCAAGCCGGCTTAAAGACATCAATGAACCCAACAGTGTGAAAGGACTAAGACTCAAGTGTGCAATAGAATGAAGTAAAAACGATGGCCATCATGAAACGTGCATAAAACAACAACTAGTCATAGATGAAGTAGGGATGTGTGAACTGTGTGATGATGGTGTTTATAAGGGAAAAAGAAGAACCCCAATGCTAATCTAATTCCTAATGAAATAGAAAAATTTAAAAATTTAAAAATTATTAAAAAATAACAATAAACTCACGAGGGTGAGTGCACGTAACTAAAAAACCATTCAAATCAGCAGAAATGTTTTAGACAGATCAATCAATGAGAGAACAAGATACATTATAGATAACACAAAAATTCCATTCTATCATTAAGTCCACCAATGTGTCACAAAAAGTGACGCAACGGAAGCGCAAAACTGTCGCAAGGCCTCATAAATAAGGCCCCCAATTTCTAACAACATCCAATAAACAAGTCAGGTGAACTGGATATATAATGTTTAAAGAAGGTAAATTGCATGTTCCTCACTATGAAATCTGGATAAAATGTCTTTAAAACGAACTATGTTTTCGAACAATTCAATTTTCAAAAACGATTTAAAGATAATAATTCTGCTTGATTGCTTTGGGAAATGTTTGTCAAGCTGTGAGAAACTGTTCCAATAATTTTGAATTCAGAAAATTCACAACAAAATGTACAGCGACATCTGGTTTTACCAGAAAACAGCTTTCTTATATGGTGAAATAGAGAAAGTCACATAAACTAATGCACAGCCCATTTCAGGTGCAAACTTTTTAGTGTATGGAATGTTAAAAGAAAGCATTCAACTACACCATGTTTCAGCAGAAAAGAGTTTCAGCTTCAGCTGTTCTGCTCACAACAGTGTTTATATCCTTAATGTGAGTGACCCTTTAATCCACTTGGAGCCAGTAACAGACATTACCATCCCCATCTGAATTACCAGATGCATGGGAATATCTCCAGTCTGAAGTTTTTTAATCGGACACTTGCTCGGATGAGAAAGCAGGTGAAATTTCATGATGAAACTCTAGCCGGAAATGAATGGAAACATGCATAAACACTGATTCCATGAATGTCAATTCAACAAAATGCCAGTAGCAGCAGAAGTGCTCTTTGATCCTTCCCCTCGTGACTTCACTGGAAGTGACCTTATACAACCATTGACTCTGATGACACCACATGAAGTCATGTCATTTGACCTTTGACACTTGTAATATTATAGTAAGTGACATCACAACTTCAAAAACATCTGCAATAAAAGCAAGAATAACTAAGCATACAGAAAAAATACTAGACAGATAAAGTCTACTTAAATTACCAACCATACACTAGATAGGATGCTGCCATGGTATGGCAGATGTGCAAAATTGGTGGACCAGGGCAAGGACATCATAAACCAGCAGTACAGCCCTTACATCTGCTCAGGCATTATCATCATATTCCCACACATAGTCTCACATACCCTTTTACATCTTCAAGGAATACCTGGGCAGGCTCTACTCTACGCAAGTTGCAAGCCCATTCGTCTCACAATACAGGCCAAATCCTGTGGGTTCTGCTCCTAACAACAGACTGTGTGCTCAAGACAGTGAGGTGTCCATTTCAGCGACATCATGCTTAGTTTAATAACTGCGTTGCATAGCAAACATGTACAGAGATAACATTCTGATAAATGTGATAGTTTGGTTTTACATACCCTTAATGTTCGTCATGTGTATAGCACACTCAATATCATTGCGTGGGTTTCGTATTAATAGTAGTTCTTGACGAGTGAGATCCTGTGCCTTTTCTCTCGGAATTGCAGCTTTGACTACATGTCTTTTACAAGATGTCTGCAGCAAGCATTTAGCATGTCAAGCTATCAGACCACCTATAAAGGTATGGACATTTTATCAGAATAGGGTTTTTGGGGCTATAAATGACATTTTCTGACTCAGATTCATCTAAATCTGAAATATTTATCTATTGGGTTCAGCGGAATTGCACGGATTGAAAAGTTAAATTGGTGTTTGGAGATATTTGTTTATTAAAGTATATAACTGGCCTGAGATAGATATGTTCATCTGAATTAAAGTAAACAAAGTGATGTGTCTATGTGCTTTGAGAAGAAACATTGTGCCCCAGTCGCTTTGCACTGTAGGATGTAGGTTGGGTCTTCTCTAACTGTATCCTCCTTCATAGGATATTCATAGATAATTCAAAAGATGTTCATAAAAAAGGCAAGAAAAGGAGCCAAACTGTGTACACAGAAACACTAATGTACTTCTAGAAGTATACTTTATGTTTTAAAAATCATCCAATGTCCAAGCTGAACCAAAACATCATTTGCCAGCTGAAATGTCCACCTTGTCTCTGACATTAAGAAAAATGTTACTATACTGTTAGTCTTAATATTTTGAGTGTCCACCCAAACAACCCAATGTGTACAATTTTTATTTACTACCTCCTTTTCATATATATTTTAGATCTCTACATGTCAACACTAAATACATTATAGATACACACATTTAAACCTTACCATGCTGTGGAACAACAATTTATATTTAATACATGTAAAAAATAAGTAAATCATCATGTATTAACTTGCATTTCTTTTAATAGTCCATCATATTGCATAAACGCAGGAGGAAGCACCGTCTGACCTGCTGAAGACCCACTGGTTTGTCTGATGAAGTCTCTGGTTCAAGTTACTAACTTTGCTTCATTGGCATCTGCACAGATACAGATTGTGGCTTTGCAGCCACTGAAACTGGCAAATACAAAGACACAGGCCATGATATTGTTGCCACCCACACTATGTTTAGCTCCTTTCAAAGTACCCACCTCTATTAGTCCCATACTGCAAATGTTCTAAATGCTGGGTAATGGAAATCAAGGGGCATATTATCAAGGGCTTTATCGCCGCTTTAGCGGCACTTTTTGCTGCTAAAGCGGCGATAATTTTATCGCCCTATTAGCAAGCTGTCTCTAACTGGCGTTAGCGACAGCTTTTAGGCGGTAGCGGCCGGGATTCACATCGCCTTGCATGTCAGCGATAATTATCGCTAATGACATGCAAGGAAGGTGTTCCCTACTAAAAGTGACTGGAAACAGTCGCTAACTCCACTACCCCCTATTAGCAAGGCAGGCGAAGCGATAAAATAATTCGCGCTAAGCGCGTTTATCGCTATATTTTATCTCCTGCTAGTGAGGATGACTTACCTGTTTAAAGTATAGGAGGTGGATTCTAATGCTGAATCCACCTTAGCGATAATGCGAGAATATCGCTGCTTTTCCAGCGATATTCTCACATTTTGCCGCTATCGCTGGAAATTTTATCGCTTTGGAGATAAACCTTGTTAATAGGATGTTATCTCAGCGATATTTTCCAGCGATAGGCGGCGTTAACCAAAGTCGCGCTAAGTGCGGTTAGCGATAAATATCGCTATTCCTTGCTAATATGCCCCCTAGATTTATTCCTGGGATACATGTAAAGAGAGGAAGAAAAAGTACTCTCTTTAAAATAAATCAGAGTGCCCTCTCTGAGGCGTACACAAGTTAATTCCTTCCTGGATGAACTTATGACCTCTATCATTTAGCTGCTTTTATAATATCAGATGAACAAAACTGAAAGCAAGAACATGCCTGGATTCAAGCAAAGCAAATCCATAAAGCTCTATTGTCTGACGAATGAGAGGCAGAGAATACAAATCACAAAGCTTTATTAAGTATTTTAAACATTTAAAGGCAATCTGCCTTGAATTTATTTTATTTTCAAAAAGCAAATATAAATCAGTGAGCCCTTTCTGTTGAAGCCGGGGTGGCAAGGGTACTGACACGGGTCACAAAGAGCAAGCCAGGGGTAGCAGCTGCTACCCCTATCAACCCCTAATTGACGGCCTTGACTAGTTCTCTCATGTGTATTCCCAGTGAACTGCAATGAGTGCTAATTCTTGACCCTATAAATCTGGGTGCCAATCATATTGGTTGTTCAAGAGGGGTGAATATTAAGCTTTTTGCAGGTGCATTCGCAATGCTGCTCTTCAACTGCTTGATTTTCAGTGCAGGAAAAACAATTGTTGTTTTATCGAGTTTACAGATAACATGAAACATTACTAGCTATTAGAAGGCTGGCTATAAAGATACTCATAAAACTGCATAGGTGGAAACAAATTACTCGCACTCTTCTTTTGAGCAATGTAGTTGCCACATAGTTTTTTTAAATGCACATTTGCCCAAAATATTTATGAATAGCAGAGAAACTCCAAATACTACTTGATTACTTTAATGTTAGTCTGCTTTGCAAACATATGGCCTGATTCATAAAGGTAAGTTTGCATGTGTAGATCTACTCACATGCAGATCTACTGTTACACCTATGTATAATTTTACACTTATTGCTATTCACAATTTTCTTGTAGAGATTTACACCCAGGTATCACCCACCCCAGAAATGAGGGGTGGAGACTCAAAAGTTACTATTTCTAAGTTTCAAATTGTATGTGGGGTACCATGCCACTGCGACTGTAGTAAAATATAGTGAATTTTATTAAAGCTTAATTTTAATTAATAAGATAAATATATTAATTTATTGTAAAATAAAAACATACAAAAACCATTTAAACAACTAATGTTAACCTAGGATTTACAAAAGAAAACTATCCAAAATATTGCCTCCTAAAATTAACTTTATATTCATTTGTTAATTAGATTAAATATAATTACTGTTTTAATATTATATTTGAAATAGTTTACAGTTAAAATCATCCACCATCACATTTTACTTTTATTTATTATGTAGAAAACTTGATTATAAATAATGTTTTTAATTAATTTAATTCGTTTTATAACTTTATTAAACTATGTTAAAATGTAATTGAATGTATTTTAAATATAGGTATATTAAATTAAATATGATATTCATTATATTTATATTCTTAAAACTTTAGAATTACTGTAATTATTTTTTCATTATGTCCTATGGGGTGTTGGTGTTATAGACTGTATCCAGTGCTTTTTGTGGGACTGTGTCAGTACTAGTGGTTGCTATTGGTGGTGCTTGCCTTACTACTAGACTGGGCTGGAATATATTGAAATCTCATTTGTCACTATTAGGTCTGTAGTAAAGTTAGAAGTGTTAGAATTGTGTTAATAGCAATTGTCTTACTCTTATGTTGGTGTGTTGCTTTGTATTAGCACATCCCTCCCAAACCCCTCTTTAAATTTCCCTTCAACCCACCCATTTTATTATAATTATTCCCATTTTCCCTCACTCTCTCTTGACCCTCCCACATTTAATAGTAAATCATATACTTGTATGTGCACAGGTCTCTGCCACCGGGGTGGAGATGTACATGCAGAAAAGAGCCTCCGGTTTGTGAATTGTGTTAAGCAGTATGTGAAGTAGTTCTACTGGAGTACTACTTTATGTACTCCAAAATATCTTTTGTGATTTGGATCAATAGCCAGTAAAAAGGATTTATTCATGCTATTTTAAAAAATAACTATTAAGAACATTGTAGGAAAGTAGGATCTGCTTCTTATGGTTACCCCCACTTTTTGCTTCATGTGAAACTGTTTTTGACTAGTCTGACTGGGATCCTGCTAATCAGGACACCAGTCTATCTGCTTTCTCCTTAACCTGTTATGTTATGTACTTAGGTACACTCCAGATTGGACACTGGGGTATCCTTGTCAGTCCCTAGTATATGGTACCCATGTACTCAGGGCATAGGTACTATAGAGGCCTCCCATGGGCTGAAGCATGTATAATGCCACCCATGAGAGGCCATGCAAAATGGAACTACAGGCCTGCTATTGCAGCCTGTGTAAGTTGGTGCCTGCACTACTTACTTAAGATATAGCTTTACTATAGCTAAGGGTCACTACACTTAAAACCTATAAGTCACCCCTATAGCAGGCCTTAACAATCCTGAAGGCAGGGTGCTTGGTTCTAAGTGAGAGGGTGCTACTGCATGAGCAGGACACCCCTGCAGCCTACAGAGTCCATTCTCCCGGGTTGTTAGTGCTGCAGCCATTTACGACATATAGAGTGGCATTATGCGACCGCGTGATGACCAACTCTAAAACGGCTGAAAGTAACCCTATCGTGTTTGCTGTCAAACATTGTGGAATCATACCCCACACCGGTAACCGGTGTGGGAGGTATGATTCCACCCCTCAGAAGCGAGCTTTGTGAGGTCCCTGGTGTTCCAGGTACCAGCCTTCTAGTCCCGGGCAGCCCTAAATGGTTGCTGTCGACCAGAGACACATTTCTGCCCTCCTGCTGCTGAGCCAAGCCTGAGCAGGGGAAGGCAGAACAATAGGCATCCTGTCACAGGGAGGTGTGACCACCTCCCAGACAGGATTTAGTGTATTAGGCCTGGGTGGGTGCGCTTGCCAGCGACCGAAAGTCTGCATGAGGGGCACATTTGGTGTCCCTGTGCATAGTCCAGTTCAAGCCAGTCCTGGGAGCCGTTGGCTCCTGCTCTGGTGCGAAACTGGACAAAGGACATGGGAGTAATCTCCCCGTTGTCCAGACCCTCCCCTGGGAGGGTCCCCTGAATCTGTCCAACCCTCTCCCATGGGTACAAAAGGGCTTACCTGGCTGTAGGACCCTAGATTCGATGTGGACAAGATTCTGATCAAGAAACCACTGACCTTCGACCGTCTGGACACTCTGGACTTCGCTGGACTTCGTTTGGGCCCGACTTTGTCTCCCACTCCGTCCAAAGCCTCGTCTGTGCCCATGCACCATACAGGATCCATACAGGACCTGTGGAGCATCAAGGACAACTGAAAAAATCTCCCTTGGAGTGAAGGAGTCACTCCCCTGCAACCGCAGGCACCACATCTCAACTGACCGGTCTGCTGCTCCTGAGCTTCTATGGACTCTGAAGGCTCCAGCAACACAGGAGGTAAGTTTCCAAGTTTCGCAAGGTCCAAGCTGCCCTCTCACCAAGTTTGAGGCCAGAATCCCTCGTGGGGGCTGCAATACCTGTACCCCTGTGCACCGCATACTTTTTCAAGTGCATATGCTTGTTGGTGTTTTCTGAACAAGTGCACTGGGCTCCGAGTAGCCCCAACTTCCGGCACCATTTCCTACAAAGAACTCTGGTCTCCTTGCACAGAGTGCTCCGTGGGCTGCTGCTTTGTGAAACTGCTTGAGGTCCCCTCGTGACTCCTGTGCCTTTGACCTGTGGGTCCTCTTGAGGGTCAACACTGCTTTTCTTGGGCTCCCCTGATTGCTCCAGGCCTGCCCTGACTCCCCTGTGTTTGGTGATTCTCCTGGGCCTTGCTAGTCTGAACCGTAACCTTTCTTGATCTTCTGCGTTGGTTGCCGCTGCCAAGGCTTGTTGACGCTCCAGCCAGACACTGACCCCTGCGCACTCGACATCCTTTGTGGGACAGCTCACATCCAGCTCCTGGTCATCCTCAACATCTCCTGGTCCATGTGGCTGCAGAGTCAAGAACCCCCTCAACGCACTTGAAGCAGCCAACATCGGTGGGCATTCGTCTACCGAGCCCCTGGTCACTCCTGAGTGACCCAGACTCTGTCCCCTCTGCTTCTGCTTTCAGGTACTCTTCAACAAGAATCCACCTTTGGATTCCGACGGACACTTTTCTTCTTCGAAGTCCTCCATAGAGATCAACAACGGTTTCCCACGCCACTTCAGACCTATGCACCCGGCTTCCCTGGGATAGGTAACTCTGGTACTACAGTATCCACGGGTGGGGTGGCTCTCCAACCTCCTAACTTCCATGGGGTTTCTTCGAAGTCCACTTAGAAGGGTCCTTAAACTTTAAAACTGCAACCGCAACTTGGGTGTTGGCTGGCTCCTTGAGGTCCCAGCGATTCTACATCCTCTAGACACTGTCTTGACTCGAGTCATGGTTCTTATACCACTATTTTAGTATATGGTTTGGTCTCCCCCTGGAGCCCACTGTGTATTAGTGCTATTTACTATTGTTTCTGTGCTACAGTATTGTGTGCTTTGTGAGTATCTTCGTGTGGAAGATACTGTGTCGTACTTAGAGTGTGTTATAATAATAAATACATATTTTTATAACTACTGTGTGGTTCTCCTCTCATTTAACCAATACTATAAGGTTACATTCTGGTAAAAGAAGCTGCTTAACATTCCTTGAAGACTAAGCCTGAAGGCTGCTCTCCACAGCTACCACTTGAATAGCTTTCTAAGGTTATCTTTGACCTCTTAAATCACCCTATGGGTGGTTTGGACTGGTACAGGGTGCCCACTTTAATTAGTGGACAGAATATACCAGGCCAAATTCTCACAAACATTTTTATTGTTTTTCTTAGCACAACACTTAAGTTAAGTCAACACCAGGCCTTGGCGTAGCTCGTAGAGTTTCGCTACGTGGAAATCCGCGAAGTAGCAAATAAACTCTGTGGAATTCCGTAAGTAGCAGAGTGCATTGCGAACTTCCATTCGCTCGGATCTTTCTGCCGCTTGGGTAGAAATTCTACCCAAATGGCGGCAGCTCGCGCTCGTCAACTTACCATTCGCAAGCGGTAAAAAAACTCAGCTGCACTATGCGGAGCGGAGTTTTGTGCACTCCGCGAGCTCTGTAGAGCGCGAAGTGCAGAAAACTCTGCAAACTCCGCAAACGGAGCAGATTCACCACCCTGGCCTGGTCAAGACATATCACACAATACAGAAAAAGAGTAAAGAAGGACAAAAAATGTAGAAAAAACCTTTAACTTGATACTAGTGAACAATGGTTGATTTTTCATACATTCTTTGTAGAAAAAGTTAATGATTGCGGTAATGGATCAGTTTTACCCTCTATTCTGGATTATTCATCTCCTTTTATCTTTCTATTTTTCCCCTTTTTCCTTTCCTTTCCTTTCTTATCCTTCATTTTTATGATCGGTTCTATCATTTACAGCCACTAAATTCCTCCTCATTCTCTCCTGTGGTCAAATTTTCACACATTTTCATACATTTCCCTCTATTCCATTATGTCTGTAGTCCCTTTATCAACTATACGTACCAGTTGCATTCTTGTGTTTTTTGCCAGAAGCCATTTATTCATATCTCAGAGCCATTTCTCTTATGAGGGACACATGTATTGAAGCCAGTTCAATACATGTGTCAGTTAAGAGTGTCATCCTAATAGATGGCGTTGTATTGTACAACTTACCAACCCTCCCATCGCTCTATGCAAAAGTGAGACCTCTCTCTACAAGTAGCTAGATATCATTGTACGTTGCCATGCAAAGTCAGATAAATCTTCCTTATTATTCTGGGGGTGAGGTATGCTTCATGTATGAACTTACATAGAGTGTATCAGAATTTAGCATGCTTGTCCTTTTTGGCATAGCTCATAATTGTTTCCCATTCTGTGTTTGTAAAATGTGTTCCTAAAACTTTTTTCAATCTATCCGTTATTTCTTCTCCCTTAAGCAATCTTTACTTAGAACTTTGTACAGAGTTGCTGTGGCTCTACCTCCTTCTTTTAATGTGTGTAACTCTTCTAGCATATGGTTTTCCAGTGGTTTACCAAGGAACCCTTCCCAGTGCTGAAAGCATGCATATCGCAAGAATTTGCTAGTTGAACACAAAACGCTCTTGGGCTTGAGCAAATGTTCGGACTGTATCCCCATTATGGAGGTCACCTATCTTGTTGCAAATGCCTCTTTTATATTTTTCTATGTTTGTATGCTTACTTAATGACATGAAAACTTAATGATGTGAATCATAGTAAGCACCATTGTTCTGTGTGGTGTAGTGACTACCAATCTAATCTGTCACTCCTATTATCAGGTCCCCTGGGATGTTCTCTTGTCATTAGCCAGTCTAACATTTTTCCTGACTTAGGGTCCGATTACAAGTTTGGCAGTCTTACCTCCAAACCGCCGCAGCGGCAGTCCAAAGCACACATCTCGGGGGAGGTGGTGTTCTGCCCGCCCAATTATGATGCATGGAGGTTGAGCTACAGACTGCCACGATGGAGTACTCCCCGCCACTGATGCAGTGGACTGCAATACTGGCGATTAGTCATCAGGGCGGTGTATTGCCACCAAAGAAAATGCGAAAATAAATTAGTACTGGCTGGCCCCTTGCGGTGGTTCCCCGACGGCAAAACACAATTGTGGTTTGTGCTCAGCAGAACAACTGAACCGTGATCATTGGATGGTCACAAATACTGCACGCCTGGTGTTCAATGGCTTCATTTTTTAAGAATGCCCAGACCCAAAGATCTAAGGTTTTCTGAGCAAAAGTTGCCAGTCATGGTGGATAAATCATTAGGATAGAGCCACATCTGTTTGGAGCCCAATCTCCAAAATACTATTATCACTCAGAAAAGGGGAATGTGGGAAAGGATAATCTGCAAAGTGAATGCTGTAGCTACCATATCACGCACACAGGGGAAAATTAGGAAGAGGTCAAAGGTGCATAACCTGGCCTCCAAACAACAATTGTAGGCCCAGAGGACTGGTTATGGTCCTCCAAGCATGCCCATACTTTTTTTCCCCTGGGAGGAGAAAGACTTGGTCATCTTACACACTGAAGGCTTTCATGAAATACCTGGAGGAGCAGAGTCTGGTAAGTGACAATTCACAAACTCAAATGAAACCCAAATACCCTGTTTAGGGTAGTTCTTAACAATGTGATATCAACATATTTCCCTAACATCCAATCAGAAAAGTATCAGCATCAGAGATGTGAAATTGTCTGTTGTGAATGTTTAGTGTTGCATATAGGGTTTGTTGCATCAATCTCCACACCATGGCACATGATGTTGTATAAAATATAATATCCCCTGATACATCTTATCTGGCCCAATTTAAATGTATGGGCCATACCAACAGCATGTCACACTAACCAGCTAGATAGTGTAGACAAGTTGGATTAGAAATGACTACAACTACCATGATGCTCTGTTTCAGTTACCCAAAACAAGATGAAAATTTGTTTTGCAGATTGCCACGTCTAACAAAGAACAACTTATCTTCAGTTCTCATAGAGTGAGCATTCTACATCCAATGCTCTCCTCAGACACATGTCACTATGTTGTCCTGTATGTAGCCATGGTTTCAGCAACTGAAACAATTGATGGGATGAGTGACCCCACAAGAAGTGTATTTGCCCAGCATAGAAAGCTGTGAACCCAAAACAAAATATTTTAAGTGGCAGGTGACCCTTTGATCCTGCACTGCTCACATGATCACTAATGGCAAAGACACAACCAAATTGTGTCATCTACTGTTTTGTACTCAGTTGGGCCTTGGAATGGTTACATTCACATGTCACATCTCCACTGTGTTGGATATAATGGTTTATAGATCTTATGTATACTAACTAATCTAACTGGTTACAACTAAGGACATGGTATAAGCTCCGCTTCAGAAGTTCATGTGTATAGATGCCAAAAATGTCTGCTTAACATGTGCATTACCACTGAAATCTATCAACACATTAATCACTACCTATTACTTTTCTCCTTCTAGGTTTTACTAACTGTCACAAGATTTGGAAGTAGATATCACACTTCCAACAATAATAATATTCTCCATTTCCCAACAGGTCGATCCGCCAGAGCAAGTGGTCACTATTCTGCCACTTAATAGACCCACATTGCAACCCAGGAGCAAGCCAACAGTGATGAAGCCAGTTCTGGACATCTTGATGTGGATGAAAGTGCTGCTTCATCTGGTCAGGCTGGGAGCACATCAACAGTGATTTTCACTAGGCCCACAACACCTCCCTCCTAGCTGCAACAACTCAGCCACCAGTAGTCCCCCGAACCCGTGTACCTGCCACAGTGTCTCCCATCATTTTCACCCCAGTCCTGGCTACTGATGTCACTGTCACCACCCCTGCAACAGAAGAGCCAGGATCGAGTGGGGTGTGGCAACCTATGCAAAGGGCACAGGTTTGTGGTGGTAGGGCTCGTGGGAGGGTATATGTGGGTCAGCAGAGTGAGGCCACTGGGGCTACTCACACCCAGTCAAACATTTACCACATATTGGGAGCATGCCATCAGTCCCAAGACAAGATGGGCCAGATACTCACCGAAATCAGGGAGATGAAGCAGGTACAGAGGAACATAAACACAGAGTTGGCTCCACACACAACACCAGCATGGGCTCCTGGGGTGCTGCTGGACATTAACACAACTCTGGCCAGGGCTTTTCCACCACCATCCACCTCTTCCTGTGTTGCCCCACTGTCAGGCCCCTCAACATCTGCGGCAGCCACAGGAAGGGAGTCACTGCCAGAGGAAGAACCAAGAGCAGACATCCCAGGTCCTGGACCTGTGGATCCCCCTGCACTGGCAAGCTGGGACGTCCACGCAAATTACCAGTCTGTTGAGATGGCAAGACCAATACTACCACAAGCAAGAAATGTCGCACCTAATTTCCATCAGTGTGTGACACACATTCACTTTGTGGACTATTTCTGGACCCATTGCCCTTTCTGATGGTAGTATTATCTTGAACATTGGACCCCAAACAATTTGGCATCTACAACTATGGTTTAATTCCCCATGACTGACTCCTCCACTTTTTGGATTCCTTGTTTTATTGTTTCACAATGTTTATTTCTCCTTGTTCACTTAAATAAATGCACTATTCTGAGACTCATCGCCTACTATGGTATATTTGAAATCTAGAACACCATATATGCACTACCATCTGAACTTAACAATTCCACAACTTTTGCTTGTGTAAGAAAGGATATTTTGCATGCACACAATGTTTAGCTCAGGTTAACAACCATTTCTCAACAAAACATACAAACAAATGTGTTGCCAAATACCGTCTTTAATCCATCTCAAAAACAATGGGCTGTCATGATGTCAGTTACAAACCATATCAAACATTACACCAATAGTCCGTGATAGTGCACAAATTTAACATCCCAGACCACACCTACATGGGAGGAAAGGATACATCTGACAAATTACAAATGATTAGGCCATATTACATTGATCAATGTCATCAGCTGTAGCCATATAATCTATCTCATAGAAGGAATCCCACATCAATTACACCAAAGACAAACACATGGCAGTACTATGCTTTCGATATCAAACTATCATTCCAATGCACTGTTCCACTATCTGGTGGAATGTCACCACCAAATCTCAATGGTGTGCCACTAGAGGTATGTCCCACAATGATGAGACACATCAACAGCTGCATACACTTTACCCACAATGAGTATTTAGGCAATGTGAAGGGAGCTTTGCATGAATAGGCTCCACTACAACATGTGGTTGGAGTTTATGATGGCACACATATTGCATTAAATCCAACACATGACAAGGAACAAGTCCTCAGAACTTCCATCCAATCACTGTGCACGCTGTCTTGGTACAGGATGTGTACACCCAAAGTCTGTGTGTGTCAGTCCCAGGAACAATAAATGTCACCCTTGTACTTCCAAACAGCAATATTGGTCTGCAGATGTCACAACACTGAAATAGTCAAATGAAGTTGACAAGGTGACGGTACCTACAACAGAACATTACATAATGTGTACACTACAAACCATACGTGTACAATAATTCACATAGTCAGTATCTAAAGAACACAGTCTCGGCCAAAAATCTGAGATAAACAATGATACAGAAACTAAAGTCCCATGTGTTAAAAACCTGTCTACTAGTTTCCCAAGCTGGCCCTTCCTTTAATTTTAGCTTAACACACTTATCTCATCATTACAACAAGAGGTGCTGTAACAATCACAGTAATGTAAGGTCAAGAAATATTAACACACGGGAGAAGAAGTTGTTGATGAGATTCAGATGCAAGTCCCCTCCTTCTACTTTTTCACCACGATCATCTTCATTTGGCATTTCATGTTCCTCACCCGGGTACTCGCCGTGGTCTCCATCCTCTGCGATGTAATGGGTGTTCCTTTGCAGGGCGATGTTGTGGAGCATGCAGCAGGCCACGGCAATTTGATATACCTTCTCGGGTGAGTACAGGAGGGCTCTGCCTGTCTTGTCCAGACATCTAAATCTGGCCTTCAGGATCCTAAAAGCCCGCTCCACTGGCCGCCATGTTCTTACATGGGCCTCATTAAAGCTGAATTTTCCTTGCATTATTGGATTCCTCAGTGATATCAACAACCATGGTCAGTTCAGTTGGGATACGCTGAGTCACCTAGAAGGACATAAGTGCAACAATGAGTCATACCGTTTGAGATGATACTACTTGACATTACCCATACAGAGTGAGAACAGTTCATACTTACCAACAAGCTAGGCCCTCTCTGGTAGATGTTGTGACATCAGCTGGGATATGGTGCTGTTCCGCAGGACAAAGGTTTCATGGGCAGATCCTGGGAACTGTCTCGGATGTTTGAGATGTCCCCAAGGCAGACAACTTGCACATTGATTGAGTGGACGTGCTTTATGTTATGGTAAGCTTGTTTCCTGTCATGTGGTGGTATCAAAGCTATATGGGTGCCATCAATAGATCCAATCACATGTGGCATGTGAGCAAATCCATAAAACTCTGGCTACATAGTTACCAAATCCTCACGTCTGGGGAACAGGAGGTAGCTGTCAATGTGTCACATCAAAGAAGAAAGTGCTACTCCTAGCAAACCACTAAACATTGGTTGTGATGTACCACTAGATATTGCCACTGTGTACTGGAATGAACCGGTGGCAAAAAAATGCAGTGCTGCCATCAGTTGCACTATTAGTGGAATACATGTTGGGCTTGTGTTGTGAGGCAGAAGATGAGGCTCCAACTGATTACATAAATGACAGATTGTTTGCCTATTTAGGCAAAACCTTTTAAATACATCCCGTTCGTCCATGCTCAGTAGGTCTGGAAATGGGTGGTACAATGGAGGCTGCTGTGTCCTCCCTCTCCCGGGGTACCTATGTGTGCAGTGACAACATATCAGTACAATGGTCACAGTAACATAAATGCAATTTCAATAGAAAACACTTGACACAACATAACTGGTGAACTGTTTAATATACATATGTAACATGTTAGTAGCCTCCTGTCCAACATCCATCAATAATCCCCATTGTGCATTTTACATGTGTTTGTAGCATTGATGTGCAAATATTGCCTCATAAGAGTGAAATTTGCACCTTTTAATTTTTTCATTTTAACTGTTGGGCAAAATACTGTCAACAGCAGTATACAGTGCACTGCGCTAATGTAGTGATAATGCCCAGAAAAGCACAGCAGAGGCTGAGTTTCGATTAAATTACATGGCTATGGATTACTTCCCATTTCAACATGTAACCCCTTCATATGAGTGGTGGTGACACACCTAAATTAAAAAATCCACTACTTTCAACTGTTCATATGCCTGGCTTGAGACATTCTGACTGGACGCCGCCGGCAGAAGCCATACACGCAATGGGCAGTTCACCCCACGACGGACACAGCCATAGGCTAACGTTGTAGATTGTGATGGTCGTGGCCCAATGGCTGTGTCCGTCTCTGCTGATTACCAAGTACATTGCATACATGTATGCCGCACTTTCATAAATAGCTCACTTGCCTTTAGACAGTGCTGCCACCAAGACCTCTTCCACTTAAGCTGCTGCTTGCCACCTCTGGGAGCACTTATGGCAGGCGAACTGGAAATGCTCGTATACAAGGTCCTCTCCTGGTATGGTCAGCTCTATGGCTCACCAGAGGAACAGGTGAGTTACTGCCAACAAATATAACTCTGTTTAACTCAAACTTTGCCATGTCCACAGGCTGCATTGTGCCCCTGATTCACATTATACCTCTATATGGTGTTGTATCATTTGTAGCTCACTACATAGGACAATCATGTTAGTGACTGTTGAGCACTATACATTGTGCAAGTGACATCACCATTGTTTGGAGGAAAATATGAAAAAGGATGGAGTCCCTGTTGGGTGTATGTAGCCATCTGTGCATTCATACATTTAATGGTACCTATGATATTATTGCAACTCTGATAATGCCAAATATGAAAACATGTGCATATCCTTAGCAGCATGAGGACTGTATGTACTCTTTCAAGAGCGGATGAGGATGATGTCAGCAATATGTCGAGCCACACATATCACTCAGCCTACATTTGGCCTCTCACAAAAATTGTCTGGGAGTTAGCAATATATCACAAACCCCTTCAGGGTGCCACCCAGCATTGAGTTTGTTTATTGGATGTCCACAAGCTAATCTTTGAGACTGGGATATGTTGGTAATGTGCTGGACATGGGACATCTGCATGCTCAGCCTGCAGAGAGCAAGGCCTGCCAATGAGCTGTGGCCAGTCAGAAGCATCTCCCAGGCTGGAGCAGGGTGTCTGTGGCTATATAGCTGATGGCGAGAACTATGTCCCCGTAGTCCTCTTTTTTAATGTGTGATGACAAATTGAGTTGTGCCCACCCCAACACTACCCCTGTTTGGTCTCATTACTACCAGTGATCTGTTAACAATATGCAACAATCGATGCTTTGCACAATTCAGGCCCAATAAAAATGTTCTCACAGTCCAGATCATTGCTCAGTTAAGATGAGATGATAGTTAGGTGAATCAGCAGCTACTGTATATTCACCAAGACAGGGTGGACGTACTATGGTATGTTGATGGCATCACTGTGACAATCTCACATATTACAAAAGGTGTCATGGAGGCCAGTGTATGGCACACATACTCAATAGGCTGTAGTATTGTGTAGCATCAATGAGTATACATGTCCACACCATCCCAGTGTGCATCCTCTCACAGACACACATGACAAGTCAGTCATAGTGGGATGCGTGAAAGTCTGTGGGCCATACCCTGATACCAGTCTCTATGGACTGTAGGCCTAAACTCAATGTGTCTTCCTTTACAGATGGATGTCAAATCTTGGCTAAAGTTGTGCAGCCTTCTAAAGGCTACAAGGTTTTGTCAGTTTTCCTTGTAGCTGACATCACAGTACATGTAGGTCACCGCTGGGGTACTTCATGTGAATAGGGTATATTTGTGATTTATGGACATGAACAGGGATAATGGTATTCAGTAGATTATTTCAGAAGTGTGTATTGGGGTGTTTGTATATCTGAGCATGTGTAATATACACATGCTGTGTGCTCACTATTAGTGTCAGCTTCTAGCAGATGAAATACACTTGTGTGACATCAAAACTGATGTACATTAACTTTCAGTTAAAACATGTTTGCTTTCTCTCTTGTATCTATGCAGATGCAGATCAGAAGTGTGACATCTGGAAGACCATCGCTAAGAAGGTGCGGACCCTGGGGGTCTGAAGGCGGCATAGTGTCCATTGCCGCATGAGTTGGGAGGACCTGAGACGCTGGACCTGGACGATCATGGAGGTTCAGCTATGGCTGTCCTCCCAATGTGTGTGGGGCCCACATCGCACCCTGACACCCCAAATGGCCCACATACTTGTGGTGGCCTATCTTGGGCTTGATGGGCAGTTGATGGCCCAACAGAATCGACAAGGGGGTAGGTCATGACCAGAGTTGTACAAGTGTTGTTAACATTTTTTTCAGCTCATAGGCGTGCATGGCACAATATGAACTAAGACAGGCACAAATCCAAAGGTGCAAGAGGAGTACGCAAATGTGTAGGTTAATAATGATGTCCTTTGCCTATTTTCTGTATCAACCTGCTACACAGCAGTGGCCAGTCACCTATCCATGAACCTGACATGGGCTGTCACATGGCTGACTCACGTGATGATCACTTAGTATTCCAAGCCAATTGTGGTAATCAATACAAATGGGAACTGTAATATGCTAACACCCTGGGAACAATCTTACACTACATGTTGATGTCACAGATAGTCACTGTGACACATGGGCTTGAATGACAAATCGTCCTTTGCAAATGGTAAGTATGAATGGAGTGGTCAGACAGTCCAAAGATGGAATGGGGATGTGACAACTTATGCTGTGGGAATTTGTTCACTGATCACCCAAATATTTGGCCATACATGTGTACACCCTACTTTTCAGTGCCACATGTGAAACATTGTAAAGCTACTTCAGATCACCTTACATTGGACTATTGTGACAGTAGATACAGTAGGACTGTAGGTATTTGATGTTCCAATAGTGTGACTTATCATTTTTAAGTGAGCTGATGTCTTCTACTGCACATATTGCTGCAAACATAGCTGTATAACTTGATAGGCAGTACATGAGGATGTGTCATTAGATATGTGCTCATTTGGTGAATTCAAGGCCTTCTGTGGAGACTGGTCATAAGTATGTTTTATCCCCTTCCAATCTGTGGAGATCTGTCTACTTTGGTGTCCAAAATGGGCCAAAGTGCAGATGTTGGAGACTAATACCAGTAAATACATCTGGATGACGTGGAGTAAACTTCCCTCATGGTTCGTTAGCTGTGTGGGGTAATGACATCACTGTGAGGAACTGTTTACAGGTTATGTGTCATGCATTCATGCATTCAGGCTAATGTTGGAGCCAATGTTTTGAAACTCGGAGCTGGTGTAATCTGCACCTTTCCAATGTTTAGTGTTAACATCTCATGGTCAGCTGTGGTACCACAGATGCAGCAAAATGATTTCATTTTACATTGCAGCATCATCTTAGGCAAGCAAAGGAGAGAGGGCCAACATCGACAGGGAAGCAGCTGGCTACAGTGGTTCCGGTTCCGGTACTTCTAACACAGAGGGACCCAGTGGCCAAGAGGGTGCATGGAGTGCCACAGAGGAGGTTAGCTCAAGTTCATCGGAGTCATCAGAGTCATCCTCCAGTGGACACTCCCAAGTGGTGGCGGACCCCACACAAAATCTACCACCATATTCCTTGTCCATCACACCAAATTCCAGCTCTACCCTCTCAGTTGCTCTCCACCCAGTTGCCTGTGCCCGGCCCCCTAAGAGGAGACTGGTCTCCTTCACTCCAGGCACCTCAGCCCCTGCCGCTGTCCCCCCAGCTGCGCTGAGTGAGTAGGATATTGGCCTCCTGAGGAACATCTCTGTGGGTCAGACTGCACTGCTGAATGCCATCCAGGTTCAAGGCATCCATCTGCAGCAGATAGTGGCCTACCTGGAAGTCAATCACAGTGCCATGTCTGTCTTACAGATTATCTTTTCGGGCTCTGGCCTCTTCAATGACCACAACCTCACAAACCCCCAAACTTATGTTTGTCCCCCTGACTCTTGCCAATCCTAATCCCTTATTCCCAAACCTGTCTAAGCCACATGCACACCTTTGTACACACCCATTCATGTGGACACAATCAGCACATCCACACACAAGCACAAACAAAAAAAAGACAAACACACATCAAAACATACAAACACCACAACCACCACCACACTCACAGGCACCCCACCACCATTGCAAATACCATTGACATCACAACACCTACATCCTCCCACCACTCACCCGTCAAAAATTCCCACACAGGACAGAGGACATCACACACACATGCACACAACACACACCCACCATCGCGCCCCCACCCACCACAGACACACCCATACCCATATGCACACCCACCAGCACACCCATAAAAGCACTTTGACTGCAGCAACATCCATAGAAGGACCACCCACACTATACACACCTAAAAAACTCAGACGCAAACAATCAAACACATAACATTCATCAGATAAATAAGACACACCCATATTTTCAGCACATACACCTGACACACATGCACCTGCATCTGCAACAGACCCAAGCACATCACTCAAAGTCACTTCTTCTCCCTCCAATTCCCCACTCATTCCCACACCCCTTCCCAGGCTCCCCACAGAAGACCCTTCCTTTTCCCTTGCCCTCATCGCTAGCAAACCTCCTACCACCCCTTCAAAGAAGATTCTTCCTCCTACCACAGAAAAGACCACCACTTGCACCTCCAAATCCACCCCTATTTCTGACCCATTCACCCCTTCCACTTCCCAGCGTCTCCCTTCCAAATGTCACTCCACCCCTTACGACTCACAACCATCCCAAACGTCAGTCCACCCGTTCCTCTTCCAAAGTCCCACCTTCACTATCCAAGGACACTCCTTCCAAATCCCAAAAATCCCCTTCCCAAATAATATAGTTGAGGTGCCTGATATGCCCAAATGATGCCCTTTTGTGAGGAGGTTCCCTGACAGTGTAATGAAGGCAAGTTTAGTGGCACATCAATACTCTGGACCACAGAATGTGACATGGACGGGCCATTGGTTGTTGGTTTGCTCCATCTGGATATTTTAGATTAATAAAGCACTTGTTTGGTTTATAACACATTAGTCCTGCCATTACTTTTCTAACTAATTGATGTTATTGTAGACTTTGGGATGTGTGACTACAGTTGTGTTTGTTTCACCCTGATTGCTGATCCATTTGTAGGGGTTTGTATGATCTGAGATTGGAACCTGTGCTGGAGTTACACAGGAGAAGGGTTACTGTTCCAAGGTTGGATATGCAGGATGAATTCCAACTGGGGCTGACATTGCATTGGGTGGGATATCATATGGGAAGTAATTCTGATTGTCTTGGGCAATGTGAACATCATTTAGCTTGCAGTTCTCCCTATGATGTAGATTGGACATGTGTTTGATGTGTGCAAGTTAGCTATTTGTTTATCCACACATAGAGACTGGTGAATAGTCATACCTTTTAAAAAAAATGTATGGTTATTTTCAATGTGATTAGCTCACATCTACTTTATATATGGTTGTGACAAATGTTGTTACTGCTTGCTTGCTTTCCTGACTTGCACTTACACATTCCCCACACTATCATGGCACTTGGTTATGCTATTGGTTGTTCCTGATATACTTCAAGCCACAGGTCCTGTGCACACAGAGGTTTTGAGGCATGTGCAAAGTGGACTGGGGCCAATGACGTCAGCCTTTCAGGGGTCCCCCTGGTACAGGCAAGCCTATTCTGCAGTGAGTATTTACATTGTGACCTTTTTATGCTTCTCATACTAATTATTTGACATCCCATTGACTTCACATTTAAGGCCTGATTACGATGTCGGTCGGAGTTGCCTCTGACCGACACCATTACAGATTCAGGACCGACAACTTCCGGTCAGCTGTCCTGACTGCATGATTATGATGCGACCGCACACTGTGCAGTCGCATGCTCCCAATTCCCTATTGGAGCTTGTGCTACGGCTGTAGAGAAATGGGAGTTTGTGTAAATCCCTGCACCCTGTGGCAGGCACCTCAAGGTGCCTGCTACATGGTGCAGGGATTTACAGGGGGCACCATAGGTGCCCCCAGGCCCACAACAGTTGGCCGCTGAGGCAAAGGGGCCCTGCTAGTGGCCCCCAAAGTCACTTTTTCGACAGACATTCCGTGTCAGAAAGGCCAGCACAGAAATCTGTCGGAAACCGGCATCGTGATCCCGACAGTGGAAACGGTGTCATATTGGGATTACAGTGCGGTCTCCGACGGGCTCATTGGGCCCGTCGGAATCCAGCCAGAATAACTGGCTGGTTTCAATTCTGACCGCTTCGGTTGTAATTTGGTGGAGGCTTTCCAACCGACATCGTAATCGGCCCCTTACTGTTTATGTGGGTGATGTGTGAGAGTTTAAGGCAGATATTTTGAAAGAGGGTTTGTCAAAGTTTCATGACACATCCATTCAAAAAAAATCTTTTATATAACAACAGGACCTAGCAAAGTGTTAAATATGAGGGTGTCATGGAGATGAATAGCTAGGATATTGATAGGGAGATGCTGATATGTTATTCCAATCAATGCACACATCAGTATCCCTGATTCTTATTTTTAAACACATGTTAAAATTGGTGACGTGGGCCTGTGAAGTGTCAGTGTCCTGCCCACAGAGGACATCATGGAGCAGTGTTAGGATCATACATTCTGATTTATTGGGAACAGGGGGACACATGACATGTTTGGGCCAGGGACCCCGTACACCTTTTCATTTCCATACCCGACCAACTATTTACTGAGGAGTCAATGGGAACGGGTAGGTATATGGCTTACCGTCAGTTGCGTCCACTACGTTGTTGGTCATCATTGAGCAGCGGCAGCAGGACATTGAGGACCAGCTCCATGGCAGTACAGGGCATGTGAAAGTGAGTAAAGGTGAGTTTGAGCCTTAAATCCTTCCCTTTCCACCAGTTCAAGTGTGGAGGCTTAACCACCACAGCCACATCGGCGTTGAGGCACATTGCAATTGGGCGGGCGGGGAAACTGACAGTCAGCCCTCCGACAGAAGCATTGGCCTATCCCACCATGATTTACTTGTGGTGGCAGCAGTGCCACTGCGGTCTTTCACCTATGGGAGTGCATGCATCGTAATAGGGTGGTCGGACTGCCAACTCGGCGGCTGTGATTCTGACTGCAGTCGGCTTACCACCAAACTCGGAATCAGGCTCTTATTCCCATCTCTCTATAACTCTCGGATAAATGAAGGAAAGGTATGGCTATCCCCCAGCACTTCAAGACTGACAGTATTGTCTGTTTCTTGACTTTGGGCCTGATTTTGATCTTGGCAAAATCGGCCCTGCTGTCGCTTTTTGGCGGTCTTCCCACCCACAGACTTGGCAGTCCACCCGCCCTATTTAGATGCCGGCTATTGCATAGATGAAAGACCACTGAGGTCCCACTGTCACTGCCACAAAATCTCGAACACATTTATGGCAGGATAGGCAAAAGCTGCTGTCGGAGCTAGGACTACCAGTTTCTCCACTGGGCCAATTACGATTTGCCTCCCCATCGATGTGACTGAGAGGTCAAACCGCCACACCTAAGTTGGTAGAATGGAAGGAATATAAGGCTGAAACTCACATTTTCTCACACTCACACTTCCTATTTCACCAAGGATCTGATCTGCGAAGTCCTGCCACTGCTGGTTGATAATGAACAAAACCAACACTGTTATGGACGCAATTGACGGTAAGCTACACTCTTACCTGTTACCCATTGGGTTGTCTGCCAACATTTGCACAGGACTCGTGCATTTAGAAATCACTCGCAAAAGCAATAGCATACCAATGTGCCGTACTTATGTCGTTAATGATGACGTCTTCGAAATTTTAAGAGACTCACCTATATCAACACATTGTGTGTATGAATTTGGTTAAAGTTGCCATACCAAAAATGGGCACTTGCACAAAAATCAGATATCAAAATAAAAATCTAAAGTCCCCCTACAGGTGCCTCTAAAGAAATGCAGAAAAACATATGCAACATACATCATTGGGATAAGTGCAATGTTACATGATGTAGAAATTGCACTAGACAAGGTTTCAACTTTACCTTAGAAACAGTCAATTGAATGTCTGCCACAAATTAGTAGTAATCAACATATACATACATGTAACATTTCCCCTTGTCTAGTGCAAGTCCTGTATCCAATATCAAGAGTCACCGTTGAATTTTAAAGGTGTCATGCATATGCGCTCATACTGATCACTAATCAAGGTGAAACAAACACTCCTGTAGTAACACATCCCCAAAAACCTTTTTTTACATCAAATAGTTGATGTAAGTGACCATTACTATGATGAATGCCAGCATTGAAATTTAAATGACCATCACATACAATGTGACATTAAACAAATCAGTTGTATCACCTGCCATCATGAGAAAACAAATAAGAACTTTACATTTTAATACTCAAAAACATTGCTAGGAAAAAAACAATTGCTAAGAAAAAAATAATTCCAGAGCAAAATTGGTGAAACAAAAAATAGGAATTTATCCATACTAATGCATCTTATAAGAATTAAAGCAATCAAAATGGCAGTCTATTCCTAATTTCAAAAATCCTGGGATTGTTTTGCCTCCTACATAACTGCCAAAGGGGACCTCCTCAGGAAGGGGCATCTATCAGAGCAGTCACCTTCAAGATCTTACATAGGGGGTTTGGAAGGGGTGTCCTTGGGTTTGGGTAGGGAGTCCTTGGGTTGTGAAGTGGGGCCCTTGACATTGAGAGGGGTGTCTTTAGATTTGGGGGTCTGTAGTTTTTGAAGAGGTGCTCCTGTGTTTTTTAAGAGCAAATTGGGATTTTGAAGGGGTGGATGACCATTTGCCAGGGGTGGACTGGAATGTGGAAGGGGTGGGTTGGGGTGCGGGAGGGGTTAAGGCAAAGAAAAAACTTTAATCCTCAATGGGAAATGTAATAGGTTGTTCGGGAGGCAGTGGGGTTTCGGAGGTAGAGGGAGTGGCATTGTCTGATTTGCAAGAGTGTGTTGAGGGTGCAGGTGCCTGCAGTGTGGTGTATGTTGTGCTTGTTTGGGTGCGTCTTGTGTTATAGGTGTCTGTTGTTTGTTTGATTGTGAGCATCTGTTTTTGAGGTGTTTATTCTAAGCTACTTGTGTCTGTGTATGTGTGTGCTGTGGAGGTGCTAGCGTTTGTATTGATGCATGTGAAAGGTATGGTGCATGTTTGTGTGTTTGTGGGTATGCTGTCTGTAGGTGTGGTGTATGTGTGTGTGGTGGTAGCTGTGCTGTCTGTTGGTGTGATGGGGGTGGGTGTGGTGCAGGTGTGTGGTGGTGGGTGTGCTGTCTGTCAGTGTAATGACTGTAGGCGTGCTGGTGGGAGTGCTGTCTGTTGATTTATGATGGAACCATGCATTCTGTTGTAACGCATGCCGTTACAACGCAGTCATTACAATGCACATGCCATTACCACACATAACCTTTACCACGCATGCTTTTACAATGCATATGACTTTACCACGCATGCCTTTACAACAAATTTCATTGTAAAAGCATGAATGGTAAGGGCATATGAGTGGTTAAGGTTTTACAAGCAATTATAAGTATTTTACAGGTATGTTTAAACCCTTTCTATATATAGATAAAGGGTTTATATTTTCCTATAAAATACTTAAACTGATAAAAGCATGCATGGTAAAGGCATATGCTTGGTAAAAAAATGCACAGGTAGGTACAAACACTTGCTCTGAATACTGTATATATAAAAGCGAAAGAATATATGACTCAGAGGTTTCAGGAACGAGGATACAACAAACACACCCTAACAAAAGCGAGTGAGAATGCAGAGAGATCACCTAGAGAAACTCTCTTTTATGGAGAAAAGTGCAGAATAGAGAACAAGGTGGAACACCGTTTCATTACAACTTACAACAGAGCACATAAAAAACTTAGAACTATACTACAGAAAAATTGGCATCTACTGAAAAGTGACCCCATCATAGGTATGGCTATACCGAAAAACCCATTGATCACATTCAAAAGAGCAGACTCGATCCGTGACCGGCTGGTCCACAGTGATGTGAGAGTGGAAAAAGAAACTTGGTTACAACCACTAGATGTTTTTTTCCGTTGCAGCAAATGCAAAGCTTGCAAAAACGGGGAAAATCTGAAAGAGTTCCCCATAAACAACAAAACCCAGAAAACCTGTATAAGTGAATATGTAGTATATGTGTTGAAATGTGGATGTGATAAACTGTATGTAGGCAGCACCACCTTGCAGGTACACAGACGTATCCAGCAACACTTGAGAGCTGTTAAGAACAATGACCACAGTTATGCCCTTGCACGACACTGTCATACCTTTCACAACGGTGATACGAAGGACATCAAGTACAGTGTGATTTATGGTATAACGATAGATGAAAGAGGGGGAGACAGAGAAAAAAGACTTAGGATTCTGGAATCTAGATACATCTTGGCATACGATAGCAAGGAGCCAAAAGGTCTCAATGTCGATGAGGAACGATATGTACATTTGTAAATTCCAATTGATGTTAGATTTAGACAATATGTGTGCTTGTACTACAGTGAAAATAGTGAATGTCCTGATGTGCTAGCAGTTTGAAAAAAAGGCCATTTTGTAGTTAGAATGTTTTTTAAATTTTGTTATTTTGTGACTAGACAACTAATGTCATATTTTATTTGTTCTATTTACAGGTTAGAGTGAATGCTTTTGTACCCAGCGTAGACATCGAAGATCAAAGAGCAGCGATTAAGACTACTAGCCCGCTGGGGCATGAAGTTACCCCATATTTACATGGGTATAGTAATAGTTTATCATTTTTTACGAGCCTAGGAGGATGCCATTTATAATGATGACATTGTCAAGGTTACATCTTGGCCCATTTGTTTATTTTATATTGTTTACTTTATTCGGTTTACTTTATAGTATTACGCTGCATTCTTAATAACAAGAATTCTCACTCCTGAGGGAAAAACAAGTTTAGAATTGATCATTCTGTGTAACCCCTGAACCCACTAGGGCAGTATAAACTTTTCCCTGTCTATGCTTTACATATGCCCTGCAACATGTATGAGGGTATAAAAGTATTTTGAAAAATGGCGATAAACATGTTGTTGAAGGCGGAAGCCGAAACGCATCCTGAGAGACCGTTGTTGCGAGAAATGCGCATGCGCGGTTTTCTCAAGGATTACCGATACTGCGAGGAAGAGGAGGAGGGCAGCCCGGGGACGCCGCATGCCAGGTAAGTGGTTTTAATTTACTATTACGTAATGTAGATTTACTTGATAATATAGGGGAGGTGGAGGCGGGGGCTGGCCAACTCCACTCCGCTGCGGAGTGTGCGGAGATTTGCCTTCTCCGTGGAACGCGGAGGAGGCAAATCTCCGCACACTCCGCGGGCGGAGCAGAGGTCTCCGCCCGGGGTTACCCTACACCCTAAAATTGCCCTTGCCACCCCAAAACCCATACTCACCCTAAACCCTAAAATTGCCCTTGCCTTGCCTTATATATAAACTTACTGAAAAAATACTTTTAAAATGGAACCCATAGCCACCCTAAAAATGGGCACTTTAAAAAAAAACCTTTTCCATATATATATATATACACACACACACATATACACACACACACACATATATATATATATATATATATATATATATATATATATATATAAATATATATATATATATAGATATATATTACCCAGTAGGTAGTTATAGTTAGGACTTAGTTTACATAGGAAAATAATTTTTTGTCTTGCCTATAACTTTGGAGTCGTTTGACGAATCTTCATGAAAAGTGTTAAAGTAGGTTCTCTGTTTCTTGGAAGGTTTGGGGGTGATCCGTGCAATGAGGACCAAGAAATAGGAGCATGAAATAAGAGTGCGTTTGTACTGTTAATTCCCATAGGAACGCGTTGTCGAACCTACAGCCTGAACTGCAGGATGGAATTACACCAAATTTGGCAGAAAGGTAGATGTTGTTAAACAGATTGTGCTTTTTTGTAATTTGGTGTAAATCCGTTCAGTAGTTTTTCAGAAATTTAAGAAGAAAAAGATAAATATATCTCTGGTCCCGAAGCCTGCATGAAAAAAGATGAGCTCGTGCAGGGAAATGCACTGCTTGGATTGGCTGCCAAACACTTCAACCAGGAAGTGTTGGCAGCCATCTCCGGAATCGGCTTCACTGAGTCCCAAAGAAAAGTGAAAATAAAAAAAGGGGGGGCAGGGTAGGAATACTCTGACACTCAACCCATGGTCTTGGGGGGGGGGTTCCCCTGGGACCTCGCCAAGGCGTAAAAGCATTTTTTTAAAAACAAAAAATTACTGCAAAATCGCAATATTCACGAATTGGCTGCAACATTTCTTTTAAAAATCAAGCACAGGCTTGTGCGCTTGCTTTAAAACAACCCCTGGGTGGGACAGGTTCAGGGGGCATAAGGTAAATATAGGAGGGGGGTGCACAGGGCCCCCCTCTTAGGGCTTGTCAAAGCCCTGTGGACCACCACCTCCCTGGGGCACTTTTTATTATGAATGCGGGTGGGCCTACTGGACTGGCCTGCAGCCCCAGGGACCACCACCTCCCTGGGACTATTTTGAATTATGTGGGGGTGGACTCATGGATCCCCCCCTGCCATGGGTACCCCTACCACCCATGGGCACATACTTTAATTTTTAAGAAAGTGGGAGAGGCCCTATGGCCTCTCCCGCAGACCCGGGGACTGCCACCTCCCCGGGCACAAATACAATAACTAATGGGGATCATGACCTCCACTAGGACGATGTGAATAAAGGACAGGGGCCACACCGCCCCCGTTCAGGAGCCCTACATGGCCCTGGTGACCGTCACAACCCAGGGCCGGCTCCAGCACTGTCCCGGGGTTCTCACTGCTGGGACCTTGCAGTTTGCTAAGGCATGGCTGGAGCCCTGCTCCCGCCATGCCATAGCAAACAGTGTGCTCCACTTAGAGCAAGTGAGAGCATTTTGATCTTCCTTGCTCAAAGCGGAGCACATTTTGCTTCAGGGAGCTGCATGTCAGCAGCTCGCTGTGTAAAAAGCAATGCCGGCTCACGCAGGAGGTGGGGAGCCAGCAGGGACCGGGGGGCCTTCAAGCTCCCCCCACGGTCCTCAACGAAGAGGCCAGGCCCTGGGGTATGGGGTACCCTGGGCTGAAAATGGCCTGGGATGGGAGCCATGCCCACCCTCTTTTTTTTTAAATAAAAAAATATAAAAAAGGTTCAGGCCCCGGGGATGGGGTGCCAGGGCCGAGAATGGCCGGGGAGGGGTGCCACGCGGCCCCGTCTCCCTTTTTACTAAAAAGAAAAAAAATGGCAGGCACCGGGGGATGGGGTTCCAAGGGGCGAAAATGGTCCGGTATGAGGGCCTCGCGGCCCCCTCCCTTTTTTAATAACAAAATATAAAAAAGGGTCAGAACCCGGAGGATAGGGTCCCCGGGGCCCAAAATAGTCCAGGTAAGGGGGGCCACATAGCCCCCCTTCCTAAAAAAAAAAATAGAAAAATAAAAATAAAAAAGCCAGCAACTCGCTGGAGGCCCCACCCCCTATCTCCACCACTCTGCAAATGCACTTCCTGGCACACTGCTGGTTGGGTGATGAAGTCCCCTTGGTTGCCAAGGGTCCTTAGGGGCCAACTAGCCCTCCATTTACCTTCAGTAAGGTCCACACAGGTGTATTGCTGAGAGGTTGTCAGAGGCCACACTCCCTTTCTCCACCACTCTGCAAATGCACCTCTCAGCGCACTGCTAGTGGGGGGATGGACTAAAGTGAACTTCTTTCCCCAAGCAACAGTGCACCACAAGGCACATTTTCATAGTGGTGGAGAAAGGGGGCATGGCCTCTGACCACCTCTCAGCAATCCAGGTGTGTGGGCCTTACTGGAGATAACACGAGAGCTGGTTGGTACCAATGGACCCTCAAGAGCCAAGGGGACTTAATTTCCCAACTAGTAGTGCACCACGAGGCACATTTGCAGAGTGGAGGAGGAAGGGGGCATGGCCATCAACAACATCTCAGCTAACCCACTGTGTGGAAATTGCTGGAGGTAACAAGAGGGATAGTTGGCCCCCAAGGACCCTCAATTGCCAAGGAGACTTCATCCCCCTACAAATAGTGCAGCAGGTGGCGAGTTTGCAGAATGGTGAAGAAAGGGGGTGTGGCCTGCTATCAGGTCTCAGCAATCCTGCTGTATGGGACTTACTGGAGGTAATAGGAGGGGTCCAAGGATGTCCTTGGGGGCGAACTAACCCTCCTGTTATCTCCATTAAGTCCCACACAGCAGATTTGCTAAGAGGTTTTTGGAGGACACGCCTCCTTTGTCCACCACTCTGCAAACGCGGCTCGTGGTGAACTACTGGTTGGGGATGAAGTCCACTTTACCTCTGAGGAACCTTGGGGGCCAAGAAGCCCTCCTGGTACCTCATGTAAGTCCTACACAGCGGGATTCCTGAGAGCTGGTCAGAGGCCCAGCCCCCTTTCTCCACCACTCTTCAAACGTGACTACGAGTTAAACAAGCATTTGCAATGCAATAGGTCATTTGGCAGAGTTAGAGCTATTGGTGTTGTAAATGTAATTTTTTTTAAGTGTTTTGGAGTGGAGTGCATGTATATGGTGTGTGATGGAATTATGTGGTATGTTGTGCAGTTGAATTATTTGGATAGAAATTTTATGGTATTTAGTTTATAAGAATTATGTGTAGTGAAATTGTGTCATATAGAGTAATTATGTTATATGGTATTTTTTTTTTTTGAGCAGAACATCCTTCAATTTTATTAAAAGAACAAAACGAAATTAAAAATGTACATTAATTGTCAAAGGTGCTGCTCTGGTCATCTGGATCTAGGGAAAGTCACAAGGCAGCCTCGAGGTGGAAAAAGGTTCAACCTCCTACAATGATGTTGTTGATAGGGATATGGATCAGTTTCACAAAGAAGCCAATAAATCCCATAATTGCAAAATAATAATAATGGTATTTTGTGTTGTGGAGTGTTATGTATTGGAGTTTTATCATGTGGTGTGCTGTTGTAATTTTGTGGTGCGATGTTGAATTATGTGGTGTGGATTGTATGTCTGTGGTGTTTTATGTAATTATGTTGTTGATTTGTGTTAAGTGATTTCTTGTTGAATTATGTGGTGTGTAATGGGAACGTGTTGAGTTTATTTGTGTGATGGGGAACTGTGCAATTGCGTGTGTAAAAATAGATAATGTTTGTAAAGTTTAAAAATGCACTAACCCCTCCCACACAGACAAATATCTCTGGTCAGTATCTATGACAATGTTTTAACCTCTGGAGTCACAGATAACAGTTTGGATCGGATAACTAAGGTTTTGAGAAATACTCCAATTTAAAGATCCATCTTAAGAAAAGATAACGTACGATAATAGCTAGTAAATGTAAATAAGACTACATGTGATTAAATGCATGCAATAAAGATGTTTTTTTCTAACCATTTCTTTCCGAAATCTGAATAAAGTGTTTGACAATATGACAGCACCACTCCTTTGGACCGCATGGTGTGCAAAAATGCGCAAAGAATGGTAAGCTTAAAAAACCATTTGTTTCCTTACCCACTGGACACTTTGGATCAAAAGGGTGTGAATAAATTTAAAAGTCACATGAATCTTATTCTTTTTCCTCGTTTAATGAATAACCTCAAAATATGTACACGAATGGATGAGTGCCAGCACAAGACAATGTAGCCTAAACTTCGTACAAAGCACAAACCATTCAACATACAATATATAACTCAGTGGGAAGATTCCCACCATAAATTCAGGGAGGTGCTCCTATCCCCTTTTCCCTTCCCCACACCACCCCACTCCCTCACTTTGCAAAAATTAGCAAAATTCGTATACACTTCTATTACCCATGGGACTGTTTTTCTTAAATTATTGTATGAGGCAGAGTGCCTATGAGTCCTTTTGAGGTATTGATTTAAGAAATTGACCCTAAACCCTTTTTATGCTCTCCCTTCCCATCCCTCTTTTGTCTCATAGGAAATTCCCAGCAACAGAAGACCGAGATAGGTGAGAGCCTTAGGCCCTACCTTCTGCATGAGACGCTTCCATAAGTAAGCAGAGACACACAAACAAGCCCTGATGAAGGCCCCAAACCCAGACGGACTCTGTGCGAGGGCCAAAACATATTGGCAAAGATATAAACGGGTTTAGTTGAACAAACATTTTCAACAAAAAAAACATTTCTCCTTTTATCCATATCACAGGTAACTCAGGAATAAAGAATAGCAGAGGAGGGTATACCTGTAGGTATTTTTAATATTTTACTTTTCACCAGGATCCCTGCTTATCCAGTTACGATTTATATAAGAACTCCCATCACATCTTTTGGTTGAGTCTGCCCTGGGGGTACCATCCTACCAGGGTGTGGATATGCGCCGATGATGCAGCATGTCACGATCAAGTGAGTGAAGCGTCTAATCCAAAACCTTTGAATACCTGGGAGTCAGAATATAAGGGTCACACTCACGTAGAAAAATGATTCCAGTTTCTTTTTTGTGCATATATGTGAATTTCAGGAGAGTGCAACTGATCTTAGGATCTCTCGCTCTCCATCCATGTGGGAACGGTTTAAAACATGTTGCCAGTTGTATTAACCTCTATCCAAGTCCATATATGTCTCTGCAAGGGTACACTGCAAGAAGGCTGTAGATAGTAAGGTGTGTGTTTTTAATTTAATACGTACTCTGTCAAGTTTGAGTGTCTGACTGCTACTATATCTTGGGTATGTCTCTAGTTGTACATGGAGTCTGACACATGTGCTGCAGCTGATGACCCTAACTTAAAAACTATACAGTCTATCATACCCCTGCACAAATCTTGTCAGAGCTAATTCAGCATTCAGTCCAGGAAGCACAGATCTCTTGGCTAGGCAGACCTCATGGAAGCACTTGAACACACAGCTTCATACCCGGCTGCCCTGTATAATAAGCAGAAAGTGATCCATGCAGCTTTTTCTACACACATTTACAAAGCATGCAGTGTGAAACAGAGGTGGTCTAGTACCTATACCCTGCTTTACATGTTTCTTCTTACCCATAAAAGGCACAGACACTCTCATTGAGGTCTCTACAAAGATGCTAACACTAATAAGAGTAACATGACAGGAATTGACTTTTCATTTTGCTTTAGGCCTGGCACAGTGACATCTCACTTTAAAGAAAGTGTTAGAGAAATGTGAGATTTGAAAAATGGTGCCGTCTGTATTAACCTCTATCTTAGTCCATCTAAGTCTTTGTAAAGGTAAACTTCAAATAGGCCATAGATTGTGATGTGTGTGCTTGAATTTGAAAGCGTATTCTGTCAAGTTTGAATATCTGACATCTACCATATTTCAGGAATGTCTGTAGTTCTACATGTAGTCTGACATTTGTGGTGCAGGCGATGACCCTAACTTAAAAACTATATTTTCTATCATACCCTTGGACAAATATTGTGAGAGCTATTTCACCTTTTAGTCCCAGAAACACAGATCTGTTTGCTAAGCAGGCCTCATGGAAGCACTTGAACACACAGCTTAATACCCTGCAGCCCTGTATAATAACCAGAACGTAATCCATGCAACTTCTTTTACACACATTTACAGATCATACAGTCTGAAACAGAGGTAGTCTACTACCTAGATGATACTTTACTCGTGCCACCTTATCTCTGTGTTTCCCCTAGTGCTGGTACTAAATTTAGCTGCCTAGCGAGAATACAGACACATTTGCAACATCGTACATGGGTGCCTGCGTTGCAGGGAATGATTGTTCATGCCCAGGAAAGAATACCATCCTGCGCATGAACAATCACTAATGGCAATTTGCTGTTTCTTTATATACTGCAACCTGCAGCACGCATACAAACAGCAAAAACAAGGAGAAATGAATAATTTCTCCTTGTTGCACCTGTTTAACACCAAAGGTCTCATTTATGAGATTGTGACATAGGGCAGTGCTGCAAGGAATCTTGCTGTGCTGCCCAACGTCAAAACAAAAGAGCAGGAATACACTATGTCTAGGAGAGATGGTGCATTCCTGTCATTTTCCCCTGCACTGGCGCAAAATGGGCTGCCATGCGCAAATACAGGCATCTTTGCACCATAGAGCAAGAGTGCCTGCCTTGCAGGCCTGATTGATTTTGTGTAGGAAAGGACACCTTCCTACACAAAATCAATTAATTCAAGTGTTTTCCTTTTGCATTGTATGCTTCAAAAAGCAGTACACATAGAAAAAGGAGAAAATGTGGAGAAATGTAAACATTTCTCCTCATTGTGTCTCCCTAATGCTACCCCTGGGGTGGCGTTAGATACTGACACATTCCCAGGTTTACAATTTCTCATAAATTTGTGAATGCTTCAGATTCCATGGGTGTTGCGGGAGAACACCCACAGCAACACTTATGGAATGCCCCTTTCAAACACTGTTCTGCATGAAAGGGGCACATTTTTACAAGGCCATGAAAAGACATGTAAAGTGGCTTTGTGTTGCCTTGTAAATATGCCAGGGCACATTGCGCCACTGAAAAGTGAAAAAACGTTCTGGCAGTGCAAAAGGGCTCATAAATGAGGCCCTAGGTTTTTCCTGGTCTTATTTTTGGCACTTCCCCGTAGCTACACCACCCTTGTAAATAGGGGCAATGTCAAAAAGCAATGATTGTAGCAGTACAACAGCAACACCCATTGCCTTCCCCTTTGCCACAGCAGGCTGGTGCAGTAAAGGTCATATTTACAAGGTGGCATTAAGCCCCATTATGTGCCCCCGCAATGCACTGCTTATGACCTCACATATTATATCACTCATGACATGGTCATTGACTTCACTGATGACATCAATGATGACATCTCAATTGACATCACTGATGACATCATCCACAGAATCTCACACCACCATGTAACCTTTCCTACACCCACTCCAACTTCCATACTACCATTCTCAAACCCATTCACAGACCCATATCAGTATTTACACAGCCACTCACTGATTCATAGATCAACACATATATCTTCTCACTTACCCATGCAGCCACTCATACACCCACTCACTCGCTCCTATAGCCACTGACATATCCACTCATATACCCATACAGCCACTCACACTCTGAGTCAGTCAACCATAGAGCTAATCACACACCTATTCACTCACCCATACAGTCAATCACACAGCCACTCACTCACCCATACAGTTGCACACACACTCACTCAGTTACTCTGATACTAACACGTACTCACCTATACAATCACTGACACAAGAACACACTACCCCATACAGCCACATTCACTCACTTACTCATACAGTCACTCATATACCCTATCACTCACCTATACTGCCTTTCACATACCTAGTTACTCACCCATATACCACTAACACATGCACGCATTCACTGACACAGCCATACACACACTCACTCACACATGCACTCACTAACCCATACAGCTACTGACTCACCCACTCACTAATTACCCACCCACACAGACACTCAGACACCCATAGAGATACTCAGACAACCAATCACTCACCCATACAAAAACTCACATACACACTCTCACAGCCAAACAGCCACTTATACACCAACTGACAGACCTATACAGACATTCACACAACCAGTCACTCACCCATACATTCACTCAGACACCTAATCACTCGCTTATATAGTTAGTCACGCACCCACTGAATTATCCAATCAGGCACTCATAAATCCAATTATTCACCAATACACCTTGGTATATAATTTAACACTAACACTTTTTAAAAACACTTACAGTCACCGGATGATGGCATCAGTGATGTCACTGCCCATGTCGTGAGTGATGTAGTATGTGAGTATGTGAGGTAATAAGCAGTGCATACTTTGGTTTTTCAGTGAATGCATATATATATATATATATATATATATATATATATATATATTTATATGAGAAAGGGTTTTCAGAGGATTTAGAGTGCCCATTGACCCATGAGCAAGAAGCGGTGAGCTCTGATATGCTTCTGGCGTTTTATTGCTGCTTGAAAAACTAAACACGTAGCCGCATTGAGCTGCAGCCTGTCACTTCTTGTATGCAATCAATTTATTGGAGGAGGGGATTTTTGGTGATATATATATATATATATATATGTCCAGACCAGTTTTTCGCTTCAACCCACGCCTCAAACGACGGCGGGCCGTGGTGGGTTAGCGAGACCCATTACATCCATATTCCATTATTTCCATGCAAAACAACGATCCACGGCACCCAATTGCTTCAAGCAGATTTTAATTCAGCAAATGCTCCACTCAACGCGTTTCGGGAACAAAAGTCCCTTGTTCACGAGTGTTGAGATTGTATTTCATAATGCTTTAAATAAACATCACATGACTTGTGGCAACAAATGAAAGTGTAAACAGACTTCATCATTATTGTAAAGTAATGCACCATTTGTAACACCGGAGGCATCTGAAGAGGCTACCGCCGAAACGCGTCATGCCAGAGAATTCGAGCAAATGATTCCTTGAAGCCCTGCCGTGTCCCCTTGTCTTTTTCAAAGGAGGAGGATATTTTTGCATATTAGCGTGTAGCCAGTGTCACGCAAAGGGGACCCTTCCAAAAGTGTTCAGGGTGCAGTGGCTTAACCCGGACCGCCCCACATCCGATGGAGGCAGAAGTCTTTGCTGCCAGTTGACAGTCCGTGACTTACACGGAGAGACGGAGTTACTTTACCATCGTCTCCAAGCTTTGCCAACACCGGGACTGTGAGGTTGGAAGCGCAGGGCTCAGGAATCGTTTGTTGCCCAGCACAGTGCTACAATCTCAAGCTAACCATTCTTCAGCCACTCACTTTGAGGAGGGAAAAATCAGGCTGTAAGAGACATTCGTCCAGATTGCGAACCAACTGCATGATGGGATCTGCAGTCCATAACTATGAACTGGCCGAGTGTTCTCTGATGAGATATGGTGCAGGTGTGCCCCACGCTACTTTAGAAGGAGGGGCTTAATAAATAAAAGGAAACTTTGAAATTTGTAACACCGGAGGCATCTGAAGAGGCTACCGCCGAAACGCGTCATGCCAGAGAATTCGAACAAATGATTCCTTGAAGCCCTGCCGTGTCCCCTTGTCTTTTTCAAAGGAGGAGGATATTTTTGCATATTAGCGTGTAGCCAGTGTCACGCAAAGGGGACCCTTCCAAAAGTGTTCAGGGTGCAGTGGCTTAACCCGGACCGCCCCACATCCGATGGAGGCAGAAGTCTTTGCTGCCAGTTGACAGTCCGTGACTTACACGGAGAGACGGAGTTACTTTACCATCGTCTCCAAGCTTTGCCAACACCGGGACTGTGAGGTTGGAAGCGCAGGGCTCAGGAATCGTTTGTTGCCCAGCACAGTGCTACAATCTCAAGCTAACCATTCTTCAGTCACTCACTTTGAGGAGGGAAAAATCAGGCTGTAAGAGACATTCGTCCAGATTGTGAACCAACTGCATGATGGGATCTGCAGTCCATAACTATGAACTGGCCGAGTGTTCTCTGATGAGATATGGTGCAGGTGTGCCCCACGCTACTTTAGAAGGAGGGGCTTAATAAATAAAAGGAAACTTTGAAATTTGTAACACCGGAGGCATCTGAAGAGGCTACCGCCGAAACGCGTCATGCCAGAGAATTCGAACAAATGATATATATATATATATCAAAGAGCAAGTTGTCAGTAAAGCGCCAGTCACATCCACCTGGCGGGGCTGGTGCAGTGTCACGGATACGGATCTGTGTATATTATCAAAAGGGCATGCCTCCCTCCATGAAAGGGAGCGCAGAACCACACACAAAGTAAGGAGGTCTTTGTCACAGCCTCTGTTGAACCGAGGCACAGAAAAAAAGTTTAAAAAAAGAAAAGGGGGCAGGGTAGAAACACCTTGACCCCCTCGGCCTCTTGGGATTGTGCAGGGCCAAAAAAAGCATTTTTTTAACATTTTCAGCGGGAGTCAAGATGGATCCTCCATGTGGCCCACCCACAGTCCCGGGTTGCAGCACACAGCCCCAGGGAGGTGGTGGTCCCCGGGGCTGTGTCCTGCAATGGAGGGGGGGCCACTTGACCCCCCTCCTGGAGCCATACATCGCCCTAGGGATCACCACACAGGTCTGGCACCTGCTATGTCCTGGGGTGTCAACCTCAGGGATATAGCTATTTCCTATGGCTTGGCAGGAGCTTTACCACTCCCGCCAAGCCATATCAAACTGTGCTACACTTCTAGCAAGCAAGAGCACAAAAAATGCTCTTGCTTGCTAGAAGTGGAGCACAATTGCTTTGCCAGAGAGGGAGCTGCATGTTAGCTGCTCCCTCTATGTCAAAGCAACAATGGCTCCAGCAGGAGACGGGAGCCAGCAGGGACCACGTGTGCCTTCAGACTCCCCCCACGGTCCCCAACAGAGTGGTTGCCATGGGTGGGACCAGGGCACTCACAATAGAGGTTGAACCCTGGGAGATGGGGTACCCAGGGCCAAAGTCAGCCCGGAAGTGTGGCCAAGTGGCCCTCCTCTCATTATTTATTTATTTTTGAAAAGAGGCCAGGCCCCGCTGGATGGGGTCTCCAGAAGCTCTTTGAGGGCGCACACAAAGCATTTTTGTAAATAATTTTGGATGGAGTCACGTTGGATCCGTGGGTCCCTCCAAAAAGTTGACAAATAAAGAAGCATGGTCTCCTGCGCTACTGTAATGTTGAGCCCCTGGATGGGCCAGGTCCCAGAGGCATGGCCAATATATGTAGGGGGGGTGCATGGGGCCACCTTCTAGGAGCCCTAAAGACCTGTGGACTGCCACCTCCCCGGGGCATTGTTAATTTATGCAGGGGTTTCCTGCTCAATTACCCCCATGACCTGGGGACTGCCACCTCCCCAGGGCAAATGTTTTTCTAATGCGGAGGGGCCCTCGTGGCCCCCCCAAAGCCCCGGGCACCACCACTGCACCGGGGCTGAATGTGTCATTAGAGATGTCATCAGTGATGTCATCAGTGATACCACTGACCATTTCATGAGTGATGTAATATGTGAGGTCATAAGCAGTGCTTTGTGGGGGCATTATAGGTTGGTCGGGTAACTATAACTAATGAATTTCACTGGTTTTGCATGAGAGAAATCTGAGCCTAACTATAACAACCCTGTAACCTTTGGCTTTTTTAATGAATTTCTAAGGTTTTTTAATTCTACATCCCAACTGTAACAACCCTGTAACATTTGATTTTTTAAGTGAATATATATAATTTGTCTATATATATAAATATGATGAATTTTAGCATCTACCGGCCATTCTCACATATTATTGGCAGTTATGACTTTAATAACTGGTTTTTAGATGATGACATTATTTTAATATAAATTATATGCACTTGCACTTTATCACTATGTCATGCACGTAACGTTGCCCGTTTAAGCAATTATTGGACATTTCAGGTTTCTTTAACAATTAGACAAATGCGGCTGTATTTGGATTGTTGAAGTATGTTTTCTAGTTTCATGCTTATAGAAAAGGGCGGGCTTTCTTTCACCAGTTTTTTCACCATTGTAGTCACTATTTATTGCTCATTGGCCCATAGTACGTCATGTGATCAAGACAGTGTTTCACTGTCGAAACGCGTAATGCTGGGCACTTGCCACGATGTATGGTAGCTGATATCTTTGCAATAAACGCACTTTAAGAAACCCAAAAGCACGTTGTGGTCCGTACCTGATGTTTGCTGTGATGGTGGCGATACAGGAGTGTGGATTCTTTCATATATATATATATATATATATATCCAGCTCCAATGCACCCCACTTGCGGGTCACTCAAGGGGCGGGTGCTTTTCGAACCATGGTGGTGCCTCGTGGTTAAATATCCCTGCTCCAAAAATCTCTTGTTTAAGAAATTATAGCACTCACGGGGTCGGCAGTCAGTTGATTTTATTTTCTCAACAAACAAACAAACGCGTTTCGGAACCAGTCCTTCATCAGTGTTTACACATCATATTCTCAAGCGCCATTTTAAAGAGGCAAAATTATAAACATAAACAGAGGATATGGCGCATTCTTACTGAGCGCCATTACTGAGTGGTGTAACATGTTTATGATTATAATTTTGCCTCTGAAGGGTTGGGGGCTCCTGTACTCGGAGGATTTCTGTGGTGATGTTTAATTGGGAGCATGACCCACTTGCCCTCTCATGACCTACGAAAGGAAATGCTAAACCGAGCGAATTGTGAGAGCGCATGGAAGGGATTCGGGAAGGAAGACAACCTTTCTGATCGTGCTGGAGACGGGCATTTTCATGCCACTTTTGAACAATTGAGCACTAAGCAACAACTATGAACACACAGGACCAGTTGCAATTTTATTTTCCACACTAACATCGCGCAGGTAAAATGTGAAAAGGATTTCCTTACCTGTATTCAAAACAGAACTTAACCTGCATTATGGGAAATGTATTTTTAACAAACTGGTCATGTGACTCAATGGTTTTTAAGCACGCACGCTTGCACTTTGCATTTGATATTGCTTCCACCTGTGAGCAAGGTGGCATTGATCACCGAAATGCGTAAGGAGACGGAGGCTTTCTTGTGCTGCTGTGACATGAATAAATGCAACTTTTCCAGTATTGGGCCTCTGTTTGTTGCTTCATGTTTAGATGGGCTGCTCCGTGCCCATTGTTTTAAGAGGCCACCCTGAAGGGTTGGGGGCTCCTGTACTCGGAGGATTTCTGTGGTGATGTTTAATTGGGAGCATGACCCACTTGCCCTCTCATGACCTACGAAAGGAAATGCTAAACCGAGCGAATTGTGAGAGCGCATGGAAGGGATTCGGGAAGGAAGACAACCTTTCTGATCGTGCTGGAGACGGGCATTTTCATGCCACTTTTGAACAATTGAGCACTAAGCAACAACTATGAACACACAGGACCAGTTGCAATTTTATTTTCCACACTAACATCGCGCAGGTAAAATGTGAAAAGGATTTCCTTACCTGTATTCAAAACAGAACTTAACCTGCATTATGGGAAATGTATTTTTAACAAACTGGTCATGTGACTCAATGGTTTTTAAGCACGCACGCTTGCACTTTGCATTTGATATTGCTTCCACCTGTGAGCAAGGTGGCATTGATCACCGAAACGCGTAAGGAGACGGAGGCTTTCTTGTGCTGCTGTGACATGAATAAATGCAACTTTTCCAGTATTGGGCCTCTGTTTGTTGCTTCATATATATATATATATATATATATATATATATATATATATATATATATATATAATTATTTTTTTAAACAGAGGCTTGGCGAGGGGACTATAATGCACGGCGTGGTGGTGGTGAAAACATCGGAAATGCTTTGGATAACAGTAGGCACGCCACACCAGTAAGAATTTTGATTTTTGCATAACAAAACACTCACCTTGTAAAAAAGTCGATATGGCCAAGTTTACCATATATCGGAACATTGTCTTGCTGAGAGGGCGGCCCGTGGAGGTGAATTTCATCGGAGTCCTTCCTTAATTACCACCATTCGAAAGCGCCAATCACGAAAGACTATATGTGTTTTAAAAGACGCGCCGTGCATTTGGACATTGATACATCTTTTAAAAGCACTGATGAAAGCTACTGCTGAAACGCGTCTGCTATTAATTAAAAGTGTATTTTAACAGCCCCCGTGAGTGCCTTTGCGTGCATAATTATTGCAAGCGTCGGAGCTGATATATATATATATATAGATATATATAGATATATATATATATATATATTTATGTGTGAAACGTTTTTTTTAAAAAGGATTTAGAGTGGGCATTTTGTATATCTGCCTTTGTTTTTATTAAGTGAATACATATATATAACTATTATATATAAATATATATATATATATTCACTGAAAAAGCCACAGGTTTCAGGGACGTTATAGTTAGTTGGACATTTCACTCGTACAAAAACAGAGAAATTTGGCCGTTATAGTTAGTTGAGCTAACTATAACTTGTGCCCCTGCCCTCAATGCACTGCTGATGATGTCACATATTACATCACTTATGACATGGTCAGTGACATCACTCATGACATCTCAAATGACATCACTGATGATATCATCCAGTGACTGTGTGTTTCTGAAAAGTTTAAGTATGTTTTATATATATATATATATATATATATATATATATATATATATATATATATATATATATATTTCAAAACTCCTTCTCCTTCTTGTGTCGCCAAGGAAAAACGGAACGGACACCACTTTCTTTGTGCAGCGTTATTTTATTTTTCGTGCATTGGCCGCCATGACGCGTTTCGGGCTTCACAGAGCCCTTGATCACATGACACGCCACGTAGGTTCTCCCATTTTTAAAGTGACAATGTGCTTAATTATTAGAGTGGACATAAAAAACATACTACCATCATCAAGTACTGCATTACATACAAATTATGTTACAATTTGTCTTGTTTCATTAAATTAATTCATTAATTCAAGTAAATCAACAATTCAAATTATTAGTAGATTAACATGCTAAAAATGAAAACTAGGGTTTTTTTGGCTATTATACCTGTAAAATACATTAGATAAGACACTGTAAACCCATACGACAAAACAATTTTCCTACAATGACTAATGAAATATTAATGACATATTTTCATCAATATATTGCAAGTATACCCTATTTTATATGTGTAAATTAGGGTGGTATAAAACCGATACTATGTGCAAATACGCAAAATAAATAACAGTATAAATACCTATAAAAAAACAATTAAAAAACATGCCTTGATCACATTAAAAGACATTAGTTTTGTTGCTTATATAATATACTAACTGGTTTCCTTGATGTGCATATCGGTTATTAAGTTGCAACTGATTTGCCGTTTACCATGTCAGTAGATGATTGCATATTTAGCCAAACCCTGACTATTTAGTCGTTTTTCTAATCATCATGTCATTTTATACAGTACAATGATAAAGTGCAAGATAATGCAAATAAAGTGCAAACAGTGTTATTGTGCAAACCAGCATATACGTTACAATACATAAAATGTCACCGTGCATATGTGCACTGTCAGTGTGCCATGAGCCCATGAACACTAATGACAGAGAAACTAATATGGGAGGGAGAAGGTGTATATTAAAAAAAACCATTATATAAACCTTTTTATTTATTTAAAATCCAATGTTATATAGTTAAATATTAAAAAACCTTTTCATTGCCTGACTTACAACCAAGTATATAAATCTTCCGTAGTATTTAATCCATGTGGATTTTTGCTGTCCAATTCTAAAATCAGTTTTGTTTTTAATCGTCTGAGTATGGCTTCTCTGTTCCCTCCTCTGCGTAGAGAGGGAACATGATCATTACGTAATACTTCAACTCTGTCAAATTTTTATTATGTATCTCGTTGCAGTGGCGGGCAACCGGATATGAACTATCATTATTAGATATAGCCCTTAGATGTTGTAAAATTCTCTTGTGTACTGGGAGACGGGTACTACCCACATATTTAAGTCCACAAGTACACTCTAATACGTATACTACATACTCTGATTTGCATGTTAGAACCTTATTGATTTTAATGGGATTATCCTTAAAGCCTGTATTGTAAGATGTTTTATTCTCCCCATATTTACAGGCTTTGCACGTAGTGCATCTGACAAAACCCTTACGATTGCTAAGCCAACTCGTATTTTTGGACAGCTCTGGACTACTACTGACTAAGTAGTCACTTGTACTACATGCTTTTCTAAAAGTGACTACTGGTGATGAAGGCATTTTATCCCCAATTATGGGGTCATTTTGAATCATGTACCAGTTCTTTTTGACAATTTCTCTACTATTATCTCTTTGTTTACTGTAAGTAAGGATTAGACGTGGACTGCTAAACTTATCTTCACTCCTAGTTGCTAATTTCAGTTTGCTTTTAGATGGTTTAAAAAGTAGGTCCTCACTTGATTTAGCATTTGTACGTTCTATGGCTTGATCTATGCTATGTGCCGAATAACCTCTAGCAAGAAATCGTTGTTTACAACTTTGTTGTGCTTGGTGTAAGTCGCTATCAGTACTACAGATCCTACGTATTCTTAGGAATTCTCCATACGGGATACTGCTTATAGTGTGTTTCGGATGAAAGCTGCTGGAATGTAATATAGTATTGCCAGCTGTAGGCTTACGATGGAGACGTGTCTGTATGGTATTTTCATGAATATATATCTCTACATCCAAAAAGCAAATACTATTGGTACTTATTTCATATGTAAAATGCAAATTTAAATCATTCACATTTAATCTGCTTATTAGATTTTCAGCACTTTGTTTATCCCCCTCCACACAATAAACAAGTCATCAATATATCTAATCCACTTAACGATATTTTTGACCATTCATTTATATACGTTGTTCTTACAGTGTTCTCCTCCCACCATCCCATGTGGAGACAGGCGTAGCTGGGCGAAAACTCGCGCCCATAGCTATGCCTCTCTCCTGGTGGTACACTTGTTGTTGGAACATAAAATAGTTATTGTATAAACAAAATTTGGTCAAGTCCAAAAGCATCCTGTTATGTGTATAGAATTCTATAGATCTTGTGTTCAAATAGTATTCTAGTGCTCTCATTCCATCTCTATGTTGGATGGATGTATATAAATTTGAGACGTCCATAGATATTAAAAGATAGTCTTCTCGCCAATCAATCTCTTGCATTTTCCTTAGGAAATCTGTGGTATCTTGTACCTATGATGGGAGTGTTCGTACATGCTGTTGAAGGAAAGAATCTATATAAATTGATACATTTTCCAACAAACTTTGATTGGCCGCAATAATTGGTCTTCCCGGAGGTTTGTGTCTGTCTTTGTGAATCTTGGGGATAAAATAGATGACAGGCATCGTAGGATGATCATTTTTCATAAATTTAAATTCATCTTGATTAATCAAACCGAGACTTTTCCATGCCACTAATTTTTTGCATAGCTCTTCCTGAATGGTTTTGATTATTCCTCTGGAACTTATCTTATAACAATCCCTATCACCCAATTGTCGTTGCGCCTCCTCCAGATATTGACTCTTGGGCCATTTGATGACATTTCCCCTTTATCAGAGTTACGGATTACGATAGAATCGTTGTCCTGTAATTTTTTCATAAGTGCATGATATTTTTGTAATCTCGAGTTATATCAGTATTTTTGTTTGTTTATTTTGACATTGAGTTTTCTTATTTCCGTAGTTATTGTCTCATTAAATGTATCTATTGAGTCACGCGTCATTATAGGCACAAACTTGGATTTTGGTTTGAAATTGGTGACTGGGGCAGCGTTAGTACTAATGCCTAATCTTCCCATTAGCTGTTCAGTGGAATTACCTTGATCATTCTCCAATTCTTCGCTTTGATTCTGTAAAGCATTTAAGTCAGACAATAGATTAACATCTCCAGCAGTTAACGCTGCCTCTCTATTAAAACCCACTGTAGTTGTTATAGGTGCTTGTGTTTTATGTGCGTTTATTAGATGGAACTTTTGGAGTTTAATTTTTCTAATGTATTTATAAATATCAGCCCGCGTTTGCGGGTAGTTGAAATTACTTTCCGCACAATATGTCAATCCTAAGGACAGAAGCTGTTTTTCCGCTAGGTCGAGGTCTATATTGGCCAGATTGACAATTGAATTTTCATTTGGCATATCATTACTTATTTGTTGTTGCGCCAACCCTTCTTGTTCGATTTCTTGTTGTTTTTGTTCTTTGGTGTGTTTCCGTCGCTTTTTTCTTCTGTCGCGGCGCTTAGCATTTCTCCTTTGTTTTGATAAGAGTTTTGCTTCCTGGGACGAAGAGTTTGGCGCCGCTCCTCTCTTTAAAAATTAAGCTCTTCTACCAGAGTATGCTTCCTTTTTGTGAATGTTATGCCTCCTGATGTCGAGGGAATTGTTTCTGATTCTGATTGTGTTTCCACAGCTGAGCTTAGGTCCGATATTGAGGATGCAGATTGAATTTCTTTGCTTGTTCCTGCTGTTACAATGGTATCACTGCGATATTTACTTGATTTGTTCGCCGCCTTTGCAGCGTCATATTTTCTTCAGAACGTGAATATTTGTCCTTGTTCATAATCATTTCTGTCGCGCTGAAATTTAAATGCCTTTCGTTGTTTGATGACGTCTTCTTCCTTCTTCAAGCGCGACAACATTTCCTCTCTCATTTTATGCCCCACGTCTGCTCCTTCAAGTGCGCCGATTTTTGACTCAATCACCTCTATTTCCTTCTGTATTTCAATTCTATCGATTTCTGCGTATTGTACTAATATTTCCACTAATTTCCTGGATGAATCAAGATTGCATTCTCCCCAGTCTTTTAACATATTTGGGTTCGGGTTATCATAGCTCGGAGCTAACATGATTCGAAGACCCCTGGGAATCCGACCCACCTCTAAGTATCTCGTCAGGGATCTATGTTCCCACCATTTTTGTTGTTCAGTTTTCATTAATTTTTCTAATTTCTTATACAGGTCCTTTAAGTTACTGTTGCCTCCATTATCCATTCGTCTGTTGAAAGTCGTAATTGGCACATTGGTAGTGTCAGCAAACATTTCATCAGCTGCCTCCGCCCTCCCTCGTAGCACGTCTGCGGCCATAGTATAGCACTACTTGTAACGAGCGTTTAAACTGTTATATATTTGCCCAGATTAACACTCGTAAGCACACCTCTCACCGGACTGATTTTCGGATATCTCCTACCTTTCCAGCGTCCGCTGTGCTCCCTGCGTCTTCCGATACAGAGTTCACCTCTTTTGCCATAATCCGTAGGTTTATTCCGTCTTCCGGGGGCTTGCAACTGTTCTCCTCCTGGAGATTTTGTATAATCCAGTTCCGACCGGATTTGGCTTCTTGTCACGTTGCCCAGGTTTGAGAGGGGGTCCGTTAAAGCCAGGGAAGCCTCCTTAGAAATGAATTTCAAAACTCCTTCTCCTTCTTGTGTCGCCAAGGAAAAACGGAACGGACACCACTTTCTTTGTGCAGCGTTATTTTATTTTTCGTGCATTGGCCGCCATGACGCGTTTCGGGCTTCACAGAGCCCTTGATCACATGACACGCCACGTAGTTTCTCCCATTTTTAAAGTGACAATGTGCTTAATTATTAGAGTGGACATAAAAAACATACTACCATCATCAAGTACTGCATTACATACAAATTATGTTACAATTTGTCTTGTTTCATTAAATTAATTCATTAATTCAAGTAAATCAACAATTCAAATTATTAGTAGATTAACATGCTAAAAATGAAAACTGTTTATTGAAGAATGAGTGGGTGTATGAGTGTCTGAATGGATGATTTAGTAGGTGTGTGACTGACTGTATAAGTGAGTGATTAAACGTGTTTTACTGAATGTATGGGCTAGTGACTAATCTGTGTGAATGTCTGTATCAGTCTGTCAGTTGGTGTGTAAGCGGCTGCATGGGTTGGTGAGTAGCTACATGAGTGTCTATATGGGTTATTGAGTGGTTGTCTGAGTACCTGTATGGGTGCCTGAGTGTCTGTGTGGGTGGGTGGGGGGGGGTGACTCCCTGCATGGATGTGTGAATGGGTGATTCACTGGGTGCATTGGTTCAAGTGCAACAGTGAGGGGCTGTATGGGTGGGTGAGTGTGTGTATGGCTGTGTTGGTGAGTGAATGGATGTCTCAGTGGTACAAGTGTGAGTAACTACATATGTGAAAGGCAGTATATGTGAGTGTTGGAGTATATAAGTGACTATATGTGATAGTGAGTGATTGTGAGAGTGGCTGCATGGATGAGTGTGTGCTTGTGTCAGAGTAAGTATGTGTTAGTATCTGTATGAATAAGTGAGGTGGTGTGTATATAACTGTATAGGTGAGTAAATGGGAGTGTGATTGATTCTTTGCATGACTGACTAGGTGTGTGAGTAACTCTATGGGTGAGTGGTGGTGTGTGAGTGTCTGTATGGGTGTATGAGTGCATATGATAGTGGCTGTGTTGATGAGTGACTGCATGTATGAGTGACTGTATGGGTGAGTGAGTGGATGTGTGTGTAGACCTAGGAATCAGTGAGTGGGTATGTACTAACTGGTATTGGTGTGTCTATGGTTTCGAGAATGGTAGTCTGTATTTTAGAGTGGGTGTATCAAAAGTTATATGAGTGTGTGAGGAGGTGCATCAGATGATCATGTGGATGATGCCATCAGTGATGTCATCAGTGATGTAATTTGAGATGTCATCAGTGATGTCACCAGTGATGTCACTGTCCATGTCATGAGTGATGTAATATGTGACATCATCAGCAGTGCATTGTAGGGGCGTGGGTTATAGTTAGCTCAACTAACTATAACGGCCGAATTTCCCTGGCTTTGTACGAGTGAAATGTCCAACTAACTATAACGTCCCTGAAACCTGTGGTTTTTTCAGTGCATTTCTAAGGTTTTTAAATGCTAATTTCTGACTATAACGTCCCTGAAACCTATGGTCGTTTCAGTGCATTTCAAAGGTTTTTTAATTGTTAATTCCTAACTATAACGTCCCTGAAACCTCTGGTTTTTTCAGTGAATTTCTAAGGTTTTTTAAATGTTAATTTCTAAATGTGCCTACATAGGTAGGACATGTGCAGGAAGAGGAATAAAGGTGCAGAAAGAAGCAAGAGAAGTGCAGAAAGAGGCAACAGAAGTCCCGAAAGAGGAAGAAAGGTGCAAAAAGAAGCAAGAGAAGTGCAGAAAGAAGCAACAGAGGTGCAGAAAGAGGCCTACTTCTACTGTGCCTTTCCACAGACTCATACAAAGTAGCCTAATCACTAATCCTTCTCCCAAGATGTCTTAAACCTCACTTTTCTCTTGAAGGTTCACTATTCATTGACTGTTCAGAACGTTAGGCCTACCAAATGTAAAACAGCAATCCTAACCATATCACTGTTATAAGTCTGACTGTCAGGCCTGAATTAATTCAGTCACGATCCGCTTTTAACTGTCTTCTTTTGAAGTTAAGATATATAAGATTGCCCATGTACCCTGCAGGGAAGCGCCACTGTTCCATTTCCCTGAAGCTTTTGCGGGTGCTGCTTAGACTGATTCAGATTCATCCTCACAAGGTTTCCAAGATGGTGGCTGTCGGGTTCGATACTTGCCATTCTAGTGTTTCGCCTGGAAGAGCAGTGTTGATTTAATCGCGCTCGCGCACTATGCGCTGAGCGCACTTCAACAGTCATTTCTGTGAGGAAGCAGCGTTTCTCTTTCACGCATGCTTCTCAGTCAAAATTATCGTCTGGAGATTAGGGTTTCAGCCCGTAGTCACTCCGTTTGTCAAGTTTGTTTGGTCACAGTCCGTGTATCCTGTTTGGGCGAATTTTTGGGCCAAGTCAGTAAAGGTATTTTTGAACCTGACAGCATTTGGTTCCAGTGAGAGTTCGTTCTTACTCTCTTGCCAGCGCTTTCAAGTAGCGTATTGAGAACAGAGACGTTTTTCAAGTTAGGCAAAGACTAATATCTGAACTAAGTCTATTTCCAGTGCATACTCTCTATCTTTCTTTATGCGCTTGTGAGAGTATTCTGGGAAAAACTGTAGTTGCATATTTGATGTTTTTTGAGAGACATTTTGACTACTCTAATTTTTGTACTGCGCTGAATTGCTGGAGAAAGAACAGTACAAGAACAGTACATTAACAGCAGACAAACAATTGAGCTTACATACAGAATACTAATCAGTAGTAAGACTATTGCACATTATTGTAGATATAAATATATATATATATATATACATATATATTTGTACTTACCACCAAGGTTCTCCTCAGCCATCAAGCTGCGACAAAAAGAAAGAAAGAACTTAATTGCTTAGAGGAATAACTACAAGAATAAAATAATTTAATTATCATTTTAGAGAGCAGCAAGTCCACTGAGTAAAGCAGGTAATAGGCAGTTGCTAGAAAGGGTTTGGAGGGACAATTGGAATTAGTAAGAGGTGGTAATTTTGTGTTTGCATTCACAGGTGCCCAGAAGAGGTCACCAGACATTCCCGAGTGGAAGAGGCACAGCAGTGGCAGTCTCTCTTGTCATCCCAATTCCCTTTCCCCCTCTTTACTGGGAGTGGATTCTTTAATTTACTCACAGTGGAGTTTGGGATTTGGGGAATAGTTCTTCCGTTCCTGTGGAAGCATAGTTTTCAGGTGCATGGTACTGACAGATTGAAGTGCCATAAACTCAAACTTCCACCTGGGCGGAATGGCTGAAGGGATTGACGTAAAGGCCTTAGTGACAGTGTTGGATGGGTTACAGAAACAGTTGAGTCAAGCAATGGAAGAAAACAAGGTCCTTAGAGATGAGGTTAGAAAGTCAAGTCAGGAAGCCAATTATCTTAGGCAGAGATTTGATGAGTTTGTAGTTGGGTCCACCCCCTTGTCCAAGGAACAAAAGCCCCAACAATGTTCTCCATCCCCTTCAGCAGCAGAATTAACAACTCAAGTAATTCATGCCATCTCCCCAACCATTCCATTAGCGGCCCCAGAGAGATTTAATGGTGACCCCCATAAGGCCCAGATTTTTCTCACTCAGTGTTCGTTACACTTTTTATGTAGGCCCATAATCTTTAAGGAGGACCAGTCCAAGGTAGCCTTCATTTTGTCCTACCTGAGCGGAGATGCTGCAGCCTGGTCGATGCCACTGGTAAACAGCAATGATCACATCTTATATGACTTTGAGGAATTTAAATTGGAGTTTCTACGTATTTTTGATCGGCGAACCATTTCACAAACTAGTGATAATGAGCTCTTAGATCTCAAGCAAGGGAATCGAGAATTGATTGCTTATCTTGCACAATTTAACAAATTGATTGTTGAAACCAACTGGTCAGAAGCCAAGGGGGCGGCTATTTTCTATAGAGGACTCAAAGATGAACTAAAGGATGGTCTTGCCCAAATTCCGAAAAGACCCACCGATGTTTCAGTTTGATTGATTTGGTACTCCAAATTGATCAAAGATAAAACGAAAGAAAGAGTGAGCGCCGAAGAGACGTTCGACAGTTTCCCCCTCGATTTGACAGATTAAGACCTGAATCAATGAAGGTTAGTGATTCCACGTCAGGAGAAGAGCCTATGCAAATTGGAACTGTGCTAGGCCCTTTAGCCAAGGAAGAAAGAGAAAAACAAAGAATTGGCAAACTGTGTATGTATTGTGGAAATTCAGGTCATTTTGTCAAAGATTGCCCGAAGAAACCAAAAAATAATTTGTTGGTAAAAGACAGGCCCCATCAGTAAGAGGAGTTGCTCTGGTGGGTGCTTCAGTTAAGTCAACTCCAGATCCACAGCTAATCGCTAATACTGTGCAATCTTCAGCCCCTCATCTCATCATTTCCTGTTTGATCAAATTTGGAGTTACTGAAGTGGATGAGGTCTCAGTCATGATCGATTCGGGAGCAACGGGAAACTTTTGCAATATCAAGTTTGCGAAGTCACTTGGAATTCAATTTCTCCAGAAAGAAAAGCCTGAACCAGTGCGGGCAGTTGATGGAACCAACCTTTCTTCTGGACCCATCACTTACAATACTGAGGAAATCACTTTATTTGGGCCCGGCCAGCATTTAAGTTTGTTAAGGTTCAGTCTCATCGAAGCTCCACAATTTCAACTTATTTTAGGATTGCCTTGGCTCACTGAGCATAATCCAAAAATCGATTGGGCCAGAAGAAAGGTTGAGTTGAATTCAAAATATTGTAAGGAGCATTGTTACAATCTGTGTAAGATGAAACCCCAGCCATCTCCACCGTCACTGTTGGCCCAGCAGTCTTATATGATGTGTGCTTTAGAAGTACCAGAGATACCAAGAGAATACCAAGATTTGGCATCCGCTTTTGATGAACAAGAGGCCAAGAGGTTACCCCCGCATCAAGAATATGATTGCAAGATAGAACTGGAACCTGGTGCATTGCTGCCTTGCAGTCGTATTTATGCCCTCACGGAAGCAGAAAATCTTCATTTGAAAGAATACTTGGACCAATATTTGGCCAATGGGTTTATTCGACCCTCCCAATCACCTGTTTCATCTCCATTGTTTTTCATCCCTATGAAGGATGGAAAACTTAGAATGTGTATAGATTATCGAGCCTTGAACCTAGTCACCAAGAAGAACCGATACCCTTTGCCATTCATTTCTGAACTCTTGGATCAGGTAAAAGAGGCCCAGATATACACCAAATTAGATCTAAGAGGGGCCTATCACCTAGTGCGGATGGCGGAAGGCGACGAATGGAAGATGGCGTTCCGGACACGTTTTGGGCTGTTTGAGTACCAAGTCATGTCTTTCGGCCTGTGCAACGCCCCGGCAGCCTTCCAACATTTTGTCAATTACATTCTTAGAGAGTTTTTGGACCGCTTTGCCGTGGTTTACATCGATGATATTCTCATCTTCTCTGCAAATTTGGAGGAACATGTTCAGCACGTACGTACAATATTGAAGAAATTACTTGACAATCAGCTCTTCGTCAAGTTGTAAAAGTGTGTTTTTCACACTGAGCGAGTGGAATTTTTGGGCTTTATTTTGTCCCCATAAGGAGTTGCTATGGACAACATTAAAGTGAGAGCTATCAAGGATTGGCCTCCTCCACAAAGTGTAAAGGAAATACAAAGATTTACTGGATTTGCTAATTTTTATAGGTGTTTTATTCCCAACTTGTCCGCAAAGGTTAGTCCTCTTACACGCTTACTGAAGAAGAATGCAAAGTTTGTTTGGAGTTCTGAAACCGAGGAGGCCTTCAAGTTATTGAAAGAAATTTTTACTTCAGCCCCAGTTCTTTTGCATCCAAATCCAGATGAACCTTTCTATGTGGAAGCAGATGCATCCAATTTGGCAATTGGTGGAATCCTTTCGCAAAGACACAAGAATACTGGTCAATTCCATCCAGTGGCCTTTCGATCCCGAAAGTTGACACCAGCAGAAATGAACTACTCAATTGCGGATAAAGAACTGTTGGCTGTAAAGGATGCCTTCTGTGAATGGAGGCATTATTTACTGGGTGCTAAGCATGAGGTAACAGTTTTTACGGACCACAGAAATTTGCAATTCTTGAAATCTGCTCACACACTCACCCCAAGGCAGTTGAGATGGTCGCTCTTCTTTGCAGATTTTAACTTTGTCTTAACATACAAGCCTGGATCTGTGAATAGAAAAGCAGACGCATTGTCGTGTTTATCGTCAGGCGACGTAGAAAAGACCTCTGAAAAAAGTTTGATTATCCCAGAAGAAAAGATAGTGGGAGCCATTGTATATGCAGATCTGGAAGACAACCTCAAAGATACCCTCACGCAAGAAGAATTGCATGACTGGGTCAAAGGAGGGCTTGGAAGAGAAATTAAGGATGGAAAACCCTATCATCAAGGAAGACTATACGTATCCAACGAAGGTCTTCATAATGAGGTCATTCAGCATTGCCATGATAAACTGCTAGCGGGTCACAAAGGAGTGTAGAAGACTCTAGAGCTATTGAGACGAGAATTGTGGTGGCCGGACATGGAAGCTCAGGTGGGACAATATGTGGCATCTTGTGAGAAGTGTGTCAAGGGGAAAGTGGTAAGACAGGCACCACAAGGTCTGTTGATGCCCTTGCTCATAGCTCCTGGCCCATGGCATACAATCTCTATGGATTTTATTGTTGATCTGCCCTCCAGTCAGGGGTTTTCAACCATATGGGTGGTGGTCGACCATTTTTCCAAGATGAGTCATTTTGTCCCTTTAAAATCCATTCCCAATGCTTCACAGCTGGCCACATTATTCACTCAGCACATTGTTAAGGCACATGGAATCCCCCAGGTGGTAATTTCTGACCGGGGCCCTCAGTTTGTTTCACACTTTTGGAGGGCTTACCTAAAAAGATTGGGAATTGATTCTCGTCTGTCCACTGGTTTCCATCCGGAAACAGACGGGCAGACCGAGAGGGTAAATCAGGATCTGGAGCAATATCTGCATCTGTATTTGATTGATCAAAAAGGGGAATGGCCAAATCTAATCTGGGCTGCAGAATTTGCTTACAACAATGCAATACACTCTTCCACTGGCTTCTCCCCATTCTTTTTGAATTCAGGAAGACATCCCAACATGCTGGTAGGGAAGACTGAGAGTGAGGTACCTGCAGTAGAGGTAGTAGTAAGAGATTTGCATAGAGCCTATCAGGTTGCCACCAGTAATCTTGAAAAAGCTAAAAGTTCCTACAAGAAGCAGGCAGACAAGAAACGGAGAGGAAACCCTGTTGACGAGGTTGGAGATAAGGTCTGGATCTCCACTCGTAATATGCGTTTAAAGGGGAACAGGAAATTCCAACCTCGATTTGTAGGCCCCTTTCAAGTAGAAAAGATGGTGAATCCATTCAGTGTAAAAATCAAACTTCCTCCCAAGTTAAGAATACATTCAGTGTTCCATGTATCCTTGATAAAAAGAAATCCGCCTAACCTGAGGAAAGAAAAACCACCTGCCCCAATTCAGGTTCAATCAGAAAGAGAGTTTGAAGTGAAGCGGATTATAGATTCTCGGGTTAAGAGAGGAAGGCTTTTCTACTTAGTAGATTGGAAAGGTTTTGGTCCAGAGGAAAGGTCGTGGGAACCCAGTTCAAATGTTCATGCCCCTAGACTGATTCAAGAGTTTCACAAGACTCATCCCAAGAAGCCCAAGGAGGGAGGAGGAGGGGCTTTGGTGGGGGGTATTGTCAGGCCTGAATTAATTCAGTCATGATCCGCTTTTAACTGTCTTCTTTTGAAGTTAAGATATAAAAGATTGCCCATGTACCCGGCAGCGAAGCGCCACTGTTCCATTTCCCTGAAGCTTTTGCGGGTGCTGCTTAGACTGATTCAGATTCATCCTCACAAGGTTTCCAAGATGGTGGTGTGAGAAGTTGGCCTGGCATATGCTGTCCACTAGTTATAGTGGGCACCTTGCACCAGTCCAAACAACCCCTTATGGATGATAGGTTAAAGACAACCTTTATTGAAAGCTATCCTAGTGGTAGCTATGGAGAGCAGCCTTCAGGCTAAGTCTTAGAGGAATGTAAAGCAGCTTGTTTTACCAGTCTATAATCTCTTGAGTGACCAAATGAAAGAGGACACACCAGGTATATATATAAAATATATGTATTTAGTCTTAAACACACCCCTCTAGTCTCTTTATGAGGCTAGAGTTCGAAGTACATAAGTTACAAGGCGAATATCAGCAGTTATTAGCACAATACACGTTGAGCCCTAGGGGCGTACCAAACCATATACTAAAATAGTGGTATAAGAACCACGACTGAGCTAGACACAAGACCTAGAGCCTGTAGAAGTGCTTAGACCCCAAGGAACCACCCAAGGTAGTGACACAGGGGACCCATGGGGGACACATGCAGTGTTAGAACACAGCCGCGAATCGCCGTTGACTTCTATGGGGAAAGTCGCGGTTTGATTTTTAAAGAAAAAGGACATTTCGGAGAGGACTTCCAGTTAACCCCTTTAAACTTAAGAGTTTCTAGGGCCCACACCCACGTGAGTACCGAAATACTCGAGTTACCTCACCCAGGGAAGCTGGGTGCATACGTGTTAAAAGGTGTCGGGAATCGTCGTCGTTTTCAATGGCGACCTCTTGGAAAGTGCTGCTGCCGTGAAGAGGAAGAGTGTCCGGTGTGATCCAAGCCTGGATCGAGGAAGAGGAAGACCTGAAAGCAGAGGGGACAGAGTCTGGGTCACTAGCCAGTGACCAGGGGCACGATAGTCGAATGCCCTCAGATGTTGGGTGCTTCAGGTGAGTTGACGGGTGCCTTGACTCTTCAGCCACGAGGTCCAGGAGGCGTCAACGACAACCAGGAGCTGGATTCGAGCTGTCCCACAAAGTTTGTCGAGTGCTGCAGTGTCGGCGACCGGATTGGACCCAACAAGCCTTGGCAACGGCAAGTCACAGGGAAGTGAAGAAAAGGCTGCGGTGCAGACCAGCAAGATCTGAGGGACCCACTCAGCAAGGGTAAGTCAGGGCACTTCTTGAGCAACCAGAAAAGCCCAAGCAATTGAAGATTTGCCTTTGTGGGGACCCACTAACCAACGGACTAGAGATCGCAAAGGAGCCTCAAGCGGTCGCACTTGGAGCTGGCCCACGGGACACCCGTGGAGTGTAGGCCCGTGCTCTTTGCTGCAGTTGGTGCTTGGGGCTAGGGCTACCTGAAACCCAAAGCACGGCTTCGAGAGATGTCTGGAAGTTGGTGCACTTGCAAATGTGCTCGGTGTCCAGGGGTCATGGTTCCATGTTACCCACAACAGCTACGGGCCTCAGCTTTGCTGGGAACTCAGGGCAGCCTCGGCGAAGTCTGGAAATCCTCCTCTGGTGATGCAAAGACTTCGGCGTCCGGCGGGAGCCTCAGAGATGCAGACCGGACAGATGCTTTGTTGGTGCCTGCCAAGCAGGGGAGTCACTCCTTGACCCCAAGGGAGATTCTTCAGTCCTCTAATCTTGATGTAGAGCGTCAAAGGTCCAGGATTCAGCTTCAGAGTTTTGTCCAGGGATATCTAAAATCCTGTTGCCAGGGTTCCCTTACTTATACTAAGAAAAGGGGTTGGACTAACTCTGGGGACCCACCTATGGGAGGGTTTGGAAAGAGGGGTGGCTACACCCATTTACTTTGTCCAGTTTCACACCAGAGCAGGGGCTGGCAGCCCCTGCAACCGGTTTGAACTGGGGTATGCACGAGAACACCAAATGTGCCCCCAGTGCAGGACTTCAAAGCATTCAGAGAGTGCACCACCCAGCCCTAATCCACTAAGGCCTGTCTGGGAGGTGGTAACACCTCCCTGAGACAGGAAACCTATTGTCCAGGCCTCCCCTGCTGGAGTTTCGGTCAGCAGCAGGAGGCCAGACTCGTGTCTGTGGCTGCAGCATCCATTTTGTGATGCCAGGCTCTGTTTAGTTGGTACCGGGTATACCGGTGCTGTCATGTCTCTCCCTCTAGAAGGGTGGGATCATACTCCCACACCAGTTAATGGTGTGGGGGTATGGTTCCAAGGTGTTTGACACCAAACACGACATGTTTCCGTGCAGCCATCCCAAAGTTAGCATTTACCGTTTAGATATAATGCACTTTAAGAGTATATGGTCAGGCTGCACCACAGACAACCCCGGAGAGGAGATTCCGAAGGCTGCAGAGGGGCTCTGCTCATGCATGGGCACCCTCTCACATAAAACCAAGCACCCTGCCTTCAGGATTGATAAGGCCTGCTATAGGGGTGACTGATAGGTTTCTATGTGCAGTGATAGGTGAGATATAGTGAACCTATATCTCTGTAAGGGGTGCATGCACCACCTTACTCAGGCTGCAGTAGCAGTCCTGTGGTGTCATTTTGGAGGGTCTTCCAGGGGTGGCACAATACATGCTTCAGCCCCTGGTAGGCCTCTGGGGTACCTATGCCCTGGGTACATAGTATACCATATACTAGGGACTTATAAGGGCACCCCAGAAGCCAATCTGAAGTGTACTTAAGGTACATGGAATCAATTTATAAGAGAAAGCAGATAGGCGGGGGACCTGAATAGCAGGTTCCCAGCCAAACTAAGTCAAAAACCATTAAAGCACCAGAAAAAAAGTGGGGGCAACCATGTAGTCAGATTCCACCTTCCTACATAACCCCCCAAACGAAAGGAGATAAGGCTAACCTTGGCCAGTTGAGCCTTTATTGACTAAGTGGCCATATAAGGAAGTACCTGCACTAGCATGGTTACCCCCTGTCTTATGGTCCACTAAGCTATCCCTCACCCTAAGGGTATGAGAGGGTATCCACCATGGGGAATTACTACCTGTGGTGTGCTTTGGTAAAGTAAGAGGCTGATGAGGTGTCTGAGTAGGGAAGTGAGACCCTAGGAGAGTTGGTCTCAGCTTCCTCAGATCACTAGTCACCATGTATGCCTGCCTTTCCATGACTGAGTTGCACTTTGCTCTAAGGGTCAACCTTTGGCTGCCTACAGCTGGGGGTTGGGTCCCTTTGGATGGAACACTGGAGGGACATCGCAGGTTTGGAACCTTTTGGTCCCAGGTTTGCCCTTGCCTAACAGAGTCCTTCTGGGGGAGGTCCCTACACAAAGGTATGGGGGATCCCTCAGTGTGTTGAGGAATTTTCACCTGGCTAGGGCTACTAGACTGGGTGCCCCTAATCTGCTGATGGGGGTTCCTCTGGACAGGGGGCCCTGTGGGGTCCACTGACCTCCCTGACCTCTGCAGCCCTGGGCTGACTGAGGCAGGGTAGAGAGGGGCAGGTTACCTGCTCCAGACTGGGTACCACCTTGGAAGGGTCCCCTGCCATCAGAGGGGTTGCCAGGCCAGGCCTGACTACCTCTGGGGCATTTCCTTCACTAGGGGTAGGATCAGTTCCCTGAGGAGGCTGACCCTTACCTATAGTCTGGGGGGAAGAAGACTTTTCTTCAACCCTTTTTCTCTCTTGTGGAGGAGAGTGGGCCATTCTTTCAGGCTCCATCACACCAAAATTTTCCTGGGGTGGGGCTGTGGCCATCACAGCCCCCCTAACTTTCTCAGGGATGCCCAGCATTCTCAGATGGGCTTGGTGTTCAACTTCAGCCCAGGCTGAAATTTCTAGATCATTGCCCATCAGGCAATCTACAGGCAAGGTTGGGGACACTGCCACTCTTTTGGGCCTGTGACCCCTACCCAGCTGAGATTGACTATGGCCATGGGGTGATCTGTTCTGACACCATCAATGTTGGTCACCTGGTATTTAAACTCAGGTAAAAGCTGGTGAGGGGGACTAGTTTCCCTGCCACCATGGTGACACTAGCCCCTGTGTCCCTGAATGCCACAGCTTTCTGACCATTAATCATTGGCTCCAGTCTGTACCTGCCCAATGCATTGGGACCCATGGTAAAGGTGGCAAATCCTATACCACCATCAGAGTCAGAGGAGTCTGTTGAGGGGGTCCTGTCTAAACTAGGGCCCACCTCGGTTCCCCTTGCAAAAGCACCTAACTTTTTGGGTGCACTACTCCAAACTGGAGGATTACTACTGGTAGTACCAGGAGGGGTGGTAGTATTTGTTGGAGGAACATTTTCTTTATTGCCAATCCTGGGGCAACTGGGATCAGTTTTCCAGTGTCCAGGCTTTTTACAGACATGGCAATATGGTTTCTTTTCAGGAGAGGAAGGAGTTTGGGACCCACCCCCAGAGGAGGACATTTGGGGCCCTGTAGTGGACTTATCCTTAGATTTATCCCCACCTTTCTCTTGGGACTTGGTAGAATCTTTCTTCTGGTCACCACCCTGATTCTTAGGCCTCACCCTGGTTCTGACCCATTTGTCTGCCTTCTTTCCCAATTCTTAGGGAGAGGTCAGATCAGAGTCCACCAGGTACTGGTGTAAAAGCTGGTTTTGACAATTATTAAGGATCTGCTCCCTCATAATCAAATTGTACAATCCTATAAAGTCATGCACCTTGCTGCCATGTATCCAACCTTCCAGAGCCTTAGTAGCACAATCTACAAAGTCAACCCAGTCTTGAGTCTGAGCCTTTTGGGTGTCTCTGAACTTCAACCTATACTGTTCAGTGGTTAGGCCAAACCCATCTATCAGAGCACTCTTCAAGACTTTGTAATTGTCAGCATCCTCTTCTCTTACAGTGAGGAGCTTGTCTCTACCTTTGTCTGCAAAGGAGAGCCACAAGATTGCTGCCCACTGCTCCTGGGGGACCCTCTGAACTTTACAGGCCCTTTCCAGTGCAGTAATCCATTTGTGGATGTCATCCCCACTCTGGTAGGGAGGGACAATCTTGCTCAGGTTTCTATGGTGTAGGAGAGTAGGATCTGCCTCTTATGTTGCCCCCACTTTTTTTCTGATGTTTACACTGGTTTCTGGCTATAGTCTGGCTGGGACCCTGCTAATCAGGGCCCCAGCCTCTCTGTTCTCTCTAAACGACTTGGAGTGCACTCTAGGTGCACTAGTGATTGGATACTGTGGTACCGTATGAGTCCCTAGTATATGGTACCTTAGGTACCAAGGGCATAGGTACTTCACAGGCCTACCAGGGGCTGAAGCATGTATTATGCCACCCCTGGGAAGCAGACTAAATCTGACACCACAGGCCTGCTACTGCAGCCTGGGTGAGGAAGTGCTAGCACCCCTCACTGAGATATAGGTCCCCTATATCTCTCCTGCACACACATTGAGACTTATCAGTCACCCCTAAAGCAGGCCCTATAAATCCTGAGGGCAGGGTGCTTAGTTTCCATGTGAGGGGGTGCCTCTGCCTGAGCAGGGCCCCTCTGCAGCTCTCAGAGTCCATTCTCTGGGGCTGTTTATGGATGCGGTTAAACCATATACTTTTAAGTGCATTATATCCTCGCGGTAGAATGCTAACTTTGGAATGGCTGCATCGAAACATGTCGTGTTTGGTGTCAAACATCTTGGAATACTACCCCCCCTGCCAGTCCTGGTGGCGGGGGTAGCATTCCACCCTTCTAGAGGGATAGACATGTACCTATTGTGGAAACGCGGTAGAATCCTGCAGAGCCCTGGCATCACAAAATGGATGCCACCAGTCACAGACACTGGGCTGCCCTCCTGCTGATGACCAACACCCGCAGTGGAGGAAGCCCAACAATAGATATCCTGTCCCAAGGGGTGTGACCACCTTCCAGACAGGGTTTAGTGTATTGGGGCTGGGTGGGTGCACTCTTAGAGTGCTTTGAAGTCCTGCATTGGGGGAGCAGAAGGCTCCTCTGTGCATACCCCAGTTCAAACCGGCTCTGGGGCTACCTGCCCCTGCTCTGGCGCGAAACTGGACAAAGGGAAGTGGGTGTAGCCACCCACTCCCCTGACCCTCCCATAGGTAGGGTCATAGAGCTAGTCCCTCCCTTTCTTTTAGTATAAGAGGGGGAACCTGTGCATTGCACCCTAGATTTCCCTGGATGACGCTCTGAAGAAGAATCCCGGACCTTCGACGTTCCACTACCTTTGTAAGACTGAAGAATCTCCCTTGGAGTCAAGGAGTGACTCCCCTGCTTGGCAGGCACCAAAAACTACAAACGATGGTTGCAAACTACACTGCTCCCACCGGAGTCCGAAGTCCCTGCAGCCCAAGAAGTAGATTTCCGGACTTCTCAAAGGCCATCGTGAGTCCCCAGCGAAGCTGAGGCCAGTGGACCCCAAGAGTAACGAGGAACCGCGACCCCTGGGTACCGTACACTATTGTTGTGTGCAACCCCTTCACAAAGTTCCACGAACTTGTGCTTTGGACCACATGTGGTCCTAGCCTCCAGCAGGAAAAGCTCCGAAGATCAGAGGCCTACCACGTCCCGAGTGACCGTGGGCCCCTGTGAGCGAATCCTCCCGAGGTGTCTTTGCGATCCCTTGCCAGCTGGCTTGTGGGTCCCCAGAAGACTTTCTAAAGACACCAAAGGGCTCCCCTGGTTGCTTTAGGCCTGCCCTGACTTACCATCGCTGGGTGAGTCCCCCAGATCTTGCTGATCTGCGCCATTGCCTCTTCACACTTTCCCCGAGACTTGCTGTTACCAAAGCTTGTTGGCTCCAATCGAGTCGCCGACACCGCAGTAAGCTGCAGACATTGTGGGACATGCCGAATCCAGCTCCTGGTCATCGTTGACGCCTCCTGGATCTTGTGGCTGAAGAGTTAAGGCACCCGCGAACGACCTGAATCTTGCGACGACGGTGGGCATCCATCTTCCTTGCCCCGAGTCACTGCCAAGTGACTTTGAACACTGTCCCCTCTGCTTTCAGGTCTTCCATCTTCCGAATCCAGGCTTGGATTCCTCCGGACACTTCTCCTGTCGCCGCAAGCAGCAAGTCTTCACTGGCTCCCATTGAAAACGACGCCGCGACCCGACACCAAAGGACACCTCTGCGCCCGGCTCCCCTGGGTGAGGTAACTTCAGCACTACGGTGCTCCTGTGGGTGTGGGCCCTAGAACTACTTACCCTGTAAGTGACTTGCTTGTAGCTTCCCTAGAAGTGCCCTAAAACTCATATTTTCTAAGTGCGACAATTGCGCTGACTCGTACAGGGTTCGCGTCTGTGTTAGACACACCGCATCCATCTCCTTTGTAACACTATCTAGAACTGTGTCCTTCGACTCATACTGAGTCCGATCGGTGTTCGCCTCAAACACACAAGGGGCCTGTAACATCGAGACCTCCATTGCACTGACTCGCACAAGGTTCGCGTCTGTGTTAGACACAGCGCGTCCATCTCCCTTGTAACTCTATCTGTAACCGCGTCCTTCGACTCGTACGAGGACCGATCGGTGCGTTCGCCTCGAACACGCAAGGGACCTTTAACATTGAAATCTCAATCGCGTCTGAGCGCATAGACTCGCACAGGACTCGCACCGGTGCCAGGATACCGCGTCCGTCCCCTGTGGGTCTCCTACAACTACCTGGGGTGGTTCTTGGGGGTCCCTCGATTCTAGATGCCCTAGACCTAGGACTAGCCAAACTAAGATTGTGATATTCGATTGTGCTAAACTTATTTTGATGACATTTGACTTGTACATATGTTCCTGACTTCTAATCTCATAAAGAGATTAGTAGAGAGTGTTTATTAATAAATACATATATATTTGATATATATACCTGTGTGGTGTCTTTTCATTTGGTGATTCAAGAGATTGTGTGGTAAAACAAGCTGCTTTACATTCCTTCAAGACTTAGCCTAAAGGCTGCTCTCCACAGCTACCACTAAGATAGCTTTCTATAAAGGTTGTCTTAAACCTATCTACCATAAGAGTCGAATTGTTCTGGTGCAAGGTGTCCACTTTAATTAGTGAACAGCATATACCAGGCCAACTTCTCACATTGGTGGGCAGCGTGTGGGATTCCAGCTTGCTATTGTTTTACCAGAAAATCTCTATTTGAATTACTAACTGAAAACCACTATAGGTACTTAAGGTACATATAAAGTCAAGCTTAGTATCAATAAGTTCTACTGAACTTAGAGCTGTGTGCCAAGGGATAGCACACCCTTTCTACAGCTTAAGCTAGTATCAGTAGGCCACAAACTAGTGTAGGTAGTACAACACTGCACAACACTAGAATGTCCTTAAAGGGTGGAACCAGTGGATCCACTCAGCCTCAGTATAAGGACATGGCTTTCTCTGACTTGAGAGCCATGTGTGTTGAAAGACACCTGAAGCTAGGACAGAGTCCCTCCACCCTACACCTGATAGATCTGCTGACAGCAGATGATCTTAGATTGGCTCTAGGAGCTAATGGGTCTGAATCGTGAGTGGGTCAATTACAGTATCTGGGTCAGATGATGAAAATTAGAATGACCAAGACTCTGATTGAAGGGCCAGGCCTCAAGGGGCCTGAAAAGGACAGAGGAATTCTCCCTAAGAGAGCTGATCAAGTGGAGGAGAGGCATAGGTCCCCTTCCAGGGAATCTGACCACTCTTATCACTCTGGCAGAGAATTTGTCCACCAGAGGAACTCATACTTTCCCATAAGAGAGACCTCCTCTGAAAGAATGTGCAAACTGCTGCAGTATGAGGAAGCAAGAGTTGCCCTCAGAATCAAGCAGTTGGCACTGGATAGAGAAGCCCTGGAGATCCAGAGAGCTTCTAGAAGAGAGGGGTTAGAACCCCTTGGTGGCAGCAACAGTGTCCCTAAAGGCAGAGAATCTATTCCAGACCATAGGAACCTGAGCAAGGTTGTTCCTCCCTACCAGAGTGGGGATGATATCCACAAGTGGATAACTGCTATGGAAAGGGCCTGTAGAGTACTGCAGGTCCCCCAAAAGCAGTGGGCAGCAATCTTGTGGCTCTCCTTTTCAGACAAAGGTAGAGAAAAGCTCCTCACTGTTAGAGAAGAGGATGCAGATAATTATGAAGTCCTGAAGAGTGCACTGATAGATGGGTTCGGCTTAACCACTGAGCAGTACAGGTTGAAGTTCAGAGACACCCAGAAGGCACAGACTCAGGACTGGACTGACTTTGTTGATTGTGCAACCAAGGCTCTGGAGGGTTGGCTGGTTGGCAGTAGGGTTACTGATTTCAAGGGATTGTATAATCTGATGATGAGAGAACAGATCCTTAATAATTGCCAGAACCAGTTGTTGCATCAATACCTGGTGGACTCAGATCTGACCTCTCCCCAAGAATTGGGAAAGAAGGCAGACAAATGGGTCAGAACCAGGGTGAGGCAGAAACCCCAGAACCAAGGGGGTGACACCAAGAAGCAAGATCCTAAAGGCTCTGAGAAAGGTGGGGATAAGTCAAAAGACCAGAATTCTTCACAAGGGCCCCAAAAATCTGCATCTGGTGGGGAGTCACAATCCAACAAGGGAAAAGGCCAAAAGAAGCCCTGGTGCAAATTCTGTAAACAGAAAGGGCACTGGACTTCTGATTGTAACAAGTCCAAAGGCCAAACCACCACCACTCCTGCCCCTAAGGCAACTGTTCCCCCTAGCTCAGCTACTGGTGGAGGTGGTACTCAGAATAAGGGTGTAGTAGGGTTGACCCTGGGTTCTGAAGTGGACTCTGACCTAGTCAGAGTACCCACTCAGGCAATGCTGATTTGTGAGGGAGACCTTCATATGTCCTTTCTAGTAAGCCCCAGTAATCTGGGCAAATACAAACAGCAGCCTGTAATAAATGGCAAACAGGCTTTGGCATTTAGGGACACAGGTGCTAGTGTCACCATGGTGGCAGAGGATCTTGTGGACCCTGGACAGATCATCCTGGGCGAAATGTACCAGGTGACCAATGCAAGCAATTTCAGGACCAACCATAGTCTGGCAGTTGTGAATTTCTCCTGGGGAGGGGTAACTGGCCTCAAGAAGGTTGTAGTCAGTGCAGACCTCCCTGTCGAATGTCTATTGGGCAATGATCTAGAGACTTCAGCCTGGTCTGAAGTAGAGTTATGGACTCATGCTGAGATGTTGGGCATCCCTGCAGAGGTATTTGCTGTGACCAGGTCACAAGCAAGAATGCATAACACTGAACCAGCTCTGGATCCTGGAACAATGGACCAGATGCTTCCCAAGAGGAGGAGCAGTAGGGTAAAGGCAGTGCCTTCCCCTCTGTCTCAGATCTCAGATTCACCCCCAGAGGGAGGTGAAGCAGATCCTGAAGAAGGAACTGCCCCAGAGGGACTTGAGCCTGATCAGGTTGAGGTCTTGGGGGCAGGGGGCCCTTCTAGGGAAGATCTGAGTAAGGAGCAACAGTGCTGCCCCTCTCTTGAACCCCTCAGACAGCAGGCTGCTGCTGAGGCTGCTGGGAGTGTTAGTGGGTCCCATAAAGTTTATTGGGATGAGGGACTCCTATATTCTGAGGGTAGAGATCCAGCCCCTGGAGCCACCAGGAGGATGGTAATACCTCAGAAGTTTAGGGGGTTCCTCTTGACCCTAGCACATGACATCCCTTTAGCAGGACACTTGGGCCAAAACAAGACCTGGGACAGGCTTGTTCCACATTTTCATTGGCCACATATGTCAGAGGACACAAAGGAGTTTTGTCGCTCCTGTGTCACATGCCAAGCCAGTGGTAAGGCAGGTGGCACAACAAAGGCCCCCTGATACCACTACCTGTGGTGGGGGTACCCTTTGAAAGGGTAGGGATTGACATTGTTGGTCCCCTTGACCCTCAAACTGCATCTGGGCACAGGTTTATCCTGGTGGTAGTGGATCATGCCACCAGGTACCCAGAAGCAATTCCCCTGAGGACCACCACAGCCCCTGTGGTGGCAAGAGCCCTCATTGGAGTCTTCTCCAGGGTGGGTTTCCCAAAGGAGGTCATTTCTGACAGAGGTACCAACTTCATGTCAGGATATCTGAAAGCAATGTGGAAGGAGTGTGGTGTAACTTATAAGTTCACTGTGAGAAGTTGGCCTGGCATATGCTGTCCACTAATTATAGTGGGCACCTTGCACCAGTCCAAATAACCCCTTATTGGAGATAGGTTAAAGACAACCTTTATTGAAAGCTATCCTAGTGGTAGCTATGGAGAGCAGCCTTCAGGCTAAGTCTTGAAGGAATGTAAAGCAGCTTGTTTTACCAGTCTATAATCTCTCGAGTGACCAAATGAAAGAGGACCACACCAGGTATATATTCAAAATATATGTATTTATTACTAAACACACCCCTCTAGTCTCTTTATGAGGCTAGAGTTCGAAGTACATAAATTATAAGTTAGTTATCTACAGTAATAGCACAAATACACGTTTGAACCCCAGAGGCGTACCAAACCATATACCAATAAAGTGGTATAAGAACCACGACTGAGCTAGACACAAGGCCTAGAGCCTGTAGAAGTGCTTGGACCACAAAGAACCACCCAAGGCAGTGACACAGGGGACCCACGGGGGACGCGTGCAGTGTGTGAACACAGCCGCGAACCGCCGTTAACTTCTATGGGGAAAGTCGCGATTAGAATTTAAAAGAAAAGGGACACTTAGAGGAGGACTTGGAGCAAACCCTTTGAGAACTAGGCTGTTCTAGTGTCAATACCCACGGGAGCACCGGAGTACTCGAGTTACCTCACCCAGGGGAGCCGGGTGCATAGGTGTCTTTCGGGGTCGGGTTTCATCGTCGCTTTCAATGGCGATCTGCTGCAAAGTGCTGCTGGCAACCAAGTCGAAAGTGTTCTGGTGGATCCAAAGGTGGATCGAAGATCTGAAGAACCTGAAAGCAGAGGGGACAGAGTCTGGGTCACTAGCCAGTGACCAGGAAGGCGATGAGCAGATGCCCACCGATGTCGAGTGCTTCAGGTAGGTTGACGGTCATCTTGACTCTTCAGCCACGAGGTCCAGGAGGCGTCGACGATGACCAGGAGCTGGATTCGAGCTGTCCCACGACGTCTGTCGATTGCAGGGGTGTTGGCGACCGGATTGGACCCAACAAGCCTTGGCAACAGCAAGTCTCGTGTAAATAGAAGAAGGACGATGTTGCAGACCAGCAAGGTCTGTAGGACTCACCCAGCAAGGATAAGTCAGGGGACACCTAAAGCAACCAGGGAGCCCAAGCATAAAAGGATTGGCCTTCGGGAGGGCCTACTAGCCAACGGACTAGCGACCACGAAGGAGCCTCAAGACTATGCACGTGGAGCTGGCTCACAGGACACTCGTGGAGTGGAGGCCAGTGATCTTCAGTGCAGTTGGTGCTGGAGGCTGGGGCTACTCGGAGCCCAAAGCACAACTTTGTGGAAGACCCAGAAGAGGATGCACTTGCAAATGTGATTGGTGTCCTGGGGTCACGGTTCCACGTTACCCACGACAGCTACGGGCCTCAGCTTTGCTGGGGACTCAGGGCAGCCTCGGGGAAGTCTGGAAATTCATGTCTGGTGATGCAAAGACTTCGGCGTCCAACGGGAGCTTCAGCGATGCAGACCGGACAATTGCTTCTTTGGTGCCTGCCAAGCAGGGGAGTCACTCCTTGACCCCAAGGGAGATTCTTCAGTCCTCTAATCTTGAAGTAGAGCGTCGAAGGTCCAGGATTCTGTGTCAGAGTTTCGTCCAGGTTAATCTAAAGTCCTAAGGACTGGGGTCCCCTACTTATACTAAGGTAGGGGTTGGACATACTCTGTGGCCCCACCTATGGGAGGGTCAGGGCAGAGGGGTGGTTACACCCCTTTCCCTTTGTCCAGTTTCGCGCCAGAGCAGGGGCTGGAAGCCCCTGAGCCGGTTTGAACTGGGGTATGCACAGGGACACCAAGTGTGCCCCCAGTGCAGGACTTCACAGCACCCAAGAGTGCTCCCGCCCAGCCCCAATACACACTATCCTGTCTGGGGAGGTGGTCACACCCCCCTGGGACAGGAAACCTATTGTCCAGGCCTCCCCTGCCGGAGTTTCGGTCAGCAGCAGGAGGCCAGACTTGTGTCTGTGGCAGCGGCATCCATTTTGTGATGCCAGGGCTCTGGAAAGTCAGTACCGGGTATACCGGTGTGTACATGTCTTTCCCTCTAGAAGGGTGGAATGCTACCCCCGCCACCAGAACTGGCGGGGGGTAGTATTCCAAGATGTTTGACACCAAACACGACATGTTTCCGTGCAGCCATCCCAAAGTTAGCATTTAACGCGAGGTTATAATGCGCTTAAGAGTATATGGTCAGGCTGCACTACAAACAGCATCAGAGAAGGGTCTCCGAACGCTGCAGAGGGGCCCAGCTCATGCAGGGGCACCCTCTCACATAGGAACAACGCACTCTGCCTTCAGGATTGATAAGGCCTGCCAGAGGAGTGACTTATAGGTTTATATGTGTGTATGTAGGTAGTGATATAGGTAGCCTATATCACAGTAAGGGGTGCACGCACCACCTTACCCAGGCTGCAGTAGCAGACCTGTGGTGTCAGTTTGGATGGCCTTCCAGGGGTGGCACAATACATGCTGCAGCCCCTGGTAGGCCTCTGAGGTACCTATGCCCTGGGTACATAGTATACCATATACTAGGGACTTATAAGGGCACTCCAGATTCCAATCAGAGATGTGCCTAAGGCACATGGAAACCATTTTAAAGAGGAAGCAGCTAGGCTGGGGTTCTGATTAGCAGGGCCCCAGCCAGACTAAGGTCGAAAAACAGTGAAGCATCAGCAAAAACTGGGGGTACCCATGTGAAGCAGATCCTACTCTCCTACACAACCCCCCCCCCCAACGTAGGGACATTAAACTAACCTTGCCCAGTTAAGTCTTCATGTTCTAAGTGGAAGTACCTAGAGAGTCCATCTGCATTGGCATGGTTACTCCCAGGTCTATGTTCCACTGTGAAGTCCATCCCCTGTAGGGAAATGGACCACCTAAGCAGTTTGGGGTTTTCACCCTTCATTTGTTTTAGCCATAAGAGGGGCTTATGGTCTGTTTGAACAAGGAAGTGAGTACCAAACAAGTATGGCCTCAACTTCTTCAGAGCCCAGACCACAGCAAAGGCCTCCCTCTCAATGGCTGACCAACGTTTCTCTCTAGGGGTCAGCCTTCTGCTAATAAAAGCTAATGGCTGACCCTGACCTTCATCATTCAATTGTGACAGTACAGCCCCTACCCCCAATTCAGATGCATCAGTTTGAACAATGAACTTCTGCGAGTAATCAGGACTCTGTAGAATGGGAGCAGTGCACATGGCCTGCTTCAGGTCATCAAATGCCTTTTGACAGCTAACTGTCCACTGAACCTTGTTGGGCATTTTCTTGGAATTTAAGTCATTCAGGGGTGTCACTATTGATCCATACCCCTTGACAAATCTCCTATAGTACCCAGTCAGGCCTAAGAAGGCTCTCACCTGAGTCTGGGTAGTTGGAGCAGCCAGTCCATGATGGTCTGGATCTTGCTCTGCAGTGGTTGAACCTGGCCTCCACCCACAAGGTGGCCCAGGTACACAACCTGACTCTGCCCTATCTGGCACTTGGTGGCCTTGATAGTCAGGCCTGTTTTCTGCAGGGCCTGTAAAACATTTCTGAGGTGGACCAGGTGATCCTCCCAGGTGGAGCTAAAGACAGCAATATCATCTAGATATGCTGCACTATAGGCTTCCAGACCTGTAAGGACTGTATTCACCAACCTCTGAAAAGTGGCAGGTGTATTCTTCAGACCAAAGGGCATCACCACAAATTGATAATGCCCACTAGGGGTTGAGAATGCTGTCTTTGGCTTTGCATCATCAGCTAGTCTGATCTGCCAGTAGCCAGCTGTCAGGTCAAATGTGCTTAGATACTTGGCTGAGGCCAAAGTGTCTATTAGCTCATCTGCCCTGGGTATTGGATGGGCATCAGTCCTAGTGACTGCATTGAGACCCCTGTAGTCCACACAAAACCTCATCTCTCTTTTCCCACCATTGGTGTGAGGTTTTGGCACAAGGACCACTGGACTAGCCCAAGGGCTATCTGAGGGTTCAATAACTCCCAAATCCAACATCTTCTGGACTTCTGTCCTGATACAGTCCCTGACATGGTCAGGTTGCCTATAAATCTTATTTTTAATGGGCAGACTGTCCCCAGTGTCCACTTCATGAGTGCACCAGGTAGTCTGACTGGGTGTCAGTGAGAATATGTGTCTGAACTGATTGAGCACCTGTCTGCAATCACTCTGCTGCTGGGTAGTGAGGCTGCCTGCCAAGGCTACACCATCCACTGACCCATCACCAGGGTTCTGTGAGACCAGGTCAAGGAGTGGGTCACTCTCTTCCTCCTGTCCCTCATCAGTAGCCATGAGCAAGCCCATGTCTGCCCTGTCCACATATGGTTTTAACCTGTTGACATGGAGAACCCTGTGGGGACTCCTGGGTGTTCCTAGGTCTACTAAGTAGGTAACCTCACCCTTCTGTTCAACAATGGTATGGGGTCCACTCCATTTGTCTTGGAGAGCTGCTGGGGCCACTGGCTCCAGCACCCACACCTTCTGTCCTGGCTGGTAAACAGTCAGTACAGCCTTTGGTCATGCCAGGCTTTTTGAAGTTCCTGGCTAGCCTCAAGGTTTTTAGTTGCCTTTTTCATATACTCAGCCATCCGGGAGCGGAGACCAAGTACATAGTCCACTATGTCTTGCTTTGGGGGCTTGAGAGGTAACTCCCATCCTTCCTTCACCAAGCACAATGGACCCCTGACAGGGTGACCAAACAAAAGTTCAAAAGGGCTGTAGCCAACCCCTTTTGAGGCACATCCCTGTACGCAAATAAAAGGCAGGGCAAGAGTATGTCCCATCTTCGCCTAAGCTTTTCTGGGAGCCCTTTAATCATGCCCTTCAAGGTTTTGTTGAATCTCTCAACTAAACCATTGCATTGTGGGTGATAGGGTGTGGTGAACTTGTAAGTCACTCCACACTCCTTCCACATTGCTTTTAAGTATCCAGACATAAAGTTAGCACCCCTGTCTGATACAACCTCCTTAGGGAAGCCCACTCTTGAGAAAATTCCCAGGAGGGCTCTTGCCACCACAGGTGCTGTAGTGGTCCTAAGGGGAATAGCCTCTGGGTACCTGGTGGCATGATCCACTACCACCAGGATAAACCTGTGCCCAGATGCTGTTTGGGGATCCATGGGACCAACAATGTCAATCCCCACCCTTTCATAGGGAACCCCCACCACAGGTAGTGGTATCAGGGGGCCTTTGTAGTGCCACCTGCCTTGCCACTGGCCTGGCAGGTTACACAGGAGCGACAAAACTCCTTGGTGTCTTCAGACATGTGGGGCCAGTGAAAGTGAGGGACAATTCTGTCCCAAGTCTTGTTCTGGCCCAGGTGACCTGCTAAGGGAATATCATGGGCTATGGTCAATAGGAAGCCCCTGAACTTCAGAGGTATAACCAACCTCCTGGTAGCACCAGGCTTGGGGTCTCTACACTCTGAGTACAAGAGTCCATCATCCCAATACACAGTATGGGGACCACTAGCTTTCCCAGCAGCCTCAGCAGCAGCTTGCTGTCTGAGGGGTTCAAGAGAGGGGCAGCTCTGCTGCTCCTGGCTCAGATCTGCCCTGGAAGGGCCCCCTGTCCCCAGGAACTCAACCTGGTCAGGTTCAAGCTCCTCTGGGACAGTTCCTTCCTCAGGACTGAGATCATCCCCCTCAAGGGACTGATCTTCCTTCTGAGCCAAGGGGGAAGGCACTGCCTTTACCCTACTACTCCTCTTCTTGGAGGGCACTTGGTCCATTATTCCAGAATCCAAGGCCTGTTCAGTGCTAGACATTTTGGCTTGTGACCTGGTCACAGCAAACACATCTGCAGGGATGCCCAGCATTTCTGCATGGGTCCTGAGCTCCACTTCTGCCCAAGCTGAAGTTTCTAAGTCATTGCCAAGCAAGCATTCAACGGGTTGGTCTGCACTTACCACAACCTTCTTAAGGCCAGTTACCCCTCCCCAGGCGAAGTTAACAACTGCCAGAGTATGGTCTGTTCTGACGTTGCTAGCATTGGTCACTTGGTACATTTCACCAAGTATGATCTGCCCAGGATTCACAAGGTCTTGTGTCACCATGGTGACACTTGCCCCTGTGTCCCTAAATGCCAAAGCCTCTCTTCCATTGATTAAGGGCTGTTGTCTGTACTTGCCCAGATTACTGGGGCTCACAGAGGAGGTCATAACCATGCCTCCATCACAGACTAGGACAGCCTGAGTGAGTTCTCTGACTAGGTCAGAGCTCATCTCTTTACCCAGGGTCAACCCTACTAAACCCTTGGCTTGTGTAGTCCCACCACCAACTGTGACTGCACTAGGGGGAGAAGGTGCCTTAGGGGCATTGGTGGGGGCTGGAGTCGAGTCTTTGGACTTGGTGCAATCACTGGTCCAGTGGGTCTTTTGCTTACAGACCTTACACCATGGTTTCCTTTGGCCTTTCCCTTTGGTAGACTGTGAATCCCCACCTGAAGAAGATTTTTGGGGGCCTTGTGAAGACTTTTGATCTTTACCCTTCTCCCCACCCTTATCAGAGGTTTTCGAATCTTGCTTCTTAGGGTCACCACCTTGGTCCTGTACCTTCTGCTTCACCCTGGTTCTGACCCATTTGTCTGCCTTCTTTCCCAATTCTTGGGGAGAGGTCAGATCAGAGTCTACCAGGTGCTGATGCAACAGCTGATTTTGACAGTTATTAAGAATCTGCTCCCTCATGATCAGATTGTACAATCCTGTGAAGTCACATACCTTACTGCCCAATAACCAACCTTCCAGAGCCTTGGCAGAACAATCAACAAAGTCCACCCAGTCTTGAGTCTGTGCTTTTGGGTATCCCTGAACTTTAACCTGTATTGTTCAGTGGTTAGGCCAAACCCATCAATTAGAGCACTCTTCAAGACTTTGTAATTATCAGCATCCTCCTCTCTAACAGTGAGGAGCTTGTATCTACCTTTGTCTGCAAAGGAGAGCCACAAGATTGCTGCCCACTGCTCCTGAGGGACCCTCTGTACTTTACAGACCCTCTCTAGAGAAGTTATCCATTTGTGGATGTCATCCCCACTCTGGTAGGGAGGGACAATCTTGCTCAGGTTTCTATGGTCATAAGACCTTTCCCTATCTTTGGGGAAACTGCTGCCACCATGGGACTCTAGTCCCAACCTTTGTCTCTCTCTATAGAGATCTAGGGACTCCCTGTCTATAGCCAATTGCTGTTTCCTGAGTTCAAGCTGAGTTTGCTCATATTGAATCAGTCTCTTTCTCCTCTCATGAGAGGATTCCCTCCTATGAGAGGAGACAGAAGTCCCTATTGAGGTGTCAGAGTGGTTAGACTCCTGAGAAGGAGACCTAGACCTTCTGGGCACACTCAGAACTCTTCCTGGGGGACAAAGGGGAGGTCAGTCTGATCCTCCCCTCCTCCTCCTCCACAGGAGGAATTGGATTTTCCAGGACAAGGTCATTTTCACCTTCCTGGCCAGTTTCAGAGGGGGGGCCTGGGTTTCTTCACCCCTGGCCCCTTCCTCATCTTCTGCCCCACCCTCTTTGCCTACCCCTTCATACCCTAGGGGCCTGCTGAGATCATCAGCTAGTAACACCTCCCTGAGGTGTTGGGTGCTGGCACTTTTGCCTGCCTTCAACTTCCTAGTATTGCATATTGCTCTCAATTCCAAGAATGGGAGTTTATCATACTTGGAGGGAAGAAGCCCACTGGCTTCTGGCAAGGACTCACTGGGTCCTGGCTTTGAAGACATTACTAGTGAGGTGTGGTGTATGCACTACCTACTCTAGTGTGGCCTACTAAACTCTCTTGAGTTGTAGAAAGGGTGTGCTATCCCTTAACACACAACTCTAAGTTCAGTAGAACTTACTGTATTACTAAGCTTGATTTATATGTACCTCTAGGTACCCTTAGTGGTTTTCAGTTGATCAATTCAATTGAGATTATCTGGTAAAACAATAGCAAGCTGGAATCCCACACGCTGCACACCAATGTGAGAAGTTGGCCTGGCATATGCTGTCCACTAATTATAGTGGGCACCTTGCACCAGTCCAAACAACCCCTTATTGGAGATAGGTTAAAGACAACCTTTATTGAAAGCTATCCTAGTGGTAGCTATGGAGAGCAGCCTTCAGGCTAAGTCTTGAAGGAATGTAAAGCAGCTTGTTTTACCAGTCTATAATCTCTTGAGTGACCAAATGAAAGAGGACCACACCAGGTATATATTCAAAATATATGTATTTATTACTAAACACACCCCTCTAGTCTCTTTATGAGGCTAGAGTTCGAAGTACATAAATTATAAGTTAGTTATCTACAGTAATAGCACAAATACACGTTTGAACCCCAGGGGTGTACCAAACCATATACCAATAAAGTGGTATAAGAACCACGACTGAGCTAGACACAAGGCCTAGAACCTGTAGAAGTGCTTGGACCACAAGGAACCACCCAAGGCAGTGACACAGGGGACCCACGGGGGACGCGTGCAGTGTGTGAACACAGCCGCGAATCGCCGTTAACTTCTATGGGGAAAGTCGCGATTTGAATTTAAAAGAAAAGGGACACTTAGAGGAGGACTTGGAGCAAACCCTTTGAGAACTAGGCTGTTCTAGTGTCAATACCCACGGGAGCACCGGAGTACTCGAGTTACCTCACCCAGGGAAGCCGGGTGCATAGGTGTCTTTCGGGGTCGGGTTTCATCGTCGCTTTCAATGGCGATCTGCTGCAAAGTGCTGCTGGCAACCAAGTCGAAAGTGTTCTGGTGGATCCAAAGGTGGATCGAAGATCTGAAGAACCTGAAAGCAGAGGGGACAGAGTCTGGGTCACTAGCCAGTGACCAGGAAGGCGATGAGCAGATGCCCACCGATGTCGAGTGCTTCAGGTAGGTTGATGGTCGTCTTGACTCTTCAGCCACGAGGTCCAGGAGGTGTCGACGATGACCACGAGCTGGATTCGAGCTGTCCCACGACGTTTGTCGATTGCAGGGGTGTCGGCGACCGGATTGGACCCAACAAGCCTTGGCAACGGCAAGTCTTGTGGAAATAGAAGAAGGACGATGTTGCAGACCAGCAAGGTCTGTGGGACTCACCCAGCAAGGATAAGTCAGGGCACACCTAAAGCAACCAGGGAGCCCAAGCAGAAAAATATTGGCCTTTGGGAGGGCCTACTAGCCAATGGACTAGCAACCGTGAAGGAGCCTTGAGATGATGCACGTGGAGCTGGCTCACAGGACACTCATGGAGTGGAGGCCAGTGATCTTCAGTGCAGTTGGTGCTGGAGGCTGGGGCTACTGAGAGCCCAAAGCACGACTTTGTGGGAGACCCAGAAGAGGATGCACTTGCAAATGCGTGCGGTGTCCAGGGGTCACGGTTCCACGTTACCCACGACAGCTACGGGCCTCAGCTTTGCTGGGGACTCAGGGCAGCCTCGGGGAAGTCTCGAAATACACCTCTGGTGATGCAAAGACTTCGGCGTCCGACAGGAGCTTCAGCGATGCAGACCGGACAATTGCTTCTTTGGTGCCTGCCAAGCAGGGAGTCACTCCTTGACCCCAAGGGAGATTCTTCAGTCCTCTAATCTTGAAGTAGAGCGTCGAAGGTCCAGGATTCTGTGTCAGAGTTTCGTCCAGGTTAATCTAAAGTCCTAAGGACTGGGGTCCCCTACTTATACTAAGGTAGGGGGTTGGACATACTCTGTGGCCCCACCTATGGGAGGGTCAGGGCAGAGGGGTGGTTACACCCCTTTCCCTTTGTCGAGTTTCGTGCCAGAGCAGGGGCTGGAAGCCCCTGAGCCGGTTTGAACTGGGGTATGCACAGGGACACCAAATGTGCCCCCAGTGCAGGACTTCAAAGCACCAGAGAGTGCTCCCGCCCAGCCCCAATACAAACTATCCTGTCTGGGGAGGTGGTCACACCTCCCTGGGACAGGAAACCTATTGTCCAGGCCTCCCCTGCCGGAGTTTCGGTCAGCAGCAGGAGGCCAGACTCGTGTCTGTGGCAGCGGCATCCATTTTGTGATGCCAGGGCTCTGGAAAGTCAGTACCGGGTATACCAGTGTGTACATGTCTTTCCCTCTAGAAGGGTGGAATGCTACCCCGCCGCCAGAACTGGTGGGGGGTAGTATTCCAAGATGTTTGACACCAAACACGACATGTTTCCGTGCAGCCATCCCAAAGTTAGCATTTAACGCGAGGTTATAATGCGCTTAAGAGTATATGGTCAGGCTGCACTACAAACAGCATCAGAGAAGGGTCTCCGAACGCTGCAGAGGGGCCCTGCTCATGCAGGGGCACCCTCTCACATAGGAACCACGCACTCTGCCTTCAGGATTGATAAGGCCTGCCATAGGAGTGACTTATAGGTTTATATGTGTGTATGTATGTAGTGATATAGGTAGCCTATATCACAGTAAGGGGTGCATGCACCACCTTACCCAGGCTGCAGTAGCAGACCTGTGGTGTCAGTTTGGATGGCCTTCCAGGGGTGGCACAATACATGCTGCAGCCCCTGGTAGGCCTCTGAGGTACCTATGCCCTGGGTACATAGTATACCATATACTAGGGACTTATAAGGGCACTCCAGATTCCAATCAGAGATGTGCCTAAGGCACATGGAAACCATTTTAGAGAGGAAGCAGCTAGGCTGGGGTTCTGATTAGCAGGGCCCCAGCCAGACTAAGGTTGAAAAACAGTGAAGCATCAGCAAAAAGTGGGGGTACCCATGAGAAGCAGATCCTACTCTCCTACAAGAGGTACAGAAATAGAGGGGCAGAAAGAATAAGAAATTGGCACAAAGAGGAAGAAAGGTGCAGAAAGAGGAAAGAGAGGTGCAGAAAGCGGCAAGATAAGTGTAGAAAGAAGCAACAGAGTTGCAGAAAGAGGCAAGAGAAATGCAGAAAGAGGCAAGAGAGGTGCAGATAGAAGCAACAGAGGTGCAGAAAGAGGCAAGAGCAGTACATAAAGAGGCAAGATTGGTGTAGAAAGAAGGAAGATAAGTGCAGAAAGAGGCAAGAGAGGTGCTGAAAGAGGCAAGAGAGGTCTAGAAAGAGGGAAGAGGGTACAGAAAGAGACAACAAGGGTGCAGAAAAATGCAAAAGAGATGCAGAAGGAAGCAAGAGAACTGCAAAAAGATGGAGCAAGGTGTAGAAAGAGGCAAAAGGCACAGAAAGAAGCAAGAGAAGTGCAGAAAGAGGCAAGAGAGGTGCAGAAAGAGGCAAGAAAGGTGCAGAAGAGGCAAGAGAAGTTCAGAACAAAGCAAGTGAGGTGTAGAAAGAGGCACGAGAAGTGCAGGAAGAGTCAAGAGAACTGCAGAAAGAGGAAGGAAGGTGCAGAAAGAGGAAGAATGGCACAGAAAAAGCAAGAGGCAAGAGAAATGCAGAAAGAAGCTAGAGAGGTGCAGAAAGGGAGAATAGAGGTGATGAAAGAGGCAAGAGAGGTGCAGAAGAGGCAAGAGAAGTTCAGAACAAAGCAAGTGAGGTGTAGAAAGAGGCACGAGAAGTGCAGTAAGAGTCAAGAGAACTGCAGAAAGAGGAAGGAAGGTGCAGAAAGAGGAAGAATGGCACAGAAAAAGCAAGAGGCAAGAGAAATGCAGAAAGAAGCAAGAGAGGTGCAGAAAGAGGAAGAAAGATGCAGAAAGAAGCAAGAGAAGTGCAAAAGAGGAAGAATGGTGCAGAAAGAAGGAAGAGAGGTGTAGAAAGAAGCAAGAGAAGTGCAGAAAGAACCAACAGAGGTGCAGAAAGAGGCAAGATGGTTGCATAAAGAGGCAGGAGACATGCAGAAAGAAGCAACAGGGGTGCAAAAAGAGGCAAGAGAACTGCAGAAAGAGGCAAGAGAGGTGCAGAAAGAGGCAAGAGAGGTGCAGGAAGAGGGAAGAGGGGTGCAGAAAGAAGCAATAGAGGTGCACAAAGGAGCAAGAGAAGTGTAGAAAATAGCAACAGAGGTGCAGAAAGAGGCAAGAGGGGTGCAGAAAGAAGCAACACAAATGCAGAAAGAGGCAAGAGAAGTACAGAAACAGGCAACAGAGGTTCAGAAAGAGGGAAGAGGGGTGCAGAAAGAAGCAAGAGAGGTTTAGAAAGAAGCAACAGAAGTGCAGAAAGAGCAACAGAGGTACAGATAGAGGCAAGAGGGGTGCAGAAAGAAGAGAAAGAGATGCAGAAAGAAGCAAGGTATATGCAGAAAAAAGCAAGCAAGGTGCAGAAAGAGACAAGATAAGTGCAGAAAGAGGCAAGAGAGGTGCAGAAAGAGGGAAGAGAGTGCAAAAAGAGGCAAGAGAAGTGCAGAACGAGGCAAGAGAGGTGCAGAAAGAGGAAGAAGGGTGCAGAAAGAATCCAAGAGTGGTGTGCGCACCATTAGTTCCAATTTAACACCGACAGTTAGCAGTAAGTAACATGTGACCATTCCAGCTTTGCAAAGGGCCTTCCACCACGCTGTAACACTTGTCGCTGCATTTTTGGTAACAATTGAGCCGTTTGAACTGGAAACAAGGTTTTTTTGTTCAAATCTGCAGATTATGGATTATGTGGCAAATGCGGAGAATGTATAATTATGCGAAAATCGGTGCAGCTGAACAGTCACATAATTTCAGTGGCCCTGCTCATACCTCTGACTAGGTCCAGAAGTGCTCCTCAGTGGTTCCTTCTTTTTTGTAATTTATTGAGTTTATAGTTTAGCTTCTATGGAAACGGGAAGGCTAATCCTGAGGTTACCACTCCACAACACAGACTACCATACCACATAATTACTCTCCATAAAATATAATCCCACTGTACATAATTCCTGTACACTAAATACCACATACTTTCTATCCACATAATTTCACTGCACAACATACCACATTATTCCACTATACACAACGTACATACTCCAAAAACATTTGTAAAAACGTTTACATTTACAATGCCAATAGCTCTAACTCTCACAAATGCGAGACCTATTGCATTGCAGATGCTTCTTTAACTAGTAGTCATGTTTACAGAGTGGTGGAGAAAGGGGCTGGGCCTCCCACCAGTGCTCAGGAATTCTGCTGCATAGGACTTACAGGAGGCACCAGGAGGGCTTCTTGGCCCCCAAAGTCCCTCAGGAGTAAAGTGGACTTCATCGCCCAACCAGTAGTGTGCCAGGAGGTGCGTTTGCAGAGAGGTGGACAAAGGGGGGCATGGCCTCCGTAGACCTCTTAGCATTCCTACTGTGTGGGACTTACTGGAGGTAACAGATGGGGTAGTTGGCCCCCAAGGAAATCCTTGGGGGCCAACTACCCTCCTATTACCTCCAGTAAGTCTCACACAGCAGGATTGCTAAGTTCTGATAGCAGGCCACGCCCCCTTTGCACACCACTCTGCAAACGTGCTTCCTGGCATGCTCTTGGTTAGGGAATGAAGTCCCCTTCGCTGCTGGGGGTCCTTAGGGGCCAACTAGCCTACCTGTTACCTCCAGTAAGCCCCACACAGTGGGATTGCTGAGAGTGTTCACAGGCCATGTCCCCTTTCTCCACCACTCTGCAAACATGCCTCCTAGCACGCTCTGGGTTGGGGGATGAAGTTCCCTTGCCTCTTGAGGGTCCCTGGGGGCCAACTACCCCTCCTGTTACCTCCAGTAAGCCCCACACAGCTCAATTGCTGAGAGACAGTCAGAGGCCACGTTCCCTTTTTACACCACTCTGCAAACGTACCTCCTGGTGCACTGCTGCTTGGGGAACACAAAGGGACCTCATCACCCCAACACCAGTGCACCAAGAGGTACGTTTGCAGAGTGGTGTAAAAGGGCGTGGCCTGCGACCACTTCTTAGCAATCCCACTGTGTGGGGCTTACTAGAGATAACAGGTAGGCTAGTTGGCTTCTAAGGACCCTCGGGAACAAGGGGACTTTATCCCCCAGCCCAGAGCACGCCAGGAGGTGCGTTTGCAGAGTTGTGCAGGTAGGTGGCGGGGCCTCCTGCGAGTTGCCGGCTTCTGTTTTCTTCTTCTGTTTTAGGAAGGGGGCCACACAGCTTGATACTTTTGGACCCTGGGAACCCCATCCCCCAGGGCCTGACCCATTTAAAAAAAAAAAAAAAATGGGAAGGGGGCCGCACAGCCCCCTTCCCGAGGTCGATTTGTGCTCCGGGGACCCCATCCCCCAGGCTTGGCCATTTTTTATATCTTTTATATTTTTTTAAGGAAGGGGGCTGCATGGCCCCCTTCTCTGGGCCAGTTTGGGCCCCGGGGACCCCATTCCCTGGGGCCTGCCCTGTAGTCAATTTTTTTTAACTTTTGGAGGGGCTGCGTGGCCCCCTCTTGAGGTCGATATTGCCCTGGGGACCCCATCCCCCGGGGCATGGCCACATCCTGTTTTTTTAAAATTAAAAATGGGTAGGGGGCCTGCGTGGCCCTCCTACCTGGGCCATTTTCAGCCCCGGGGACCCCATCCCCCCGGGCCTGGCCATTTTTTAATTTAAATTTAAAAGGGAGGCGGGCCAAGTGGCCCCCTCCCTGGCCATTTTCGGTGCTGGGGACCCCATCCCCGGGGCTTGGCCACTTTGTTGGGGACTGCGGGAGCCCCAATGCCCTGCGGTCCCTGCCAGCTCCCCACCTCCTGCGGGAGCCGGCATTGCTTTTGGACAAAGGAGCTGCTAACATGCAGCTCCCTTTGCCCAAAGCAATTCTGCTTCGCTTCATGGAGGTGAGAGCAGTTTTCCTGCTCTTGCTTCCATGAAGCGAAGCAGAAGTTTGCTATGGCAAAGCGGGAACAGTGCTCCTGTCATGCCATAGCAAACTGCAATGTCCCGGGGTGGGCACCCCGGGAGGTGATGGTCCGGGTGCCCCCACATTTAAATGAGTATCGCCATAGGGAGGCGGTGGTTCCCAGGGCAGTAGGGACCCCTGCGGGCCCCTGCACAATTACTCATTGCGTCCGGGACCTGGCCGACCCGGGGGCTTAAAGAAGGGTGGTCCCAAATGTATTTTCTCCATGTTAATTTCTATAGGAAACTTTAGACAAGGCTATAGCCCGAACTGCTGAACGGAATTACACCACATTTGGCAAAAAGGTAGCTCTTGGTTCAGAAAGAGTTCTTTTTGTTAAATGGTGTAAATCCGTTCAGTAGTTTTTGAGAAATTGAAATATTTACAATATATTAATATATGGACGTGAAGGATCCGCAAACCCTCCCAATCTCGAGCCTGAGATCTGATTGGCTGCCAACACTTCAAACCAGGAAGTGTTGGCAGCCATCCTGTGGGGGTAAAAAAGTGCTTTTTCCATGCAATTTCCCATGGGGATTTTGAACACGACTACAGCCCGACCTGCTGGATGGAATAACACCAAATTTGGCAGAGAGGTAGCTTTTGGGTGTAAATCAGTTCAGTAGTTGCACAGTTATTAAAGAAAAAATTAATATAGATATCTAGGGATGCAAACTCTCCACGGATCGCCCAGGGCGGAGCCACAAAATCACGCGACACCAGCAACGCCATGATTAGCTGACCAAAACCTGACCGGGAGGTTGCATCCACCATTTTAAGTATTGGGGAATCGTCCCCGGGCCTCAAAATTCTTCTGCAAAGTGATTGAAAGGGTCAGAGTAGAGGTACCCTGACCCCATGGATGTGTTAGAGGAGTGTCAGAGGAATCTATGTTGCATACAAAAATGAGCTAAAGTATTTTTCTTCCCACTTTGGGAATCTACTGATCCCCTGCGGGGCTGTGTGCACTCCCTTGTGCAAATTCACAACAGATTTGCATATCTTGACGCACTTTGAAAAGAAAAATACCACTTTGAGACCAACTCTCACACCCATTTATAGACCTACCCAGGCAGTCACACACCCACTCATAGACCTATGCAGGCATTCACACACCCACTCACAGCCATGCAGGCACTCTCAGACCAACTCACAGACCCAGCTAGGCCTCAGACACCCACCTACAGACTGACTCAGACACTCACACACCTACTCAGACACTCACACACCCACTCATAGACCCACTCAGATACTCTCACACCCACTCACAGGCCTACTCAGACACTCATACCTACTCCCAGACCCCCTCACACACCCACTCACAGACTGGCTCAGACACTTACACTTACACACCCACTCACAGACCCACTCAGACACACTCACACCAACTCACAGACTCACTAAGACACACACACATACAGACCTACACAGGCACTCACACACCCACTGACAGACCCACACAGACATTCATACACCCACTCATACCTACACAGATACTCAAACACCCACACAGACACCCACTCACAGACCCACTCAAACACTTCCACACCTACTCAGACACACTCACATCCACTCACAGACCCACTAAGACAGTCACACACCCACTCACATATCCTCTCAGATACTCGCACACCGACTCATAGATCCACTCAGACACTCATACACCCACTCACATACCCATGCAGGGACTCGTAAACTCACTCACAGACCCACACAGGCACTCATACACTCATTCACAGACCCACACAGACACTTACACACCCACTAACAGACCCACATAAACACTCATACATCCACCCACTGACCCACCCACTCACTTATCTACTCACAAACCCACTCACACACCCAGTGACAGACTCACTCAGGCACCCACTCAGACACTCACACACCCACTCACAGATCCACTCAGACACTCTCACATACACTCACAGACCCACTCAGGCAGTCACCCACTCACAGACCCACTTAGACACTCACACACCCAGTGACAGACTTACACAGGTACTCATACACCCACTCACAGATCCACTCATAAACCCACTCACAGACTTACACACCAACTCAGAGATCCCCTCAGGCACTCACACACCCATTCACACTTAAGTACATCCGGTATAGTGAGGTTCCAAGGGTTAAAGTCTAGTATCCAGCCTACAGGTGACCCTCGCCAAGACACCGGGAAAACTGAGGCATCCAGCAACAGTGGGGCACTCCTGGATGTATCTAGTGGCTTGAGGGTGGATATGACTGACTCCTTGAGGAGAACGACGGTGGACCCTTCCAAACATTCAGGCCACTGACCTGGCTCTTTCGATCTGTGACGGGCCAGTATAAAGAAGAATTACTTATTTTTTACTATTTCTTGGAAAATGTTTTCATAAGAGCACATTTAACAGAGTGACTTAAACCATTGAATGTCCTGATGAATGCCCTGGAACCCCTTGTGGGGTCCGCTGTTGGGCAGAAACATGTCGACCACGACCACCAAGAGGGTTATATTTGTTAGAAAACCCTAGTCCTATTTTTAATCCTACTCCTATGGACCCACTGAATAAAAATATTTTGGCCCTTTGGAATTAGTTTTAACCTACACAACACATCATAATTTCTGAATGCACTCTGTCCCTCACTGACTCTATCTCCATCGCTCATCTAAAAACACCTCTGCTCCTCCCACTTTGGGAGTTGTAGCCCACACCACGGACCTCACAGTCCGGGTATGAGGAGGGACCCAATGATGAAGCATGTCACCCTTGGGTGAGCGAGGGTTCTCGTCCTTAAAAGGACTCCTCCCAGAGAAATAACTTTATCACCGCACACACCAACTTACTAGTTCTGAAGGGGTATACCTGTAGGCAGGATACTAGCCTTTAACTCTTAGAACCTCACTATACCGGACGTACTTAAGTGTGAATTTAGCCAATGGTGGGATCAGTACGTAACCGGCTAACCCGATCCCGTGATCCCCAGTGTGAATGCTACTCACACACCCATTCAGATACTCACACAGGCACTCACACACCCAGTCACAGATCCACACAGACACTCACACACCCACTCACTGACCCCATACAGCCACTCATACACCCACTCAAAGGTTAAGATTACAGTTTGGAAATATAATGTAAAAACCTAGAAATTCACTAATGAAGTTCCCTTGGACGCTGAGGGGTCCTTGGGGGCCAAGAGACCCTCTTGTTACCTCCAGTAAATCCCACAGAGCGTGATTGCTTAGAGGTCTTTGGAGGCTATGTACCCTTTCTCCACTACTCTGCCAACGTGCCTCCTGGTACACTGCTGGTTGTGGGATGACGTCCTCTTGGAGGCTATGGGTTCTTGGGGGCCCAGAAGCCCTCTTGTAAGTCCAACACAGCAAGATTCCTGCAAGCTGGTCGGATTCCCTGGCCCTTTTCTTCACCACTCTGCAAATATGATTACTAGTTAAAAATCATAGAAATTCACTTAAACCAAAGGTTACAGGGATGCTATAGTTAGGAAATAGAATTTGAAAAAACTTAAAAACTCTCGTTAAAAAACAAAGGTTACAGGGACGTTATAGATAGAAAATAAAATTAAAAACCCCTAGAAATTCACTTAAGAACCAAAGGTTACAGGGACATTATAGTTAGGCTCAGATTTTACATGTACAAAAAGATAGGAATTCAGCAGCTATAGTTACCTGAGCTAACACACATCTTCACAATGCACTGCTTATGTCCTCACATATTAGATTACTCAAGACATGGTCAGTGACATCACTGATGACATCTCAAATTATACCACTGATGACATCATCCACAGGACCACTCGCATACCCTTACAACCACTCTCATACAACCACTCACACACCCACACAGGCAGTCACTCATGCCAGCACCCACCCACAAAACCACTCACTCACCCACTCAACCACTCATACACCCACTCACAGACCCATACAGCTACTCACGCCCACTCTCAGACCCATACAGACGCACTCACACAGAGTCACAGACCGGGAAACTACTTGCACAAACACTCACACAACCACAAAACCACACACACACACACACACTCATTCACAGACTCATACAGCCACTGATACACCCATTCACACACCCAAACAGCCATTCACACACTGATACAGCCACTCACACCCCACCTACACACTAATACAGCTGCTCACACACTGATACAGCCACTTGAACACTATTACAGCCACTCACACAGCCACACATACACACAGAAAACCACTCACACACCCATTCACAGACCCATAGATCTACTCACACATCCACTGAGAAATCTATACAGCCACTCACACACCCACTGATACAGACACACCCACTCAGATAACATGTTACAAATAGTACCACTCATTAGTAGTACAGAAAGTATAGTAATATAACTTATGTAGTAGCTTAGTATATATCTTTAAATCAAACAATCTTTTACGAAACTCTCCAACTCACTGGATGATGTCATCAGTGATGTCACTATAGATGTCATCAGTGATGTCACTGACCATGTAATGAGTGATGTACTATGTGAGGTCATACTCACAAAACAATACGTGTGTGTATATGTGTGTTAGGGGTGTGATATTTGGAGAGAGCTTCTTTAAAGACAAGAACCCTCACTCATCTGAAGATAACATGCTTCAACAGTGGGTTCCCTCCTCACACACGCACTGCTAGGTCCCAGATGTGGCTACAACTCCACAAAGGGAGGAGCTCAGGTGTTTTTAGAGATTAGCCATTTTATGGGGTAAGTGAATGGCAGAGCTAAAAAAGTATGAAACCTGCATTATTAAAACTATCTCCAGAGGGCCGAATCAACTTTATTCAGTGGTCCCCATAGAGTTAAAATGCGAGGACGGGGGATTTCAAACAAATGTTTCTGCCCATATGACCTCAAAAGGGGTTCAGGGGCATTCGTCAGGACCTTAATCATAAGTGCCTCTGAAAGTATAATTGTGCAAAAATTATATAATTATGTATACTGGCCACATAAAGGTTAGCCTGATAGGGACGGTGATGGCCCGTATGTATTCTAGATCTACCGTCTTTCTGAAAGAAACAAGCAAACAGTGCAAGGATTAACAAAAAGAGCTTTCAGATCACAAAGTATATAGAAAACAACCATGGTACTTGCTCAAATGATTGATCAAAGTGAAAGTGTCATAAAACCAGGAAGTGCCCAGAAGGTAACTCCATGAGTCATCTTACCTATTGAGAGACAGAAGACGACCACTCTCAAGCCACTGGGTAACATCCCTACCGCAACACTAAGAGAAATAAAACCAACAACAATAGGGAGCAGGGACAAACTGAAGAAACTTTTAGAAAACACTCAAAATCACTGGAGGATGTCATGAGTGATGTCATTTGAGATGTCATCAGTGATGTCACTGACCATGTCATGAGTAATGTAATATGTGAGGTCATAAGCAGTGCATTCTAGGGGTGTAAGTTATAGTTAGCTCAGGTAACTATAACTGCTGAATTTTAATGTTTTTGTATGAGTGAAATCCGAGCCTAACTATAATGTCCCTGTAACCTTTGGTTTTTTCTGTGAATATATATACATATATCTATCTATCTATCTATCTATCTATCTATCTATCTATCTATCTATCTATCTATCTATCTATCTATCTATCTATCTATCTATCTATCTATCTCTCTCTCTCTCTCTCTCATTCTCTCTCTCTATATATATGTATATATACATAGATATATATATATATATATATTAATTACAGTCGCCACTCGGTAGTTATAGTTAGGATTGCTTTTCCATAAACAAGTGTAGTTATAGTTAGAATTGCTTTTCCATAGACAAGGCATTTTTTGTTTTGCTAATAACTTTTGCACTGTTTGATAAATCTTCACAAAACTTTCCAGAAATAAGCAAATTCACCTTAGCTCCTTCTTGGAAAGTTTTGGGGTGATCCGTAAAGTGGAGGCTGAGAAAAAGGGGGTCAAAAAGCAAATTTCACTATACATTTTGCCTAGACTACTTTAGGCAGTTCTACAGCAAAAACTGGTGAATGGAAGTAAAACAAATTTGGCAGGAATCTAGATCTTGGTACGCAGATTGTGCTTTGGTCTAAATGGTTTCTATAGTTTTGAGAAATTAAGGTTAAAAATATTTGTGTATCAGGACGGTTAGGTTAGAGGGACTCTAGCGAGAGTCCCTTGAACCCAATACATTTGTTTAGAGCAGTTCTGATTATCCCAGGGAGCTTTTTTCCCTTGAGCCACTTCGCTCCTATGGAACACATGCTCTCGTGGGAGTGAGTGCTCCGATTGGCTGCCAGCATGATAATAATGCTGCTGGCAGCCATTACAGGACTCTGGGACTAAGTCTCCTGTCCTGAAGTTACAAAAAAAATACTCTGTCTCCTATACACTGTGGGGGTGACTCAGAGGGACCTCCTTGGGGCCAAATAAAAAAAATCGCTTTTCAGGTACAATCCCATGGCATTCCAGCAGGATCATGGCAAAAACAACAAAAAAATAGTGGCCACCATTTTATTTTTAAATATGTGGGGATGGGTGTGAGTAGAGCCCCTCCACTTCGAGCCCATTTTGGGTCCCGGGGACCCTATCCTCCAGGGCCAGGTATATTCATTAAGGGACCAAGGCCTCCTTCCTGAGTCTTGAAAATAGCCTGGAGGCTGATTTCTTTTTTTAAAAAAGGGATAGGGGCCGCTTGGCCCCCTCCCAAGCCATTGAAAACCCTGGGGACCTTATCATTTGCCACCGGCTCACTTACTGTGTCCCCATCACTGAGACTCAGTAGTTTCCCTGCCCACACTAGCACAGGTAGGAAAACATGTGTTTGTTCCCATCTGTCAGGATCATTTTCAAATCTCCCACCAAGCGAGAGCAAACACAAGTCTGCTCCCAGCTGGCAAGAGATTTAAAAATGCTCCCGTTGCTGGGAGCAGACTCGTGTTCTACGTCCCTGTCCGGCAGAACACATATTGCTCTTGCCCGGAGGGAGTGGCATAAATGTAACTGCTCCCTCTAGGTGGGAGCAATGCCGGCTCCTGTACCAAGTGGGGAGTCATGTGGAGCTGCGGGGGCCTGGGGGATCCCCTGCAACCTCCCACCTGGTGGCTTGTGGGTGCCACATTGTGGGCAACCATGTATAATTAATCGAGGCCCTAGGGGATGGGGTCCCTGGAGCCCAAACAGGTTCGGAGATAAGGGCCCTGGGCCCCCTCTCCTAATAAACATAACATGGCCTGGGGTATGGGGTCCCCAGGGCCCAAGAAGGCTCGGAGAGGAAGACAGCATACCCCCTCCCTTTTTTGGTAAATTCAGCCCCGGGGGATGAGGTTCCCAGGGGCCTAATGAGGCTCGGAGAAGGGGGCTGTGTAGCCCTCTTTTTTATTAGAACTGCCCCAGGGGATCGGGTCCTAACGGCAAATTTAGGCTCTAGGAGGGAGGCTGAACACCCCTCCCCTTAATATGTATGTTTTAGCTCCAAGGGATGGGATCCATGGGGCCCAAAGGCCAATCCTGTGCCGCACATCGCAAAGGCTGTGTGCGGCATCGGGTTGGCAGCCTGCCGGTGGATTGGCTACAGGGCCTGGCGGCAGGCAGAGCCCTGTGGCCAACCCCTAGCTATGCAGGGTCGAAGGCCATTTGCAGAAAGGGGTTGGCTGCCTGTGAGGGGTTTGCTGCAGGGCCTGGCTGTAGGCCAGGCCCTGTGGCCAACACCCCGCATGCATGGCAAAAGACCATGCGCTGCACATGGTAATAAAATATTACTTTACATTAAAAAAACTAGAAATTCACTGCAAAAAAACAAATGTTAAAGTAACGTTATATGTAGGTGTGATAAAAAGATCTGCTTTTGTTTAAAACTTAAAAACTTAAAAATTCACTGGAAAAAATACAAGGGTTAAAGTGACATTATAGTAAGATTAATATGTCAGTGACAACATTAACGTTTTGAACTAAAAAAAAACCACAAAAGTCCACCAGTCATAGTTAGCAGAGCTAACTATAACTTGCTCCCCCACCATGCACTGCTTATGACCTCACATACTACATCACTCATGACTGACATGTTCTGTGACATCATTCATGACATCACTGATGACATCTCAAATGAAATCATTGGTGACAACACGGATGACATCACCAATGACATCATTCAGTGTGAGTGTGTTGATTTGTTTTATAGTTTACTTTTGGCGTGTAACAGCCATATTACTTTTCTACCTAATTTTGTCGAGCCTGTGTCTAGCTAATGTAAATGTTTACAAAGCACATATGCTCATAATGCATCATAGGTGTGCAGAGTTATTAAACATGTTATAAATCTTTGTACTGCAGAGTAACTATATGTGCAGGGGACAGCATGGGGAGAGGAGTTGGTCTAACGGCTAGGGCAGTCGACCTCGAATCTGGGGAACTGGGTTCGAGTCTCGGCAATGACGCTGAACATCCTGTGATTTCTGGGCAAATCACTTAACCTCACCGTGCCTAACAAGAAAAAAAAAATGAATGTGTCCTCATGTAATGCAACTGGTGCTATGTAAAGCGCTCTGATACCCGATTCGGTTCAAGTTAACGCTATATAAAACTCTGCAAACAAACAAACAAACATGTTCCACACAAGTTTACTACAGGAAAAGTTTAAAACAGGGCAAAGTTTCTACGTACTATAAACTAAGGGGCATATTCTCAAGGAGCTACTGCCGAGTTATCGGCACTTTAACGCATCCAAAGTCATGCTAAATTTATCGCCCCATTCACAAGCTGGATGCTAACAGCCCATAACACCAGTTTCCCTGCGAAAGCAGTCGCAAAACATCGCCACAGATGACCCCGGCAACTAACGCTAATGAGATGCAGAGTAGGCGTTCCCGAGCAATAAGCCGCGACAACACCACAACGCAACATTCTCAATGACCAGCCACATCTGCGATAGGAACACAAAACCGGTGATACGGCGCGTTACGAGCAGGAAATTAACACCTGCTCTGACCTGGTGCAAAGTCGGACGTCAACCTGCACAAGAAAAGGGAGCCCAGCCCACAGCCACAACTGAAGAACAACAGATGCCATGGAGCCACTCACCATGCACCCCGGAGCCCCAGAGGGCAACAACACCCACCGCCACCACCCCCAGGACCGCCACCCCCAACGGACCCACCCCGCCCCCCGGACCACCACAGAGGCAGCGCAGACAAAGACAGGAAATGCACCAGCCCCACAGACCTAACACCAGACAATGCCAATGCCCACTACAGGCCCAAAAGGACAACCATCCTCCGCATCCTGAACATCATTGCCCACAGGCTGACGGTACCAACACAGCGGACAACCAACATCCCTCCGCAGTCAAAGCTGCTGGCTGTGCTGCACCTGTTGGCCTCTGGTACCCTCCCAAACACCAACCGCCTGAGTCAGAGGAGTCTCACAGCCAGCCCCATCCAAGTTCCTCACACCTGTCCCGGATGCCCTCACCAGCTCGGGACCCCAGCACCCATACGTCCCCCACAATGTGCAGGAACAGCTGGAGACCAAGCAAGGACTATACGCCATAGGTGGAGCCCCGCACGTGTCGGGGCAATCCACTGCACACTTGTCCCACCTGTGCCCCCTGCCAACACCGCACACAATACCCCAACAGAAAGCACACACATCCCATCAACATGCAGGCAATAGTGGACCACAGGGGACTCCTCACCAATGTCATGGCCAACTACCCAGGCAGTGTGCATGTTCCCTTCATCTTCCGACAGTCCAACATCAACCAGCGCTTCCAGGATGGCACCCATGGGAATGCACTGCCCATTGGCAAGTACCAAATGAACACACCACACACCTCAACCCCACAATCATGCAACTCACAACTCTGGCACTGCACACGTCACAAAACCACATACAGCATGCCAAACAACATGCCCCCCACCAGACACAACAGCACAACTTACTGTGGCAACCTTTGTCAGCCATGTACATGAGCCATCGATGGCATGGCACGTCAGCCACACAATACCGGAATGTGGGGAGAGGTGGGAACCAGGCATTTGCGAAGGAGGCAAGTGACCCATGAATGAGTATGTACACAATGCCAAGTGTGGCAGAGATGTGCTGGACAGACTGCAGTATGCAGACCACAGACACAGCCATGTCTACATGCACTGCTGGTGTTTGGAGTGTTGTGGACAGTGGACGCAACCATGTCACCCCAGCCAGTGGGGAAGATCGTGGAAATGTAGCTTGTGATGTCCCCCCGTAAGGGTGTGCGGAGTGGGCTGGCCCAGCGTATGCCAGGCCAGTGCAGGGGTGTGAATAAAAGCACGTAGCACTGGGTGTGGTTCTCTTCCAGAATGCCCAGCGTGTCTGCCAGGGCGGCGCCTCCCACCCCGCCACGAGGCCCACACCGTCACCGTGAGCGGTGTGGCCTGCGACCCTGTGTGCCTGCTGCACCCCGGGCCGCTGGTCCCCGGAGCCGTCATGCCCGCCCCTGCACAGCCAGGCCTCACTGCTCACCTGCCGACACCGGCGTGTGTCAAAGAGGGCCCACCACGTGCTGGCACAAGCTCCAAGCCCGAGGCCTGTGACCTTTGCAGCCTCCTCAGACCATCACAGCCTCCGCGACACAGGCCCGCTTTACTCCTTTTTCATTGACGTACACCACCGCTGCCTCCGGACTACACTACGCTCAAGTAGGTCACACTTTTGGAACTGAGTCTTGATTATGCTATGGCAGAGTACACACTTTATGGCGGAGTTTATATCACTATACTCCCTTCGATGTAGTGACACAAAGTATGTGCATGGCATCCCAACCACATGTGTCTGTGGGCCCTTGATGACTACGCCTTCGGACTACACTGCGGTCCTGCAGGCCCCACACAAATCCATGCCAGTCCGTACCAGGCAGGACACGGCATCGTCGCTGGCCAAACACCTGCTCAGCTCTGTCGCTACTGCCTCGATCAACCACGAGTCATCCCCACATGCCATTTCAACGCCGTGTGTCAGTGTTCCAGGAGGAGCTTGCTGAACAGCGGTTGGCCAGCGCTGGCCGCTGCCTCCGGACTACACATCGGGCAAGTAGTGCACACATTGGGAACTCAGTCATGATTCATTCATGGCAGACCTGATATCATTGTACTGGCCTCTTCGCAGACTGCATCCCCTGTCAGCTCCGGTGCCACTAAGTCTGTTCCCCGACAACCATGGACACTTTCTTCTTGAGATTTGTTGGTGACTGAGTCCATGGACTGGGGGTTGTCTTCATCATCATGTCGGTGATACTGACTATGTGGCCAAAACGGGGCTGTAGCATTCCACTCCTCCATCTGCCGCTTACGGCCGGCTCCTGCCCTCTGCATCATGCCCTGGAGGACACCTTCCACTGTCCCCCGCAAACCTCCGCTACATTCACCTTCGCCATCGACAAGGACCCGCTCCCTCGCGTGGCCCTATCTCACTGCACCGCAAGTCACCGTCCCGTGGCGGTGTGCCTGTGCCAGCCGCAGTGCATCCGGGGCCACTGACTCTGTGCAGCTCAAACCATGGCCCCAGTCTGATGGCATGTTGGATGGCCTCTGGGTCGATGGTCTGGGGGTCATCAACGCCATGTGTCTGTGGCCCTGCGCTGTCCGCTGCCTCTGGCCTCAACTGTGGTCCACCTTGGCTCACACATTACATCGAGTCCTGACCTGCCCGGACGTCGCATCACCGCAGGATGCACACGCCACCACCGCCAGGACCGACTCCAAATGACAGGTGCCAGAGTCGGAGGTGTCTTACTGCCAGACTGTCAGAGTTGCTCACACCTGTCGTGGGGGCCATCATCAGCTTGATACCCTGCTCAGCTCTTCAGGTGCCACTAACTCAGTGCACCACAAATCAAGGAACATTCTGCTTGCATGTTGGGTGAACACTGTACTCCCTCCGGCTACCACCATGATGCTTCACAGTTGTTTCTGTTGTGCTGGTGTTTTATGTTTCAGCTTCAATTGTGATCACTGTTCAAGTTGTTGCCAGCACCAACGACTCCATGAGGGCTGGCTTACACTCACCCCACACACATCAAGCACATGCGTCACTGTACATGTGACCATGCCAATAAAGGTGTCGAGCGCACGTGCCCGTGGCCAGTTCAATGTACTATCTATGTGTGTCTGTGTGCTCATGATGTATGCATTTGTGCCCCGGGCACTACGACATTACATTGTGCCATGTACAGAGGACGCAGCCATGTCACCGCAGGCAGCGGGTGGGACATTGCACATGTAGCTTTGTCGTCCCCACTCAATACGTAAAAGGAGTGAACTGGGCTGGCGTACGCCAGTCCGGCATAGGGGTGTGGATGATCATCCCGTGGCTCTGGGTGTGGTTCAGTACTGGAAATGTGCAAAGGCATGTGTCTCTGTCGCAGTGTGGGTCTCCATTGGGGAGTGTTGGTGGGCCCTCATGGGACTTGGACACCCACGTATGTGATCTGGTTCGGCTTCCATGAGGTAGTGGCCCACCCGCACATGTTCGGCTACCCCCTTCTGGCAGTCTGACACCTGGCCTTGGAATGCGATGTGTGCTTGGGTGGGCTGCTGGGAGCCAGCCGGGGTGGTGGGTGCGTCCAGCTGTGTTGTCTGTGCAGGGAGTGGGGTGTCCTCGATGCAGCGGTTCTGCCCTGCTCCTGGAGGTCAATTGCCTTAGATGTCCATGGACTGTTGTGGGGCATAGGTGTCGGAAGTGTGGTGGTCCTCTTCAGCATCACTGTAGAGTTGTCTGGTCTGTTCTGCTGGGGGTGTTGTTTGTCCCTCTGCAATGTGGGGGAGATGCTTGTTGACATTGTGTTGGCATGTATGTTGCCGCATTGTTCACCTTTACATTCAGACTTCATGACAATGTACATTGTGACTGTTTGGGAGGGGCGGACTATTTGATGCGGGACAGTGGACATTTGGACTACATGACGTAGGTGAGGTTGTACACGTACCTTTGCATCTCACAGTTTCCTGCTATGTCAGATGTGATTGGCCATTTTCTACGCACAGGCGGACCCAGTTGTGTCCTCTGTTCTGTAGTGTAGGTGTTGGGCTGTGTACCACATTGTCGTCCATGTGGGTGTGCTGTAATTGCTATGTGTGTGTGCTGCTTTGTGTGGGAGTCGCACCTGCAGCTGTGATTTTGCTGCCCCTTATCCCTTGGAGGCGGTGTGCCTTTGGCTTTTGTGCTTTTGCGGTGCTGTGATGTTTGCGACTTGGGTCATTTGTGCTATTGGACGGTTTTTGTACTCTTGTGCATTGTTTGTCTGCAGATGTGTTGTTGACGTCAGTGGTTGTTTGTGCAGGTGGATGTGTCAGAGTGTGACCTGCTCCTTTCCGGATGTGGTCCACACTCAGCCCCCTCAGTCTCGTGGCGTGCACAGTGTCATGGTGATTGTACTCCAGCCATGCAGCTGGTCATGTGGTGTCACTTGCATTGTCAGTGTGGCTCTCACATACGCATCTTTGCTGTGTTTCGCACGGGTGCATGTGTGTGTTGTGTAATTGGTGTTGTGTGGGGTGGGACCCCTTTGGGCACATGGTGAACGGGGGCCTACTTGATGTTTGTATGTGTGCTGCAGTGTGCCACGGGGATCAGGGACATGACCCAGGGTTATTGTGGGTGTGCGGTGTGCTACACGTCGTTGTGCATGGGTGCCATTGTGCCCGCCCCCTCCCCACAGTCCCTGTTCGTTACTCACCCTGTTGCTGTTGTGTCAGGTCATGTCGAGCAGTGTCCGGACTCCCGACTCCTTGCACCGTCTCCACACTGATGACTGTGGGCGCCATTTGCTCCAGCTCCTCCTGTGGCGCAGGACTCCCACCTCCATTCACCGTTGCTGCCTTCCTGTTGGCAGCGGGTTTCTGCTTGGTTTGGCTTTTGATATCGTGCCAGCGCATCTTGGCCTCCTGGGCACTCTGACTGCATTCACGATGGGATGCCATTTTTCCGTCTGTATTGCCAATGACACGGTGGTGGTGACGGACAGTTGTTGGTGGTGCTCTGTCACCTCCGTGACGACGATCGGGTTTTCCTGCAGACTGTACCCCATCTTCCTCTTCCTCTTCTCCTTGGCCTTCCCCGCCCCGAGGTTCATTGCTGGTGGTCTGTGGGGCTTGTGGGGTTCGCGTTGACCTGGGCACTCGTTCCGGGTGCATCCATGTTGCTGCGCAGTTTGATTTGTTCATGGTGTGTTATTCTTGTTCAGCTTTTATGGTGCATTTTCCCACCAGACGCGTGGGGATTGCAGGCCTATCGCTGGTTGTCGTGTTTTTTTCGTGGTTGGCCTCATCGCAACTTTATTCGCGTTGGTGTTTCGCATTTTTTCAGCGTCGCGTTGTTTTTAACGCGGTCATTTGATGCGTTATCGTGGGACTATCGCATGGTGATGCCAGGTTGAGAATGCTACGTTAACACAGCGTTGTTTTCCGCGATGGACTGCGATGTGAGAAGTTGCGTTAAGCGAAACTTGCAGTGGTTATCACACGTTCTTGTGAATATGCCCCTAAGTATTGTAAGCAGCCGTGAGTTATTGGACAGAATCATCTCTGCATGACAATTTCCACAAAACATAGAAGACTCGATGTGCTTGTTTTGCTTCAGAAGTTGGGCTATCTGTAAAATTTTCACCACCGTATGAAGGCTGCAGGTAGTATGATCTTTAGGACATTGAGACTGTGGTTATAGTCTCTCTTTGGACAAGTTTTGCATAGAGTGTACACTGTTCTTAGTAGTTACTTTCTAATACTTTGTGGTGTATTTCTCATGAGAGTTTCACTGTCTGTAAACAGTGTGGTACAGAGTAAATTGTCTCCATAGTGTAAACCGTGTTTACAGTACCCACTTTTCTAATGATATCCACTTTATTTCTCACTATAGTTTTGATTACTGTGATGGAGCAGGGTTTTGCAAAAGAAACCTGCTCGAATTAACACCCCATAATACTTACTAACAGTGTGCAGTGGAAAACTAATATGCAAATCACACGAAACACATAGGGAATCGCTTTGCCATGTGTGCACTAATGTGAACTAATGCATAAAAGAACTAGGCTGCATTTTACATTACACTTTGAAAGAGACAAAATAATACATGACTAGGCCGCATTTCGCATCTTGCATCTTGCTTTTAAAAATAATAAGAAATAATACCACTTTTGCTTAAAGCTTCGCTTTAATGAATTATTAACATGGGATAGTGCAAAGGTGGGTGGTAAACAGTGAAAAGTACATTTCCGTGTAATTAATAAATGCCTATGTTTCATTCGTCAATAGTGAGCTGAGATTGGCCTGCATGATAGTTGGGCTGGAGAGAAAAGCATGAAATAATAAAGAAAATAGACAGAAACGCTGAGCACTGCAGAGAAGGTATAAAAGTCCAAGGTCGATCAGTTTTGAAGAACATTGCCTGCCTGCCAAGAGAGGAGACTGGCCGTGGGACCCAAAGTCAGTGTATACACTTCTTCCGCGGACACAGCGGAAAGGGAACGTATGAAATGAACAAATGTACTTGCATTCACTAGTCGAAAATCATGTGATGGGAATGACGAATGAATAAGAGACTAATAGAATCATGAATGTGGTCATGGTGGTGTGACGAGACACCCCTCGGACCATCCAATGAAAAGTCGAATTCTGTGAAATGTTTCAACTGTTGTGGGATGGACATGTAGGTTTTAGGGTATAACTGGGGTGCCTTTGGGGGTGTGGTTTAGAGAAGCGCAGCTTAGGTCGGATGGAGAGAGATAGATGGGAGATTCGTCGCTGTCCGTCGGTTTGCAGAGAGGCCTAGCTGTTCCTGTCCCTGTCCCGTTCCTGATTCCTGAAATCTTTGTTCCCTGACTCTATTTCAGGGGACCCCCACTACCTCCTTGGCCAGGGGTGTGGTATTTCACTGATCCTTGGGTTGTATTATTTTCTGACTCGTACTTTACATAATTATTTGCAAATGTATTTTTGTCTCTGAAACTTATGTCTCTTCATCTATCCACTCCATCATATGTATGTTGTTTCACATTATTTTGCTGAAACTTATGTCTCTTCATCTATCCACTCCTTCATATGCATATTGTTCATTGAATGAGTTTGACACTGTTTGCATTTGCTGATGTTTTTCTCTCCCTCTTGTGAGATTTTCATTGTTTGCTTTGTAACCTGTATGCGATGAGCATTGATTTAGCATTATTTGCGATAAACTTTATAAATCTTACTGAGAGTCTGTGATTATTTAGCTAGCTAGATAGA